>OX243780.1:2500000-3750000 GCA_945859555.1 Megachile ligniseca
AAGAAAATCTGGCTTTTCTAAAAAACTTAACAAATTCTGGAATTTGAAGATTTGAGAAATTAGGACTTTGCAAATGCAAGAGTTTAGAAATTTGTTGATTCGGAAATTTGAAAATTCAAAAATTTCATGATATTAAGATTTACAAACGCGAAAATGTGGAAATTCGTAAAGAGAACTAAAGATTTGAAAGAGTGTAAGAAACCAATTTTCTGTCTTAATAAAAGTGTTATTTTACATATTACAAGAATACATATTATGAAATATTACTATAAAGGAATAAAATACTTGGTTTATGAATAAATATTAAATGTGAAAATAAGTAAAACGTTCTTTCCATTTGTTCATATTAAAAATAAACTCTGTGCAATTGGAATTATTTTCTTAAAAATCGTGTGCCTCAAAGAGTTAAACCGCTCGACGATGCATCTTCACGTGAAGATTAAAACACGTTCGCACGAGGAAATTTCCTTTCCACCTACTGTTATTTATTATAGTAAAATCGAGTGAAAGCATAATTTCACAGAAAAATGAATCAATCAACCGTAAACGCCCGAAACTCGGAGTTTCGAGCACGTTGAGGTTCGTTTAGAATCGAAACGCGGCAAATGCAACCATATAATTATTCTTGCTCGCCGCGAATACGATCCTTTCAAATGCCACATAGCACTTAATGCTTTACAAGGAATTTGCCGAAGTGATTTATCGTCCAGCCCTTTTAGTACCACACCAATGCATCCGCCATCGACCTCACTTTGTCAGCCAGGAAATGCAGGATTCTGTATTTCTGTGCAGAGAGCTTGATACGCATGGACAAACTCGATCGGTAATCAATAAACACGTACTATGTAGAAGACAAAGGTTAAGAGGAAAAAAGGAAGAAGAAAACAATTGACCACGTGACGTCTCATTTGTAAAGTGTCAGAGCGCTGCGTGTATCTAAAGATTCGCGGTATCGTTTCAAAATGATCGATCGAGTCTTCCTTTAAACAGCCTCTCTCGTTTGTATATTAAACGCTTTTTGTCTCTCAAAGAACGATGAATCGTTCAGAGACAGCTTGTACCGTCGACCTTTGCACAAAAGAATTCGATTAACGCGAACAGAGAGAAATATTTTTAATTCTTCGTGTATTTCTCTGAAGCAAGTATTTAATTAAGAAATCATATTTACGTAGAGATCAGTCATTTTATACGTTCAGGTCTGAAAATGCTTCTATATAATTCTGGATGGAGATAAATTATACGAAAATTAATTTTTAGTATTGTATATTAGTATTATACATACAGAAATTAATGTAGTATTAGTTATAACAATTAATGTTATATTTATAGCAATAAATTTTATAGTATTAATTTTGCAGTCAAAAAGTTAAACTTGTGTAAGTATTTACCAATTTTATAGATATTATATTTGACTTTATTATATTATATTTTCCTATATTATGTTATATATAAATTCTCTTATTCGTTCACTATCTTGTATGCAGTGTCATATACACAAATAATTAAATAAGTATCATGTATGTAAAAAGCTCAGAAATATTTTACGAGATTTATCAGCAAAAAATTTTATTTGCTAAAACAAATTTTATGAGCAAAAATTTTTTTTTATAACGAGAGCTGAATTGTGACGCTGACTTTTTGATAAGCATCTGCACAATGGGAAAATTTGAAAAATTGAAGCTAATAAACGTGGTTTTTGGAGCAGATAACTCTGTAATTTATAAAATATTTAACAATGTAGTTATTATTTTACATTGGACGAAGTAGAAATAATTTTTTTGAAAGCGCTTTTGCTGTGGTTTCCAAGGCGTAGGTTCCAGCCCTATTCAAATAATTTTATAAAACATCTTTGTTTTATTCTTATTTTTTTTTAGAAGATGTGTGCGTATGATTTATTTATAACTACTTTTCAAAAATACTTTTCAATAGAATGTATGTATAGGAGTACACAAAATACGCGAATGTGGATGTATAAAAATATTAAAAATGAAATGCATGAATGATGGGGTGAGTTTCGAAATTCTGTATTATAAAATGAATAAAATAAACAAAAATAATGAACGTTATTGTGAAAAATAAAATAAATGATTAATATATAATCATTATAAAATTATAATAATGTTATAAATTTTACTGCAATTGTGAATCTTCTGCTGAACATGTTATTTCAATCTGAATCAGCAAGAAAATAATTATCATTTTTGTTTTCAACAATTTTGCTTGAGGTATGACATAAATATGTGCAAGGCGGAAACAAATACTGACTTCCCTAAAATTTCAGTAATTCCAGCAAAAATAAAATTCTTCAGTTAAAACTTCGCTTGCACAATGTTTATGTTCATGAAATGCTGATATAATACGGATTTTGTAATACAATTTTATCTCCACATTTTTTATTAAATAACGAATAAAATCTAATATAAAATTTCACATGATTTAGTGATTGAATTATATAAAGATATATATTGTATTTGTCAACGATGATATGTTTCTAACATTGAAATTCTTTATGCTGTGTACTTATTTTAATTTGTCGTGAAATTTATCTTATGAAAGTGGAAAATTTGTATACTATAACCGTGACATGCTTTAAAACTTGAGAAAGATTGCGATTCACGAGAAACCTGTAGCCATTCGACATAAGCAATTTAACTTATAATGAAAATGCTTTGGAAATCACCGCGATTTGTTAAGCTTGAAATCGTGAATATAAATTTTCTCATTGTAGTTTTAATTATAATGGTTTGAATTGTTCAATATTTCACATAACGAAATAATTTAAACCTTTAATTTCAAACAACTAGGCATTGATCTATCAAAATATAAACGAAGAAATTTATAATTGAAATTTATAATTTATAATTGAAACTTAGAAATTTAAAAATTTAGAAAATTAGAAATTTAGAAACTTAGAAAATTAGAAATGTAGAAATGTAGAAATGTAGAAATGTAGAAATGTAGAAATGTAGAAATGTAGAAATTTAAAAATTTATAGTTAGAAATTTCAAAATTTAGAAAATTAGAAATTTAGAAACTTAGAAACTTAGAAACTTAGAAACTTAGAAATTTAGAAATGTAGAAATGTAGAAATGTAGAAATGTAGAAATGTAGAAATTTAAAAATTTATAAAGTTAGAAATTTAGATATTTAGAAAGTTAGAAATTAAAAAATTAAAAAATTTAGAAATTTAGGAAGTTAGAAATTTAGTAATTTCGCTCATTGTTCATTAAAAAGACATGTAAAAGTCGATTTGTACGTAATGTGGCAACAAAAAACGACGATTTTGGTAGCGGTTTAGTATTTGGGGCCATACCTATTGGGGATATAATAACGAGTGAATTTTTCAATCAAGCTAAGCTTCTCTCAATCATTTTGAATTTCAGATCGTATAACCCTAATCCAACTTAACATGTTCTATAATTTACTTCTATTTTAAATATATCTACTAGTAATTTTACAATAAATACAAGTGTAAAATTGACTTCTCCGCCATCCTGATGAAGAAGATTACAATAACAAGAGTATGTTTTTTTTTCTGGTACCAGATGTTGCCTCGTCAAAAAGTTCATTGTATATAGGAGAGCGTAACAAAAAACAATTTAACCTGGAACATCCTATAGGAAGTCAACGAAGCTTTTTTCTCCGACATTTCTGGCGATTATCCAATTTGCTGGTCGTCAATTCATATTGACGGACGAAAAATGTGTAGGAGTCAATTTGAGTCAATCTAATTCCTGGCTGGCAACCCTTTTTACGCGGAGAACGCGCAGTCTATCGTAGCTCTCGGGGAAATTCGCGAGAGCACGATGATGAAAAATCGTCGAGATTGCCACCGCAGAATGAAATGTTTTGACAGACGACGTCGACGACAAGATACTCCCCCTTTATTGAATTCTGCCCTGAAGGCGTTGATTCTTGCCAGACGAATTCGCCATTACTTCGTATTTTCGTTCCGCAGACTCAACCTAGCCTCCCGTCGAACATGTGGTTCGATTGTATCGTTAACATTTTGATTTGTTATTGCTGCAAAACTTTTACGGCTGCTATTACGGAAACCTTGGAGCTGATCCGAGTGTAAAAATGTAAGAATATTTTCAAATTTCAAAATTTTCAATCTATAGATTATCAAATTTACGAATTATCTAATTCCTACATCTTCGAATTTACAAATTTTCCCCAAATCTTTAAATTCGTAAATTTTACAACTTTCCAAATTTATTAATCTCAGAATTCTTACACTTCTAATTATCTAAATTCTTGCAATTTCAAATAGTCAAAAATTCAAATTTTCAAATTTCCAAGAATCTCAATCCCTTTATTTTCAAATTTCCGCGTTGAAGAATTCTCATATTTCTAAGTTCTCAAAAGTTTACTAACTTCTGATATTCTCAAATTTTTCAAATTTCAAAATTTGAACATTTTTTAATTTTTCTTTTTTCAAATTGCCACTTTTTGTGGTATGTGTCAACTATTATAGATTAAAATGTAATAAATTTAATTATAATAACATTTCAGTGTCAAAATGAACACATTTGAAAATTATTGAAACTACATTGAAAAGTACTGCATTCTTTCTCTTGAACAACACAAAATTCCTGATAACCACTCTCAATATTTAACCTTAAATTCACAGAAGTTTAATGGCCGCTTATATTTAAAACGAAACTATATAAATAAATATACTGTAAATATTATATAAATAAATATAACAGATACGTAAACTAGCTTGTACAGAGATTCCTACTCTTAACGAAGGTTAACATTTTCATAAAAGCTTCATAATGTCTGCACCTTAAGAAATCTTTGACCATTTTGTCGGGTTCCGTAAATCTAATGTTAATCGAGACATAAAAGGATACCATGTCACTTGTTCGCGAGGGTGAACACATTGTCAGGGTGAACAGATAGAATAAGGAAATAAAAATGTTTGATGAAATAAGCATCACCCTGGTGTACAGTGTGCACGATAGGAACGGTACACGCACGACTACTCGGGTCCCTTGAGAAATTCGAGCCGGATCGATCTATCGGCTGTTTTTTTTTCACCTTCCACTTCCACTCTTTCCCGAGTGGCATTAGGCAGGTTTAATGCGATGCCTGCAAAAAGGGAAACAGGGAAGGGTGTAGAAGTACGGCGAGTGGATGGCGAGTGCCATTGACTGCAGAATAAAATACACGGTGGCGTTCTAACCGCGGCTCAGCCTTGGCAAAATTCCATTTCTTTTCCATGAAGTCCATGCTCAGAGCAAAAAACTGATATTTCGCTTTCCTTTTCTCTCTTTCTATACCCTTTCCGCACACCGAAACTGCATCGACAAATTCTGGCGCAGATATACAGGCTGATTCAGAATGAGCGTAATAAACTTTGACAGATCGTTGGAGATTGTGATTTTGAAAGAGCTTTTGGTTAAAACTTTTAAAATACTTTTCGGATAAAATACAATTTTTGTCTGAAGCATTTGCTCGCAGTATTCGTATTTCTCGAAATATTTGACAAAAATAAAAAAGCACACTGTGTAAGGATAAACAATAAAGCATTATAACTCTGGAATTCTTTAGATGATGTCATACGAATAAATTTTGTTATATCTCATTAATCGTAATTTTAAACTTGTGTGATACACAACCTAGACAACAAAATAAATATTTCAATGCTGCCTAGCATATTTATACTTAATTTGATAACAAATTAAAATTAAAATTAATATTTAATTTTGTAACGACGTATTTTTGAATATTATGCAATTCATTAGCACTAGAATTGTCACACCAGTAAAAATGGCTGACTTTATAATTCTATTTAAAAATTCCTACTTCGCATTACATTTTTTCCGCAATAATGTAATCACATTTGCAGCGATAACTAAAGAAATAATATGATGAATTTTACTTTTTTTTATTAGGTTTCATGTTCCCGGATGGATTAATACAAAAATGTACTCCATATCATGGAATTCCTTTTGCAAGAAAGTATTAAATCAATAAATATAAAAATATTTTGTTATGTATTTTTTAATTTTTACTAGATTTGGTGAAACTAGGTTAGTTGTTTCTTTCATATTATTTTGATGTTTTGTTATTTTAGATGGATTTTGTCTAAATTATCTTCAATTTATTTATGTGTACTATATGTGGAATATATCTAGATATATCTGTAGTGCATCTGGATTATTTTAATACACTCAAATGTTTTGAAATATATGAATAATACGAGGACATGTTAAGGGAACATATAAAATACCGTGAACCTTATCATCATCAAATTACTGAAATAAATAGCAACAAAATGATTATGCAATAATGCATAGATTTTCCGAAACCTACATAGAAGTATGGTTGATAGCGTATCTAACTCAGCACAAAATATTGAATCAGCTTGTCATTTTATTTAAACAATGTTCTATGTATGAAGTGATTTGCAGCTTCAATAATACAGACAAAGAAAGTATTTAATATATAAGTAGTTAATTTATAATAGTCATTATCAAATTCATAAAGAGTCATCACACATGTGTATTCTGTTTCCCACTGAAAAAAATTGCGAAAAACATCTGTAAAAATAAAAATGAACTTGCATTTTACGTTGGAAGTATTAATTACGGAACTTATATAAATTCTAACAACCTTCAGGCCTAATTTTTGTAATGTCACGTATATTAACCTCTGTGCACTCGAAGACTTTTGCTGTCTTCGAAGGCTTTTGCAGACAGCAACTTTAAAACTTACTAGTTGAAAAGTTTCATAAATTCTTTTGACGCTATTATTTCCCTATTATTGAATTCAGTTATAATTATTTTCAATCAATTATAATTACAATTATTATACAAATTCAATTATAATTATAGAATGACATTATACGGTTAAAAAATACTTATTTCAAGTTACCGAATTAAATTGAACGGTGAGCCACCTTTCGAGAGCAAAGGGTTAAGCATTCAGAGATTAATTCGAGACGAATAACTAAACTTTCAGTTGGGTGAAACGCTTGCAAAAGAGGAGACTCATGATAGACGTATGTTGTTGATGAGGTAGGCGTGTGGATCAGCTTTGTCTGAGAATTATGCAAGCTCCTATTTCAACAGGAGGCCACAAGGATAATAATCGGTAGTTGCGTCAAACTGTCTTATTGCCTTTTGTGCAGGGTACTATATCTTTATGTGAGACGGTTCGACGTCTTCTGCTAACATGCAATCTTCATTTTTGTTGATTATGAAACGCTTTTTGAAATTCTTCAAGATATTGTTCATTCGAACTTTGCTTATAGTGTCCTAATTAGCAAGATCATTACATCATTTATTTGTTATATATCATTCGTTCATGTATAGGTTCTGGATTAAGATTATGGATTACTAAAGTAAATTAAATACATTTATCTTAAAAAGAATTGAGACATAAAGTTATAAAAATGACCAGGTCAGAAGATTTTCTAAAAACATAATAAAAAAATATAATATTAATTAACTTCAACTGTAACAGGTACTCCCTTCTTGGCCCAATTCATTATGAGATATTTTTGCGTGACATGAATATTGAATTATAGAAACTAATAATTATATTTATGTAAAGCTAATACACGTTGCTAATAGATTCATCTAGTTTAAACGTGTAAAGTAAGAAAAAATTTTATTATCATAAAAATTTCCCCTCGATTCTTAATTATCGGGATTCGTTCGAGCATTAAGGATATTTATCTTATTCACCCACCAGAAGAATTAATTACAATATAAAAATTGATTTACGAAGTATGCACCGTAAAATTGTCCAAAAATAGCAGAGTATAACCAACCATTTTGCACTGTTCCAATTCGATCGATCAGCACCGAAATTCTCTTTAGCCGGTTCAGACAATCCGGTTTGTCGCGGAAATTAACGCGACCATGTTGTAGAGCGAGGCAACGAAACGAAATCGCGACGTATGCGATGCACGTTCGGTGATTTTGTGGGATTCGTTAAAGTTTATCCGGTGGCGTGGCGAGGCGCTTAATTGGGGCGCTTATCAATTCGGTCGTTCGAAACGAGGACCGTCTGGTTCTGGACATTGGGTAATTATAGTAATTACACTGGAGCATCAACGCAGCTACTGGATGCTTCCCGTATACAAGGGGTGTATGCACACAGTGGTGATACGGCTCCTCGATGACAGTAGCCTAGGTCAATATCAGGATGAACCTCTTAGTATAGCTATAACTATTGATACAACCTCTTGAATTAATAGCTAGCAATTAAGCGGATAATGTTTCACCTCCTCCGTTCGAATTTGACCTTACTAAAAAACAATTCCGATATTTGAGTCGTTTATTTCGAAAGTGAAGCACAACCATTTTTGAAGAAAAAACTAGAGATAATGAATAAAACTTAATTCAATATTTTTATTTCACGATAACAAAAATACTTGACACGTTTAACTTACAAGAGTTTCGAGTTTGTTTTTGTTTAAAGTTTTTAAATTTGAGCAAAAGTGACTATCATTTTAAATAGCACTTTGGCAATTTTGGCTTTTCCTAAAGCCAACCACTAGATTCTTACATTTTTGTCCTGAACGATAGGACAAAACAGATTTCATTTTATTATAAATTTTGTATATAGAGACGTTAGGATATAACACTATTCATTAACGTACAACATTTTTTTAGCATGTTGTGGAATATTTCGAATATCTACCTACATGCATGCTTGTGGAATTTGCATTAAGTTTTATATTCCTGCAGTTGCCAACTCCAGGAAATTGTAGAGTGGTACGAATAACGTGGAGGAGGTTTTATGTAAATCGATGCGAATACATAATAATTATAAGTGGAATTTGCGTTATTTTAAATCGATGTAGGTTTATCCTATCAGTAACCGTGGCTTTCGGTTGAATCATACGTTTCCGAAAATGGTAACAAACTTTCGACATATTTCTAGTATTTAGATATCTTACAAATTATTATAATATAATACAATTGTTAAGGATTCGAATTAAAATTTGTACTTATGGCGAGTTAATCCGTACACGACCTGTGAAATGCGAGAGAATGATGCATTTCTAAAAAAATGCGTACATATTTACGGTTAAACAGTTTACGAACACATAAATTTTTATCAACATTTAACTTTATACATAGTTTTATCTTTGACTACAACTGTTTCAGACGTAAACTTTCGAACCGTTTGCAAACAGCAGCAGAATAATGAAAACATATCGTGAAGAGTTTGTAGTTTGCACACATTTCACGAGCAGAAACTTGTATATAATCACATGCAGTTTGAAAACTGATCGTAAATTTCAGTGAAAATACTTTAGACGTACAATGTAAAAAAACTTGGAAGAAGAGCACATAATGATTCGAAGACATATTCATTTAATGTTTTTTAAATAATGTCTTTTAATTGTCAACGGAATTTTGTGGTACACTTAATTTGTTAACTGAGTTACTTTTTACAAGGTGAAGGAAGTGTGGAAATCACTTTTGAAGCAATAGTATATTGAAACTGTACTACACATGTGGTGTTACAAAACTCTCAGGCTATTCTTTAGAATGGACCTGAAATATTTTGATTTTGATCGGACGGATGTGGTCATTTCATTATGAAATCGTTATTTGCAACACGATACAAGGACTACTGCGATATTTAAAGTATTTGCCCAGAAATCTGAAAATTCTGGTTTAGAACAGAAGTGTCTACAATATTTATATATTTTTTTACTGATTTTTATTATAGAAATATACTTGATATTCGTTTATATTATACATCTGTTTATAAAAGCATCCGCACATGCATTTGTAACGCAGCATATGTTTGTTAAAACCTTTGGAGTGAAGAATTTACGTAGGAAAATACATTTGTAACATATAAATATAAAATCACACGTAGAATTAGACTAGAAGTAAAACCAGAATAATATGTTATAAATGCATTTTCAATTATGAAAATGTAGGATATTATAATAGATACTGTTTAATAAACGTTTCAGGTAAAAAATAAAAATTCGTAGAAAGAAATTAAAGGTAAGAAAACAAGGAAAAGAATAAATTTTATTAAGATTTTTATTTAAATATACTTTTAGATTTTAATCTGTTTGTAATAATATTTCATATATTAATGAAAATTCTTATGAAAAATATCGATAAACCATAGGAGAAATTTATGAAATGCTATTCTATAATAGAATAGCTAAAATTTTAATGCAATTTAAATCTTCCATGTTTAACTGAAGTTCATTTTTATTTAAATTATGAATTTCTTAAATTGTATCTTTAAATTCATAAGCAGAAGTCTCAGGAACTCAGAAACTGTGCTAATTTTGCTTTCCTCAGTGCATGTATGTAGAATAATAAATTCTACGCGCAGAATATTAAAAATATCCTAGATATAATTTTTTTACAAAAATGACTACATAAAATTTGTAATATTATAAACCCAGTTAATGCTCTTCACCGTTTAAGTATTAATATAATTAACTTATTTTTTTTTTTTTTTTTTTTTTTAATAAATTATTCGACTAATATTCTGTCAATAATTTATACAAAATATTAGTATGTAGTATATTATTGTATATACATATTATACACAGAATACAATAAGCGTCATTAAAGTACAATGTCAATTTCTGATCAATTTAGGATCGTATTACGAAATAGAGCGGAATGTTCATTTACGATGATATCGACACTGGCTTATACTCTTACTGTATATTACTGACATTATTTTACTTTATACCATTACTGATTCTAATAATATCTCGTTTGTTTTATGAACGTTAACATATGTCTCCATAATATATTAAAGCAGATAATATTCGAAAGTTTTGACTTACGATCGTTAAATTTTTCCAGTGTCAGGTAAAATACAAAGAGGTCATAAAACAATTACTACTGCATTATCTATTTGCTGAAAAGCTTTAAAAAGGACCAATAAATTTTGGCCGAAAACTGTTTAGCCATCCGCCGTATTTTATGGACTTTTCGATTACTATTTATTCCCATGGGTACTTGCAAAACTTCTTGAAAGGAAAGGAATTCTTAATCTTCTTATACACTTATATAACTTCCAAGTAACATATCAAATTTTTGTCGTAAATTTTAAACTTCCTTTCCCTACTTCTTTCGCGGAGAACATAAGGTAGAACGTTCAATGTGGATTTACCTTGTGCGAATATTACGAAAACGTTTGTATAGTTCTTCATATAACATACTGACTTACAATTAGACACGTAATTAATTCCAAAAGTTCAATTAAATCTTAATAGAAGCTAATATAAAAATCCGTGTGTCCACATATTTTTGCGATACGGTCTGTCACAAAAAGAATGTACTTATCACGTGGATAATTTACATATGCCAATATGTGAATTTGCGGAAAAGAGTAATCTACTCAATAATTATATTCAAACCAATAATAGTCAAAGATTAACTCCTTGCTCTACAACAATGTGTCACACTCATGACGCACACTGCAGGAATGTAACAAACCAGACTCGTATTTTTACTGCAATTGAATTTTTTGTTTAATTCTAATTAAAATCTGTATAATCAAGGATCAGTGAAGACAAAATGTGCTTAATATTTTAACATTCTTTAGTTGCCTTTATGCCCTCGCACATAGGCATAACTTAATGATTTCTTTTAAGAAACAGTTTTAATTTTGAGAATACGCCATTTTAAAAATATTGTAAGTCATGTGAAGTTACAATCTGAAGACCTACTGTCATAATCTAAAGATAATCTGATCCGTGCAATAATGACTTTTGCATATTAATGATTAACCCAACCTAACCTAACCATTTAAAGAAAACTCAGCCTTATCACTCGTTTCTCAGAAATTGTATACATTAATAACGTATGTATGTATTTAGTACAAATTTATCCGGTTAAATTTAGTTTCTGGATAAAATATGAAAGCAAAAGGTGTCAGTACTTTATGAATTTTTCAGAAGATTCAGTAAAATTTAATAACGGAAAGGAAATTAAATTTGTATTCTTTAGAACTCGTATATATGATTATCGTAATATTCCCTGCACTTTTTAGTTAAGCATTTCCATAATAAATTTCCAATGTTACAATAATTTCTGTAATAGTATTTTTCTAATGAGAACGCTGCCGGACAATGGAGAAAGTAGCGTTGTAAGGTCTTTAATTACTTTCCAACTGTATTTTGATGAAATGATCATGTCTCTCGAATTTCTTTGTGAGATGCAACAAAAATTATGATTACTATCTCTTAGAAAGAGAACTTGAAATTTTCACGATTTCGTTTGGTATAATATTTATAGTCATACATGTTGACAACAAAATTTTACTTATACCCGGAAACAGTGTGTCAGTATATGAAATGAAAATGTAAATAAAATAACTTTTCAGATCACTCGGCAAAAAACAAAGAAAAATGTGATAAAAGTTATTTGTCAAATAGTTTAAAAGAATGAATATTTTCAACGATCCTCTTCGACAATATTTAAAAAACCAAAGTAAAGAAAAAATCTATAGTTGAAGAATTAAAAGGCCTACAAAAGTAGAGATTGCAAAAATAGTAAGTTGATTGATTGTTTTACTTGCAAATTTTATAGAATTATTTTGCATAAATATCAATACATAAATGTTAAATATTAATCTAGTAAATACTACAGCAAAGAGAGAAATGTTAAACTGTATTATTTCATGACCGAGTTGTTAAAAAATAAATTGTAATAAACGAGTTTGTTAAAAAATTTAGATACTGAGTTTAAAAAAAATACTTTTACGAGTAGACCTTATCTTTATTTGAACTTACAAGAGATAAAATTTCAATTTCAAATAATTAGTTATGATGTCCAAAAGCAAATTTTATAGTACTTCAATAACAGCAACACTTAATCATAGGCTTTATTTTCCTATTTTTCAAAAACGTACTACATACATTAAAACACAATAATATATCATACATCACTCATATGTAAATTGAAACTGAGCTATAAAAACATACAATGGATAATACATAAATTAGCTTACACAATGGTACTTTATTTTGACGAAGGTTAACATACATTTTGACAAGTGCGTCAGATAGAGCGATTTAATGATTGATGTAATGTTAAGACAGACAAAAAATGTTCAAATATTAGGAATACTTTGAATATGGCGATCATTGGCGAACATATTGTAATTAAAATTAAACTTGAAATTCAATTGCAAAAATATAAATCAGATTTGTCATATTCATGTGCGTCACGTACGGGAGATGATGTTATATGGAAAGGAGCTAATAATTTCTGCAATTTAAAATAAGAAATCTACGATCCGTCATTTTGACGGGTTCCGTGAAGAGCAATGACAAATGTATCCTGAAAGAGTATTTATTTTTTTTAACATTTATCAATTTGAGATAATCGTTCGACTGGCAATGCGGTAAGAGATTTGTCGTTAAGAAATATTATTCGAAGACAAACTATAATACACGCGACTTTCCGAAGAATACATACATAATGAACAGGTACCTAACGTAAGATCAGAGAAGACAGGATTGCCTTCTAGGTATACTAGAAGGAACAAGTTTTCCGTAATCGCGTGTGATTCATAGCACACATGACCTACGTGTGTAAATCTCGTCCGGTGACATTTACCGTATCCACCTAGAGACTTGCTCGATTTCCTGAATGTATGCATATATTGAATGAACACGTTTGCATACATCCACGACTCTTTTCAACACAACGAGCGACCGTTTACGGTTTAATTAGTTGGACGTTTAAATTTTGGACAATTAAACGGTAATAACATACTCAATTAATAATAGCAATTTTTATGATTGGTCAATCGTCGATTAATTAATTTGTTACTACAGTTTCTTTAACTCAGAAACCCTACGAGATTAAAATTTTTTTTACTCTTTTTCGTTGTGAAAATCTCTTGCATATCTCTTTGCAAACCTCGTGCAGCTCGATTTTCGAGAGAACTGAATTCGAAAATTTGTAAGAAAATTGATTTATGGTAGAGAAGATGCTGCAAACATATTAGAGTAATATGATTAGCAAATATTTTGACTAATCGGAATATTTTATATATAGCATAATTTGCAATATTATTCAAGTCTTTTACAAAAAAATTTTTAATAGAGAAAATTTGTAAATATTTCCTTATTATTATCACTTCTGTGAAAATGCACTTTTTCATAAAATTTAAGAATCATGCAATAAAAGGTGATTATAAAGTAGTTTACATACAGCATACTCTAAATTTCAGAATCATATCGAATGTACAAATTGTTAAAATGTTAATGTAATCCTCGGCAATTCTGCAATACATTCTAACTAAATAACTTTGTTTTAAGTTGCAATTTCGAGTCCTAACAAGTTTTCGACTTTCTCTAAAAATGCTAATTTAATAAACTAATTTCTCCCAAGTAGAAAATTTACCCTTTAAGAACTGAATCATCTCTACGTATTAGGTTCTTTTTGCAAGCTGAATGCGTAAAAGATTAACGGACGTCAGGCAAACAGGTAACCGGAAAAAATTATATCCCGGTGCGAGCGTACTCCGCAAAAAATATGAAATCTCGGTGAGATAAGTGGTTGAAACGTTTTCATCCCGGCGGAGCATCCGTTGCGAAGTTCCACTTTCTATCAGAGTGGGAAAAGGACAGGCTTATGCAGTTTGACGGACCAAAGAGAGTAAAAATGAAGGAGAAAGAGAGCAAAGGTAAGGATTCAGGTAAAAACGACGTCAACAATACGCTTCAGCATTATGAAACTTGAAATCGAAATAGTGTGTGAGTGCTACTAGGCACGAGCGTTTATGTACTTGATACCAAAAATGTAATAACTTGAAAGTGCTTGTCGCTCATGGTTACAATTATTAGATTCTCGAAAAACTAATAATAACACTAACGATAATTCATTTTTTATATACTGCTCAAATTCATTTATTTTCCAAACTATATCTTTTCTTTTTTCAAACAATTTAAGTCTATCGATATAACACTTTTTCAAATTAGTTATATCTGTCCGTATAATTTCACAGTTATGAGAAGATTGATATTGTCAATTATGAAAAACGAATGCGTTTTTAATCTTTCACAAGTAATATCAATGAGAAAATGACGAAAAGCAAATATTTTTTGTTAAAAAAAAGATATTTGAAAGAAATCGATATAATATTGGAAAGTAACATGTTGTAAAATAAATAACAAGTTATAATTATGAAAGACAGGAAATACTTTGAATAATTTTTTTTAATTAAGAAGTTCATTATTCATTTATGTTTTATTTTCAAGAACTTTATGGTGCGTTTATTACGGAAAGTTGTTTGATCTCGATTGTTGATAACAATAATTCAATACCTTTTTGTCAAAACATTTATTTAAAAAAAATTGATATAGACGTAAACACGTATCTTAACAAAAACTATCAGAGACTCATCAGACAAGGATATATCTAGTTAGCTGTAATCAAACGTGCAATCACTCCGGAACACAGAATACTGTTTGATCAAATGAACCTCAAAGACCACGGTTAGTTTGCAAGGAAATGCAGTGAAACCCATTAAATCCAAAGGCATCCTAACAAAACGAATAAGGACGCCAGATATCAATTCAACGCCACCTGGAGCATCCTGTTTCTATTTTTAATTGATCAGCTATCCAATTAAAATCTGTGGTTGGTGATCAATGAACTGGAACATGAACACAGTGCAATTAAATAGAGCAGCTACACTTCAGTATCAGTTCTAAACCCATCGACGAAGATACTTACAGTATCAGCGAAACGTTGGAGCTTTTTAAAAAAAATATGGTAACGCGGAAATTTCTGATATCGCCATGTTAACATTTAATGATAACGTTGTTCCAATATCACAAACTTCCTGTATTCATTTTTCTACTTCACATCCGTTAATATAAGAAATCAAGTAACACGACATTAATGGTGAAACTAAGTGTCATAATGTTTTTCACTTTAACGGTTGTGTTTTGGCAGTTTAAGTGTACAACACTTGATAATGTCGTTTAGGTTTTCTTTTCACTGTAGTGCATTTTAGTAGATAATGGATTGGTCATGGTAACGAAAAATTATTTACGGAAAGTTGTATATAATTTTGTCTCTAATATAGAAATTTGGATTTTTGGAAAATGGAAATGTAGGAAATTTTAGAATTCGGAAAATTTGGAATTTTTGGAAATTAGAAGGTTGAGAATTTGTGGATTATGAGTATTGGTAATTTAGGAATTTGTGGATTTAGAGATTTGAGAATTTAGGAATTTATAAATTAAAAAATTTGTGAGTATAGGAATTGAAAAATTGGTGAATTTCAGGATTTTTTTATTTGAGAATCTGAAAGCTTATAAATTTAGGTATTTAATAATTTTATAATTTGAAAATTTAGGAATAATGAGTTTGAATATTTAGATATCTAAGAATCTGAAGAATTGAAAGAACTTAATAATATGTAGTTAAGAAATTTAGATATTAAGGTATTTTGAAATTTACAAGTTTGAATATTTAGGTATTATACAGTTTGAGAATTTTGAAATCTGATAATTTAAAAATTTAGAAATTCAAAAATTAAGAAATTTAAGTTATAAGCTTTGAAGTATAGGATCTGTGATGTTTTGATATCCAGAACTTTTAAAATTTGAATAATAAAATTGTGTACCGGATAAAGACGGATTACGTTCCACCATTAAAATCGACTAGGTTAATTTAAAATTATGTTTATTTCAGTTCTCATCACTCAAAACTATTCGATTTGTTCAGCTTTTATGATTCGAATGTATGTAATCCTGGTTAATCAGTACGAACATTTTATCCTACTATCAAACAAGGATAATTACCTCACAGTAATAAAGTTGCGTGTTACATTCTACGCTATACATTATTTGTCTTAACGATATCAGATCGGTATTATCAATGTATCAAGACATCAACATCATTCCGGTTTTATCGATATTTATCGATAAGATTACCGATATAAGTAGCAGCAACTAGAAGCGTTTATTAACGCATTCGCATGTTCGGTGCACGCGGCCGGCGTTCATCGTATTCCAAGGTGTTAGTAATAAAGAAGAATTATCATAATGGAATTCATTGCATACATGCATGGGCTTGTAACGTAACTTGCGGTAGGAAATGCATATGTGCAGCTGACTCGCTCGAAAGGATATACGGTTGACCGTCAGAGGATATCTCTCGTCCTCGTTATGCTCGTTGCCCTTGCCAAGAAGTCGCAAGAAACCGTGTACACATGCACACACGTACGAACACCATCAAACCCGATGGAAAGTGCAGCATGCATCGCGAAGAGAAACAAGTTCTCGACGATGATTCGCGAAGTCCTTCAAACGCGTGTACTTCCGCGCTAGAGGCTGCCGATAATTGGAAGTCGTTCCACTTCTTTGCCTTTGCCAACTCTCATCTTGGAATGCGACCGGCTCTCTGCACATCGTCGACACGTTTTCCTCGTTACACGGCCAACAACCGTGTCGTAACACACCGGGAAACGGTACAATGAACTTCTTCATGCTCGAATAGAGATACGCTCTTTTACAAGTTCCTACGTGATTGCCGAAGCATAATTAGAGGAAGGGAACGGGATATGGACAAAAGGGTATAGCCGAATGGGTTCTTGGACCACATGAAATTCGCAGTACGTCTTTCGATAGCTTAGCAAAAAAATCTTAGCTCGAAACCTATTAACTCAACTGGGGAGGTAGTAATAGGGAAAAATCGAAATTTCAGTTATTGCTCTATTTTTCTTATTTAGTGACGTATAAAAATTATGGAACACCCAGGAAAGCTCTCGTAAACAATGAACAATCGGAAAATGCGATTTTTTATTAAAGATGTAGGAATACTACTTTTATATCATTGTGGTACTAACGTACACTGAATGACCAATCTGATGATTAAACACAAATAAGTATATTAGAACCGATGTACCCAAAAGTTAGGGAGCTTTGTTTTCGTATTTCTTATCTAACTTCAGACATCATAGAGAAAGTTTACAGAGACACTAATGTCTTAGATAATTTAATAATCATCTGGAACAGGTCATCAAGTACCAAGGCGCACAGACCTAACTTTAACCTAATTGATGTGAATTGATAAATATAATCCAACCTAATACTATCGAACGTGAAACGTAATAAGCTAACCTAACCTAATCAAGTAGGTTTGAACAGTAGATAATAAGTAAGAGTAAATAGATTCGAATTTAAACAAAAATAAATATGACAAATTTGAGTGATAAAATTATATATTCCTTGTAAATATCTGCAATCTTATTCACAACAAAAACACATTTACAGTTAGCAGTGAAAAGTTTGTTACGCCAAAATTAATTCAGGAGAAAATTGTTATTAAACGACGAAAATAATTAAATTAATATTGAACATTTGAGACAATAACAATTAGACTAGATATTCTATGTTGTTTAATTGCTGGTTCATATGAACATTTTTAAATTCCAATTAATTTAAATTTTCTTTCACAGATTATTTTTATTATTTCATCTGCAAGTAAAAATTTGACAATTTCAGATAAATGTATTTAGTTACAATTTTAGATGTGAAAGAAACTGCAATTATCTTAACTGTTTTCTTAATCACTCGACCACAGGGGTCTTATGTGGTAAATAATTCAAGTTAAAATAAGTTTCATTTCCATTTCCATTTTCCACAGTGAAGCTATTAGAAATTAACAAAATTTTAGTCTTGTAGGAATTTTCAAGTTACAGAGTCGATTGTATCAACTTCGATCATCAATCATCAATTTCGATTGTATCAACTTCTCCAATTGTATCAATTTCAAAAGTTCAAACACCGGAACTGTTGAATATTTTACAGTTCTCAATTCACGACCGGTACATATCGCCGCGTCACTAAAAGAGTATCTCTTCGACGCCATTACGTAAGCTCAAGAGGAACAGAAGGCAAGTTCGAAACTAATAAATAATCATCTGCTATATACATCGATTTCTCAATCATTCATCCTTCTAGCACGTTCTTTATAGTCGGTGTATTAGTATAAAACACGCGCTGCCGAGCATATTATTAAACGCACGCGTCAGATTAAATCGATGCGCCGGTCGTTTAGCGAATTATGCGGATCGGTTTAGTTTCAGCGAACGTAATCGCGTATCGGGTTTATACGGTGAATTTTTAAAATTCAATTCACGTGTCTCGATACGCGACACGGAATGCGATACGCGTCCGACTGTTCTGTGTTGCGCAACCGGCCACGTTAATACGTACAATTTTACCAGTTTGAATTCCCTTGGATCGAGTCGAATCAATTTTTTTTTTTTTTTCATTCTCATGACAATTCTCTCCCTGCGTTGCATGCTGCAGCTTAATAATATTTTAATCAAGACATTGGATTTAATTAAAACTTTTGAGAAAATCCCAGTTGTTAACAGCTGGTATTCGCAGCTGTTTGCCAGACGGGTAATAACTGAACGTAAATTCCCAAGATTTTCGCGTACTTGTTAATCCTTTGCGCTATAGTGACAAATTCGTAGTTTCGGTATGGTCTTTTCTTACATTTTTAGTATGGCTGAATGTTCTATTTAAGTCTAATTGTAATTTACACAGTTAAGGTCGCTAAATGCGAAACAGACGTTTTAACTTTCTTTAATCGCCTTAATTGCTGAACGTAGTGAGGCTCCTGAGACGACTCGATCTACATTTGTTCATTTGTTTATCTGTACTATGCTACATACTCCAATTTTGGATCTGTCGACTGGACAATTTGAGGATGGACTTATGAAACACCTTAAATTTGCTGAATAGATTTTGGCAACAATCTGACCATAGGAATCTGTCGCTATCAATTCGATCGTTGATGAATCGACAAAAAAAATCGTGTTTTGGAATCGTTTTCGACAGTTTCAGACTTTAAAATCCCTACATCTAATTCTTGGTTTACCTACATGCTTACAGTAGGTACTCTAAATTTTAAATGCACATTCGAATTTGCGTGAGGTCTGGTCTGTTGACCCATTAGTATTGTAGCAGTGAATGGTACGTTATGTCTAACGCTTCTAGTACATAAATCGTAGTGCAATTTTCTAGTCTTTAGTTGTGGAAAAATAAACTTTTGACCATGTATATGTTCTGCATTTAACTTCAAAGCACATTTTACAAAAGTTATTGATATTATTTATGAATTTGATAAGTAATATATTATACAGGTAATATGTTAAGAAATAGGTTCAGCTATAGAAACTATATAATAAATGTAAATAATGTGTCGTTATTAAAATGGCAGTATTTAGTTCCTATTGAACAGAATAAAACGTGACAATGTGATAGCATTCATTAATATCTTTTACATAATATAGTAAGTAGTTTTAGGTAATATCTTTTACATATTATATACAGACAAATATTTTTATACATATAGTATTACATACAGACAAATATTTTTATATAGTATTGAAGGAGAAATTCCATTATCATTAGTTCATGATCCTTTATCATTTTCTCATAAGCTTTTAACGAAACATTTATAAACCTGCGTTTACATAACACTTTTTTACTATTTTTATTTATAGAACATGCTGATAAAGTTTTACGTACAAGAAACACACTGTGGCACCAAAAACCAAAGCACTTCGAAGTCATTTTAATGGTAAAACACTGGAACACCCTGTATATATTTACAGTGATTAGGAACTAATATAAATAAAAATAATTTCGATGACTAAATACATCGCGAATCAAATTTATTCACATATTCGCAAAGGTAAAGAATATGATAGCAGCTTAAAGTGACATTTTCATAACATTATTCTTGGCTGTTTAGATCACGGTGTAGCACAGTAATTAGAGGTTTCCCTGTTGCTTGTTCGCGGTGTCATACAAATATTTAAGTTGTTGCATTATGCTCTTGAAGTAAGGCTACGACACAGGGACCTTTGCATAAGCTTTTACATAGACCTTCGCTTCACGTAGCAGGATGAGGGAAGGTCATTGACTTCAACTAACTTCTTGGAGGAAACTGACAGACCACTGATCTGTTAATTAAGTCACCATGTAGATTACTATATCAACATGTCAAAGAATCAGTAGACAAGATCTTTCCAGTGTTTTGAATCTTTGAGAATAGATGTCGTAATTTAACACAATTTCTACCAGGTGTTAAAAGACACCTTTCAAATTTTAACTTAAAATTATTCTCTAAATTAAATCATTCCTCTATAATTAATTTTTTGAAAGGATGTCAAAAGACACCTTTTGGTCGAAATAGGTATACACAAAATCGTGGTAAAAATAGTGTTAAACTTTATTCATGAATGAATTGCTAGCTTTAGACACTAGTCTTATAAAATTGAGCGATTACATCAATGTCATTAAGAATATCTAACTGTCAGAGAAGCAACAGATTTTTTATATTTTGTGACATACAATATGATACAAATATTATTTATAAAGATTTATCAAGTTCAATTTTTCAAATGTAGCAACATATTTTTGTTATCTTCAGTGCAATAGCTGTTACTAGAACTTCTCCACAAATTATCATGAGCAGTTTTGCAAGGTCAGATATGGTAGTCAAATGGACATTCATATATTTAGAGTACAGGATTTCGTGTTAAGTCTCATCTCTAAATTTAATCCTATTCGTATGTTGCTCAAAATAGCACATTCAAGGATGCTGTTTATTGTGAAATACTGACTACAAATAATACGAGGTAATGTCCTTATCGCAGAAAATGATAATTCAATCTAAAGATGCTAAAGTAAGCTGGTAAAGGGATACAAAGATTACAACTTTGCATCGATACAAATGATTAATAAGAATATGAGGAAGGGAGAATAAAAGTATGAGATTTGTAAGAAAATGATCTTTACGTCACGTTTTAGCATGATGTTTCTATCGTCATGATTGATCTTGAATAACCTTTAATAGTGTATGAAAGTTATCTGAGTAATAGCTCTTTTACGAAGGATGCAACAAATACAAGGTTTCATGCAAACAGGTAAAGTTAACCTTGAAACTTTTTCAGGTTAATTTTTAAATTACACGTAATACTTAAAATAAAGCATGTAATACTTAAAATTTAAATCATATTTTTACATTACATATTTTCCAAATTAATTTTTGAAATTAATACATATTTTACTTTAAAGCTAATCAGACGTCATTGCAATCGATTTAATATTAAGAGAATAAAATAATTTGCTTGCTTATTACAAATTGTTCAAAATTTCAAACGAATGCTACATGGAACTATGAAAATTTTGCTGAACGTATGTTTTGCGTTAAATCATATAATTGAATAATGTTTTTTATTAACTGGGAAAGAGTAGAATAAGTTAGAGTTATTCGTGCAATGTGGCACGACACAATAACTCCACGTCAATCGAAATGCCAATCAAGAACGTGTCTTCCGTAGATTGTTAACCTACACGATTCACTCGGAATTGCTAATTGTATACCGTTATCGTTGCAACAGTGTTTGTCAGGTGAACGGAGTACATTCACATTTGTCTACAGGAATATTCCTCAGATTAGAATTCGAGTAATTTTATGTATCATTTCAAATTGTTCGATTGTTTGATTTAATTTTCACGTGTGAATCATCATCGACGCCATTAAATGTTCAAAGTTTGTAATGGATTAAGATTTTCATAAATGTATATATTCGTGTTTATAGTATTTATAGCATTTATAGTATTAAGCGTATTTATAAGATTTATAGTATTTATAGTATTTGGAGTATTTATAAGATTTATAGTATTTAGAGTATTTATATGACTTATATGATTTATAGTATTTATAAGATTTATGGTATATATAGTATTTATAATATTCAGAGTGTGAGCTCTCCAGAAGTCTAATTGACGAGTGCTATCTTATTTTTGAAGAATCGGAAACTGATCACAGAAATGACAATTAAAGATTGAAATAAATTTCTCTTTGTACGAGATGCGATTAAAAATAAAATTTTAATCTTCACTCATATGCGACCGAATGAACAGTTTTTAATTTTTAACCGAAAAACGCTTTGATCAACGATTAAAAGTGTTTGATAATTGAAAAGCCTTTGATTAAAATTCGTTTTAATCTTCAATTTAAAAAATCTGAATTAGAAATTAAACGTTAATTTTCAGTTACAAGACCAATCAATTAACAATTACATTACAATTCTCAATTAAAATATATTAGTACAGGTGTAACGAAAAGTTTCGAATGCCAGCGAAATAATTGGCTAAGAAGTGATTAGGAATTTCATGTTGACTAAAAGATAAATTCCATCGATGCAGTTTTTGCTGTTTCTTTAGAAACCGAATAGATTCTGCATTATTCTCTGAGGAATGTGTCGTCATGAATTTGCCGTGCATAAACCGTGGATTGTGTTGAAATTTCGCGCAATGAAAGAGTTAAACGAACGAAGAAACAACAGAGAGATAATAGGGGGTTGATCCTGTGATTGGTTCCAAATGAATTTCGAACTAACCAATTCAATTCTGATTTCCACGCGCGATATGCACTCGACTATTCATAATTACTCGATAGTTAGCGACCACAGGGGTCGAAGTTTATGGCTTCGCAACTCGCCGGTAATTGGATTGTCTGTCGACTGACCGAACGCTTCCATAATTCTTTGTACATAACGTAAAATCGAAACGGCGATTGCGCTCTGCACACTGAGCTATTTAGGTTGTTGCAGATGAAACGGTCGGTTTGTTCACAAAAATTTCAGCTATTACAATTATCATACAAACAGTGCTCATTAATCGAAATTTCTTCCAAAATAAAGTAACTGTCCACATGATTACAGAAGCAATATGTAAAACTTGCACTTTCAGATTAAATAAGAATTTGTGAAAGGAAAAGTGCTAGATTAATTAAAATCTGTAAATGTTTACACGATCCAGTAACTAAGCAATATTCATGACATGTTCTGGTCATTAATTATTACTGCCTCAAATATTAAATATTTATTTAATTATTTTCATCATTTAATGAAAACATCAAGATGATAATATGTTATGGAATGGAAATATTTTATTTAGAGTAAATTCATAGAAAGAGATGTTTACCTACCGTAATATTAATTACAAATTAATCTTTTTCAGATGAATTTGTTGCTTTCATTTTTTAATTATTTTCAAACTTCAATATGTAAAATTCTTGAAACAATCAGGAATTTATTAATTTTTATTGTTTGTCACGTTTAAGCTGTCGTTTTATATTTTTCTGTAATTTCAGCAAATACTATAATAAATGCATTCTCATTTAAAATTTTATCTTTAATAATGAAAAAATACGTTTGACTAATGCTTTTAGTTATTTAAATATATTCGTAAATTCTATCAATTATTATTTCGTGATTAAAAAGATTTTCATTATTTCCGGAAAATAAATTGTAAATAAACAATGTTTTAATTATACAACGTATTTTGTGCTTCGTTCCTTTTTCTTATTACTATCGTACTCGTTTAAATAACTTTTTACTTACATAACATTTTTATAAATTTTATCAATTATTTTGATGGTCACTGCATCAGTCGACGAAATCGATATTTTGGTTTAAATAGCAACGCACGAGAGCACAAAGATATTCTAAAAAATGCAGAAATTAAATTAAATTTCTTCTCATTTAAAAATTATGTTCCCCTGATGTATAACATGATCTATTGAATTATTACGTCATGGTTGTTCGTTCTAGCACATCATGCACTACGGAAAACACAAATTTGTTTCTTATTTTCATAATTTAATCTCATTCAACAACATATTACGAAACTGTGTAGGTAATAGTAAAAGTATGCTTGCGTGCTTTGCAAATAGCGTTAGATAAATAGTTTTTAAACATTATTATAGTCGACATATACTGAATTTTTATGTAATGTGTTGTAACAAAATTGTACATATTTTTATACGAATCATAATTATTACTAAATACTAAATACTAAGTATTAAGTACTAAATAAATAAATACAGAAACGTAATTATTACATACATGTATTATTTAATTACAAAAATTGAAAATGCATTTAATTTCATTTTATCCTTAAATTCAATTACATAGTATTTTTATCTAAAAGTAAAACTTGCAAGGATTTAAAATTCAGTTTTATTTTCTAAAGCGTTTTGTTATTACTAGTGTTGAAATGTGTTTAAAATTTGGAAGTTATTATTAGTGTTTAAGACGGAACAAATCCAATTTTATTTTTAATTATAACATAAATAATTATAATTATATTCTATTACATCTATACTCTACCCAATTCGTGTCTTCGCAAATACATCTAACATTAAGTTCGACTTTAACAAAAAATCAGTTTTATTTTAACAAAAAGAAGTTTAACAAAGGAAGAAATTCTGTCTTAACAAGAAGAAAGTTTAACGAGGAAGGAAATTTTATTTGAATAAAAAATAAATTCGTAACGCAGCGAGTTAAGTTTGCACGTAAACTCCAAAAGATTCAGTGAACCAGAACAACCACAACATAGTATTAGCGAACCAAAAAGACACGCGTCTTCTATTTTGTTTTTCTCAAGAAGTTTCTGCATCTCCGTTATCTACCGTCTGCATGAGTATTTATTGATTTTCAAAAGACGCGGACGCTCACTTCGACTTAAATGTAAGTTGCAGGTACATAGTTTCTAGGATGGAACAAAAGTTCAATCCTAACACATCCTTTCTAGCGATACATTGCAAGTTATCTGGGACACAAGGTGCGACTCCTTCGCAGATGTAAGTATCTCATGTTCTGTTGAGTACAGAGCATTGTCCTTTCGCAGTTTACGGATTTACAAATCCGTCCGTTGGCTCCGCCATTTTGTTGAAATTACTTTTTCGTCTGTACATAATACACCTAACCAGTGGCGGCTCGTAGCTAAAATTAATGGGGGTGTTGCTCCAGCCCTTGTTTTAAAATTGTGTAAAAGGAAACAACATGTATAAAAGGAAAATTTTTTCAGAAAAAGAAAGAATTAAAGAAAAAAGCACCAATTATATTAAATTTTATAGATAATATCAAATGGAAATAGGGGGTGTTGCAGTTTCACACAATATCGGATATGTAAAAATGCGATTATTTGAATACAGCAATTGTTACTAGCGTATACAAATTTTTGCATAAAAAATTCATAATCGAATGTTGGTTCAGCCAAATCAGTTTTCAGATGCAACACTGAATATCACAGGCAAATTATTAAGGAAAAATTCATTCGATCTGATATCCTCTTTATTGACCATCATAATTTGTTATAATTACATCATCATACACGTGGTAATTGTGACAAGTTCAAGACATATTAATGCTATTTTCGCTTTGAAATAAATCGACGACTTCGATAACTATTTTCGCAAAAGGAGTCAAGAAGTTCTCATAAATTTCGGCGAAACGAAAGCCTTTTTTAAAAAATCAATTCTAAACGCGAACCTCTGACGTGTGTTTAACGGTTCTCTAGAGGAAACTATTGGCGATGGTAAACCAGCTTCAAGATATGAGAATTTATAACCAAACAAAAGCTTCATCTTCACATTTTTGTTTACGTTCGAAAATTCTTCTTGAACGATTCTCAAACCACAATCCAATCAGTGTAACCAACAGAGATCTGTCAATTTTACGAAAAAATATAAATGATACTAAATTGTGTTTATGAAGGGTCATAACTCAGTTTTAACACTATGTTTATGAAACGTGTCAAAATGAGTTACAGAAATTATTAAGTTACTCTTGTCGTATATTAACTTTTATGGAAATGAAGAATAATTTTATAAATTAATTTATCTTTTATCTTTTATTTATTGTCCTTCGTTTTCAATGTGAAAGTAACTCCGATGTCTACAGAACAAGATTTTTTGTTTATTGACGAACCGACTGATATATTTAACAATTTTTATTCAATGTATGTTATAAAATTAATAATATTTATCAAGACTATGAAAGTGATAAAACAACAGAAATTGATTTGAGTGGATGAAGTCCACTAATTCTCCTTTCTACCAATTTTCAGATTTATTAATTTCTCCTTCCTTTAATTATTTATATAATAGAAACTGATATTCATATAATTGGAGTCGACTACTTCTTTCGTCACTACAGGATGTTCTATTTAAGTTGACATTGTAAAAAATCTCGAAGACTTGTGATTTAAGAAAAACAAACTAACTTAAATGGGACACCCTGTATATTCATCAAGCAAATTTTACTTTCTTCTTTGTAATTACTATTTTTAGTAAGGTAACCAACTTACAAGTGTCTGTGATCGATTTACCCGAAGACAAAAACGGAGAACAAATACGATTCCACGAAATCTCTCCAGCTTCCAATCATTTTCTTCTGTCGAATCATCTTTTTACTGGTGATATCATTTCAATTATAGATATGGTTGAAAGTTTTCCGTGAATTCGACTAATAATTACGGAGGAAGACAGATATGCTTCATAAAACCGGACTGCAAACGCTGAATGCACATTTCATGTTCAATTAGCTTTTAATACGTCTCGATGCAACTGCTCGAAGAAATTAATCGCGCAACAACTTTAACGGTACTCAACAGTAAATGTGGCGAGAATGATTTCCTGAAATACAACTTCGAGAACTCGATAATGACAACATGTGATTAAACGATAACGAACAGGAGTAACGGATCCTGGAAGTGCCGGAAACACCTCAGTCGATTGACTTCGACTCAGTTTTTCGGGCGATATCGATGCATTCGATAGATTTAACTCTCAACACGTACTCTCATGGCCAAAAGTTTGAAAGTTGTTCAATTAAAATGAAATTCTTTAATGAAACTTGTGGTGATCCACCGCTAATATATATGGTTTCATTTTTTCACAGATTTTAGTTTTACATTCAATTTTTATAGTATTTTGGATTTCATTTATGTCCAAAGTACCGTTGCATCAGTCACAATCTTAATTTAGTACAGTGCTTGATATGAATTCTTTTGTAGCTTCAAAAATATATTTTAATATCATGTTAGGTAGACTGATTATCACACGTACAATATTGTAAAGTGTTGAAGAAGTCAGTGCTAAAATATTAAAATATGCAAAATGTGCAAAAAAGCTAGAAACACTTTCGGTTTATAATTGACGAAAGTGTAAAGAGCATGAACGTCTTGAATCAATTTTGCAAAATTGTATCTGCGTGATAAAACGATAGTTGTTACATATTTATTACATATTGCAGCAATGTCTAGCGCTTGTAACTGCGATAAATATACAGGGTGTTTCATATGTTACTTTCATGTTTCAAATCTGTATAATTTTGTTTCTTTCTAAAATGTCAGATTTTTGTGAGAGGTCATCATTTGTTTCTTGAAAATATATTACGGAGAATTTCACGATGAAACAACGTATGAACATAAACGAGTTTAATCTAAAAAAAATTAGACAAGTTGATTGTCAAAATCAACCATCTATTTACATGCACTCTGATATACTCGTCAAATTATCGTAATCAGATTTTTCCTTTAAGAATATTTGAGAGATTATATACGAAGAAAAACAGTACATCTTAAGGATACAGTATTCGTAATCATAGAGTAATATTAATTTTACAATCACATATTACTGGAAGCTGTCGTAAAAATATTAAACGAGTTCATGTTACAAAAAAATGAATACGAATGATATGGAAACAGAAGAATTTTTTTCATAAATGTGTTTATGAAGTGACTTATGGACCACCTTATATAATAGTTCCTGCTTAATAAGTCGATATTAATTTCTTAAGGACAAGCAGTGTTTGAAAGGAAACCAATTTAACAAGTGTAGGAGTGGAATAGTAGTGAACGGCAATTATTGGATACTGATATAAGCAGTTGATCAGTTTGTTATGGAACGAAAGTAAAAGTGTACTTCGTTCGTTGCACATGATTTGAAAAACGTACTACATTCGTTGCAAATAATTTGAAAAACATACTACATTCGTTGTAAATAATTTGAAACAGTGCCCATATTGTTAGATTAGTTTCATTACATCGTTGATAAATGTAATGAAAGGGATAAATACATACGATCATGTTTAGATTGATTTTCACTAAAAAATTATGAAGTGAAAAAATTTTTTTTTGTATGTTAAGTATATTTAGGTAACACAGCTATTTCGTTTGATTTTAAAAAGTAAATTATTATTACTACTATGTAAATTTCTTCTGGAACAACAAAAAAGTTAATTATCTTGAATTATATCAAATGTGAAATGTATCTTCTTCTACATTTCAAATGTTCCAATTTATTTTCATTCATTACTCTAATTTATTGGTTAAGTATTCTTAGTGTATGGAAAATTGTTTAAAATTTTATCATTATTTTTGCAAAAATAAGTTTACTTCTAATTAAATAAATATTTTAAAAATCTATTTAGACAATGAAGTTTGGTTTTGTAAAAACACTTTTCTAAATTCTGAAATTTTTAAATAAGAAAATCCCTAAATTCTCAAATTTTCACGTCTTTAAATTACGAAATTGCTAAATTCCTAAATACTCATATTTTCTAATTATGAAGTTTTTAAATTTATAAATTCTAAAATTCTCAAATTCTCTAATTACGAAATCCCTACTGAATTTTCATATCTTCAAAAATTACGAAATTCCTAAATCTCCACATTCTCCAAATCTCTAATTATGAAATCTATAAACTCGCAAATTCTCCAAATCCTTAAATCCCTAAATCCCCAAATTTTCAAATACAAAATTCTCAACTTAGTAATTTACTAAATTCCCAAATTTGAGACTTTTAAATTTCCAATTCCCCAAACTTTTAAAACCTCTAATTTCCAAGTCCACAAATATTCCTAATTTTCCCAATGTTTAATTTCCCTAAATCACCAATTCTCAAAATCACAAAATAACTCTATTCAAGTAGTAACATTTAAATACTATGTAATTGAAACGTTTCGTAGCTCAATGACAGATAGTCCTTAGTAGGCATCAAAATCCTCCTTCCTGTCAACACAATTTAATGTAATTATAATTCTCTTAATATCAGAGCATCATAACAAAATTTGTCAACATAATCCATTCTTCAATAATATTTTTTGTTAACATCAAAACAATACAATAAATCTTATCAGCTCTTTATCCACCGTACAACTTTGACGTGGCCACAGAGTTCCCATAATGATAAGCTCAATCGTTGATAACGCGCTTCATGATTGTGCGTTAAATTAACCCCCTAAAGAGAGCCGATAGAGAACGCGCGTTTAGAGCTGACCTAAAGGAAATGGATGCAAAACGGATGCAGCTATCATCAGAGCAGGGGAAAAAGCATGCCGGTAGCAGTTTGCCTGGCTGGCTTGGCTTGGCTGAGGGTGTACCCCCTTTTTTCATTTAAATTACTCGAAGGAAGGCGGTAGTGCGCTGCGACGCGACCAGCATACCTAATGGCCGCATATTGTATGCTGCCACTGCCACTCAAGGCAAGCCGAACACCACACTGCGTCAACACGACTCGTTCGCCTGTTCTCGACAGTAAAATAATACGAGTTGGCGATAATCCGTGGCTGCGTTTCGACCCTCCTACTATTATTGGGCAAAATAATGGAAACACTAACGATTAGTGGGTTCACAAGCCGGGCGCCTCTGTAAATTCGAATGTGTATTTCAGAGTACCAACTGTAAGCGTGTAGGTAGAACAAGAATGCGATGTAGAGATTTTGAAGTCGTTCCAAACGATTAAACGTGCCTGAAACGATCGATAATGATACCAAACACGATTATTGTTGACTTCACGATGACTGACGTCAATGGCGACCAAGTAGCGTCGTCAATGATAAGTTACGCCGTTTACATTATGCCAGTACCTGGTGCTAGTAGCTTTGCCAGTAATTTTTGCGTTTCTAGCTTTGCCTATACCAGATCTGTCGTTAGAAAAAGAAGGCAAGAAAGGAAAGAAACGATTTTCTCTTTCCAATGACAGACCTGGTATAGGGAAAGTAAGAAACGTGAAAATTCGATTACCTATTAGCAAGGCTACTAGGACCAATTATTGGCATAATGTAGACGGCCTCTTATAGAGCTTATAACGCTTCCAGTCGATTCTGTGTCAAAAATGATGGAAAATGATATGAAAACATGGTTTTTTATCGATTCGATGATGATTGACGTCGATGGTGATAGATTTCTGTCGTCAGATTGCCGCGAAATCTATATAGCAAATGTAGAGTGTCTCACGAGTTCACCCTCAAAATTTTAAGTGAAAGGAACAAACAGGCAAACAAACGAACAAATGTAGATTAAGTCCGCAATTCTCTAAATTTTCAAATTTTCAAATATGAATTTAGAGTTACCAATTTCAAAAAATCCTAGATTTCTAAATTCTTAAATTACGAACTCCTAAATTTACAAATTCTTAAATTTTCTAATGACGAAGTTCCTATATGAAAAAAATTTCAGGTGTTAGAATCCTCAAATTCCTAAATTCCCTAATTTTCAAAATACGAATTTCTTATATTCAAAAATTTGCCTATTTTCTAATTAAAAAAACCCCTAATTTAGAAATTTTCTAATTTCTCTAATTACCAAATTCTTAAATTCCCACTTTCTCAAATTTGTCAATACGAAATTTTGTAAATCACAAAATTTCCAAATTTTCTAGTTACAAAATTCCTAAATCCCAAAATTCTGAAATTCAACATCATATGTATGTAATAATACATACAACATATTAATTTAAATGTGTTTAAATTTTATAAATAAAATAATGATTGTCTACAATGTTAGTTCATTATAATTTAAGTTTATTATTCGTTGGTGTTACGGATAATAAAAATGGTTCATTAATGCTAAAAACATAACGGGGTTATGATTAGGCAGGTGATACATAGTGACATAAATAACAATAGGTAAGAACTCAATAAAAGCTTCATTTAATTGATAATTAAAATTCAGTTCATAATTTCGAAATTACATTTCAAGTATCAAACGAGATTACAATAAATGCAATTTAATCAGAAATTAAATTCCAATTATTACAATTACGAATCGTAATTAATTTTCATTTAACGAAATTTAATAAAGATCTTTAGCTAGTTACGATTCAATGAAGAATTAAATTTTTATTCACAAAGAGAGAAAATAATAACTGAGTTCAGTAACGATTGAGAATTCATCGTTAATTGAAGACGTACTTCATTAAATTAAACTATTTTTAATCTGTCAGATTCTTTAATTCGATATGTGAGAATTAAAAATTGAACTTTAACTTTCGATTAGAAAATCGTTCGGTTGATAATTATCATTCATTGCTAATTAAGAAATATCTAATTATCGATAACAGTTCAACCGATTATTTTTTAATAGAGTAATTAGAAATTTCGGCATTTTGAGAATAATTATAACTTCTCTTATTATACAAGAAATTTCGTCGATAGAAATAATTATTACACATTTATTTAACAAACTATTTTGTTTATTGTGCAGATATTTACAAAAATATTGTACTGTATTGATTATACATTGTATGAAAGATATACTTTGTACTATGGCAATACATTTGATTGAAAACCCCTTTCTTGGTCTATTTTGTAAATTAAAGAGTTGGTAGGTAAAATAAATTAAACAGTGCAAAGGGTTAAGGATTATGCTTCACATGGGTTCATATAAAAAATGTACTCCATAGCATGTAATACATTCTATAAGAAAGGAACAAATCAATAAATATAAAAATATTCTATTATTAACTGTTAGTAGTTCTAATGTTAATTATTTTGTACTTTTTATCGGATCACCTTGCGAATTTTTTAAATGTTCCTGCCAAGTATACCTCGCTTATCTGATACATTGATAACTGAATTATGTCAAAAACTGTAGGTGTTGAAATTGTTTTTGTCAAACAATATCAGAAAAGAACGATATCAATATCACATCAAGAACATGAAATCGGAAGTTCAACAATTTTATTTAAGTCGGCTTAATGTAGTATTCAATGGTTAATTGTCTGATAATTAACAGATCATACAATTAGATACGAAACAAGGAGAGTTAATGGAGGAAGGTGTTTTGGGAATTGTCGACTGTTATCTCTCTCCGGTTTGCTTGCTTCTTAAGTGCATCGGAAACGAGAATGGGAAACACTAAATGTGAACGAAATAATGATACAGATTCGCCGGCTATTTCACTAATTGTTGAACACGTCAACAGATCTGTACATGTGGGGTCCGAATAGTTTAAGCTATAGATTTATAACTAGTAAGTAATTTGTGATCGGGTCATTTGGGACAGGACAAAACCTTCTAATGTCACATATACTATAGGTCATACATGTGGTCTCGTGTGAGTTGTGTGGGGTGTATAGAGTATTTCACACCTACAACTTGTTGGCTCTGTATGAAATTAACAGATGCAAGAATTTTGAAAGCATTTTGCAAGTTTTTGTTACGCAATATGAAATTTCCAAATTTCTGTATTTTCAAATACTCTAATTTAATATTTTTAAATTTCCAAATTTTTAATTCGAAATTCTCAACTTTATGAATCACCGATAAAAATTAATGCAAGTTTCAAGAAAAGCATTTGAATAAATTTTGTAATTTAAAAATGAAAGTTTGTGAACCTCATGAAACTTGGTTTGGTAGCTTCAACGTTAATGTCAAAACTCCCATAATGTTAACATTTATAATTTTCTTCTTACAAATGAAATGAATTTCCATTATAGTAAAATAATTGTTACTAACTTAACACATTTACTTCTTGTAACCTTTAGTATTTCCATCATGATGGTTGATTATTTCTTTCCATAAATTCCAGTTACTTTTTCAGGGTTGACCTAAATCTTAGAATTCTGGCCTAGTTTTCACTTATAATGTTTGAAGACCACGAAGAAACTAGGTACATCATACTATTAAAGAAAACCACGATCAGCAAAACTGGTACACCATATTTTTCAATAGAACCACAATTGGCAAAACTAGGGCAGCATACTTTTCGATAAAACCACGATCAATAAAACATCGTAGTTCTTTTCAAGAAAATACGAAGAAATCCAACGTTAAGAAAACTAGTAGATATTACTTTGATTTATTTAAACGTCAGTAAGTATACAAAATTACAGCATTAAACTTTACAAATGACATCTAGGTCAGACTTTTCTAGATTTAGGTCAGCCCTGAAGAGGTAAACTGTAACGTTTACGAAACATCGACAAAGTGAAACAATGACATGATGTAAACTTAAAAGGTCGCAGGAAGTGATCCGAATCATTACGGAGATCACAAATACAATAACCTACATATTTCCGTAGGTGATGATAAAAATAGCGTAAGTCGAAATTCGAAAAGAATTAAACTTTTGACAAATTATATCGATTTTTATATATTATGAAAGAATTTTTGGAAAATATAAATTGAACCAATAATGTCTAGTGTTTGTCTTATTTCTTTTCATTAAATCTCTTCTTACAGGGACACCCTGTATATACAAATTTGTGTATACGAAAATATTCTCCAATTACTGATATACATTATTTCCTCAAATAGAATATTATGAACGCTGCAAATTTTATTTGAATCTCGTAGCAAGTTTTTAGTTCAGCTTGACCGCTCTAGTATAATCAACTCAAACGTAAAAGGTTAAGTATCACGGAACAAAGATATATGACTTACTCCACTTTCACAATCACCGGTACATTTATCTCGGCGCTACGATTATATTTCTAAAAACTAATGTGAGGTAAATGTACTCGTTAATGACCACGTCCCCATTGATGACCTATTTCTTATTTTTATTAAAAATCATAAATAATGCTATTTATATGATTATTTTATTATCCATTTTATTTTTCTAATCATAAAAAGTTTCAATAAAATTTATATCCAAATTCAAAGCGCATTTTGTACATTTTCACTGTTTTCCTTTCGTTCCAGTTACGACCATAATCCCGGTCATACTAACAAAAAATCCTTTCTATTTCTCATTTCAGATAGAATGATCGCAATCGTGTCAGCCAGTAGTCTTTTCTTAAAAGAAACCATAATTCAGTGTCAATTATTTTCACTTGAAAAAAATTGCAAACATTCGCAAAATGTAAATAAATATGTATGCAAAATGTCAATATTGAGGAATTTATATTCTGTTAGTAAATAAATTCCTAAAAACAGCAAGAAAATGAGATTGCAGACTAGAATATCCCCTTAAGGCAACGAGAAATATTTCTGTATTTGCCTTACTCAGCTCGGTGCAGAAATCTTCATCTTATATCATAGATTTCACAACAATAAAAGCATCGTGATTCCAGAGCTCGGGCAATTGTTAAAGAATTTTTTGCACGAAAGCAGAGATCGTAGCACGCGGTCGTGGACCGCGAATGAAAATTCAAACCCGGCGGAACCGGGCGGGCGTTCGCTCGAGCGTATTCTTGGCTGTCGGTACGCTATTTCAACGCAGACGGTTATTAAGCCGGTATATAGCAGGCAAAGGTACGTATACACAATAAACCGAGCAACTGAGCGTGACACGAAACGGCGCGAGGAAGCGCAAACATCCTATTTACGCTCGCAACGGATGCGTAAATACGTATGCACAGATAGAGGAAGAAAGTGGACGTCGAACGGTGGAAAAAGAGAAACGATAACGGCTATAGCACGCCTCGCGATATGCTGGATAAAGTAATTAATGATCGAACGACGTCGGAAGTAATTAGTCACGTATCCTATTCGCGACATAATTAAACTCTGGCCAGGCCGATCCCGTGGCGCAAATTAATTTACGAGCGATCATGATCGATTGGACGCGTTACTGTCGCGTAAATTCGCAACTCCAGAAATCGTCACACTTTGTAACGATTTTCTCTTTTTTTTTCGATAACTTTAAAAACGTAGGTCAAATTATCGACGTGCATCGTCATGGATTTTGACCGGACTTTTTTTAATTAGTTTGTTGCGTCACGTGCGTAAGATGGAGAGTAATAAAAACGAGCGGTCGGAACCCGATGACCTTGAAAAAGAAATAAAATGTCGACGTAGACCATTATGCTTCGTCGACTACACAACTGAACAGTGTTTATATTAATTGTGGAGTGTTTGATATTTGTTACATATGTAGTGTTTGATACTTATTATTTAATAATAGTAAATACTAAACACTGGTTCCTTAGTATTCACGACTAAAGAATAATATAGTGACCACAATATTGTATGTTGTTGGTTATATTTATTTTATATAGTTGGTTATTTAGTACCATATTTAATATTAAATATTGGTTATTTGATATTTTTCAAGATCATTGGAGTCTGGCTGCACGTTTCTATTATTTTTATCTTTATATGCACGTCACGCTAAAGTAATTAAAAGAAGTCCGGTCAAGATTCATAATGAGTCATATAGCACAGGATTAAATCTTTAAACTCTTGCTAGGCAATATTAAGTTACACTCGTACTATAAATTATAGTTTAACTAACAAAATAAATCGCACTCGAAAAATATTCAAATTTTTATTCTAATTTAAGACTATTACATAATATTTTTGCTCATCACATATTCTTGGTACACAAATGATGAGTACCTAATTCTAGTGAACTAATCGTTAAAGAAACCCATTGTTTTGGAAATTTTCTGATTTCCTGTTTAATTTTGGGCTGGAAGGGAAAAATTGATTTTGTAGAAATCTGCAATGTTAATATATTTCAATTTTTCTTCTTCTCAATCGTATTTCATGACACGCAAGATTTCTTATACATTATAATTTCAAATAAAATAATCTTCTTCTTTTGGTTTAATAATTTGTTGTCTTCTTTTTTTTTGCTAACTGATTACCTAGTGTTTGATTTTTGAATGAAGATTCATATTTCCACAATTAAAGAGTTTACATAGAAAATGAAAATATGTATTTATCAAGACGCAGTACTGACGAGTTTTAATTTTCTTCACCGACTTACGTGGCCTTCTTATAATCATTATAATTTTAAAATAGTATGGTTTATCTATCGTATAATGGTTACTTGATTAATGTTGCAATATTCATTATTTCAATCTGTAATTTGCATGAACTTTTAATTTATCAGAAGTGTGTGTTGATAAGATTTCAACAAAATTGGTTGTAAAACGTAAGAACCTGAAACACAATTTTCTTTTTTAGAATTAAATTTTAGAATTTTTTTGAGATGTTATACAAGTTTGAAATATAGCTAAATATTCTTTGAATTTTGTACATACGAGAGACAAATGATTGGACACTAGACCTAAATTAACTGTAATATATCATGCTTTTTCTTCTCTTTTTTGAAGAAAAATATAACGTGAACTAAAAAATGTTATCATATTATAAGATGCAATCTGTTTTTGTACGTTGTATATCATTTTTGTAGTAACTATGGAAAATCAATATGGTGACAAATAAGATAAAAATATAACATTCACTACCAAATACATGTTCATTGCACCGTTAATATAGTATTTTCTTAGTGTACTACAGAAAATAAATTTGATGTAAGCAGCAGAAAATTTTACGAAATTGATAGTATTAATAATTAATCATTTCTATAGGAATACGATGGATAAATTAGTGGCGTTAAATTTATATTGATATTACTGAATATTATTTAAATGAACATATTATATTTCACTTGTAACTTTACCGTAAAATTCATTTAATCAAATCTACCGTTTAATCTTCTGCGATTTTGTACTTTGAACAGTAAATTGCAATTATCAATGCTAATTTAAGCTACATAGGTAGCAAAAACATTATTTTCGTTCCTGGCGGAATAACGTCAATATTATTAATTACATCTAAACGTATTTTAGCGTAATACTGAATATATATTATTATAATTCATTTTATTAAACTTACTCTGTAAATTTTCATACAATAGTTACATTCTAGTTAATAATTTTTTCGGTATAATCTTCAAATAAACATTGTTACTATTTTATATAAACTTCAAATAAACATTGCTATTATTTTATTAATAGATAATTAATTTACCAAATAACAAAACGTATAAAAACATTTCGTTTCTAGTTTTTTATTTTTATGGCCTACTTTGATAAGTATTTCCTGTTAAGGTTTGATAAGTGTTATAATTAGCACCTGTTAAATACTTATTATTGTGCAACGGCGCAGATAACTTTGATGATTCAAAATCTTATACAAAGTTTATAACGGAAATGGGTTAACCTTATCAGATTCGATAATGCTAATGTTTATTCTCTGATTTCTTTTGTTAAAAGTCGAAGTAAAAATACGACTGAACGAAGGCACATACTTCTGTCTGTTTTAACATCGTTAGTATTGATTCACAGACTAACGATAACTGAACTTCTTCTACCTACGTCTGTGTTCTCAAAGTCTGCAGTTCTTTTCTCGAATTATCTTATGTTTGCGAGACGAGAATAGAAAAAGTTATGCTCGTTTTTCAGAAATTGAATCATCATTTCGTTTCATCGAACATGCACATCGTACAATGGAATTTGTACCCCTCATGAATTTTATTACAAAAGTCACAAAATATATTCTATAAATTATTTGAGATTTTGAACACTTTCCGAGGAATGAAATTACATTAACATGTGATTCGAGAAAATTATTGCAAACACTCATGCAAGTACAATTATTGCAAGTACTCATGAAGTACCTACTGAGAAACATTGCTACTTGCATACAAGTTGCAATTGCGATTCATTCCACAGGCTATCATCATTTTATTCGTTTAATTCTAAACTGGGGTTCGTAAAGTGCTGCAAATATTAATACGTAGTCACAGAATGCAAGTACTGCGCATGTGCAGGATATTCTAACATTGTACGGACAAAATACTACATTACAGTCCTTGGCCATCAAATTAGCACCACATACGAACATTTCACTTTTATGGCTATAACACTATGTCATATATGGAAAATTGTCTTAGGTCATGCAAATTATTACTAGATACATTGATAACAATATACATAGCAATTTGTTACTATCGTGATAATAAATTGTGTGGGTGATGAGCGATTAAGGGTCGTGCGAGCGTTTACGTTAGGCTCGAGCATCGATAGCGCGTCAGGTGATATTTGAATGCTATAGAAAATGTCTACCTACTCAAAAGACAAGTTTACAACTCTCCAACCACATTATCTGAGTTGAAAAGAATTACAGATATTTGGGAAAATAAGGAAGATATAAAGCATATGATGTATACAGAGCATGCCGGAAGCTGTGACCAAAGCAAAGGGTGGAAATACAAGATATTAACATGTGATAATAATGTTATGTACAGTAGTAGCGTATCATGTTAGTAGATAATACATTATATAATTACAATTTGAACAGGCCTTTTAATTTTACGGAGAACGTGAAAAATGCTGAAAATTTGTAGTGGTCCTAATTCGATGGCCAAACACTATGAAAATATATCTAAACTTGAAACACTCTAAAGGATACGTAGTCCCACATATAAAAGTTGAATTTAGTTTATTGTTTTTTTTTATTACAAAGATGTCGCTTGAGTTACATACAATTTCATTTTGCCTAAGAACTAATATCATCCGTGTGAATTATGTGTGTTATATATTGTCCAAGTAATTTATATATAAATTTAGTAAACATTCATACGGTACCACAGTAATAGCAAAGCGAAAGATTATAACTTAACCAAACTGTGCGTTATTTATACTCGAAAAGTATCAGTCTTTCTCTTTGAGATCAGTTATCACATCCTTAACACGTTACCCACTATGTTACAGTTGATCGTCGCCTTAAATTTTGTATAACTGTATAATTAGCAAACAGAATGGGAACACAAACTTTGGATAGCGTTAAGTAGTATGATATTAATGATACAAGTCGGTTAACTGGAAGCCTGACAGTGAAAATTAAATATTCGTGTCCTTAATAATTAAAGTTTCGCTATGGCTTACTGTATATGTATGTACATCGACTTGTCTTTTGAAATAGTCATCACGTTAAATAATTAGGTACGAATGAGAAGCACCGTTATCCTATTATCAAATCACTATATCTATAAACTTACAAGTTAGTGAGTAGAAATTCGTTTCTCTTATTTGATGACACTGTAATAATTCTTGCAATAAAAAGAAGATAAACGTGCATATATACAAGGAATTTATTATCAGATAACAGCAAAAAGTTCTTAGAATGAAAGAAAAAAATATCTGAAGAAATTCTAGTTTCAAAGTAAGCAATTGTTGCTTTATAAAGTTCAAATTATGTGACTTTGCCATGATTTACAAAGTAATAACTATGGGATACATAAATCAGTACATACATACAATTTAGTAGGTTAACATTAAAACTTAATATTAAATTCAGTTTAATAGTTAAAATTTAAATTATTAAATTTCATATTAAATAGTCAAAAATATTAAACTTAAATTTAACATTTAGTATCAAATACACATTTATTAAATATTATATTGAATAAATATTAGATTTAAATTTAATTCAATAAATATTTGATAAATATTAAATATAATGACATAAAAATTCCTCAAAAGTATCTGTATCTAACTATTCATCTTTCTCTATCAGCTTCAATAAAGAAGTACATATTTGCTTTATTAAGGTGTCTTATAATAAATATCGATTTTTCACTGTAATGTTTAAATATTCAAGGATAATGTTGTTTATACTACCTAACGATTTTTTCTCGAAATAGAAACTATTTGATTTAGCATGCAATATTCATACATAAATTTTGTTATTCTAAATTTGAAAACATCAAGGTTTTTATTGACGATGAATTTTTTAGAAACGTTTCGAATAGTTGTTAGATTTTAGAAAAGAAATATTTCAAATTTGAGAGTAAGAGTGAGTAAAGCAATGCTTTTTGAGTAGAAGTATAAATATAATTGCAATAATTTTAAACTTCACATATAATTTGTAAATTTCATACGAAATGGCTATAATTTACCAGCAGATCAAGCTCAAGTTCGAGGTAAATTAACTATTAATTAATTGCTTTATTGTACTAAGAATATTCTCATTTATGTACCTCCTTCTTTAATGTATTATTTAGTGCATTAAAGAGAGCCACAAATAAAAAACTGTTTTTTACCAACTATTTATAATATGCATCACAGTATATTACTAAAATTACGAAACTCCTCAATTCCAGACATGTAACATTTTGTGTTAATTATATACCAGACTCCTTTTTATACCCAATTAATTTTAATGAACTAAATTGATAATAACATTGCCATTTAACATAATTAACCTCAATCAGTTTCAGTTATTAACTTATAACTTATATAAACGTTGTTAATCATTACAAAAGGAGTTCATAAATGAATTATTGAACGGGATCTAAATTTAATTTGCAATGTTAAATTACAACATAACATGTATTTATGCTATAAGATTTTCTCAATTAAAAATTATATAATATAGCTAATCAGTGTGGTGAAATGTAATTATTATGTCAATATAACATATCATCTTATTGCTCTGATTTCATTGCCATACATATCTGATGAGTAGAAATACAAAAAGAATGATAACAAAAATGTTTAAAAATAAAATAAAAATAGTCTTCTAACATATTGCAATAATATGAAATTACGTTAACAGTATTTATTTAATTTATTTATTAAATTATATTTATTTCGTATTTCGTAATTTATTGTCAATTTATGGATAAATTAAATTATTCAAGTAATTAAAGTTAAACTTAATGTATCAATGATACGTCAAGATATAAAATTAACTTCTATTTCAAACAAGGAATTTCCAGGTCTATTTTTATAGCATTTTCTTCCTTATTTTTAGTCCTGAATTTAATTGTTCAATTTCGAAATTCTATACACTGCACACTAATTACGTTGTAGAAACATCGGACACCTGTGTGCAGTCCAAGAAACAACTCGAGCCAAGTCCTGATCACACGTAGGAAATAAGTCTTTCAGTCACTTCCGGTCACAGTGAGTCATTGAAAGAACATACAATACGCCTTGCTACCAACATTTAGAAGTTTTCAGTTGAATACAATACGACACGGTCTATAAATTACTCTGAATGCATGTAACCAGATGAATCGTTAAATAAATTACACAGCTATTTGTATATAAATTTAATTTATCGCAACTGAAGGTAAGATTAAAATAGCTCGAGTACTTTTTTAAATTTAAACGGTCACGATGAGTAACGAATGTTTAAACATTCATGACATTCGAATTTTAAAATGTATAATATTCATTACTTGTAATTTTATTGTTCTCGATAAAATTGAAGGAAGGTACAAAAATATGACAAAATCAGAAGTGAAAAAGCGTAAACCACAAAGTGGTTTATGAGAGGCAGTATTGAATGTGCTGTCACATGGTGGGTAGAAAAAAATTGGATCTTTATCGTCTCTTTAGGTGCGAGAGTAAAAAAGGTTAGTGGGACGTATGTATATGTTACGTTAGTCACGGAAGGGTTAATAGGCTTTCGTTAAGTAAGGTGTTAATTATATAACGCTACGGTTTCATCTCGCCACTTCAAGGACACCAACGGCATCTAAATATCAAGGACAAGATACACAATTGTTCTTCGTTACATCAATTTCTATTATTCTCTTTCGGTTTTCATTCGATTACAACGCTACACGTATTGTAGAGAATAGATGAAATTTTTCAAGACACTCGACAACGCTTCAACCTACATTCGCTAAATAATTGAGCGCGTCCGAGGAAGCTGAAGCAGGCGAAACAAATCTTGACTGACAGGAAAGTTGGATCAAAACTACATGAAGTAAACTCGAGTTCGACAGAAATTCATCCGAACAATTATCTTCGGAACGAAACGGCACCAATTAAACGAGTTCCCCGCTCTTCCGTCCCAGTAAAAACGACGCCGACGCTAATTAGCAAAGTCTACGGTCCAAGTAAATTTCATAGTGAATTCAGAGACTGGATGCTTTAAGAACTATCTCATTGCATTCGAAGAGATCGAAGTACAGCAAGTTACTGATCATCTCACAAATATTTTCAATATACAGAATCTAATTATAACAACTGTTATCTCAGTTCGATGTTTAATTACATTAGTGAAAATTATCTCATGTAAAATTTATTATAATTGTTAGATCGTGATAAAATTAATTGTAAATTTATTATGACGACGGTTATTTGATTAATTTGGTGTTTAATTAGTTTAGAAATAATTATTTCATGTACACTTCATTGTAATTTCTCAATTGCAATAAAAATGGCAAAACTTGTAAAATTTATTGTGGTTTTTTAATTACAACAAAAATTGAGGAAATTGTTTTTATTGTAATTATTTGAAGTAATTTGGTATTTACTTACTTTAGAGAAGTTATTTCATATAACATTTATTGTAACTACTGTCACTATCTACTATCTACTATCACTAATTAAGTGACTAAGCATTTGTTTGTCTAGGTTAGTCTATTTTTTATTTTACATTACTGTTTTTAATCATACCGAGGATGATCAGAGATTGGTGGCATACATTTAATTTACTTATATAATTGAAAAAATATAAGTACCATACAAAATACACATTAATAATTCGACTTAACAAACATTACTACATTATAGAAATACTTGACAATATCCTTAACTAATAAATACGTTAATTTTTAGTTTAACAATCGACGTGACAGTTTCAACATGTAATCACATGGTCATTTAATTATAGTTAACAGATAGAAAATAATTTTTAAATATCATTACGATTACACTAATAATTTGCAGTTGCAAACTGAAGTATTATATTAAATAATTATTTACGTACATATTGTTAGTACATATGTAACGTGATTACTTTCATTATAATAATTGCTAAATTCTAATAATCCTTTACATTATTACACTGTATTAGGCGTGAGTCTTTTCACGATAATGATCGTGTCATTTTCTGATTGGCATGGTCAAACATAACTGTACATTTTCTCAATAATTTGGGTTCATTTTGCAATTCATGAATGCTTCAGTAAATCCTATTTCAAAATTAGTCTAAATACCAGTAGATATTTAATTGAGCGAATAGCGTGTTTAATACATTATTGGTGCTAATGAAAGCTACATACAATATCTAGTGCACTATTAAACAATAGTAATTATTAATTGACACGAATTAAATTAAATTGTTGACATCTACCACTAATAATTATAATGTACATGATACAGTAGTTAAAATTCTAAATCGTTAGATTATCATTAAGTTAGTAGTTGCTTTTCCCATTTCAGCCACAAAACATTGCGATATCCAGCTATAAATTACGTTCACTACACCCGGCTATCAGTTCTATAAAAGCTACAATTCTAGAAAAGCAACAAAAAGTTATCGTTAATGGAAGTGTTAAATGCTATACTTAACACGACTTGAACGCCGCGTCATATAGAACGAGAAAAACATTAAACTCTTAGAGTGCAGGTATAACCTTAATTTATACGCCATATTAAGACGTGCACGCGAATTATACCGGTGTGGAAATAAAACAGGCGTATGCCAATTGGCAATATTCCCGTTTGTATAGCTCGGACGAGAGGAAACGAGTGTTTTGTGCATACGGCTATCTAGCGTACAACTTTCCGCATAAAACTGCATAAAACAACGACAGGCCCTTGATTCGCGAAGTTTTATAGCAAGATGGCTTTGTTCTGGCACGGAAATGTTCCCTACGCGAAAAGTTAAGTCCATTTACAAACGTACATACGTGCCCCTACATATTCAGAAACAGAAGATTCATAGGCTAGATAAACGTAGAATGTTTAAAAGACATCGTTACAAACGGGGCTATCTCACTTTAAGTCGCTCAACTACCATATCTCTATCCTTGACGTTTGTTGTAAACGTTTCGAGAAGTTTCTAAACGTACAATTATACTATATATTGTACAAGCGATAAATATTCGATACGCTATCCATTATTCGCAACGAGAAAAAAAAATATTTTTCAATTCCCCGGAACGATTTGATGTCGACTCGGACAGATCTATCTCGACTTTAACATTTGTTTTGAATCGCGAAACCAATATATCCAATTGTTATGATGAATCACCCGGCACCTTGAACCGGTTTGTTTCGTGAGGCTATTTTTAGTGAATATTTTACCGCTTAATACCCGGATAATATCTTCTATTGCGCACAAGGAATATCATATTAAGATCTCATCATGATATTAGAAGTTTCTCATAGTCAAACGGCATGGAAACGAAATTGCAACGTCAACTGAACGTTCTGTACACAACAAACAAGTTCTGATTAACGAACGTGACTTTTCGGAGCGCCCTACAACCCTCATCTACATATATATTTTGTCCCCGTCGTACACGCATGCTCCTTTCGCTGGGAGCAGCATTTGCTCAGCTGTCACGCGACAAGATCACGAATATGACCTTAACAATTGCCAAGGAATTCGACCGCTTAGTCTATGTCCGCTTTCCCAAAAAAAAAACGCGCAGTTAGCAGTTTGAAATCAAAACGTACATCTAACTTCGTCGCGGAGCAAAGAAAAACTAATTTTAAAGGGACCTTCGAAAGACAAACAATAGTAACGATTGAACGAGAGCGGGTCAATCTGTCACCGTAATTACTTTCAAACAAATTGTTCCTTTACACACGCGCTATTCGTGCCCGAACTTTTTACTCCTTGTTACAACAGTCAACGTTTCTTTTCTCGTCTATTGTAAACAAAGTACATAATGTACTTACCGGGGAAGCTGTGAGCGCATGCGAAGAGGCACGCTGCCACGAACAATACGCCACTAAGGGTTTTCATGGTCGTCTCCTTGTGCTGCGTGGAAACCGTTCGGATAACCTTCTTCGACGAAGATTCGATTAGGACTGGCGGGTTTGGCTTGAACGAACAGGATTGTCACAGAACTCACGAGAGGATCAAGGTCATTCACGGAACCAGCTCACTCAAACTCGCTTGACGCTTTGCGCTACGGCTTTTACCTCGTGCCACTCTATATGTGATCGTTCGCCGCCATTCGACCAATCATGAGCCTCCATGCGCCGGTCACATGGCCTCTCTATCACGTGACTATACGGCGCGTCACTTGACTCACGGCGCGGCTTTTCTCGGTATTATTATGATAATTGTATACACGGGAGCAATGTATGCATCCTTTAAATAACGTATTTCATAATTTCATAATTCTTAATGTTCCTCAATTTTCAGATTTATACGTTACTGAATTCCGAAGTTTACTCATTTTTACAATCCCAAATTTTCAGTTTCAGTTTTCCTCAATTTTTCAATTCTACAATTGCATATTTACCAATTTCTATATTTCCAAATCTTCTGTGTACATGTACCAGTTTTTAAACTTCCATATTTTCAAATTTTCCAATGTTTACATTCGCAATATTATTTTTTAATTTTTATACTCCCATATTTTCCAATTTTTACATTCCCAAATTCAACTTTTATATTCATGTATTTTTCAATTTCCACATTCCCAAAATTCGCAAGCTTTCTCATTTTTGTTTTTCATTTTTTACATTTGCAAATTTTCCAATTTCTACATTATAAAATGTTAAATGTTTAATTTTCATTTGCACGCTCTGAAATTATCAAATTTTCTCATTTTTACATTTTAAAATTTCTTATATTCGCATAATACCAAATTTTTAAACTTTCAAAACTCCAAATATCTGGATTATTGAAGTTCCATATTTCCAAATATTTTAATTTCCAAATTTCCAAATCTGAAATTCTCTATTTCTTCAATATTTCAAATTGTTATATTTTTAAATTTTGTAATCTTCAAATTCCTACGTTAGGTTTCTAGATTGCCGCATGCGCAGATCCTCAAGTTATAAGTTTCCTAAAAGTTTAGAATGAACCGAAAACCTTTCATACTCAACGTTCTTGACCTTGATGTATGTTATCAAGATCACCTTCCTAAATAATATTATCAAAAGGTTTAAGTCTTGATTATTATTTATTAAATGATTATTAACAAAGAAAAATTAAAAACTATATCGTTATTGTCTTATAAATCTGAATCTTTCTGTATTATCTATAGTTATACATGTTCAGCCAGTACAGTGAGCAAATTTGACTTCCAAAGGACAGTTTAATAATTTAGAAATATGAGAATTTAGGAAGATGGGGATTTGGAAACTCGGAAAGTTTAGGAATATCGAGAGCTGGAAATTTAGGGACTTTAGGAAATGGAGAACTTGTGAAATTGGAAATTGTGAATCTTAAGAATTCAGAAATTGACATTAGCAAATTTGAAAATTTGGGCGTTTAGAAATTTGGGAGTTCGTTATTTGCAAATTTTATAGTTTGGGATTTTTGACGATTTGGTAGTTTAGAAATTTGACAGTTTAAAAGTTCAGATTTGTGAATTTAACAATTTAAAATTTTGGAAATTTAGAAATTCGGAAATTTAGACTTGGTAATTGATCGTTTTCAATCTTTAAAATTCGGAAGTTCAGAAATTTAGTAATTTGGAAGTCTGGCGAATTGGAGATTTGGAAATTTTGCATAGTTGCAAACTTAGAAATTTGAAACTGGAAATATAGTAATTTGGGAATTTGTGAATTTGACAATTTCAAATTTTGCAAATTGAGAGATTTACAAATTTTTACATTGGTACATTTAGCGACTCGAGAATTGGGCATTTGTAAGTTCGAAAATTTAGAAATTGGGAACTTTGAAAATATAGTAATTTGAGAATTTGGGAATTTGGCTTATCTGGAAATTTTGCAGTTTCAAATCTTGTACATTTAGAAATTTACAAATATGAAAATTTGAAAGTAAGGATCGCAGATCGCAGAATAAACATAACATTTTATGTTTCATTATTTGTTCTAATATTGTTTTCTGATATAATCAATACATAATTCTAACTGACGAACCTGAAAACTAAATCATACGGCAAAGGATTGAGCCATCTGTCATTCATCTTGTTTCAGATCTGAAATGGTATAATAAAACTCATTTTTACTATGCATTGTACAAGTCAATCAGTCTACAAAATGAAGAAATTACAGTAATATACTTCCATAATGTCTTTAGTTTGACATTCATTATTATCTACTAGTAATCCAAGTAACTTAAAACTTTTTTAATCGCGAAATAAATCAGTTCCGAAATGATTAGTCAATTTTTAAATTTTTAAGTAATCAACAATTTTTATGAATCATCAACTGAAATTGGTTGTCATATTTTTCCTATAAAAGCCCGATTTGCTCTTGGCAGTATGAACATAAATGTGGACACTATCATTTCCATCGTAGATTTCATACTCGAGCTGTATGATAAAAGCATTGATGTTAATAACAGTGAATTAAATAGACAATTCCGTGAACACGACGAACAGAATTTGTCATTGTTCGTAGAATCACAAGCACGTGATTTCACGTTGATGATTGGATATAAACACTTCGAAAGGCACCGATATAACTGTTTACAAAAGGCATGAACCTATAACAACCAACGGCAGCGTTTCTTGTTTCTCTTTGTTGCGTTCGGAGTTTATGGTATACGTATACCTATATCTAGTAATTAAATTCGGTAACTGACTTTTCAAACGGCACATTGCCATTTTAGGCATTCGGTCAGTGCAGGTTTCCTTATAAAAATTCCTGCTTGCTGTTGCAATAGGTCAAGGTACCAGTTACAGTTGTAAAAAATGGACAACTGTTTTGTTTCCTCGTATAGTTGGTCACATTTTCAAACAATCTTTGAAAACCGAATAATTTCTTTGAAACGAACGATTTGAGTTGTTTTGAGTGTTTAGAAGAATTAATTATAAAAGTTCTCAACTTTATATGTGTGAGCACAAATATGTTCGTGAAGTTATTTTCATGTGTCTACTGTAAATTATTAAATAATGAAAAGGTAAAATGAAAATTAGAAAATCTGTATTTTCTTCTGGTAATGATGTCTAGTTACTTTATTAAGTTTACTTTTAAATAAATGCGAGGAGAAACTGCTTTTGTGTTAAATTATGTTTTATCTTCATTAATTATAATGAAGAATAATGATTAAAATTGTATAATACATGCGATACACATATTTATTATAAATGCATAGTTAACTTTGCAACAGCTTTCTGTTCAACAATATTTAAGAATCTCCACAAAAATATTATTTATAACATTCTAGTCTTCTTATTTTAAACCCAGATAATAAACTTGTAATATAATATTAAGAAAATAGAAATAACCATATTAAGAACAATTTCACTATTTTTGACAGTAACAAAATTTTTTAAAAGTGTAAAATCTCAGTGTTGTTGTTACTTTATATACTAAATTAGTAAACATTTTTATCGAAAAAGGTATTGGTTTCTTTCACTCACGTTTCTGTTTCGATGTGCTTGCAACCATAATTACATTGAGAACCTCTGAATTACTATAATAGATAACGTGCTTCTATTACTTTGAAGAAATTACAATTAGTTGAAATCATAAAAAAAAATAAGGAAAGGTACTATTTAAACTTCCCTACTTGACAATGAGTCTCTAATTAAAAGAAAGGACAAAAAAGATCATTACAAATAATGGTAAAGAATTATTGATTCAAACAACGTTTATGTTCATTGAAAATTATTTAATGATTTTGTAAAACTTTCTGTTCATTTATAAACTATTTCTGCGTCTTAATCAAAAATCTTCACTTTTAGAATTGAAACATTAGTTAATATTAACCGAGAATTCTTTCAATTAGTGTTAATTGGGACTTTAATCGTGATATTAAGGTTTAATTTTTAATTAAATCGTGTTGAGTTAAAAATTAAAATTTATTTTTGAATTAAATTTCGCTAAACAAAAATTTGATTCTTAATTGTAATTATTATTTAATTAAAATTATAGTTAAATTTCATTTTTAATTAAGGTTTATATAAATTACTATGTTCTTTTTTGAAAATAATTTCTTAGATTCTTATTCATAAGCAGAATATGTTTCCAATTAATTTGAAATTTGTACAGAATATTATCATTCCTATTACTATTTCTGTCACTATGTATCACCTATCTATTCTTAAACTTGTTGTGTGTTTAGTATTAACACGTTCTTGTTAAGGAATTATCTGCCTCATTAGCAACAACCATAAATAACGAACTAACACTATTCACAATCATTTTACTTATAAGATTCAGACATAATTAAATTAACACGATATATATATAACATTACAAATAAATATTATTGTTCATTAAAATTTTATATGATTAACATAATATTTCATTAAAAATTAAATTGTAATTATCACTTTCGAAAAATTGTAATTAAAGATTATAGTTAATCTCCGTTTGTACAAAATTCAATTAAAAATAAATTTTAATCTTTAATTAAGCAAGATTGACTTTTTAATTTTTAATTAAATATGATTGATTTCTTGATAAAAATTAATTTTTGATTTTTAATTTGTTAAGAACGAATTAAAAACTGAACTTTAATTTTCAATTAGGTCATTTAATAAACAATTGTAATTTAATTAATAATTAGAGGAAATTTCGATAAAAATTAATCTTTAACTGTTAATTAGACGTTAATTAAATTCAAGATTCAATTATTAATTTGAAACTCTGTTTAGAATTACCTTATTTGCACTGTTAAAATTGTAATATAAATACATTATCAAATAAATAATAATTCCAATATTATAATTTAGCAATATTTTCATTAATAGCATTATCACCTACACTTCTTTTAACACATGCAATATAACATTATATTAAATTACATTATTTAATTTTGAGGAGTCGTACAAAGAGTTAAAAATTAACATAATTTATAAAATATCACAGTTTACTACAAGTATGAACTAGTATAAATTGTTATCCACTCTCCTTATGTTCATTTAAATCACATTCCCACGTCTGATCTCAATACGAGTAATTTATTAATTAATTTGATTTTATGATTGTACAAGTTATTTCAATCGTCCTGATTACTTTTAACAGCTTTGATATGTTACATTAGGTATAAACATTACTTAAGAGAAGTAATGTCACTGCCCTAAATTGTCCTCCTGGTTTCGACGAAAAGAAATAATTCAATTAGAAAGTAAAATTTTTAAGTGACAGATAAGTGTCCAGGAAATCACTGTCACTGCAATTTAATTAATAGTAGCTACCTTGTACATACGTTTTTTAATTTGTTAGAGTAAGCAGTAACGAGCTCGTAATTACAGTATGTACTAGAAAGGAACACAGAACATACTTGGATTCAACAGTTCCGTCTAAGGACATTTCTAATCGTTGGAAAACGCTTATCGCCATCGTTAGCCAGCGAAGAAAATGTGCACTCTGTCAAGATAAAGCAATCTGGAATACAAGGAATAGAAAAAAATGTTTACAGCATGATTCCATGTTTTAAATATGCAGAATATTTCATGCCGTCACATTCGCAATCGAGTGGAGAGATAACCTTAGAAATCTTTCAAAGATAACTAATTTAAGTCGCGACAGTTTTTGTACAACTAATATGTCAATGTCGTTCTTTCTCAGAAAACGTTGAATCATTTGGACGTTAATTCATTTAAATTAGTTCAAAAATGAATTAATTGTATTTTATGTTTACTTACAGTGTTTAACTTGGGTCATTTATTCATATTAACCTTCGTTCATATTAACGAGGAAAAGTTCTTGGTTTGACATTGAATTTGAGTTTACAGTTTAAAATCAATTTTGTGTCTCACCTTGACTTTCCAGACGGTTTGTAAAGTATTCTTTTGCAACAGCTGTTATTTTTTTATTTGATGAAAATCGTTTTCACTCGTGAATTTTTCAAGGTTTCAGTCACTGTTTTCAATAATACCCATAGTTTTCGAGAAAATGAAATTTAAATAAGGGTTGTAAATATTCAACTTTGGAAATGTTTTTCATTTTTACAATTATTTGGTTCATTTTGAAAGAAAACACTACTATGGGCTTTCGAACAAAAGAAACTGAAGTTACTACATTATTCCAGTTCTCATTTTTTTATTCTATATTCAATACGATTAATTACTTCCGCTTAAGGTATCATCTTCACCGCCCATATCATCTTCCACTTAAGGTATCATATCACATTTACTGATGGTCAGCTCTACATTCATTTATATTAAAATAGATACTGAAGAAAATCATTTTGAATAGCCAGACACCTTCTATTAAAGTGCTCTGATATGCAAGTTGATACACGGTAAAAGGTAAGTTGGTATACTGTTAAATTAGTAGAAAGGTTTAGTAATAAAATGGGGACAAAGGTTTCTATTATTTTTAAAAATTAGTTATACTTATTTTCATAGAAGCAATAATTATATATAAGTTATTTTTAAAAATTTCCTCGCTACTAAAAGTAGATGGCCCTTAGATGTTTTTGTTGGATAGGCTTTAATTATTTTATTAAATAAAAATTAATATAAAATTTAAAAATTAGTATGTAATATAAAAAATTATAAAATAAAAATAATACAAAATTGTAAATGTAAATAATAATACACCGAGTATAAAAATCAATACACTGATTAATAGTTTTCAAATTGAATAATTTAATAAATACGTTAATAATAAAATATATTGTTTTATAAATATAAAATAATAAACTAGTTAACTGCAACTGATAAAGTTACTTAACTAAAATATATGAAATTAATTGTTTAAAGTAAATTATTTAAATTCATTAACCCTAGTACGATGATCCCTGAAATAATAATCCTAACATATTTATGTTAATTGCCCTTACATTGTGTAGTGATTTTCACTATTTTTTTCCCCGGACACTTTAAAAGGCACGATTCTGTCAATATTTTGTTAAACACTTCGTTCTAGATTCTAAATAGTCGAACAAATGATCGTGTGAGTTTTAACTTCATATAATAACATGCTTTTCTTATGTAACAATTAACCTCGATTGACATTGTGTCATAAGTTAAGATTAGGTTAACGTATTCTTACGTAATTTGCGTGCATCTACAGCATGTAACTACGGAAACATTAATTCATATATAGTAACAATGACTTATCTTTATTAGATTTCTTATGAAAAATGTTACATGGGAAAAGAAAAATTACTTTTCTTTACAGAAACTGCAACAATATTTTTGTCACAGAAACTGTAATAACAGATGTGCCAAAAAAATATAAACAAATTCCGTTTGTAACTGTGTATCCAAACATATCCGATACTTTAGTTTCAAGGTGGTAAGTTTAAAAAAAAAATGTTAAATGTTATTGTAGTAACTAAACCCAGTTTTATCTATAACTTGTTATTACCTTATAAATATTTACACATTTTTAAATAACGGTCACAGAGGAAGCGACATCATGCATATTGAAGCTCCTTGTTATAAAATACGACTTACTCTTAAATAATTTAAAATTATTTTAAAGGAACTTTGGTATACATTATAGTTTTAAAATTTCTTATTTGAGTAACATTTGTCATCAATGTTTTGTTTGCTTATGTTGTAGGACGTTTATATTGCTTCTCATCGTCTTAAGTAGAATATTATTCATTAACCAAATACAATTTTCGTAAATCGAAGAAACAATATTAAAATTTTGTTTAGGGAACGTTTTATTTACTATTCATTTATTTCGTCTAACGAACGAAAGATTAATACAGAATATACATAATTACAATGCAAATCATTGTAGATCTCACATCTAAGTATAACTTACTTAGATTGTTCATACGATTGTACATATGGCGCCCAAAAAAGATTTTTATATTTTAGTAATCATTTGTAAATATTAAACTTAACCATATGCGTAATAATACATTGGTACAGTATAAAGCAACATTTAAATTGAATATTCATAATCTTTCGTACATGATTTCTTAAATTACTTTTCTTCAATTAAGTAAACGTAGATTAACATTTTCGATGAACGATAAAAATATCTACCCCACATTAACTTTCGCAAATTCTACACGAAAGAAACGCGTTAATAACTCGTTTGGTGATCGATGTAACTGATCGTTTCATCTACCCGTAACGAAAGAGTAACTGTACACGCAACATCACGACGGAATACGTAATAATTAGTTGTAATCGTCAAAGGCATAAGTACGCTTTTAACCTCGTTTCAACTGAAACGGGTATATACACACGTCGCATTCAGCTTTATGAACCTCGAGTTGAGAGATGCGCAGGTAAATCAGCACATTCGAAAACGTATGTCTGCTGTTGAACGAAGTTGTTCGGGATGAATGAAACCAGTAGGAGATCAATTCACAATTATCGTAAGTTGATATTACTTCTCGTTAATGAGTACATACTCTTCGTTAATGAGTAGTTAATTTATAAGATTGTAAACAAATAAACGAATAAGATACTGTAATTTGTAGAAGGTCTTTGACAGACGCCATCTTCTACTGATTTGAGTGAGAAGCATCGTTGACGTATTCGATTTCTTTAATATTTTTGTAACGTGATGCAGGTTACTTTGAATATAATGTTTGATGTTGAATGAATATTATAATGTTTGAAACGTTCAGGGTTTTATTACGTTTAATGCGTTTAATTTAAAACGTTTAGGTGTTTATTATGTTTAAAACGTTTAAAGTTTTATTATATTCAATACAAGTAGGATTTTATTATATTGGAAATTAAAATTAAAGCAGAAAGTTCATATTATGATGAAAAACTAATCCAATAAGTTTCATTTTGAGTTGACAATGCAAGTCCATGGTACATTTTCCGAGTGAATCATTACTAAATTTATGAACTAATGGATAAGTGCAGTTTATCTTACGTTAACGAAACGCTTGTTATGGGCCACTGATTAGATGGTTTCAGTGGTCGTATGCATAAATATTCGACACCTGAAGGTCGTAGAGCCGCTATACTACACGTTTAGCAATTATACTAGCGTGGAGTACAGAATACGAAGTTTCATCAACGCAGCTGTGCGTGTTCCGCACATTTGCGTGTCCCGATGAATTTTCCACATCGTCGACGATTTTCTGAATACGCGTTTCACGAAACGACTGCAATGTTGCTTTTATAATGTTTCCATTTTTGCGATCACAACATTTGATATGGACCGATTAACTCTTGTGTCAGTAACCTGTACCTATTATGTTGTCGTTGCAGTATTTCAACATCGCTAGGTTCGTAGTTGTTCAGTATACTACATTCATGTTTGTTTTTCAAATAAAAGTTTTTCAAAACCATGAAGTAAATCATCTCAATATAGGACACGTATGTAATGCAACCACATATATGCATATTTACATATTTAGAATAATTACATTTTGGACAAATATGAATATAAAAAATATCTTTATAAAATAATGATCATACAATTTTGCTCTCTGTAGATTTTTAAGTAAGTCAGTTTTAATGTGTAACATGCAATATTTATCAAATAATTAATTAGTAAAAATTATACTTGGTCTGATATGCCCGGGCAATGTTTTGAATTGAATTTTAGACTTAATAAGTAAAATAAGTAAAATTAAAATACATTGTTGAATCATATATAAATTATTTCTTGTAGAATTTTATTTCTTGTGAAAAGTTTAATGTTTCCCCTGTTAGGGTTAATAACAGAAACACTTTAATTTATACTTAAATCAGCAATTGCATTTTATTTAATTTTAATATTCCTAACAAATGTAAAAATATTAAGATAAGTGATCCCATTATTGAACACATAAGTAATTGTTAAATCACAGTCATTTCTTTACAACATTGTATTAAATAATAACAATTGTTAGTTTCTCTAAATTTCTAATTAAGTTAATTCTTAATATATTGAATGCCCAAAATTCAATTAATAAAAATTTAGTTTGATAACCACTGAAAGATGAGTACATTTTGGGGTGGTTCAATAGCAAATATTTATACAAGTTTTCCCTATACCAAATTAAAGATACCTTTATATGAAATAAGTACTTTTAGCAAAATTAAAAGTTGATTTATTTAACCCTTAACGGTCACACTGGGATATGAAACGACGCCAACCAATTAAGCTTCAATTTTAGTTACTTTATAACCTGAAAATCTGAATAAATACCCTCCTTGAAACCCCTGTACTTTTCCTATTTTCACCTCAAACTGTTATACCTCAGGAGTGTTCATCTAAAATTTTAGCTGTTTATATTAAAATAAAGAACAAAAATTTGAATTTTTCTGTGAAAACCGCCATTTTTTCCATTTTTTCACGTTTACTGATTTTTTTCATATTCAACGTTTTTACTGAAATCAGCTGTGAAATAAGTTTAAACCACTTGTAAAGATTATTTTAAAATTTTTTCAAATTAAAGTAATGAGTAACTTTTTTGTAAAAAACATTTTTAGTAACTGGGGTCTTAAACAACCCAGTATGCTACGTATGTTATCTTGATGAAGTGCGACCGTTAATGATTAATTAGCACGGAAATTATTTAAGCAATCGTTCTGAGAAAAACGCATTTAACTGTAGAATTCTTTAGGAGACAGTTTCTCGAATTCACAAACTACATAATGTTACACTAAAATTATTGCTTTAGGTAAACATTTCCGAAAAAATTATTTACTGTTGTACATATTTTCAACTTTCTATATGCTAAAAACCCTGTTACACGAAAACAAAGAAGGAACTACCTATTGTGGTGCAAAAGTCCATTCGAAGCAAATATTGGATATCTTTATGCACTTTTTATCGTCAAAAAGTAATAAAACGATTACACAGTGAATAATGGAACTAACTAATTGAATAGGAACGATGTAACAGTATTCTTACTTAACATCATGCATTTCAACGGAGCGTAATAAAATTTTATTTCTCTACTCGTCGGTCCACCCGCTTTGAGGGGTTAAAAATAAATATCGCTTGCAAGATTCAATAAGAGAATAAAATATTCATGAAATTCGCGTATTTTCTTATTGAAACAGACACAATATCAATAATCGGATTCACTTTTTGTAATAATCGGAATATTAAAAAGTATGCCGCTAAAATGCAGGTGAAATTGGGGTTGAAGTGACTTTTGTGGCACTTCTTCAATTTTTATCACCGAAAACTGTCTACAGTATCAGATTTACCTCTGTGAAAAATTTCATGAAAAGGTAAATATTTAGAATAAGGAAACCACTTCAGATTTCGGTCACCTTGAAATATGTTGTCAAGGTCATCATTCTGAATACTTGTTCCTATACATGTGATGGTTGGACTCTTTTAGTCTTCGAGATATTTGAAAAAATAACGCGCTGTACTGCCAATATTTCCAAAAGCGAATAAATCGCAACTAGGATCTCCTGTATTGTTTTGGGGGGTTTCGTCCCCTCAAACCCTCCCGCTCCCACGACGACAATTACACCAAACCCTTTTGGGACGGACTTTTTTAGATACTTCGAAAACACATGTGGGGATTAATGAATGGATAGTATATGTAGGTATGAGCTTAATACAGTCAAATTCTGAATGGAGCACATATTGGTCATTTAATCATTTAGACTTTCATTCAAGGTATACATAATTGCCATTATTTTGAAAAACTCATCTGACAATTTATTTCAAGATGATCGAAATCGTAGGTGGCTCTCTTATTCTAAATATTTACACATGAAGAAATGTTCAGTAGTTGTGTGATGACACGACATAAAATTTATTTATATAGATAAACGAAAGAATAATAGTTACCTATATATAATTTGACAGTCATAACTCAAATTAATAATCACGACTACAGTCCAACAGAAATTGTAACTTTTTGATTGCGAATTTGGTAGATCTTGTATATGAAAAATCAATTATTAATACAATTGTCAATTTAAAAAAGAAGATAAGGAAGACAGAAGGAAAGAAAATAATAAGAAATTATGTGTGGGAAGCAAAAAAGTATAACATTTGAAGAATATTGTTACAAGTGTAAAAATCACGTATTTAAAGTACATTAAATATTTCAATTAAGTGAACACAGTTAAGTGAACACTAGTTGAATAAACAAAGCATTGTGTCATTCATGCTCAACATTAAAATAATTAATTGATTTCGCGTATTGTGAGTTCAGATCTACATACTTCTGCTCGCACAACACGAAAACAAATGTTCAAAAACAGTTTGAATGTGATATAGTTGTCTAAAAGCATATACTCGTTGTTCAGACTTACATATTAATATTTTAAGTTGGCAAAAAAGTTTTGTCGTTTTTTAAAAAGATACTCAACAAATCTGACATACACTTAAGTCTTGTTGTACAGCATAATAATTGTTTTTCAATGTATTAGGAGAATTATTGTTGATCAAAATCTTCAATTAATCATTGTTGACCATCTGTAACTTTAGCTCTTCTAGAATATGAATCATTATTCATAAGAATATTATTAATACAAAATTTTACAAAACACTTGTTTTTATTGTTAGTGTAACTTCTATTTTAAGTTTAAGCAACGTTCTTACCTTATGAAAATCATGCAATATAATATAGTTAAAATCACTCTTTGTATCTCATCTTTATTCATTTATAACTGATGAAAAACTCCATGATACTTGGAACTGCTTTTGTGTATAAGATACTCCAAAATATAAGCTTTAAAGCCATGTTTGCATCTGTCGAAGAAAGTGTTGACACATATATTAAATAAATGTCATTTATTGACAGAAAGGACATAACTTCTTGGTCATTCCAATACAAAGCTTTTTGACATTTGTTTGCGTGTTTCCGGGAAAAAATATGTAGTTCTGGACTAGGATTTACGTTTAAAAGCATTGAACAAAAATGCATTCAGTACGACAGTTATGTATTTTACAGCATAAAATATTTAAATGTTCGACAAATTTTACTGACAAAACCAATAAGTTGTAAGCAGGTAATGTAAGCATAAGTTAGAGCTGACTCTATCAACGATGGCACATATGCATTTTAAAATCGTGCATTTTTATGTATCGGCAAGTTTTTGAAGACTTTTGAAATTCAAATGTAATAAATCACAGAAAAGTAATTAGCCCCTTGCACTATTTTGACGAGTCCGACCGTGACGCACTCGTACTTCATCTGTAATAAATTTTACTCGAATTTTGAATAAGCTACAATTTGGAGTTCAAGTCCAATTATAATTTGCATAGTCAACGATTGCATAACACAAAATTTTCATAACATTTCAACTTTCTTTGTCGATTTTAACTTTGTAACTATGATTAGTTAGTTATGACTGACGCACATGGCAAATAAATCATATTGCAAGGGATTAAGAGTTAGAAAAGGTCGACTAAGTGTTTGAACCCCTTGCCGTACTTTGACGAGTCTGACACGTGACGTACTCACGGTTTAAATGTGACGAATTTTACTGGAATTTTTAATGCGTTTCAATTACAAGTTTGAGTCCAACCAGAATTTGCAAAGTCGAGGATTCCTGAATACAAAATTGACATAACATTTAAACTTTCGTTATTTGCTTTAATATTGTAGATGTGAATAGTTAGTTCTGACGCACCTGACAAATAAATCATAGTGCAAGGGGTTAGTAATTTATTCTTTCTCTCAGAATATGATTAATCATATTTTTACATAACGAAAATCATAGTATTTCAACAGAGATTTCATATGATCAGTTTTTAATATTCATTGAATGTATTTGGATATTGATAATATTGATGCTATATGTTGATTATGAATTTGAGATTTTTTTCATTTTTAAACTTGGAAGTACGAAAATTTAAAAATTAAAGAATTTGAAAATTCATGAATATAAGAACTTAGATATTTTTATATTTGAAAATTTATAAATTTGAAAAATTAAATAATTTAAACATTGACGATTTGAGAATTTATAAATTTTTAAATTAAAGAATTTGAATAATTTAAAAATCTACAATTGAGAAATTTAGAAATTTAGAGATTTAGAGATTTAGAAATTAAAAAATTAAAGAATTTCAGAATTTAAAGACCTAGAAATTGTAAATTAAAAAATTTGAAAATATACAAGTTTAAATAATTTAAAACTTGAAAGCTTGGAAAATAGAAGAATTAAAAGATTTAGAAATTGATTGTTTGGTAATTTAAAAATTTTTAAATTAAAATATTTAACAATTAGAAAATTTGAAATATGTTAGAATCAGCAGTTTCGAAGTTCGCGAATTTAGTAAAAGTGCTGAAAATCTAAAATTTTTAAAATTGCTAATTTGGCACTTTGAAAATTTAAGATTTTAAAGATTTCAAACTCGAAAATTTAGAAATTTAAGAATTTCGTAATTTAGAAATTAAAAAATGGAGGGATGCATGAAGCAATATAGAATTATTCGATGTTTCAAGCTTCTATAGTAATATCGTGCGAGTCTATATTATTCTTAACAGTATCATCAATAACGAAAAATATTTTATTTTGCAGTATTTAATATGTCATCATGTGCGTTTTTATTCTTTTGATGTGTACGTTCTTGCATCTTCTAAGAAATATGAATTTTCTTTCAAATATTTATTTCCTGCTATATTTGAGAAATAACTGTGGAGTGCATGCTGTGATTCAATGCGCCACACAGCCTTGTTGCAATGGAGTTAGTAAAGTGCGAAATTCCTTTTAAACAATTTGCCGTGTCGGCGTTTATTGTCTGTCCTAGTGTAAAGGCGAATGGCTCCCTTGTTAAATTACCTTTCGCCCTTTTTACACCAATTCTCTCTTGAATTTATGTCAAAGTTCTGTATTATCTCTTCTCAAATTAATTAAATTTTATACATATCTCACATTTCATCTTCCAAAACTAGGTTGATTTAGCGCACACAATAAATTTGACATCTTAAAAAAAGGCTTAACACATCAATCAAATTCATTTATTTCAATAATCTAAAACATTAGAAATTCACTGTATGTGCAATTTTTATATTCTGAAAATTTTATTTTAATGTAATGTATGTAGAATTGAGTTTCTTTCGTGATGACTAGTCAGTGTTTTGAAAACAAAAATTTTGTAATTCTTTTTAATATTTTGCGATGATGGTATGTGCCAGCATTTTGTTGAATTCATGTAATGTACACAAATGTTAAGTAACTAATGATTGTTTTTGGTGACATTTCAATTTTCTAAACTGCTGAATATGCCCCTGTTAGTAAAGGGTGTAAGATAAATATTCTAGTGCTTTTAAATCAAAATGTAATAACAAAATGTATTAGCTTTATATAGGTAACATTTTTTTTAATGGTTTCATGACTTAAACAAGTGAGGAAGTACTTTTATTATATAATTTTTTAGATACAGTGGCTTTAGATTTATTAAATAATAGAGCGAAGTCGTTATAAATTTATTTAATAATCGAATTAATCTCATTTGTTTAAATATTGAAAGTAATTATTCTGTTTTCCTACTAGTAAGTGATAACATGATACTAATTAGTTATTAAGCGCCATCGGCATAAGTGAGATTTCATGTGAAATTACATTATTAAGTAATTATTTAGAATTTATTACATTGTTAATATTTACTGTATTAAAATAACTATGTTTTATATTCCATACATTTATATTAATAATAACTATACAAAAATATAACTTTCCTTACTTTTAAACTCGTCATATGTAACAACATAACCTAAAATTTTATAATATTTTTCTTACATTGTCAAGTCACATAAATTCTTCAAAATATTGGAGGAGAAAAAGAAAAAAGATTACACACCAAAAGATGTTTGTGCAGCAGTAAAAGCCTTTCAATCAAACACTACGCTACAGGTTGCCAGTGAAAAGTTTCATCTGCCAAAACTAATCCAGGAGAAAAAGAACTCCTAATTGATTAATGAATGTTATTACAAGATATTTTTCATTCCACGAAATATACTATATTGAATTTTTTTTATTAAATGATAAAAATAATTAAATTAATATCTGAGGCAGCAGTAATTACAGACTAACATGCTATGAACGTTGTTTAATTAATGGGTCATTTACACATTTGCAGATTTTAATTAGTTTAAAACTTTTTCTTCCTCAAATGTCGATTTTTATTATTTTGTTTATAACTAGAAATTTTACTCTTTCGGGGGAGTGTATTTAGTTATAATTTTACATTGGTTGCAATTATCTTAACTGCTTAATTGCTTGGGACATATATCTTATGTTGTTACAGCGATTAAAATGATCACTGTTGCTAAAATAAAATGCCATTTATAGCATATTTGATATAAGTACAGACAGATATAAAGAAATTTAAACAATTTATCTGTACATACACAGTTGCGTCAAAGATATCAAAGTCAAACTGATTTCTATAAATACAATTCTATATTTTTGTTGAAAATGTGATAGTGCTTGTTGGAACGAATTTAAATGATATCATTGCTTGTAGTAGGAAATGATAAAGGGTTCAATTGACCGACAACGCACAATCCATATCGATCTGAAGCGTGCGGATCCAATTTATGACATTTTACCACACAAAATATCCTAGAACAGATTATTATATTCATTCTAACAAACGCTGTCATGCCATAAATAAAATAGTACATAGTTCTGAAAAAACAATTTAATTTTCATATCTCTATTGTTATATCAACAGAAAATTATTTCCACTGCGCAACATTGTTTTCTGTACTAAACAACTTTGTGAGAACATTTTTTTTTCACATGCAAAAACTGCAGGTAAAGAATTGAAAATCTTTCCATAAAGTGATTACATTGTTCTTCATGACGTGTCGGCATGCTCATTTGAGAGTAAAATTCGCCTGAGAAATCAAGAACAAATATTTCTCAAGCACGTAAACACGTTACTTGATTGTAACGTTAAAAATTTGTTTCCGTTTCCGTACATCTTCTTTCGTTATGTCACATCTTTTGTTCGTGCGATGCTCCGTAACGACTGATGCAAATGTCGATGAAAAGAGGCCGGAAATAAACTAACGTGAGCACCATCGATCCTGTCGAGATATAAAATAAAATCAATTTATGACACGTCGCGACGAAGCGTGGTCCTCGGCAATCCTGCGATATCCTGTAATAACGTGGGGACAATTCACTTTCTGGATACAATGTTCCGTTCCATTGGCTCGTTGAAGTCGTGAAATTCGAGCATAGAATAAATCGAACGATCATCAGTTGCCGTGGATTTATTTCGCTGGGAAGACTAGGCACAGGCGTTAATTCGGTGTCTCGTAAACAACACGGTCGCGCTCAAATGTTCGGGGATTTCCGGTGTTTTATCGATCACCATAAAGTCACGCGTAAATAGTATGTCCGTGTCACGATTCTGTCGAAAGAATAACTTTCCCGTATGATCTTGTTCCACTTTCCTTGTTTTTTCTCCATTTTTCTTAGCGTACCTCTGTATTGTGAACTGTTAGGCGCCATTTTTAGCAGTCTCCCTATCAGTAGAAACAAAGTAAAGATATTTATACTTTAGGTTTCATAAGTTATATTTTATACTCCACGTTTTATATTTTATATTTTTATACGGGACGTTTCGTTTTTCATTCTGTCGAACGATGACACCATAGTCTATGACAAATAACAAAAAATGTTATATAAAGATAGTCATAAATGCTCTATTTGAAAATTATAACAAAAATTCGAGCGAACACATACACATATTTTTTCAAGAACAAGGATACCAAAATTATAAATGATTACTTTCTTATCTGATGTGTTAAGTAAAATAGAAGGAAATCAAAATAAAATTTGGATATTGATACTTCATTTATTAACGTTATCAGCTTTGTACTCATAAGGAGGACTTTTTAAACATAAAACTAGAATTTTATTATTTTAGTTATAACTTTGTAATTTTGTATAATTATAATTATAATTGGTATTTGGTTCTGGTCGTATTTAAGACTGAAACATTTACAATCATATGTTCATATATCATCTTATATTTAATCGTGGAATATGCTGACATTGTTTGGCGGGAAAAAATGAAACGCCTTGTAACAAATAGTAACAAGGTTCAAAAATTTTACAATATTGTGCTACCGCATAATATGCATTATTATTTACTATTGTTAAATTGTTTTTTGCATTTGTAGAAATCATAGAAGCCACATATAAAAATGATTAAAAATAGTTCACGCAACAATTTGTTTGTTCCACAGGAAACTTGTACATACAATTTTTATACCGTTTTTTCTTCAAACAACTTGTCTACATATATGCTAGAATATGTAACATGCATACATACATATAACTTCAATAAGTAATGAATTTGACTATTTTTAATTTTGTACATTTTTGGGTACTTTCAACTTTCGCAAATGTGTTCCAAAAAGGTATTTTTGTGAAAAGTTGATGGTAGGTATAAATATTTAACCTTAATCGAACGCGAATTAGGCACTCAAGCAGTGATCGGTCGCGCATATCTGCCGCACTGCGGGATTTTCTGCCTAGATGTAAAGGACATTCAAACTCAATAGAGCAGTTTATTTATACCCTAATCGTAACACAGTATAGCTTAAAATATCGTAAAATATGTAAATTTAAAAATATTGGTACGATATTCGAACGTCCTGCGTGTAAATCAGGAAAAGGAATATTTTAGTGACCAGGATAGAGTTACTCCGTTTTAATATATGGTACTTTTCCAGAAATGAATTGGTCCTTTGCAAAATGTTAATTTAACATACTCTGAATGTGGCATATCGCTACAATTCGTTAAAGGGGAGAAGTTTGGTAAAATGCATTTCTTGAAATGCGTGTTGACGTTCATTAAGATAATTTGAAGATTTTGAGATTAATTTTTATATTAGTTTACCTGTATTTCTCTACTTTATTTTCACTTTCAAAGTTATGCATGATATGCTGTAGGTTCAGTGTCATCCTTTTATTTCTTATCACGTCACCAAATTTCCGAATTATGAAATTCGGTAAATCAACGATTTGGAAATGTAGCAATTTAAACTCTTAGAAATTTACTGACTAAAAAGTGTAAAAATTTGTAAAAAAATAGGAATTTGATAATTTGTGAGTCTGACAACGTCAAAATTTTGAAATCTAGATTTGATGACTTGGAAATTTGAAAATTAGACAATTTACCAATTTAAAACTTAAAAATTTACAAATTTGTAAATTTGAATGTTTAGAAATTGAAAAATTTACGAACTCGGAAATTTGAAAGTTTAGAAATATAAACAATAAATGCAAAAACTTGATAAATGTAAATATTGAAAATAAGTAAATCTGAAAATTTAAAAATACAAAACTGAGAAAATCAAAATATTTTCAAGTTCATATATTTATCCAGATCCAAAGGAAGTTTACTACGCACTCGAATGTTAATTAACTACACACTCATATGATAAATGAGTGTACACGGAATAATTCATCCTCCAGTTTAAAGATCCAATTCTCCGACGCGAACAAGTGTATTAACTCGAACAATAACCGTAGTTGAACAAAGTTACATTTCCCCGTCGTTCAAATAAACGGTTTATGTAGTGTACATACACAAATAAGAGATAAACGTCTTGGGACTCCTACGATTAAGGTGCTTCAAGGAATAAGGAAAGCAGTTCCGTTGCTCAGTGCGCATTTTCATCGAATTAGTCTCGTCCCGACGTTGAATTTATTCGCTCGACTCAAGATACCCATTGGGATCTCTATTCAACTAGTTATACGTAATATCCTGCATACCGTGGATTTAGCAGTCGTATTGTGTGCAAGACGAATAATGCTGAAACGAGTTGAGCAGATTCAAGACTTTCTTGGTATGCAAATGCGATTATCTCGTTGAAAGCTATAAAAAAACTTAACCTCGGTCAAAAACTGAATGGATGTTGCATACCGCGAGTAACACACAACGCGTACAAATACCTTGCAAATGAATTGATGCAGAAGCTTACTTTAACTGTTATGAACACATGTCCAGCACGGTTCGTAAAATTAATGGTACAAGATGGTAGTCGAGATGGTAATAAGATGGAAGATATAAAGTAACATTTCTTTAGAACAGCGTTTCTCAAACAGCTGGACGAGAACCACTGATGAAATCCGCGACAGGTGGATAGTAATTTCAATAATTTGTGAAATATTTTTAATGCTAAAAACAAACGTACAATAACATTTGCGTTGGAAGCTTTAGGTTAAAATTAAGTACAATGAAAACAAACCTGCTGTTTCAATGCGCAGAGATTTCTTTCGAGCAATCATAAATGGCATATCTAAATTGTTTTATTTGTTTTTCGTATAATTCTGATGGAAATAAATGAAGAATACTTGTATGAATGCTTTAGCTAGAATTTTTCTAGGATTTAGCTAGAATATTACTAGAATTTGTTCGAAGATTAAATAAGTAATATAAGTTACTTATTAAATAAGTAATACGTTCTTTTCTTACTATTTAATTAATTTCGTAATGTAGATAAATATAAATCTTTGTTCATAAATTTTTAATTGTAAGAAACTGCTTCAAAAATTCAAATGAACAGCTTCGAAATTGTTGAACAGCAGTGATCGTCATAAAATAAATTATTTCTCAGAAGACAAATTACAAGTTTCATAGATGTACTTCAATAAGAAACGCAGAGTTTCAGTAATTGCAGATAGTTTCTCGAAATGTCTAATATTTGCTAGTAGTTGATAACTGCACAGTTTTTTACGATAAGCGAACTTGTAGAAAATAAACGTCACATAAGAACTTCTGCCATATAGCGAATATCAGCGATATTTATTCATGATGCAAGACAAGGTCGTCTCGAGAATTACTAACCGAATATTACTAAGATAATGCGACAACAGTCTTCTTATCACTTAATGGTGCAATGACAGTAAGTATGCTCCTTCGAGACTTGTACCAGCACGATTGTGCGTCGCAAATGTTGAGTCATCGCTGCTTGAAATATCGTAATAACATCGTCCATATATACAGCATATTTCCTGCTTCGACGTAAACGGTGTACATACTTACAGAAACGGTGACGTGTCTAGAAGATTCGAGAGTCTCTTGAATTGCGCAATCTGGTTGCGGAAAAACATAATCAGGGAAGATTAAAATTTCAATCCGTTTATTTTAATCCTTCCGTATCTGATTTCATCTTTTTTTGAACGCTATACACTCTTTTTTAGAACTATATATGATACTGTTTTAAGTTTGCATTTTGAAAGAAAAGAATTACGTTTAACGTACGTTCAATGGCGACCGCGTTGCAATTCAGAAAGTAAACATGATCGAAATGCTATAAAATTATTTGCTTATGTATTAAATTATATGAGGGAAATTGTGTAAAATATTACTAATATAATTTGGTTCTGAAGTAATAATTTACAAACATTTTTAATATTCTGTTGTACTGTAAAATGGGCAACAAGTATTTGAGACCACATGAACTTATGTTCTTAAATTAAATAAATTAAGTACATATCACAGATATAATTTAATTATACTAATAATTTTATTTAATATTAAAATAATATTTTATTATTTTATTAATATACATATTTTTAATTTTATAATTTTATAATAATATATAATATATATAGAATTATAGTAATATGTCTCAATAATTTTATTGATATAATTGAGAAGATAAACATTATTGATAATAGGTTGGTTAATTTTGTTGCATAATTTCCTCATAATAATTGTTTCAATTAGATAACTTGTTAATTAACGTTGGTTCGTTTGCATAAAATTGTAATTATAATATGACCGTGTATACAAGATATTGCATGTATTCAATACCTAACATTTTTATTGCTTTTCGTACGATAAGCAACATTCGAACCTTGTAGAATTGTATTTAGATGAGTTGTTTGTCGTTTCAAAAACATGATGCAATAAAAAATGAAAATTATTTATAAACTAACTAATAATAAAGTTATTATAAACTAACACCGCCAAAATTACGATATTAATCAGCTGTAATAACATCCATTATGTAGGAGTTTTAAAAAATAATTTTCGTAAATGCCCGTCTTACTCATCATTATGCTAATTCATATCTTTTTTATTCGTTGTTAGGATAATGACTATTCAGCTGTACTAATTGTCATTCATGTTTACAGAACAGAAAATCTTGTTTTTCATGGTGGAAAAGAAGTGTGAAAGGAAAACACGATGCAAAAAATTATTCTCAAGACTATACTTTCAAATATTTCAAGGTCATCAATGTATTCTTAAACGATACATAGTTTGATTATGGTTAGATTAAAGTAATCGATTACGTAAGACATCATGATCTTCCTGTAACCTTAATCCTTATTCGCACAGGCTGTTTATGCAACGTAGACATGTATTGTAGTTAGATTTCGTTGCAACATACATATCGCTATTAATGAGTGCTTTTAATGAAAGCTACATTGTGCTTTCGGAATAAAGTTTTATAATTAATTAATTGATATTGATTAATTTTTAAATGTAACTAATTAATTTTAAAATTAAGTTGCTGAAATCTTTGACAACTTATTTATTGAATTATATGTATATTGAGGAGACATCATTTTTATTATAAAAAGGGACACATAAACAAATGTCTTCATTTTTTTAAATTTATTTTATGTGATAGTATGTACATTAATTTACATTATTAAATTAATTAATTAAAATTAAATTTAAGGAACTATTTTGTAAAAAATTGTATGAATTTTTATTATTTTTTAAAGCTTGTATTCAGTTTCATGTTTGGACATATTCCAAATTTCCAAAATTGTAGAATAAAAATTTTGTCAACTTCTTTTAGTTTGAACAAGTCTTGTTCAATGTCTATCAATTTGAACAAAGTTTTTCGAAATTCATTTGTTAGTTCATCGCACGAGAAAAATAGTCATAAGAGATTTAAACAACGTATATGAAATTAATGCAATTTGTATAATCATAGCATATTTTAATAATAATTTTAATAATAATTAATGTAATAATAATAATTTTGTTTCTAACATAACAACATAAGTTTCTCTTTCATCTAACATTACGAAAACACAAAACACTTGTTACTAACAACAAGCAAACAGATGTGTCGGTTACAATTCTCGAAACTGTTTTCATGGACTCTAATAAAAGGTGAAAAGAGATGCACGTAACAATTAATGGAATTTATCACCATAAATTAATTCTACAAATGTTCTTGCTCTAACAAGGAGACCAAGAACACAAGTGGCACAATTAGTAGTCTTACAAAGTCATCGGTTAAGACTCATTTACTGTTACCTTAAACTGTTGTGCTGAAAATAACAAATAAATGCTGTGAAGTTATACATAAAAATGTACGTACATTTGAAACTATAATTCATATGATGTAAAAAACGGCAATTTTGTTTTTTCTATAAAGTTTTAATAAATGATTTAATTTAATTTTTACTAATTTTGAAAAAATGATTCAAAATTTGTAGTAGATTGAAAGAGTAGAAACGATATGTTCCTTATTAGCAGAAGGGAAAACAAGGTACTAAGGGAAAGGCTATGATTGAGTCGTTTTTCTTGAAAGTGGGGTAAGTGTATTCTTTGAAAAAAATCAAGATATTAATAACAATAGATAGAACTTAATACGATATTTTTATTTGCAAATAATCTGTAGTCAAAATAATAAAAATTTCTTAATAGTTGAACGATGGACATTTGGGTGATTGACGGTTTTGGGAAAATGTTTATTTTGAAAGTGGTGCAAGTCCACCGTAGGTTGAAATTATTTTCAAGAGGTGTCAAAAGACACCTTTCAAATTTTAACTTAAAATTATTCGCTAAGTCAAATCATTTCTTCACAATTAATTTTTTGACTTTTCATACAATAGTTGTTAAATTAATTCAGCGATATCATTTTCTTCTAGCTCATCCTAGATCTAAAAATGTGCAAATCTTCAAATCTTCAAATCTCCAAATCTCCAAATCTCCAAATCTCCAAATCTCCAAATCTCCAAATCTCCAAATCTCCAAATCTCCAAATCTCCAAATCTCCAAATCTCCAAATCTCCAAATCTCCAGATCTCCAAATCTCCAGATCTCCAAATCTCCAGATCTCCAAATCTCCAAATCTTCAAATCTCCAAATCTCCAAATCTCCAAATCTCCAAATCTCCAAATCTCCAAATCTCCAAATCTTCAAATTCTCAAATTCCAAAACCCCAAATTGCTAATATTTACAAACCTGAAAATATCCAAATATCCAAATTTCCAAATTTCCAAATTTCCAAATTTCCAAATCATCAAATTCCCATATGTTCAGTTTCAAATTGGCTACTCTCCAAATCCCTCAATTTAGAACTTACCAAATATCAAAATTCGCAATTTCCAATTCTCCAAAAACTCAAACCTCAAAAATTCCAAATACCAAAACTCCTACATTGCCCCACTTCATTGAAAACAATTTCACATTATAAATTCTAAATAATTCCGTCAAATGTATTCATTTTTTCCCAATAAGAAACGGTACAATATCACAATAACTGGTTGCCGGCTTTATCGAAAACCAAATTACTAATTTGAAAGGATTTTCCCTGATTCTAGAGTGCACTCAAAGTGTTAAATGTTTCATTAAGCCCAATAAAATACATCAGTATCATAATTCGCCGGTAACTGCATTGCGTGAAATTGTTTCGCGACGTTTGATTGATTTTCCGCGTTCACGATATGCTGCTGTACGCGTGAACCCGTTTCACAGTGTATTCCTGCGAGCGATGCATTATTCGCCTGAAAAAGATAAATACACCGCCACCGGGGTAAATGTATACACACGCTTCTATTTCATTGTTCCACATTGTCACGTGTGTACAGCGAATAGCAGACACGTACACGTGGAGTGATCTACTCTTATTCATCGGCTGAATGTCAATTTGGAAAGCTGCTTTCCGGTTTCGCCATTCATCGAACCAACGACAAATACATTGCTTTTGAATCACGCGGCCATGGAAAACCATCGAATGACGTTTACAACCGTTATTCAACTCCTTCCGAGAAAAATTCGTCGTTATATTATTATCACGTTGTTCTCGGAATACAATGTTCTTGGTAACGATCGTAATAAACAGTTGCTCGTTATCGTGCAAAATTGGTTCATTGTCTGATCCTATCATATTAGGTCTCATGATGCGTTTCAAATTTCGTATGAATTCATTGGAAGTGTGAGCTCATTAACGTTTATCTAATTATAAGTCGTGATTCTCTTTTATATCTCTTTCTTCTAGTTGATTATATTTCTTGAATACAGTGCATCATTTAAAGCTACCATCGTAATTATTTTCGTTGTTAGTAAATCGATTAAAAGTTATGGTAACGAAGTGATTTGATACAACGAAAATAATGATCCTGAAAGATCTTAAGAAGAAAATATATGAAAGACCTTGAAAGTTGATGAGATTTTATTTTTTTAACAAATTTATTAAGAGTACTTTCAACGTTTCCATGCGTAACATAATTTTTATGCTTGTTTCTGAATTCGTTGAATTTGCCTCAATGTGTATTAGTTGATGGGCAAATAATTACAGCGTCATACATAAAATGTTGGAAGTGACCTTGAAAGTTTAGTGAAATAAAAGGGACGGCAGAAATCAAATATCATTACTAGACTGCGGATGATATATCGAAGTTTGCATAGTATAAATAAGTGACGTAAATTATAGTCTGCGGATTTCATAAATCATATGATTTATGTATAACTGCAGACGTCGATATAAATGAGTGAGTATTCGCAGTTTAATCATCAGCTTGAAGATTCTTCAAAAACGTGTCATTTATAATAAAACGAGGTTTTTATTCGTGCCTTGATAATGAAAATAATTAAGGTAGTTATTTCAGATGGTCCACTCTGTATATTTTTTACTTCTTGCACATTCTTATAAGTATAACATGTATTTCTGTCCCTACGCTCAGTTAGTAAGTAAAATCATTATTAGGTTGTTACATGTAATTGAGTTAGAAACGTAGAAAATCTGATACTTATAATATAAAAAAATATACATATATACAAATATGTCATAAGCAATTTTGTTATAATGATTGGAGTTGGAATTGGATACTTTTGAACAAGAGATTCAGTTCGCTGCTAGTTTGACACTAATGTAACCTAATTATTAAATTCGTCACTTGCAATAAACTAAATTTGTAAAAATTGCAAACTCGATCTTTTGTCGATGACTGAACATTGAATGATGAAGAAGTATTCTCTTGTTGTCTGCATCAAGCTGTTATCGCTTGAGAATTTTATATTTGAAGTTTCTTCACATTTAGAAATAATTATTTACGTCAAAATACGAACCGACTATGGAATAAGATTAGTCAATTTTAATATATTTTATAATTTGACTACTTAATACACGATTTTAAATGAATATTCAGAGTTTCTCTGAATTTACTATATTGTGAGTAATGAATTTGAGACCTCCTTGACAATATTATATTATTGATTGAAACTGACTGTATTATTTGACTTTGAAGTTGGGAACAGGAGTTCAAATAGCTTTGAGAAGCAGTACAATACGGATTTTAACTAATTAAGTGAATAGTATACCGAGTATTTCAGTTATATGTTAAGAAGGGAAGACATAATGATAATTATAATCAACGTTAATTATTAAATTTGTTATATTTTGTTTTCTCGTTATATATACTATTAAAATATTTCTACCTTTCGTATGAATTTACATGAAAGCATAATTAAAAAAAGTACATGGAAGAATCAACTTTTATATAAATATCTCATATAAATAAGATGAAATATCGCAAAAATTCTTAAACTGTACATCCAACGTGTATTGGATATTTATTAACAAATCGATTTTTCTAGGTCTGATTTTTTAAAGTTCCATATTTTTCAGTATCCCAACATACTAGTATTAAAATTTTTAAGTTTTAATAAAATAATATTAAAACATTAAAATTTCTGGTAGTAAAATGTAGCCGACAATGAGAATTACATTTCTTGTTAGATTTTAAATAATATTTTAGTCAGATAAGAAATAGATAATGAAATCATGATTAATGTGCGATGTGACAAAACTTTTGCAAAGTGTAATTAACGTTCCTTAGTTCCCACCATGTATCATGCAGAAGTTTGGTCACATTCAGTGTTTTACAGCATTTAATTTGAATATAATTACTATAAAGTAACAACTGTTTTATAGGAAATGTAATCAATTTTATCGTAACTTAACGTTACTGTTCTCTTTTATATTAAAAAATTAATATTTTTATAAATTTTGTTGTTGACTAATATGATTTAAATGTAATAGTAACGTTAATCGATATAGGTACCATCACATATCGATTACTCCTACAAATTGGGAAATTTGTTTTCTAATTCTATATTACACTCTGAATTACAAAATAAATTAAGAGATTACTCATTTTGACAGTAGAACCACAAACCAGTCAGAATAATCGGGTTCAGGTTTCACAGTTCATATGTTTCACAGGTTCATATGGTTCACATATGTTTCATATGTTTCAGGTTTCACAGGTTAGACACTTCATATTTTGTCGAGATAATGTATACATTAATTGAGTATCTACTTATTTATTTAAACATCTACTTCAGCATGTATTTATTTAGGTCTCCCCTTTATTTTCAATTTAAAACTGAGTGTGCATTTAACATCGGTAATTTTGTTTGTGCACGTGTTCGCACGAAAAGAACAAAGCAAAGTAATATAGTTCTTCTTTTACAAGTTGTTAGCTGAGTTTTCGTTGTTATATCTGTTTCTAATCGGGCTGTAAAGTTGCCTGAATGAGCATATTCAAACGTCACAATCTATGCTAAGGTCGAGAGAACAAAAACTGGGACGAATATTCGCTCGTCACTCTAGAGACAACGTTCATACAAAAATTCACCGTCAACTAATTTTTCCTTAAATACACAAACAAACAAAAATAGCTTCACAATAGATATGATACAATAACTTCGAACGAAAAAAAATGTTCCGCTAATTAAATTCGATTTAAAAACGGGAAATTGCTTATCACCCAGTGACCCTCTCGTGTCTAGCGGAGCCAGGCACTGTTTATAGATTGCTTGCAGGTTGTCGGTTGCTATAGCTTGAAAACGTTGTTCCACCTGTGTGCCACCTTCCGTCGGTTCGAAGGAGTCTCAAGGACCGTTTCAGCACGGAGTCGATCGTGGTTAGCCATACGTGGTAGCGTCGCAACATGGAAGAACCCTTGTTGTCGAGAATATCAGAGAATACTCGAGGAGGATCACACTTGGCTGGTGGCTGATAAGCGTAAACGATAAATCGAGGAGTACCAGAGAGTGGACAAACGTCCGAAAGACGACGTTTCAAGGACATCGGTGATAAAGTCTTAAAGAGGGATGTCTGAATGGGTGGTGTCTGCTCCTGTCGAGGTCTCGGTAGCCAGGTTAACGCTGGCTCGATTCTCGATCGTGTGATCAGTCAAGCGAGCGACGAGGACCAATGTTTGCTATATCGTCTGGCCAATTACAAGAAGAGTGGCGAGCTGATAGACGCGTACAATCAGGGTGGCCAGGCAGAGGTGGAAAAATTGATCAGGGAACAGTTTGGTATACTGATGTACGCGGACGGCAAGGGTCAGATGATCAATCGGGCAGAGTATCTCCGCTGGAAATTCCGGGACCTGGAACAGGTCGTGCTTCCTATAGAAGCTTCCTTGTCACGATTCGATCCTCTGGCTCAATGGAACGATCACCAGGCATGCTGGCAGATGCAATACAGAGGCTCCCTTGGAGAAACCCTCCTGCATGTTCTGATCATATGCGATACCAGGTTACATACACGGCTGGCGCGTATCCTGCTCAAGTGCTTTCCACGATTGGCCATCGACGTAGTCGAGGGCGAGGAATACCTCGGTGCTAGTGCTCTACACCTGGCGATCGCGTACAACAATAACGAACTGGTGCAAGACCTCGTTGAAGTGGGTGCGATTATTTCTCAACGCGCGATCGGCAGTTTTTTCCTACCCAGAGATCAACAACGAATGAACCCGGCCAAGAATACCGATTACGAAGGATTAGCCTACTTAGGAGAGTATCCTCTTGCCTGGGCCGCCTGCTGCGCGAACGAGAGCGTTTATAACTTGCTGCTCGACTCCGGTGCGGATCCTGACGAACAGGATTCTTTTGGCAATATGATACTGCACATGGTGGTAGTTTGTGATAAACTGGTATGTGTTTTTCTATTTGAAGCTTTTTGTTAACGATGCTGAAGTTTCAATCTCTTGTTCACTGCCACGGTTTAATTATCTACCCTGTTTTTGACCTTGCAACGAACAGGATCAGAATTTAGCTCTTGTGTTACTGACGTAAATGTATCTGTCTGAACCTTTGACTGCGAAGCACTTTCGAACGGAACCATTAGTATCTACAATACGATATTCGTATGTCAGATGTAAATCATTGCGCTCATTGCGATGTTTACGATTGTAAAATATTAAATCAGTTATATTAAATCTATTTTACATGTAACGATAAATTTTGTATTAGATCAGTTTTGTGTAAGAGTAAATGTATTATAGTAATTGTAAGAAGAATTTACAGTCGCATATATTGATAGATGTGTGAGGGCGTACATGTATGCCTTTCGCAGTCAAAGGATTAGGGTCATGTCTCCATTCGTGACTGATTGTTTATTTTTTTTTTTGAAAATTATGATAGCTACGCTCTCGTAGTTAAAACATCATACTTAGAAGTACTTTATTTATTATTTTAAAGATTATTCTTTTTTGTAATGTGATGTTAATAAGTATAACTGTAGGTTTTCATAAGTTGCTAACAACATATATATTTATAAAGTCATAAATTTCAGAAGACTGTTTTATTTTGTTACGATAACTTGTTAAAATTAACAAAAAATATACAATATAATAGCATATAATTATAAAATATCGTGTGGACACAAAAGACGACATTAGACCTTTAATTTTTATTAGAAATTTTTTATTTAATCATAAATCTTAAAGATCATTTACCTTACTCTATTTTAATAATTAAAAATTCGTTACTAAAGGCACTGTTTATTACAGTAATTAAAAACAGCAATTTTATATAGTTCCTTGTTACTGTATTTCCTTTGTATGCTTACCTTTTAGAATTTATTTTCTAACCAAGTATAAAAATATCAGGTTGTAGAACTTCACCCTGTATTTTTTGAATAAGAAACCTTTGTTTAAAGTGACAACTGATACTCTTTGATTGAGGAAGATCAAAGGGCGAAGGTTCAATATCATTTCGCAAAGCTTTGTAGTAACATTTGCACCTGGGTTACTAAGTTTGTCAGGAACCGTACTAAATTACTACGTACAACCTTATCTAACAAAAGAAAATAAAAGAAATTCAAATTTCAACCAAAATTTGATTCCAAATAATTTTATGAGAATATTTTTTTTAAATGATGTTATGATATAATTTTAATGAGAGTATGAGTATTTAGATGATTTTATGAGGCTACTTTTTTGAAGGTATTAAATGTACAATTTTTGAATATGGGAATATCAGATACCAAAGAAATTAGTCAAATTATTCAATAAATTTCATTGCCCAGTATGTTTAACTGTATTATCCATGTATTTTTAAATATTAATAACATGGAATATCGTTGTATTTTTTTGAGATTAAATTCGTTTCTTCATAAATTAAGTTCATTTTTTTGAAACTCAAGTTTTTTTTTGAATGGAGAATACGATAATGGCAAATAATATAGTTTGAAAACATATGATGAATAATAAAATGTGATATAATATGGATAATGATAAACAATAATGTGATATGATAAGTAATAAAATATATCTTGTCTGACCTATAAGATTACGTACTACTTGTAGGATCTATTGAACAAAACTATGTTTCAGGTAGATAAGAAAAGGTTGGAAGGAAAATAATTAGTTAAAGTAATATTTACGGCTTTTCAACTGTTTTGACACTTTGATAGCTGTCTCTTGCATATACAGTCCCTGGCCATCGAATTAGGACCACGTACGAAAATTTCACTTTTCCGACTATACATTATGTTATATATGGAAAATTGTCTTAGGTCATGCAAATTATTACTAGATACGTTGATAACGATATACATAACAATTTATTACTATCGTGATAATAAATTATGTAAGATTTGTTAAATATAAAAATACTACGTGATCAAATTTTCAATTGCTTCAGTGTGGCAGTCAACATGTCAAAAAATTAGAAAAAGAACGTGCAAAAATTTGTACTCACGTATCTCTGCTAAACGCTTCAGTAAAACAATTGCGAATCGCTGCACATTACCTGATTGGATTGAAACAAGAGAGCAGCACAAAAAGAAAATTGGTACAAAACAAATCCATTTATCAGATATTTGACTGGTTGGTATTACTGGGTTCCCTTATTTTCCCTTGGTTAGTTGCAATTTTACCGTCTCGTTCTTCTTTGTATGGCGGACTATTTAATTCAGTAAATTAATTAATTATAAACTAATATTCGCCTATTAAGTACAGAGATCATTATATGACAGAGTTTAATAAAAATAAAAAATAATTAATAATAAAAATTTGTCTATCATGAAAGTCAAAACAAGCAATTCTTTCATTATACTTATAGTGTTTACATTCTAAACAATTAGAAACTAATAATTACTTATTGCAGAAGTGATGAAAGTCACAATTAACTATTGCAAGTGTAATTAAAACATTTTATTATTTTATATACATGTTTCTCACCATTTTTAGGTGACGAAACACATATAAAACATTCGTGTAAATAAAATGCTAGCAAATAGAAAGTTTGTATCGAACAAACTTAAAGTATCGTAAGATGACATGTGGGTAACATCTTAGAATCCTTTCACTGATCCCCATTTTTGTCTAATCGCATTTTCACCTTTGCGTTTATTTACTAGCACGTGAACATAGTATTTTACTCTGTTTGAATGGTGAGACATCACTGAGTTTTCAATGAAAGACTGATCGTAGAATCTACTTTATTTTGATATTTATTGTACTGCATTGACCAAGGTTCTCTTAACAAAGTAATTACAATGTCATCATTTTCATGTCAATGGCCGATATAATAACTAGGAATTTGTTTTGACGGATGAATTTGACAAATACGAGGAAGTATCCAAAAGAAACCGAATTTATTTATTTTTTTTAAACTTTTAATCGCCTTCAAAGTACTCTCCACTTGTACTAATACACTTATCTATATCTTTTATTCGATTTTTCAAAACATTATTTAAATTCATCTTTTGTGATGCTTCACAGCGCATCCGTCGTTCTTTTCTTCACCTTAGCAACATCAGCAAAACGCTTTCTTTTCATGTCTCTGACAATTCTTGACCAAAAATGATATGTCTCCTGTTCTTCACCCCCATATTCACCTGATCATGCCTTGTGCAACTTCTTTTTGTTTGAGAATGAAAAGAGACATGGAAAGCGTTTAGCTGATGTTGCAGAAGTGAAGAAAAAAACGATGGAGGCGCTGTCAAGCATCACAAAAGATGAATTTAAATAATGTTTTGAGAAATGGAATAAAAGATTAGACAAGTATATTAGTGCAAACAGAAAGTACTTTGAAGGGGATTGAAGGTTTGTGCTTCAAATTTGAATAAATAAGTTAAAACAAAAGTAAGTTCGGTTTCTTTTGGATATCCCCTCGTATACAAGCGAATGGATACTTAATTTTGAGAAGAACTTTGACATCGTAGTTTCTATTAGTATAAATTGCGATTCGTGTGCATTTAAATTATGTAATATTAAATTTAAGTTAAATTTTGTGATATTAAATTTAAATTCAGTTATATAATTTAAGTTAGTAATTAATTGAAGTTAGTGTAGTTTTTAGTTATATTAAATTTCATTGTTGTAATTATGAAAGTATGTAATATTATAACGCTCTTACTTTTTAGTAAGCTTATTTATGTATTATCAGTAATAAACTTGCTTGGTAACATTGTTCTATTTATGAGGGATTATTATGATTTTTAAAGTGAAAAATTAGTTCGTTAAAATACACTAACAATACACGTTCGTTAAAGTCAAAATCACTTCGTTTGTTCTACATTTTGAAAATAATCTTTTCTTTACACATTTTTCTTTCATTTAAATATTTGACAGGTACAATTCATGACCTATAATACAAATATCTTACAAACTGTTTATTTTTTTACATTATATTTATCATCTTTTTACGTAAAATGTCCTGAAGAATGGATCAATGATAAGACAAACTTACAGTAACCTTGAAATTTCCGAAAATATTTCACTTATAAAGAATAATTGTTAACTTATGTTTTCCTCGGATCTTGTATACTTTCATGGAGGCGTATATTTATGTTAATATTGTTCTTTTTATATTTTACTCTTCTCTTGAAATTTTATGTAGGTGTAGTTCTTTTATTACCAATATGTTCTGTTTAAGTAAATAAACATAATAATAATAAATAATGATATTAACTTAAACTAGAATTAATATGTACTAACGAACAACAACGACAATCTCTGTTGTTTCAAATGATTACATATAATAATTTATCAAAATAAATTATGATTATGAGTTTCTAAATGGTTGTACATATGTAATCATTTATCAAAATAGACCGTCACCTAAAGAAAGAAAAGAGACAGTAAAATTGGAACTAAATGAGTTGCAAGTATTGTTGTACTCTTACCTTCAAATGTATTTTTCATAACTTTTTCATCATTTCCGGAAAAAAGTGAAATTCATGTTCTTTTCATTCCGTAGAATGTGTAGAATCACGCTGTGAAGAAATTTTTATTCCAGGAAGAGGTTAAATTTCACCTTTTTTAACATCCTTACTTAACTCTATGAGAATCATACTACAGTCTATATATGTGTGTTTTAATTGTACATACTTATTTAATAGAGTAGTGGTCAAAGCAAAGTGACACTTGATTATGCAGTTTTTGTTTTTTTCATAGTGCGAAGTTGTCTAAATAGAGATGTTACATTCATTCTGTATGTATGTGCGACTCTGTTAAGCAAACTGACGCTACGCGTAGCGTATTCTTTTTAATTACATATATGCATTTTGCTTATTATCATCACCATTAAGTAAATTGACTTAACACGTATTATCTCCCTTTCTTTTTGTTACGTGCGTTTGCAAATTCTGTGCAAAGTAGAAAGTAAGATATTTAATGCGCGTTATTTAATAAACTCTATAACGGGGTCCTTTAATTCTTTGGGGTTAACTTAGATGGGGCTGGTTAAAAACTGTTCCACCTTAGCCTTTTATGCATGGTGGGATATAACCAACCTCGAAAAGTTGTCGTTGTTTTTATATTAAATAATTTGAATGAACGTTTTTTACATTTGTTTACATTGAAAAAAGAATTGTATGCAATTGAGGTTTTTATTTCTTTTAAAATTGTGTGCCTCAAAGAGGCACATGGTGTAGGGTTTAAAGTTGTACTCTTTCCTGATTGCCCTCTCCTTAATCCAATCCTCCAGTACATATAATATAGTTATTACACACTGTTTTTTGTTAGTATATTATACATATAGTTATATACATATGCAGAAATAAACTGCGTAATCTAAAAAAATTAAATTTGATATCGACAGAGTTAGTTCAATGGTGGTGTTTACTCACTAAGAAAGGAAGCAGAGAAAGCGAACAAAAGTATCCATCCATCAATTTACACATTTGAAATAAAGAAAGAACTAAGGATTATTGCTCTTTCTCTCTTGTGTTGAATTTATCGTAGACATACGAAATCTTTTCGAAAGTACTACATTTCGTATAAAAGAGAACGAAAAGTAGATGTCATCCACTTTTCTTTTTTTAACAAGGAGGAAGTGGGGTGATAAGAAAATTGAACGTCGGAATATATACAGTGAAGTCGTGTTAGTTGATCGTTTAAATCCCTCGATAAACGAATGCAGTCTCCACCAGTTTGTGAAACAAAATTTCGAAGAGCGAATTGTTGATGAGAACAAAGAAACATTGTGCAGTGGTTTGAACTAATGTAGCTGCAGCTCAGAATCGTATACGTGCGCAATATAATAAAATGTAGCACACAGATACACAGTCCTGAGCTGCGGCTACATCAATCATAATCGCTGCACGATATTTCTTTGTTTACGTCAACGGTTTGCTCCACAAAATCAACGTCGTTCACGGTAACTGATCGCTTTCAGAACTGAGCAGCGATCAGTTAACGCGACTTTACTGAATATGTATACAGTGGAGTCCCGTATAACACGATTGTACGGTACGTGTTATAAGAATTCGCGTTGTAGAAAATTATGTCATACAACAATTTTTCTCGTATGACGTATAATCTAACGTAACCTAGATTTGACAACTTTCATTTTCTATGTTTTATCAAATAGAAAAACAATATTATTTGAAAAGAGAAAACTTTAAGATGTGTAATATATGCACAATTTTATAGAAATTGTAATATACATTCTAACAGTGCATTATAAAGTATCAATTTATTGAAAGTGCCAGTAATTGAGTACTATGTAGCTCTATGTAGCATAGTTCTTATCACTCTCCCTCTACTAGAAAGAATAAAATAAACAGCACTGTCTTTTCGTTTTTTTGCCTAAGATTCAGGTTTGATGTCCAGTTATACTATGTTTGTGCAATTTAATACCTTTCACGTATCATTTATTTTTATAAAATTAGTTGAGTAAGAAAGTTTGTTTCCATAGATTGTTGCATATGAGATTATCGAGTTTGAAACATAAAAAGTCCTTAAATACTGAACCGTTGCCAGAATCATGAAATTTTTCAGTCAGATTACGTAAAAATCTTGATTGTTACAAATATGGTTAATAATTATGGTTAATAATTTTGTAATAAACGAGTGACTATTAAGTTATGAAGAAAAGTTACTCAGAACGACGACCTCGACCACACATATCAAGGTCAAGGCGATGGGGGCTGGGTCCCATGTTGTCAGTATTTAATATAGTTAATCTAGGAATTGGCGCGTGAGAAGATCGACCCAAAATAAAAGAAACCACTCTTATCTTACAATTCCAGTGTTACATATCGGAACATAAGAATAATAACGACAATAACAACTGCATCACGCAATTCTCATTATTTCACTCACTCCTGAGACGTTTGCCGACTGTCTTTATTTTTGGTCTAATTGGTATGCGTGACCGCTCGAGCCAATTGTACCTGACACCGGAAATACGTGTGAGACGTCCATTTTTCTATTCTGACCAATTGGAGCAGTAGCTCTTCCAAACACCTGGGTCAGGTTTCACGCGCCAATTCGTGGGTCGTCTACGGTAACTGTTCTTGAAACATTGTTAATTTCCTGTCGCCGGAGTCCAACAAATTAAGTATAAAAACATGGTTGTGTAACACAGGACATGTTCGGGTATGCCCTCCGCCATCCAAAGCTTCCAGCTCGCAATGGGATCGCGAATGCCGCTGGACTGACCCCATTGACCCTCGCCTGCCAGCTGGGTCGTGCAGAGGTCTTCCGGGAGATGTTGGAACTGTCTGCACGAGAATTCTGGCGCTACAGTAATATCACCTGCTCGGCGTACCCCCTCAATGCACTCGACACACTGTTACCCGACGGCAGAACAAGTACGTCGTAATGCTAATCGAATTACACGCTTTCAAGAATCGTCGTCCTGGGCTTCGTCGTTCACGAGCCACGCTGAAGTGGCCACTCACTTTGTGACGTGTCTTCGCATAATTGTCAGGGCCCGCGGCCTTAAGTCGCTGCCGAGTGCACTCGCTAATGCTACGTAATTGCCCTATCTTTTTCTAATCACGATCGACGTTTCTTTCACGAATGCAGTCCAGAGATGAATTGGTTCTTTGAGAGATGTTCATTTAGCACGCTCTGAATGCTGCATGTCGTTTAGATTCGCTAAAGGGGAGAAGTTGACGCACTACATTAACGATGAAACTACCGAGCCTGTAAAATGACCGGTTCACAGGTTCCGTGTTTTAGATTATAACATTTGGTAAGATGTTTATTGAGGTAATTGATGTTTGTATTAATTTATTTCTATATTTAGTTAATTTTGAATTTCAAAGTGTGCATTAGTGTCAATATTTTGTTACAAATGAAATTTAGGGTAAACTCGAGTTTACCTTAAACCGAGTCACGATAAACGTTATTTCATACCTTTCTAATGATCTATAACACAAAGTTGATGGATCTAACTTACAATTAGTTCAAACAGAAAGGAAGATTTTAATATTGTAATGCATGAGGAAAAAGAAATCATGAAATCATCTATGCGTTTTGAAATCATAACTTTATTTGTGTATGTGAGGATCTCGGAGTATGCCGATTTGAAGGTTGGGTATCTAGAAATTAGGGCATCCTGAAATTTTAAGGCTTAGGAATTTTGAGTTCTAAAAGTTTAAGGATATTGAGGGATTTAGGGATATCAGAATTTGAGGATTTCAAAGTCTACAAATTTTGGAATTTGGAAATTTGTATGTATTAGACGTTTGAAAATTTGTACACCCAGAAGATTAAAACTTTTTGTCAATCTAGCAGTCTAAAAATTGGAGAATTTGGAAATGTGAACACCTAGAAGTTTGAAAATTTAAGAATTTGTAAATTTATACATCTAGCAGTTTCAGAATTTGAGAAATTGACGCTTCGCAAAATTAATATTTAAAAAATTTGAAAGTTCAAGAACTTGAACTTTCAAATATAAAATATTGTTACTTGGAATTTATCAAACTGTCGAAGATGTATCCTTACAGGGAAGAAAGCATGTTGCACTCGAGTGTACATGGAAAGTGAACAATGTTTCACTTCGCCCTCGAAACTTCAGTAGCTTCAATCTTCATACTACATATTCATAGCAGACTTTGAAAGTACGTATCTTTCATTATTCATATCTTTAAAATTATGGAGTATCTACACGCTCCCTTCTACAACTTCACACACATCATTGCAATTCTCTACATGAGTTCACAAAAGTCCAGTTGAAGTTAAATTCAAGTAATACTTATTTCAAATACGGTAAAAATGTCATTTGATAGATTCTAATAATGTGATCATTATTAAATTGTAGATGTCTATGCAGTTAGTATGAAATTATCAACTCAGGATGGTCCTTGTAGGTATCATTGCTGATTTGTTTTATTAGCGTGCAAGTAAGTTTTAGTTCAGTTTCTAGTAAATACTCAACAAAATCGACACGATTCTTGTTTTGGTATCGGTGTATGAAACCTCTTAATAATTTCACTGTTACTTAAAAATTAATTACGAATTGTGGTTTATTTTATTAAAATAAAACAAATATGGCTCAGAATGATTTTAACGAAAGTTATAACTGTGATGCGTCTGTAGTGAAGCTACTAGGTAATAATAACAAAATAAAAATAATTTTTTGGGTAATAACACTACTCCAATAAAATCTTTATTTTTAAGGAATTTTATTATTTTTATTATGTTTATAAAAATAAACCCCATGAGAATTTATAATTAAAGAAAAATCTTAAAGGTAGGATATGAGTATGAAGACAATTCAGTTTAATATTATTCAAGGTTAAAGAAAAAATAACTGAACAACTAAGATATTATCCGCTAAATTAACAGTAACATAATTAATTAATTTTGAAAGTGAGGTTCCATTTCGGTGCAATGAGACCTTTATTTCTTTATACATTGTTGTATAATAAACATGCATTATCTAACATCACAAAATACAAAAAATTTATTTATTAGTGCTTACCGGTATTTTTAAATTTCTTGACATGTAAACATGTGTTCATATATGTATTTCAGAGGGCGTTTATCACAATTCTTACTTCTCTGTGTATTTTATTTACAATCATTATTAATTTTATAAATGCGGCTTTTGATTATTCCAAATAACTACACCAGACCATAATTACGAGGCAAATATAGAGACTAATCGAAGGTTAATCTAACTTTCTGTCGTCTCACACTACTATGCTGCGTCGCCTCGCGACGCGTCGTACGAATGCGTCGTACTTACACTTTACATACTGCTGATACCTTAGTTTTGGAAATTCAGCAGTATCAGCGTCTGTGACAGTTTATGTACTTACGTGTGTTTGCTTCGACTACGAATTCGCAACTTCGTCGATTACAAATGATTCGTTCTGCTCGATTGAATACGTTCTATCACCACCGTATATACAGAAAATTACAAATATGAAAATGTTTGAATTTCTAACTTTCCATGTTTCTAAATTTTCAGATCTTTTCAGATCTTCAGATATTCTTAACTTATGAAATTTCCAAATTCCCAAATCCCCAAATCCCCAAATTTTCAAATTTTCAAATTTTCAAATTTCCAAATTCCCAAATCCCCAAATTCCTGAATTCTCAAATTTTCAAATTTCCAAATTCCCGAATTCCCAAATTCCCAAATTCCTGAATTCTCAAATTTTCAAATTTCCAAATTCCCAAATCCCCAAATTCCTGAATTCTCAAATTTTCAAATTTCCAAATTCCCAAGTTCCCAAATTCCCAAATTCCTGAATTCTCAAATTTCCAAATTCCAAAATCCCCCAATTTTCAAATTTCCAAATTCCCAAATTCCCGAATTCCCAAATTCCCAAATTCCTGAATTCTCAAATTTTCAAATTTCCAAATTCCCAAATCCCCAAATTCCTGAATTCTCAAATTTTCAAATTTCCAAATTCCCAAATCCCCAAATTCCTGAATTCTCAAATTTTCAAATTTCCAAATTTCCAAATTCCCAAATTCCCAAATTCCTGAATTCTCAAATTCTCAAATTTTCAAATTTCCAAATTCTCAAATTTTCAAATTTCCAAATTCCCAAATCCCCCAATTTTCAAATTTCCAAATTCCCAAATTCCCGAATTCCCAAATTCCCAAATTCCTGAATTCTCAAATTTCCAAATTCCCAAATCCCCCAATTTTCAAATTTCCAAATTCCCAAATTCCCGAATTCCCAAATTCCCAAATTCCTGAATTCTCAAATTTCCAAATTCCAAAATCCCCCAATTTGCAAATTTCCAAATTCCCAAATTCCTGAATTCTCAAATTTTCAAATTTCCAAATTCCCAAATCCCCAAATTCCTGAATTCTCAAATTTTCAAATTTCCAAATTTCCAAATTCCCAAATTCCCAAATTCCTGAATTCTCAAATTCTCAAATTTTCAAATTTCCAAATTCCCAAATCCCCCAATTTGCAAATTTCCAAATTCCCAAATTCCCGAATTCCCAAATTCCCAAATTCCTGAATTCTCAAATTTTCAAATTTCCAAATTCCCAAATTCCCAAATCCCCAAATTCCTGAATTCTCAAATTTTCAAATTTCCAAATTTCCAAATTCCCAAATTCCCAAATTCCTGAATTCTCAAATTCTCAAACTTTCAAATTTCCAAATTCCCAAATCCCCCAATTTGCAAATTTCCAAATTCCCAAATTCCCGAATTCCCAAATTCCCAAATTCCTGAATTCTCAAATTTTCAAATTTCCAAATTCCCAAATCCCCAAATTCCTGAATTCTCAAATTTTCAAATTTCCAAATTTCCAAATTCCCAAATTCCCAAATTCCCAAATTCCTGAATTCTCAAATTCTCAAATTTTCAAATTTCCAAATTCCCAAATCCCCCAATTTTCAAATTTCCAAATTCCCAAATTCCCGAATTCCCAAATTCCCAAATTCCTGAATTTTCAAATTTCCAAATTTCCAAATTCCCAAATTCCCGAATTCCCAAATTCCCAAATTTCCAAATTCCCAAATCCCCAAATTTTCAAATTTTCAAATTTCCAAATTCCCAAATTCCCAAATTCCCAAATTCCTGAATTCTCAAATTCTCAAATTTTCAAATTTCCAAATTTCCAAATTCCCAAATTCCCAAATCCCCAAATTTTCAAATTTCCAAATTTCCAAATTCCCAAATTCCCAAATTCCCAAATTCCCAAATTCCCAAATATCCAAATTCCCAAATTCCCAAATACCCAAATACCCAAATACCCAAATTCCCAAATACCCAAATACCCAAATTCCTAAATACCCAAATTCCCAAATACCCAAATTCCCAAATACCCAAATTCTCAAATACCCAAATTCCCAAATTTCCATATTTCCAAAAGACCACTTTGGATAGAACAAATATATATTTTTCAAAATCGCTTGCGCCCTCTTTGCCACTCAAGTACCAAAAATTTGTATATGCAACGTTTTCTTATATCACAAAAAAATTTCAAGATATTGAGAAAAGTACATTTTCCATCCCCACCTTCGAGATGTTTCCACCCTCTAAATATAGATGATTGCCAATGAAAGAAAGTAAGCGTCAAATATCTTTTTAGCAACTACTATGCTTGTTTAATTCGGTAATTAACACTTGAGAAATCTCCCTTAAAAGATTCTAATGTGATGATCGTAACGAAATCATGATAGCGAATGATGCCTCTCAGAATATGGCAGAGCAGTTTCTTTTAAGAACCCAATATCCCTTGATCTAATTTCCATGAAATTCGTCTCCCACAGGAATACGTAGCTCAGCTTTGACGCGATCTGCATCTAAACAGGCTGGCAATCGGCTTCTGGCAAATTGTATTGAAATCTCCGATTGTCTCGTATCGTATCTTGCGTAAAGCGTACTATTGACAAGTTTTCTAGACGTTTACGTGATTCATAGCGAAGAGCAAGGATGCCTGGAAGATTGTGCAACGACGGGATCCCGTTCCACACCACGATTGGGGGAAGACGGGAGAAGGGAGGGTAAGAAGGAAGACAAGGGAAAGCGGGTCGTTGCAGGATGCAATTACGGCCATTTAACGAAGTTTCGAGATTAGCCGCGGACGAGGAGTTGGGTGCTCGCGTTTCATTTAGTTTCGGAATCCATTATCCTTTCATCCACCTCTCTCTATCCTTTCCTACGTTCCCTGGTACAGCCATCTTTGCCAGCACGGCGTGAATGTCATCCGATGGATTCACCGATAGCTAGAGCCGAGACGAACCAACCGAAGCGAGAGAGGGTAACGGTGCTTCCAGTGTATCAGAGGGGGTGAACTTTCGGCTTGCATCCCCCTACGGGTTTGCTTAATTACTGTAAGCCAAGGCCAGCCAGTCAGCCAACGTCCGTTACTTAGTTAGCCAACTAGACAGCTTCTCGATCAATTGATCTCCTCAGGTGACTGGAACCTTTCGAAATCATTGTTTATTCTTCCCATGCAAAATAATAACGTAATAGCGTTTGTTATGTAGGAGATATTATGTATGTATCTGCTGACGGTATATTCATATTGTCCCTACTGTCTACGCTCATGTATTCACCTGTTTTCTTCGTCGAAGTCAGTCAAGCGTGTGATGGATGTAGCCTGATACATCGCTCGGCTCATTTGATGAGACTTTCCGTCATATTAATTCAGAATACCATATTCTAACTTGTTTAGATTTATTTTTTTTCAACTGAGTTACCGTATTCTTAAAATGGTATCAAATATGATATCATTTGGGCAACATTTACTTCTTTACTACTTGGTGCATAAGGGTTAAACGTAGAAAGTGAACATTTTGTACTGTTATTTTTCCTGCGGAAATCTATTCTCGTCACTGTGTATCCATGAGATAGAACTTGAACATCTATGACAGAATTTGAATCATAATTTAAATATACATAATAAAGTATCATCTATAGTTAAAATAGAACAACGTAAAAAGCGCAAGTCGAAAGAACATTAGGATACAGTTGTTTTGTAAAAATGATACTAATGTATCTTGTTCGTGTAATACCAATTAAGAAATCAGTTAGCAGGAAGCGAAGGCAGCTGCGAACAGTGTCGGCGAAATTGATCGATGAATTTTCTAACGCCCGTACGCATCAAGTTCCCATGAAAATCCATCGAGCGTACGCGTTCATGGAGACAGAGGTTTCTGATACAATCTGCCTCTCTATTATATCACCAGCGATCGACTTTTGATGTTCCCTGATGGAATTAAGCTCGGAAAGATAGCTTAAATCGATTATGGGGAACACGGACGGTCGCTTCTGCTAAAACGTTAATAATTATCTGAACACAGCACTTAGGGATGATCATCAGTGATAGCGGCCAGCGAAGCGGCAAAGGCAAATCGTTATTCAACTTCGGTTCAACGTCCGTTTTTGCGGACTGGTCATCACCATAGGTCCAACATAGTTAGAACAGAAAGGTGGGAAGAGAAGAGGGCACTAGACCCGTCAGGGAAAACTTCTCAGAGGCTGCTCTAGAGTTAGATATAATTACGAGTTGCGGTAACTACCATGTACCCCAGTAAATTCGCCGTCTGTGCAAAGTTCGGGTCTCCTGTTCGCCGATCTGCAAGTGTACCACGTAAAATTGAAGATTAAACGTTCAAGTCCGTCCTGCTTTCTTGGAATATACATTCTCGGCCAAAATGGTAGCACACATATAGTGTCTTTAATATTAAAAGTACGAAATGAATCGAATGATCACTTTACAAATTTCTTAAGGCGGTTTTCTTGATATCTATGTTTGTTTTTAAGAGGTAAAGATTAAATTACATTTTATCATTTGTTTATTCTTTTAATTTCAAAGTGAATGTGCATTATATCGGCGGGTTTAGAATTAATTTTACCAAGAAAAGTTTGAATTTTCTAATTTGTGGCAAATGATGTTTAACCCTTAATGGTCACACTGGGGAATGAAACAACTCCAACCAATTCAGCTTGCATTAAAATTTTCATAATACAAATGTCAAAAATATGAGTTCTATCCTTGTATTAGTATTGTCATATTTTTTTACTATAATAAAATTATCATATTTTTTACTATAAATCGTTTTTCATTAAAAAGCTGTATGAATATTAATATAACCTGCACAGGACGTTTCAAAAGCAAAGTATGTCACCTTATTTTTCGGTAAAATTCATATTTTCCGAAATATTTGAGAGTTCTCGAATAAACTGAATGTGCAGTCAAATTTATTGCATCCTTAATAGTCGTTAATCTCTGATGTAACATCAAAGCTGCCATCACCAAATTAATATGAATATATCGTTCATTCGTACGAAACTAAATCTCTGGTAATTAAACGTAACAATATTGAAGTCTCATATTTCATCAATTGAGTGCCCGAAGCCGAGAAAAGCAAACTACAGAGAGTAATTATTATACTCGAATATCAAATTCCACATTTCATAACTTTGAGTGATGGAGTAGAATTTAAGATATTTAAAGATATTTTTATTTTAATGCTACAATGTTATTTTTACGATATAATTCATATAATATATATAATACATAATTTGTAAATCTTGTTACAACAGACTATTTTTTAACAATAATACTGTATAATTAAAAGTAAAAATTGAACAATTAATAAATTAAATATAAATTGAACAATTACTTATAATTAGTTCGCCTTTTAATTTAACATTCTTTTATTAAATTCCTACAGCTGTTGAGTATAACGCTGCTAAAATTGAAATCAAGCTTTTCGTTCAACCATTAACGGAGTTTCAATCATAAAAAATTTAACAAAGCCTTATATCCATACTTGTCTTTTATTTTAAAATATATCAAGTTTTTACGACATTGATAATTAAGAAATTTCATTGAAATTCTACGATTTGAAAAATTTGAAACCCAAATAGAAATTAATTTTTAACGCAGGTTAAACTATAATAGTAATGAAGCGTGGGTTTTAAATGATGCTACTAGTAGTGAGACTTATTTTTACACATTATTCACAGATTTGCCGAATATTGCAGCTCATTAATATATTAAGTATCGATAAAATTGCTAAACTAATTAAAGTCACGTCCGTCGCATATTTTTAAACAGAAATCTCTCGAGTATAATAGTTTGGCTAGCCACTGTATTATGGTCATCGCTCGATCGCTCGAGAACAGGCAGAATCGAATGGGGAAGTTTCAATGGTTCGATGAGAGAGAACGTAGTATTCATCGCAATTTTGCTCGTGCATCTGAAATTCAATTTCCCCGGCCAAAAGCAGTCGGGGAAGTTGCCATCGATGCCAACCGTGCACATCGAAAGGGGGAAGAATGGAGATTGACAATGCGACGTATTCTTCGAGAGAGATCTCTTGAAAGTATCGTACATGCTGTTTCCCAAATAGCTGACATGCTAAAACTATAGTAAGGTAAATATACCGGTTATGGCCATTGTGCCAGTAGTAATTTAATGGTCCATCCAATAGGGTTATAGCACTGATCTTTTCTATTTATAAACAGCTATAAGTGAAAACTAGTTCATCGTATTTTATTGATTAACCCTTTTCGGTTGTGTGTCTGCTTATAAAACTTTTTTTTTACTTACATTCATTCTTATTTCACATTTATTATATTTATATGTACACTAAATTACTACGCTTACCAAAGTTAGAACCAAACACGACCAGAACCATTTTATAGGTGACCACAAAATTAATTCTTTTTCTTCTATGATTTTTAAGTATTTTATTTATTAAATGTTCCTTGTACGTAACAGCTAGCTGAATTTTGAATGTAGAGATTCTGTGTGATTTGTTAAAACGTATAGGTTCTCTAATTTATACATAATTTTACAAAGAAACGGGTTTAAAGTCATAAAAATCCTTAAGGCGACCACAAACGGTGCATCTACCCTAGATGTAGGTAAATGATAACGCGTCTAAACTTTCAGGAAACAAATTACGTTATACAGAGCGGAATCTCGTAGATAGACATTGTTTTTTAACAGATAAAAACAATCTCTGCGTGTTCAAAAGACGTTGTGTTACTAGCTCGTTGTTGCATGTTGAAGCCACCATTTTTCAAAGACCGAACAAAGTACAGTCAACAGTAAATTTAGCTTTCTCGGGATAAATGTGGAAACCGACGGTAAAAATATCTCCACTCCTTTTAAGGATTTTAAAGGATTTTTAGTCATTTGAAAATTTGGCAAAATGATCACAATTTTGAGTTCTTTGAAATTGTGCATTTTCGAAATTTAGGGATCGACGGATATGAAAATCTAGGAATTTGTGAATTTAGAAATTTAGAGATTTAGAGATTTAGAGATTTAGAGATTTAGAGATTTAGAGATTTAGAGATTTAGAGATTTAGAGATTTAGAGATTTAGAGATTTAGAGATTTAGAGATTTAGAGATTTAGAGATTTAGAGATTTAGAGATTTACAGATTTAGAGATTTACAGATTTACAGATTTACAGATTTACAGATTTACAGATTTACAGATTTACAGATTTACAGATTTACAGATTTACAGATTTACAGATTTACAGATTTACAGATTTACAGATTTACAGATTTACAGATTTACAGATTTACAGATTTACAGATTTACAGATTTACAGATTTACAGATTTAGGGATTTAGGGATTTAGGGATTTAAAGATTTAGAGATTTAGAAATTTTAGAAATTTAGAAATTTAGTAACTTAAGGATCTGGTGGCTTAGGGATTTAGGGATCTAGAAATTTGGTAATCTAGAGACTTGTTGATCTAGGGAAATTATGGCCTAGAAATTTGGAGACTTTGAAGTTTGTGGACTTAGGGATTTAGGGATCCAAAAATTTGGAGACATAGGAATTTGGTAATCCAAAGATTTGTTGATCTAGGGAATTGATGGTCTAGAAAGAGACCTTACAATTCGTGGACGTAGGAATTTGGGAATTAGAAATTTGAAGATATAACAATTTGAGAATCTACCGATTTGTGAAGTTTAAAGATGAAAAAATCTGGAAATTTGGAAATTAAAGAATCTTGAGAATTTGAAAATTTACAAATTTAATAACTTAGACATTTAGAAACCATATGTCAAAATTTGAAAGATTGTTAATTTAATAATTCAAAAGTTTAAAAACTATAAAAATTTGTACACATTTAATTTTTCAAAATTTGAGATATAAACATTTCAGAATTAAAAAATCCTCAGGTTGAGATGTTTGTTCTTATCCGAAGGATGTCTACGTTGCCCCTGAGTGTACGTATCAATTTGAAGTTTCTAGTGAAATTGAGCGTAAGGAGTACCAAAACACTATTTGTTCTCTAGATTAGCTCTGTACGACCTTTTCCCAAAAAGTTAAGTCCGCTTTGAAGGAAATCCGTTTAGCGCCAATTACCGAGTTGAAAAGGAAAACTACGGAACTTTAGAGGCAATTGATAGAAAATAACGTACAGCGTAATTAGTGCTATGATCAATTTCTCAGTTTCAGCTTATACTTCAGTCTCAATTTATGCTTCAATTCATATTCAATTTCAATCTATGTCTTAATCTGAGTCTCAGCTTCAGTTTATATATCGCTTCATCCTCAGTTTCAATATACTTATGTATACTTCAGTTTCAGTTTCTCATTGTTGGATTTAGTTCTAAATGTACGGTGAGACTTACTTCACTGCATTTAGTAATTTTAAATTGAAGGACCTTAGTATTATCGTGTACGGATTATTTTTGTATCAGACTTAGGAATACTTGCTGGATATGTTGTTAAGTGTCAACTCTGGTGATGGATTTTTGAGATCTGTGGCGAAATCCTTATTTATCCTATAAATATATATTGGTCAGAAGAAACAAGGACCAGGTTGTACCTCCTAAACGGCTGGCAATTAAAGATGTAATGAATAAAAGTTAAACGGTATCGGGCTGTGTATAATCTGCAACTATTTTATGCACTTTTGTCAATCGGTGCATTAGAAAAATGTAACTGCACTTATTTTTTAAATGGAAACCTATGTTTTTCACTGCACCAATCGATACAGTTTCTCGTGCTCTATATAAAAGTATTAACATACTTATGCCCTAACTTTGCTCATTAGGAAGTTATCGCAGCTAAAAATTCTCCGAATTATTTCGGTCTCTTGGCAAGTGTTCCACACGACTTACGTTACAACAAGTGTTCTAATGGTTCTCCATTGCAATCAAAACACTTATCCATCCGCCTCTTCATGTTGCGCAACACATCACTTATGTCCCTTCCCGAGCTTTGGACATTTCCTGTCGAACGCGTTGTTTGAGCTCCTCAACATTAATACTGAAGTGAATACACCTTCTCTTTTAGATATCCCCATAAAAAATGTCGAGAGATGTGAGGTCTGGTGATAGCGGTGACCATAAGATCGGCCCTCGAGTAGCAATCCATTTCGTTTCATAAGTTTTATTTAAATGTCTGGTAATTATCTGGGAATTGTGTGCTAGAGCATCTACTCTTTGAAAGTACCTCATGTTGTTCCTCTCTTAAAGGAATCTCTGTATCGTGTAAGAGAATTGGTAGGTCAATTTCCAGAAAATTTAGGTACCTTTGACCGGTCAATGTTCCATTAAAGAAATATGGTCCGATAATCCATTTGTTAAAAATTCCACACCAAATATTTACGCTGTACCGTATTTGATTGTTAGTGTTTCTCCTGGGGCGTGGATTTTCAACGAGCCATGTATGTTCATTATGTCGATTGAACATCCCATTGTTTGTGAATGTCGCCTCGTTTGTCTACAGAATTTGAAACACAAAATTTTCATTTTCCCGAATACGCTGCAAAAAATATCGGCAACAATTCATTCTTCGAACTTCGTCCCCCGGCTGCAATATTTGCCCAATGGAAAACCGATAAGGGTAAAAGTTATGTATTCTCAGAATGCGTTGAACCGAGGATTTGGAAATTCCACATTCTCTAGCTAGATCTCTCACGGACGCATGTGGATTTAATTCGATGTTCGCCAGCACTGCTACTACATTACGTTCATTTTCAACGATTGGTTTCGGCACGTCTCGCTTTGGTTTGTGGAAGGAGCCGCACTGGCGTAAACTGGACTACAGTTTGTAAAAATACGAATGCGAGGGCTGTTGCCGATTGGAATATGTCTCTCGACACAGTCTTGCAGCCTCTGTACTATTTTGGTTGCATTTGCTGAACAAAATGAGTATATCAACTGCTTCACTATTCGTAAATCCCATAATTTCGGATCTCTGGGTCGCAAAACAATCGCACATTGGTAGTAAATTGTTACTGATGGAAATTTTAATATTACAATGATGACTAGTGTTAGCAGCCGCTTCATGTATACAATCATTATAATGAACCATAACGTAGGTACTCCATAACACTTGCCGAGTGACCGAAATAATTCGGAGACCTGTCATAACTACACATCATAAAGTACTACATCTATTTTTTTTCTTATTATTATTTATCGACAAAATTGGATTAATACGAAATATATTTAAACTGATATTTAATTTTTCATTATTGAATAATGAAAATATGTTATAAATATTGAAATATGTTAAAACAACTTTCAAAGATTATTTATAATTTTTTTCAAGTTAAAATAATGAATAGGTTCTGTATTAAGGTTAAGGGTTGATTATTCGTATGTGTCACATTCGAATGAAGAGTGATGATTAGCTGAATTATTTGGAATAACCTCGGATGTGAAAGTTAAAAGAAGGGAAACAATCTGATCGCAACACCCAATTTTATGTAATCACGTGTCGAACCACTGACATACCTTGTTCCGTGCTTATCCTTACTACGTGACCTTTTGAAAATCATGCGAATTAGATCGTGGGTTTTGAGAGATTTACGTTACCCAAATATACATATATGTATTTAATAACTGTCTACAAATTTAGCTATTTCTAAAAACCACCAGTTTCTCTTTTCTCAATAACCGATCGAAACTTGCATTATGTTATCACGGTAATTCATGAAAAGCAATATTATAATTTAGAGATAGCGTTATTTCTTTCATCAAACGGAGCTTAAACTTCGCAAACCCAATTTCAGTTTAATTTTAGTTTGGAACAGGGGTTAAAGTTACGTAACTGCTAAATGAAATAAATCCAATATTTTATTACATCAACCTTGATCTTAGATCTGAACCTTAACAACAACGCTCTGATATGAATACATAAACACTATCGCTTTATAATTAATATTTTTGACTGGAAATACGATATACAGGTGTTTTCGTCGTTTTACCATAAATCGTATTAATCTTTTGAAGTCGATTTCTAGATACAGTGGAGGACAAAAGTATTCGTACACTTGGAATATAGAAATAAAAAGAACAATATTTTCTATATTATTAAGTATATTTAAGCATTTATAGCTGTATATTAAACATTACACTTACAGCAACAAATGACCCAAAACCGAAGGAAATTACAAAATTGAAGGAATTGAGTAATTCGTATTATTAGTTTAGAAGATAATTATTTTATTATTTTGATTATGATATAAATGAATTATTAGCAGTTAATGGTTTATTACGCCGAGCAGGCTTTTGAATTTTTAGAATTAAAGAGGGAATATTCGTTGACAGTTTGGACAGATTAATTTTTCAAACTGAAACGATTTAAATTTAATGTCAAAATATATAACCGACGGGCTTAGATACTACATAGAAATTCTATAACATGTGATTATAAACGTATTCGTTCTCTTTCAATCACTATGGTAAATGTCCTAGTGCTCTAACGAGTCCTGGAAATTAATAATAGAGTGGATATTTTGTTAATAATATCACTTCTACTTATTTTTAACGTTTAAAATACTCAAAATGAAATAGCAAAATAGCTTTGCATAAATATAATTATAAATTTCCATAATTCATTGTTTACATCACGTAAAAATATTATTGTACAATATTCTACAATTCAATGTTATTAACACTATTTTTACCACGATTTTCTGCATACCTATTTGGACCAAAATGTGTCTTTTGTTTTGTATTCTATACATTTGTGTTAATAATAACTGTACAAAAATATAATTTTGTTTATTCTAATACTCGTCACAGTACCAACATAATCTAAAATTTTATAAAATATGTACATACTTTGAATCATTTTTCTTACTTTGTAAAGTCACATAAATTCTTCCGAGTGTAGAAGCAAAAGAAAAAAGAGAAACATTACACACAGAAAGATGTTTGTGGAGCAGTAAAAGCCTTTAAAACAGGTAGTTCGTTACAAGTTACCAGTGAAAAGTTTTTTGTGCCGAATTTAATATAATACTCATTTTAATTGATTAAATGAATCTATTATAAATAAAATATTTTCATTCCACAAAATATTACAATCTGGAGTTTTATTATTAATTGGTGAAAGTAATTAAATGAATGTACAATCAATATTTGGGACAGTAGTAATTAATGACATGTGCATGCCATAAATATTTTAAGAAAAATGAACACCAATGAAAATGGTTCTTTCACTCTTTGCATCCATGTTCGATATCTTCATTCTTTAAAGCATCAAGTTAGTCGGTCTGCGTCTTTTGAGTGTTTTCAATCGTATAAAAATAATGGCCTCTAAGACGATTTTTAGTTATGATTAAAAAGAAATAATGAAGATAGGGGATTAAGGAATAGCCTGTGTCACTGCTATAAATATTTTTGTAGTTGGAAGTACATTCATAGATGAAATATGCATGTATCAGAACGTCTAAAAACTTATCACTTAAGAAAATGTTCGTGCATCACAGAACTTATTACATAAACGTTCACGCTTGTGATACTAGCTTCTTGAACACCACTTTTCGATATTCGAGTAATTGAATGCACGTTGGTCCTCTTAAGTTTATCAAAAATTTTGTTTGCCTGTATGGTAACTGTACTTAACATTTTCGACAAAAATTTCATAAATATTTAAACACAAAATAATTCGTTAATGATAAAGGACGAGTTTTTTTTTCATTTAACAAGCATTTTTCGATTAAATCGTAACAAATTACCAAATCTCCAATTTTTAAATTTCTTCATTTTCAAATTCTCAAATTCCTAGATTCCCAATTTTCAGAACTCTTTAATTACCAAAGTTATTAATTTTCAAGTTTGGCCAAAGTTAAAATTTTCCAAACATTATTTTCACGTTTTTCATACTATTGCTGTAATTATGGAAGTACATTTGAGGCGTTTATTTTTAAAATAAATCAATCTATTGAGGTGTAATAAAATTTTTATTTCTTTTTAACCAGCACTTTAATCACTATCAGATAATAACATACATAATCAAACCCCATAAAGTACAAAAAAATGGTCTATTAGTGCTTACCAATATTCTTAAACTTACTGAAATGCAAACCCTTAAATACCTCGCGATAACAAAAAATGGCTTTGTCCCACTTTCAACATAAACGGTTCATAAGAAACTTCAAAACTGTTTTGCCGTATTTCGTTAAAAGTTTTGCGAAACCTTGAGAACGTTTAAGCGTCCTAAACGGTACGTCATCAAAAAGATATAAATGTTTTAAATAACGGATGTCTTTAGAAATATTTGAAATGAAATCCACGCACTAAATTATTTCCTGCAACTAAAAAGCGTTTATAACTCGATAGGGAAGACATATTTATACGCAGGTTAATACAGCTTCTCTTCGCTCTTATATCGTGGAAGAATGGACATTTTGAAAGCACCCTGTATATTCAATGGAATTGCGAACTTCCGAGACACTTTAAGCTATCGTGAAAGCAGCTTTTCCTGGCTCGACGACTGATTAAAGAGTCTGGGAAAACGCGATCGAGCCGTGGAGCATCGCGAAGAATTTTACGCCACGAAACGAATCCGATCGTGGCATGCGCGAAACTTTGCGAAAGTTACTAGGGAAATTTATATTTTACAGGGAAGTCAGATGAACAAGGTCCGATAATCAATACCCGCGGCGACGCGATTCAAAGTTCATTGGCCGTTGCTCGATATTTGTCAGCTCTCCAAATCTTCTACGCCAGCTACGTCCTCGGAGCTTCTATGCCTCTATACATTTATCGTGTATTTATCGATGAACGGATGCAATATAAATGTACGTGAACACGATTGCAATAAATATCGTATCGGAGACCGTTTAGAGCCAATGCACTTTCGGAACCGTTACAAATCAGTGAATACCGGAACGAGTATAGCCGAGATGTACATAGGCATAGACATTTCATTTTTCCATGTTCAAATACTACTGTGATCAAAAAGTAAGGTGAATTTGTTTATAAAATGAAAAATCTTTGTTTATTCCTCTAAATCAATCTTATCACTTTCAAAGTATTTCCCATCCGACACAATACAATTATTCCAATATTATTCCACTCCTTGAAACAGTAACACAAGTCCTTTTCCGGATTGGCCTTCTTTCTTCGATTTGGTTTTTATCTCGTCAGTCGATTCGAAACGGTATCCCAGACACGGTCTTTTTAGTCTATTATAGTATTATAGTATCATGATAGAATATCGTGATGTATTATGAAAACGGAAATATTTGTAATTATCAACATTGTACGTAGCGATATTTGCACGATAATCCTTAAGAACTGAAAAAAATTAAAGTTAAATACAGCAATTGGTAAATGGATAATAACTTTTCACGTGATCCAATTAGTAAGCTGATAAAAGGACAACAAAAGATCATATAAAAAGAAAATTTTTAACCTTCGTAAAGGTGTTTGAATTTAAAAAAATTGAAAATACTCTTATATAATATATTCTTACATAGATCTAACGAACAATCGTGCAAGGTGTCATTAAGATCGACGTGCATCACCGGGGTTCCCTGGTGAATAAAGATGGCGAAGTTCGTTGCGCAAGATGAGGCAAAGTCAGTTCCAAGCGCCTTCTGCAATTGAAGAGAATAAACAAACCGAAACTGAATATGTACTTCTAACGTTTGTCCTTCACCAGAAGGACAATTCCAAGTTATTACATTGCTATATTGCAGACATTACTATTAAAAACAGAAAACGAAGAAATGGAGTTAATATATTGTAATCATACATATATCCCATCCGATCTATGGCCACATCTCCCTTATTTCTTATTTTCAACTTTGGCAGTTTTACACAATTCAGACACGTGTTTCATTGCGCCAATAGAAATTCCTGAATTATTATTGGCTGAACTTAGCCAGTTCTGAATTGTGCCTTGATGCGGAAGAACATTTATCAATGTCTCTTTGATATATTCATATGCACTTGGTGCATGCAAACTGCCTTACTTCATCTGGAACTTTCTTTCTTGCATAGAATTTTATTCGCTGACGGCTATTAGGGAACATTTTTTCTGTGAGTATGAACATGAATTATTAATTACGTGTTGAGGATAATACCTGTGTTGTAGGTGCCTTTAGGCTTAGCCGTTCTTTATTGTTACGTTGTTGACGTGCGTTTGTTATAGTGGTATAACGAGTATAAAAGCTGATAGAGTTATTTCATTTTCTACCATTCTACATTATCAAGCATTCAGAATCAGACGTTATCTCCACAAATTTACTTTTTTTGTTAATGTCAGTTTTACGATCACAAAAGTCGTATGTTTCAACTACAAAAATGTTATTATGAATAAATAGTTTTTAGAGATAACGTTTTGATTTTGTGAAATCTGAGAATCAAGGAACGCTAACCAGACAAAAAATTATGTTCTTGGACTTAACGTTCTCTCTAAACCCTCGATATATAATAATAAATATTGTGTTTAGAGGACAAAGAGAGTTTACGCATACACAAATAATATTATGGATTAAATTTCGTAAAATATTTATTGATAATCAAAATTTTCATTTTTAGGATATTTTGAATTTGCCGCTTCACACAGTATGGTGACACTTATTATAATTGATGACAGATGTCATACAACTGATGTGTTATAATCAGAGGAATAACGATAGCAAAAAAAAAAATACAAAATAATAGTTTAAAATTATTATTTTGTAGCAAATATATGCTTTGCCAAAAACGTGTGAATAACATGTGTAGAGTCTCGAATTTACACTTTAGCAACATATTCGTACTTACATAACAAATGCATTTTGCGGGTTAAACAGCTTCCTAGAATTGATAGATTACAGAATATAACAACGTACGTTACGAGAAGTAACACGTTTCATTTATCTTACGAAAAACAGCACGTTTATCTTCGTCGGCACGAAAATAATACGAATCGTTTTTCGCCGCGGGAACTAGCATATTTGAATGGCTACGAAGAATAACATGTTTTGTCTTTCACCGTGAAAACTAACATGTTCCAGTGATTTTCTACGAAAATTAGTTAGTATGTACCGTTTGTAAAGATGCACATTTTAATGGTTTGCTAAGAAAAGCATGTTTCATGTTTCGCTGCTAAAACTAACAGATTTGTTTAATAAATAAAATTTACTCTATTAACCCTCATTTGGTACAATTACACATGTAAATTCTTAAAAACGACTTGAACAATATTTCACATATCCAAAATTGCTTCTGTGATTGATTTTATTGTATAATAAAAATTACACATAATACAGTATAATAAAGTACAATACAAATATTTATTGTAACTAAATTATTGTTCTATAAATGAAAAGGGTCGAAAACTTTGCGGAAGCACAGAAATATCTTAACAATTTTATTATCAAATGTGATAATTTAATTATATCAGTAGCATTATATTTGAATGACGTTAATACCGTAGAATCTTTATTAAGTTACAAGAACTGTGTAAAATTATAATACTTCTGATTCAACGATTTATTAATACACGTTTAATAACTGTACCAAGTTAGCTTATTATAAGAATACTAATGAAGTTAAAAATTTCTATTCAACTAAATTCCTAACAGTATGTGTCCTAATACTGTTTTATTCAAAGCACGAGGAATTCAAGCAAGAGAAAAGTCCTACAATTTCATTTACAAAAATTCAATTACACATTGCAAGTGCATCGATACATTTTTTGTAGAGATTCACACGCTGACAGAGTTTATTAAACAATAGAAAATTTGCTCTATAATTTTTTCTCTATTTTCAGTGACAGAATTATAGCTTGTCCTAGTTACTAGTGTTACTTTTATATACACGGAAAGAAATAACACACGCGAATATATGACACATTCTGGCAATAAATAAAAATAACTCTACAGTAGCCGAGTGAGGGTTAAACAATAGCTTCATAGTTTTCGTAGCAAAATCCAAAATACGCGAATATACGATGTGTGTACAGTCATCAATAATAGATCAGCAATTTTTTTTCTCCAATGACATTTTTGCGGAAATTTATAAATAATATAGCATTTGAATTTTAAAATATACATATAGAGGATGATATGCAAATTATAGATATATTGTAGAGAAAGATGAGTAAATTATAGATACATAAATTATATAAACAGATATGTAAATTATAGATATATGAATCATAGAGAAGTAAGATATACAAAGTACGAAAAAATGAGCATTCCTTTTGTTCCAGAATTCATAAAACCCAAAATTGATACAAAAATTTGTCGAACTAAAAATATCTTTTAATTTTCTAAAGTAATTAAAATTAATTTCAGCAATTTTTCAGAGATAATTTATAAAAGTAGAATTATGAGAATGTGGCATGCACCATTTGAAAATTGGCGTTGATAATAACTTTAAAATGATTAAAATTCTTTTAAAACGTTTGTATTTTCATAACTTTGTCAAGAAAAGAGATATTTTCACATGAAGTCACCGGTGAGAAAGGTGTTAATCAATTATACACGATTGCATGCGTATACGAAAAGCATAAAAGGAAAGGATGAAATAGGATTTGAAGATTATAAAGCATTAAGGGAATGAATACGGAATTTCAAAAGAGTACGTTGCATCGTATTTCGTAAAATAAATAAACTTATTAGTCATTCAACTGGAACAGACATCGCAGATCTGAAACAAAGTGCCACAAGCTTTATAAACGGACTTAAATCTATAATCGCGGATTATGGATTGCACAAGATTTTGCGCGAATGAGTGGTTTTTATATTGAATTGCATTCCGAACGTGTCTATGTATTTATGTTAGTCGTTGAAGACACAAAGATAATGAAATCCAGCAAATGTAGTTAAACTATGTTTGAAAATTAATTTATAATAAACCTGAAATACCAATATGAAATTTTTAAATAAATTAAATAATAATTGATGAAATATTTATTAATCAAAATGTTGAGTATATTAATATAAAATAACTTAGAAAAATTAATGTATATAAACTAAGATTACACATTCTGTTGTTATTAAGTAAAATAGTATAAAATTATTAACTAAATCTTGTAACTAAAGTTGAATAGTGAGTAAAGTTACATTAATTTTTAGCTGAATTTGTAATTTGATAGTTACGTTGTACATATTGTACATTTCCGCCATATTGCCATACTTTCCCTTGAAGGCGCATACAAATTTCCATTTCCTCTACCAAACTGTACAAATATTTGGCCCATTGAAATATATTTTGTCATCATAAAAAAGCATTATATTATATTTTCCACTGTTTTAGGAAAAACATCCATCACCATATGCCTCAACATTTGCATATATGTTACCTTAGTTAATCATAAACATATCTATTAACCTCTTGCGCTGGAAAGACGTGCTATACAAGTCGCTTGTTATCTGCGTCTGAAGTAGCAATGACGTGCCACGCACGTCTACTGAATTTACTGTTTATAATAAGCAAGTAGGTATTACAGCACCGCGATATTCGAGCGTGCAATTAGTACATTTTCCAGGAAAAATTCCACCCACACAAGATAAACTAAGGCCTCAGCAAAGATACAAGGTATGTGCGAAACGTAAACGCAGTGAAACTGTCTGGAAATGTAAGAAATGTCTCCTTACATTGCATATTCTTCTTTGTTTGTAAGTGTATCATGCTGTATAGAATTATTCATAAAATGCTTTAAAACATTGTGAATCTTATTTATATTTACCTGAATAGCACAATTACACGCAATCTGCTTAAACTTTAATAGAAGTAATTATAAGTAAAAGTTCGCTTTGGAGTTAGTTACTGCCAATTAATTTTCAGCGCAATTTTATGTTTCAACGTTAGTCTCGTTAAAAAGAAAACACCTCTATTTTCGGTAAGTTTTCAAAATCATATTAGACGCAGTTAGACCCCGTACCTCTGATGTAATTATGGAGTAAATCATAAAGTAAGGAGTAAAATAAATCCACCTCACAATCATTTAACATTCTTATAAATTAGCTCGAACGTACAGCAGAAAATAATGTTCGCTCATACGTTTGTTCTCCGTCGTACAAATGTTCTATTCCTTGAAAGTTCGCCTCTCGCTCCATTAATAATGTTTCCCATAAAACAGTCCTTACCATGCCGTTTATGGGTTCTAGTAGAATTCATGCAGTACATCGAACTAACATTAGTTCACTTTTGGTGGTTTGCAGCAAGTTCGTCCGTTGGATTAACGATTCCGCGGAATTCTTCCCGGTACGGAAGCCACGTAAACTTTTATCTTTACATGCAAGAAAGTTTAGCACCGCACGTGGCGCGGTTACAGAAAAAGCTACCTGAAACTCGTGCATCTAATATATCTATATAGTCGCTAATGCAAAACCCATAATTATCGCGGCAGAGTGGAGCGTAAAGTGATGTTCCATTAACCTGAAACGGTCCCTACCGAATTTCTATTTCAGACTGGAACTCTGCGCTATTTATCATTCTGAACGGTACCAAGGAGGAACACTTGAACATGCTGGACGGTGGTATTATTCAGCGATTACTCGAGGAAAAATGGAAGACCTTCGCGCGGGTAAGTGCGTCCACGTGACGATATCCTCCCTCAGTTTCTTTGCGGGCATTTTTCATTGCTTCGGCTCGAAATGCGCCTTTCCACGCTTCGAAATGCTACAATGCTCATTAATCCTTCAGCAATCAACAATTTTTCTCTTATCAAATACTAACTGTGTACCAAACACTTGCTCATTATTCGAATAAGAATATTGTCGAACCTAACTGCAGTTACCTGGAACATATCTGTTACACGTCGTATTTTTCTTGTGAATATGTCATTAATGAAGCGTTTGTTAACGTAATTATTTTGGATAGTTTAAGTAGATATACTTTGCTTCATAAAGTTACGTATTTGATACAAAACATTTGATACAATAGTTCATACAACACAAAACACTTCTTTTATCATTTCCGTTGTGTTAAAAATTTAATTTTATTAAGATAACTATTAGTTAACTGGTATTCGGTAGATAAACTATTTAATCAACGTAATCGACCATGCACCGAGCATTCAAGTCTATTGAACATTTTTGTCTGTCAAGTGGACGTGCAATAATAATTGACGTGCCTGTCAGCTGTCCTAATTATTCCCACGAAGCTAAGAAGCGAACATTTTGTTCGTCGCATGTGCTGATTAACGCTGCAGCATTTCAAATTAATTTCAACGATTATTGATTGACATCGAGGCGAGCTCGAGTGACTTGAAGTGATTGTCATCCGAGTGTGCTCGACGCGTGGACGATCGAGTGGCATCGACGGAGAGATTTCTACACCCGTTGAATACACGCGCGATTTATCTCTATTCAACGTTGGGTATTCAAAAGAATATCAGCAATCTCTGAATGACCTCAGAAAGATGGTCGTCGATGTCGTACGGTTGAATTGATTGCGGTCATAACGGTGCATTGAATGGGCTGTTCCACGCTCCGAAAGGGTTAACGAGCAAAAGTCCTTAAATCTTGCTGATGCAGTGTGAACTATTAGGTTATTGTATACGAAATGGCCGATTTTGATATTTGCAATGCTTAAATTGAAAAATTACCGCAATATTTGGTGCTTAACGATATTGCTTATGAGTGCAAAACATTGTATTTATGATTAACGATGAGTTTTAACCCTTAACGGTGACACTTCAAAATAACATACAGACACACTAGGACGTTTAAGACCCCAGTCACTAAAAATCTTTCTTACAAAGAAGCTATTTATTATTTTGACTTGAAAAAGATTATAAATAATCTTTGAAAGTTATTTTAACATATTTCACAACTGATTTCAGTAAGTTTAAACGTTGAATATAAAAAAAATTCAGATACGTGAAAAAATTGTAATGAAGTGAGCTAAAATTTTAGCTGAACACTGGAGATATATGTAAGAATTTGAGGAAAAGAATAACAAAAATCCTGGTATTTCAAAAAAGGTATTTATTCAGATTTTCAGAATATAATGTGGCTAAAATGGAAGCTAAAATTGGCTGAGATCGTTTCATATCCCAGTGTGACAATTAAGGGTTAATCGTCTTTGTATTATTGATAGCACACAGAGAATGACGCTGTTAAATGTACTAAAATTAGAAATTGAACATGAATTCTCATAAACTACAGTCAAATACGTGTACACGTTATCTCTTTGTAGGAAACAAAAGATTTAACAAAGGTGAAACGTGCTTAAAGCATATGTAAATATTTTGTGAAAAAGTTTTGAATAATACTTCTTTCGTGCTCCTTTACGATGAAGTGGAATATGGAATAATGAGTACACTCCACTTTTCATCTATATCCTTTGAAAAAATATACAACCATTTGCTTTGAATCAAAGATGTACTGATCTTTGCAATTTTAGAAAAATTTCTCTGTTAGAGAGTCCTGCATCTTTATAAAAAGTTTGAAGGACATTAGTATATAAGTTTATTTTTAGATAGAATCATCCATCTCGATATAAAGTTAATATAATTATAAGAGTATCATAAATAATGAATAAAAAATTTGAAAATTCATTCATTAGGGAAATAAAATTAAAAACTACATACAATAATATTGAATTTTGCTGCTTATCCATTTTCCATAATATTAAATCTGTAAATCAGTGAACTTGAAAATTTATTATTTCTAAATTCCAAAATTAAAAGATTTTTAAACTTCAATATTTCGAAATTCCGAAATCTACAAATTCCTAAATTCTGAGATAACCAAATCCTCAAATTCCGAATATAAAAATTTCTTAGTTTATAAATTCGTAAATATAAGAAGAGAACAAAAGAATGTTCACACAACGACAATTTAACGAGTGGTCTCTTGAAAATATTCATACTTTATATGACTTTTTATGCAGTTTATAAATATTTATATGGAAGATTGTGTAGTCGTAATAGATGGTGGCAGATTGCTGTAAAATTTAGAAAAATGTTGCACCGTCTAAACCTTATCAGTCTCCGAGAAAATGTGAGTTATTTTTCCTCGAACCTCATATGAACAGTGTAAACGAAACAGACAGTGAATAAAAAGCTGATGGTACGTAAAATTTATTTTGTTACTTTTTTTCATTATTTTCTATTTAATCTTCTATTTTCAGCACAAAGGGTAAGGGTGTCAAAAGTGCCTTTAGACCAAATTAATCAATGAACATATAACTTGAAATTATTTTTTATATAAAAATATTTATTTTATATATGTTTCTAATATTAAAATTTCTGTAAAATAATTGTGAACACTTTAACTTTCAATAAATCGATTTTTCTCATCGTTTCACATATCAGATTAGTAGAACTTACTACAATCGTGTGTATTATGCAAGCTATTTAAAAATGTAAATCAGTGCACAGGTTATTTCGTTATTACCGGTTGGGGATGGAACCAGGAGGAGAGATAAAAGAGGTGTGCCTGGTTTAAAAGAAGCACGTGAACAATGTTTCTGAAACATAACCTCTTTACTTATTATTATTTTTCAGCTGTATCGACTTGTACATACTTATCTTTATTATAATTATCATTATTAAAGTGAGCAACCTTTTGTATAATGAAAAGGATACAGATACATTGAAGAAAAAAATATTCTACATCCTCAGATTCTCAAATTTCTAGATCTCCAAATAGCTACATTCCCAAATTCTGAACCTGTTTTAAAATTTTCGAATCTTCAGAAATCTATAAAAGTCAAGGAATGGTTACCCCCTTCTTGGCTGCTATATTTTTCCTATAAAATCCAGCTTTTCTACTGACTATACCTTAATAGATTGAAATATGCTCGCAGATATTTCAAGTAAATTCTCAACTCTCTGCAGGATTATCGTAACGACACGTTTCCATCCAATGGGCATCGTGATTAATTGTTCTAAAACCGAGCTAATCTCTGTGTACAGTATCACTGTATAATTGGTCATTTGATGCTCGTATGTGGTTTGAATGTGGCCATAATTAGCACCATAAGTGGTATACATAATGGATGATGTGTCATTATAATGTTCCGGAGCACAGTAGATTGTCGTGTAACGTGGCGCTCTTACAACGCGAATCCTTATAACACGTCAAAGATACTAAAACCACAGTTTTCATGTAATACGATTTTTCATACAACGTGGGATATAATGGGACATAGGAATGAACTGCGTTTAAAAATTAAATCTGCTTTAGCTGAATGTTACTAATGAAGCTATTCATTATTTTAACTTGAAAAAGGAATTATAAATAATTTTTTAAAGTTATTTCAACATATTTCACAGTTGATTTCGCTAAATTTAAACGTTGAATATGAACAAAATTCACTAACGCGATAAAATGGAAGAAATTACAGTTTTTACACAAAAATTAAACATTTTTTTTTATTTTAATGTAAAGAGCTGCAATTTTAGCTGTACACTCATTAGATATAACAGTTTGTGGGAGAAAATGGTGAAAATAGGGGGGTTTAAAAAAATATATGTATTCAAATTTTTAGGATGCAACGTGGCTAGAGTTGAAGCTAAAGTGTTTGGGTACATTCCATACCCCTGTATGACCGTTAAGGGTTACATTTCAGAGAAATGAAAAATTGAGTAATATTTTAAGCAAGACACGGCTGGTTATCACTTATAGCAATCAGTGATCGATTTTAGAATATCTAGAATGTGAAACAATTTCTTTGACATAAAACTGTCGTGAAGTAGCATATGTATTACATTAATTTAAAGTTTGACGTTTCTTGAAATGTCAATAATTCAGACTTCTTTTAATGCATTTAGTATAAAATTGTTAATCTAAATCTTGAAGTATAAAATTGTTATATAAAAATCTTACTGTGCAGATTGTATAAAATAATCGACGAGACGATTTCCTAATTTCCAGTTAATTCATCATTCTCAGTAAACTTTAATCTTCAAATTCACGTATCATGAGTACATCCCTATTTTTGCAAAGGGAAAAGTTGTTTAGAATTACGTCCCCTATAACCCCTTTCCGGGACTAACACTAGTTGTGTGATACCCAGTATATCTATACTACAAGTACATATTTGTAGTACTTTTATGTCATCAAATTGTGCCAAGCTTAATGTTTCGAAATCGGCTAGCTCATATGCAACAATGTAATAGAAAAAACTTTCTAACTCAACTTATTTTATAAAAATGAATGATACGTGAGAGAGGATGCGATCAGTTACCGCGAACAAGGTTGATTTCATGGGGCGAATTATTGACGAAAATAAATAAATGTAGCGCAGCTATTTGTATCCGTGATTGTATTGTACAATACTTACGCGAGATATTCTATCATATTTGTTTGAAATTTCCTGAAATTCGTCTAACCAACTTTTCGATGCCAAATTATAATTAAAACCGCTATTATAATAAAGCAAATAAACGGAAAAATTTGAAAGCGATCTGAAGTTGGAAATTTGTCTTTTATTAACTCGAACAAGCATTGCGCTCTTTGTCTTGAATGACGAAAAATTTCAGACTAATACACGCCTCACGGGGTGCAGTATATTATTTCCATTGTTTCGCATGAAAAACGCAGCTGACAGTATTTAAATGCGGAATTTTTTAATCAATTCTACTCGTTCACGCTCCGTTAATTTTGTATGCATGCATTTTAAAAGCCGTTCCGGTTAACGGTTCTGTTAGCCGAAAAAATCAATATGAAATTTTCAATTGTAAGTAATATATGTATAAGAGAATTTATTTATTCAATTATATTCTTTGTGAAATTGTTAGTTTCTAACAATCGTTGGTTTCTAGAAATTGTTTTTTAATAAGGAAAGCATTAAATGTATATTATAGAAATTGGTAAAAAGATTTGCTATGCTATGAAGTAATATATGGTATTTGTGTGAACAGTGCTGGATTATGAACTCCAAGGGCCTTAAACGTAGATCTGCCAATTTGATCATTTCAGGACTTAGGTTTACTGAAATTTGGTAATGTAGGGATTAGATTTCTGGAAATTTGGTAAATTAGGGATATGGATATTGAGGAAGTTGGGAATTTGAAAATTTATGAGGTTGAGAATTTGGAGATTGGAAAATTCAAGCATCTGGGATGCAGAAATTTGGGAACACAGAGATCTGCAAAGATCATTTGTGGATTTAGATTTCTGGAAATTTGGTAATTTGTGGATTAGGATATTGGGGAATACGGAAATTTGGAAATTGAGGCATTTGAAAATTTGAAGATTGAAAAAGTCAAGAATATAGGGTACAGAAATTTGAGAATTTCGGAGATTTAGATTTCTGGAAATTTAGTAATTCAGGGTTTAGATAATGGGAATTTGGAAATTGAGGAATTTCAAAACAGAGGAACTTGAATATCTAAAAACAGGATTTGGAGATTGGAAAATTTAAGGATTAGGAGAATAGAAATTTTAAAATTTGGAGATTTAGGTTTTTGAAAATTTGACAGTGCAAAGGTTGGACATTCAAGAATTTTGAAATTTAAAAATTGAGGAATATACAAAATTTTGAAATTGTGGAGATTGGATAATATAAAACATTACAATATGGAAATTTCGGAATTTAGGTATTCGAAAGTTTCAGAATTTAAGTTCGGAAATTTTGAAATTTAAAAATATAGAAATTCAGAAATTCAGGAGTTTTTAAATTCAAAAATTAGAAACTAAGAATTTCGAAATTTAGGAATTAGTAAGTAATTCAAAATTTAGAAACTTGACAATTTAGCAATTCGAAAATTTATCACAAGCATACATTCTCATATAATATTATTAACACTTACATTGCATAAAACACTAGAACTGTTAAAGATTATAATGGTGCTATAATTATACTTTGTACTGTATTTTGTTCATGTTCTTTCTACGATATTCAACTAAAACATGTACTTTGAAAATTAAAAAGACTGTTTCGAAAAACGATGTAATTATATGTTTTCTGCTGTTGTTATGCAAGATTGTAGAAATAATGTGCGGATAACTATTGATTCACTTTCGAAATACCTCCACAAGTATACCGCTCACTAATAATTAATATTATCGTTCTCCTATGAAAGTTACAGTTCTTGAAGCGTTTGATCATCCTGGCGTTTCACCTGGCATCGTTGTCTCTGGCCGTCTACTTCAGACCCTCAAATATCGATACTGTTCTCCTGAAGTGGCCAGAGGAAGTAACGGAAGTTGGTCGAACCATTGCCGAGTGTATCACCGTGCTAGGCGTCCTTAGTTATATTTTAGTGCAACTGGGCGGTGAAGTCGTCAACATCGGTTTTCTGTCGTTCCTGAAGCAGCTGGTAATTTTTTCAAATTTTTCGTTCGTACTTCATTTCACATAACACCTAGCTAAGTTATAAGCAATAACCGTGTTGTATGATAGAAATAAATTCATTAAATTATTTTAGATTTTTAATGATTTTCTAACTTTATTATTCAAATTTAAAAAGGTTTTATTGATGTTATTATTTAAATTGTTTAAAATGTTATTGATTGCATTATTTAAATTTAAAAAAGATTGATTAATTCTGTTATTTAAATTTAAAGAAATTTTATTAATTTTATTGTTCAAATTAAAAACGATGTTATTGATTTTATTATTTAGATTCAAAAAAAGTTTATTAATTTTATTATCTAAAAAAAAATATTTATATAATTATCTAAAGTAAATATCAGAGCAAGAACCGTCAGGTACTATCATTTTTTATCAAAACAAAGTATGACAAACTTGGGGGGTAAAGAACTGGAATAGCCTGTATGCATGTAAGTGACATTATTCCCTTTTAAAATTTCCTTTCGCAAACTGCGGGTTGTGTTTAGTCGCAAACGTGGTATCTCCGTTGCCTCAGCAAGTCGAGGCCAATTTCGAATCTTTCGAATCGTGCATGGCCATCGAAGATTGAGCAAACTGGAGGCTAGTGAACTGTAACAGATAACGGGCACGTTGGAATTGAAGCTCTTTCTTCGTGGAAACGTTGTGCTTCTGTACACGAGCGATCGTTTCTTTCTTCTGTGTTTTTTTCTAGTCAGATCGTGAGCACGGAATCGTAATTGCTCTTCAAGATTGTTCATACGGAGCGCAAGATTTTTGGTTACTTGATGCGCGCATATTGCACAATCTAAATACGACTTTGATGATGAAAGGAAAGGCATCCGAGTTAACGATCTTATTACGTGTAACGATGTTGTATATTACGTAACTGGTATTGCAGCTGGAATAACTGGATATGAACATAGTGGTAGATGCGGTACAGGAAGAGATACTTGATTTTGCAGAAAAAGAGATTATCTATTAAGATTATTTTATCTTAAACACGTTATCCTGAAAAAGTGTCCTTTTTCTTCGACTTGTTTTTGTGTAGAGGATTATTCAGTCTCATCTACACCTTATTAAGCTACTTGAATTGTGTCATTATTTTACCGGAGGGATATAAAAAGATCTATAATTATACAACTTATGAATTTTTAGCTTTTCTGTGTTTTCTAGGGTTGTTCAATATAAAGCAGACGGGAAATATCTGGGAGGGTTCAATGAACTAGATGCTGCGTTTTCTTTATGTGCATCTACTAAAGTGAAGGGAGAAAGAAAACTCGGCACGACTAAATCTTAATAACGGGGAATTGTCACGGATTATCGACATAAAACTGATTAACTGGAAAGATACTAATCGTTATTTAAACCCCTGTCTTGCATATTCTAGAACTAACATAGTTTTTTAAGTTTGGTCATTTGTCTGATCTTAATCTGGAAAAAATTGCCATGTCATACTCGAGTAATAAAGTGCACGGTCATATTTGTCATCGAGGTATACCCTGTTGTTTACGGAACTGTCGGAAGAAATAGGCGGATTCGGCGAGTGATAAAATCCAGAAAAATTATGTTGCAATTTGACATGAAATTTTATTTCAATTGTAAGTGATAAATAGGTTTGCGTACATTTGATGACCACTTATTTTTAAGTTGAAACTGAAGTAGAAAAATAAATAAAGAGATGATACGTATAGTTTATACAATGATTTTTTTATCTCGATTAAAGTTAATGTACATTCTTAGTAATTTCTGTAGTAGGACATAAGAAAATGATTCATTACTTTTATGGATTTCATAAGTCTAATCATAAAAAGAAAATGTGTTTTACGTCTTTGTGTCGTGCTTTAACAGCAAGATGGCTGAAAAAGCTTGGGTAAAAATCCAAAGTGCAACAACCTTCACTCGGTTTTTAACAATACTTGTACAAATGTTGTATAGATATTGACAAAGTATATTTATGTACTCATGCAGATAGCGAAATTTCCATGGACCCATGTAGCATTTATTTGAAATTTTGCATAATTTGTAAAAAGTAAACGAATTCTGTTTGTTGTTGTAATATTAAATAAACTTTGTAGACATTTAATTAGTTTTAAGATAAAATATTTTCAGAATTAATTTGAAACATATGTAATTCGAAGAAAATAATTTCTATAGTTTCACTTTAATTATAATCAGTATGAAATACCTGGCAGAAATGTTACTCGGGTTAATGCAAGTTTTAAAATACAGACAGCTAAACAGTTGATAACATTGTTAAAATTAACAATAATGGCATAAAATATCACATATGTTATATCAATTTGAAGCTTAAAATGGTCACATAAACGTTTTTATCTTGAACACAAAATGGCTGACTGTCACTTATAGCAAACAATGACCGATTTCAGAACTTCTCAAATGCGAAACAATGATGACATAAAACTATCGTAAAATAATATTTGAATTACATCAATTTAAAGTTTGACGTTTGTGGAAAATGACCATCCAAACCTTTCGTCAATGTACTTAATATAAAATTGTTATACTAAATCTTAAGGTATAGAATTGTTAAATAACAAATAGAGTATTGTACACAGTAATCGATGAGACGATTTTCTGATTAAAAAGATGAACAGTTTGCATAATCATTTTCAGCAAATTTTAAACTTCAAATTAATTTATCATAATTATAGTACTTTTGTGTCGTCAAAATTGTTAGACCTTTGATATTTCAAAGTCAGCCATTTCACATGCAACGTAATATTTCTACAGTATTGTTACCGCCTGTTGCTTCGTCCTCCCACAACCCCAAACAACAATAATAGAATACATCCCCCTTATTTTCTCACTGAAATAAATTATTTCACAAAAATGTTAATACAACAGGATTCCTAAAAATGCAAACTCCGAAACTGACAAAAATATCAGAACTTCAACAAAAATAAAACAGAAGGTATTCAAAAAGAGGTTATTTATAAGTAATTAAGAAAAAAACTTATATACAAAATTTCGTCCCTTCTACGTCTTAATTTCTACTTTCAGTACTTTCTTTTCATACTTACCTGTCCTTTTCATGTTCGGTAGTAAAATGTCGGATGAAGTTATTTCAAGAAAATTGGGCGTGTTAATATGTTTTCGATCCACTGCACGATTGCGTATCATAGCATGGCGTGGAACGATTAAAACACAATGTCGCGTGAAAGACCGAGATTAAATTATGAAGTTCGTTGCCAATGCATTCCCTCCGCCATGGAATTTCATGGCATATCGATTTCTCTGCGGGAGACCGTAAACCGTACAAGTATATCTCTACATACCACCTCTGACGTTTCACCTGAACATATGCTTTTCAGAGTCACGAGCCCGCCAAGCTGATATTTCTGATCAGCAACTTGCTCATACTGGCGTGCATTCCGTGTCGTCTTGCTGGAAACAGGCATGCGGAAGACGCTATCCTCGTCGTTGCTGTTCCTGGTTCCTGGTTCCTTTTGATGTTTTTTGCTGGGTAAGTAAATCTGCGCAATACTCTCGATCGATATTCTACCTCTACTTATTCACATAATGGTTCATTAGCAACAGGTAACCTTAATTCTTTAGTTACTCCTCTGGTTTCTACGGCTTTGTTGGATAAAATACCGTTATTCAAACTGGTCAGATTTTCTATAACATCGGTTTCTGAACTGTGGTCCGCAGATCTCTGGGGATCCGCCAAATAATTCTAATATTAACTTTACATCCCCAAACTTTTCAGATAATTCATTTAATAAAAAATCTTACATGGTCTAGACTTTTTGTATTTCTTATTGGCATACCTAAAAAATAATTGATAAAAATTTAATTATGGAATGGGGCCCGCAGAAGAAGTGTTGTTCAAGAGGGTTCCTCGGATTACATGAGTTTAAGAACTGTTCTATAATGAGTCTAAGTTATAGGGTCCTTTTTTTGAACAATTTTCTGAATAACATATTATTTTCATAGTTGGGGTTATTTCAGAATTTTCTTAATTAACGCTAAAACGGATGTTCGAGGAGTAGTTACTTTTAAGTTAAATATAAAGTACTGCAATAAAAAAATAAGGGATGAAACATAAAATAATTTATAAAATCGCACTTTATCGTGGCAGAAGAGTACATACATTTTGACGGAAGCATCTTAATAAATTTTGTAATTTAACCCTGAATTTGTGGACGTTTAATGACCACTTATATTGAAATTAAAAATAAACTATAAAAATTAATAATAATGGATGATACATAAACTAGCTTATACTTTATTCTTTATCTGAATGAAAGCTAACATACATTTTGACAAATTATTTCGTAATACCTTTTGTGATTTAAAATAAGAAATCTATGATCCGTCATTTTTATGGGTTCCATAAATAATGAAATGAGTTATTTTGCCTCGTTCCATAAATCTAGTGTCATGTTATCCTGATTGGTCTTTTTGTAAACCACTTTTTTGACAATTTAGGATACGGATTTTCTTCTAGTTGTCGACGAAGACACATGAAATAATATTTCATACTAATAATTTAATAAAACTAATTTAATTTGAAAATGACCAATTCTTAAATTAAAAAATTCGGAAATTACGGAATGAATAGAAATTAAGAATTTAAAAAATTTGGAAACTTGGAAACTTGAAAACTGGTAATCTTGGAACTTTGGAAATTTGGAAACTTGAAAACTTGGAAATTTAGAAATTTGGAAGTATAGAAATTCAAAAATTCAGAAGTTTCAAAGTTCAGGAATTTGGAAGTTTGGATATTAACAAATTTGGAATTATGTCAAATTGGAAATTTAGAAATTGAAAAGTTGAAAGTTTGAAAATTTGACAATTCGGGAATTTAGAAATCGAATTCTCAAATTTTTGAAATGCACTAATTTATGAACTTAAAAATTAAAAACTAGTAAGTAATATCACATTTCCATATTACCAAATTTTCCACCTCAATAATTTCCAGCTTTGAATATTTCAAATTTATAAATTCGATAGCTTGGATATTTAGAGATATGTGAAAGTTTTGCGCCACTTGCACAACAGTGCAGTTGTCCATCACTAATCTATACAATGAATTATACATACAGAGCTTGTGTGTATTGTGTTTGTGAGTAATGTATAGCGCAAACCAACTGACACCGTTCGCGTCACTTTATTGTATCAATAAAGTGCATTCTAGCGTGCAAGTGAAGGGTTAACACTTTAACGATCGCAGTAATTCTTGAAATTTCACGTTTCTTTTAATATTTAAAGAGACGAGGATTATAATTGAAACTTCCTGCGATAAATAATAACAATTATTGTACAAAGTGTTTATCGCTTGTATTTTTATCTTATCCACTTTACTTAAATGTACTAAATACTTACATAAAGTGTTATGCAAAAAAAGGTGTTAATAATACAACCAAAAAGTTGAGATAGTGATATTACGTTCCGGTGCAATTTTTATCATTTTCGTCGATTTAACTGTCAATTCTAATACCTAACATTTTATAAATTATATTCCTTTTCTGAAAACAGAAGGGGTTTTGACGTTATAGTTATAGTTTCTAAAGTTTATTTTACTATATGTGTGTACTGTATTTCTCTGTTTTTGGAAGAATCGTTTAATTCACCCTCACTCTCTCATACTGAGAAATTTATGATTTGATACTATTTTATATTTTTATCTTGTACTATTCTATTTTCTTATTGCTTGTCATCGATTACTTTAAAAACCTTGATTGAAAACCTTCAGTAAATACGAGTCGTTATGACTATTCTAGAGTAGTCTGATATGTGAAAAAATATCATGTTAGGGAATTTCAGTTATTTTTACTATATGCTTACAGATAAAGATATACTAAATTTTATCTGTTATCATTATCTTCACTTCTTTTAAAAAATGGACCTGCTCCACTTTTAAAATAAACGGTTCATTTTAAAACTAGGAAGTTCTAAGATGAATGGGTGCAATCATAAACTCAAGCTCTTACCTAAACAAGTTAAAGATTCTTATACCATCTATTTTGAAAGTTATTTTAATTGATATAACTGGTTTCATTATTATTTTGTAAGGTAACTGAATTGACCAGTTGAAGAGTAGCATAAAAGTGATTGGTTTTCAATCAATCTCCAAACATATATATTATTTAATTGAATTGGTGAATTGAAAAATAATACAAACACAAAAACTACGTTTCAAAATAATTGAAAACATACTTTTAAATTTCGTGTTCTGTACGTCATTGATTTCATAATGTTGTTGTAAGTTAAACACAGTGTATGATATTTCCTTTGCACTATACATACTAATGTTCACTTTAACACTTTGACTACCACATCATCCATATTAAACTTTCTTATTACATGTGTGTTTCTTTCTAATATCGTTAATCACCCAAACATTCATCGCCCAAATATTAAGATAATTGAATTATTTTGATTATAGATTACTTACCATATGAAGCTTTATCTGCTGCTAATATTATCTTCATGTTCTTTTTAAACGAACTTACCTCGCTTTCAAAATAAACGGCTCAATTAGTAGGACTGAATGGAATATAACTGTATCATGCATTCAAACAATGAACTGAAGATTGTTATTAATCTCTTTTTATGAGAATTGATACATCTCCCACAATATTGAACGTGTTAACGTTTTATTATTTGATTATTACACCTACACACAGTATTTGCATGATAACGTTTAACGATCGAATATTCATGTGTGTCCGTTTCATTAACCAGGGCGCGTTTGTAAGTGAAAATTTATCTGATACGCCGTTTCATTAATAGAATATGAATTATTAACGACGTTATAGCTTTTGTTAATAACACACTGGTTAATGAGCTGGTGGTGGCTTGAAATTCCGACGGTACACCTTGTAAACTTACGATGGAAATATTCATGAAGAATGATAAAAATGTGCTTGATAAATTTTATGTACCTTGGACATGCAACATTCGTTTAGCACATACCTATTACTCGAAATGTCACACTTAATGTTTTTATTGTTCGAACGTTATTGTACATTGTAATTGCGTTTCGATATCGAATAATGCTTCTGTCAGAAAATTTGTATAATTTAGGCTTAACGATCGACGCGATGTGTAGTTTAAGTGATATTTTTATGTCACGGGTAAGGTATTTCATCTGTTACAAGTAACTAAAAAAGGATTTTTGTATTTTGGATTAAAGAATAATAGGTTACATGCATGCTCTCGATAAATATTCAAGGTTACGTTCAAATTTTATGGCAGAAGGAAAATTACGTTGCTATGTTATTTTGTATATTTTGTGGAAATAAATAAAAATTAAATTGCAATGAAATTGAATTACAATAAAATTATGGTAAAATAGAATTACAGTGGAGTTATAGTAAAATTGAATAATATTGAAATTAAGTATACATGCAATAAAAATACAATAGGATTATTTATAAAATAGAATTACTACAAAATTATAGTAGGATTACGATAAAGTAAAAATGAAATAGAATTAAAATAGAAGTACAATAAAATTACAGCGTTATAGTACGTGTCTTACGAGTACTATAATATTTAAATTACCCATGTTATAATATTCAAATTTTAGTAAAATTTTAACTCAACAACAGACACTTTAAATTACATTATGTAATTAGGTGTAATATTTAGCCAGGTCATGGTTTTTAATGGCTTATCTATCCAGAATCAGGAACTCTAACAAAATTAGTACATAGCCTTACAGCTATCGCGGTTTAGTTCATCGCACATAATACTGTTACACTTAACACTGTTATAAACATAACAGTATTTTGTCTAACACTATTTGAAGTTTCTTGGTGTAAGCCATATCCGATAAGAAAATGTTTCTCAAGGCGGTTCGCCAACATTGTAACAAGCTTTTTGAAGGGATAGAAAATACATTGATATATATTCCAAAATGGAGGTACAAACGAAAACAGGGTGAATTTACATGAAACAATAAGTCAAAAATGTAGAGTACAGTTTCTTATCATACGATTTCATTTCTGAGAAAATTGAATTTAAACATTTTTCAACTATTTGTAAAGAAGTTTATTTATTACAAAATTACAAAATCAATAAATTGTTTGTTAATTTTGCAGTCAGTGAATATTATAAATCAGTAAATTTAATTATTAGTGTCATTAAAATATGTTTGTCTTCATTATTTACAGTGCATAGTGAGGGGACTAATGACCACAACAATCGATGCTCGTAAATCGAAATAATCAATTAATCAATACATAATGTTACTTATTTGTGTTATTTATACGTATATATTAATTATTTCATTACACATATTTATTACTCTCCGTTATTTGCTATGCAAAAGTTTAATATTTAAAATCATAATCAAATTCAATAACAAAGTTACATTTGTAATGAATAAGAACGACCTTGAGAGTAACCTTGAAAACTAAAGCGATGCGCAGTCGACTATGATAAATAATAAATATGTGCAGTACCTATATATTAAAATCTTCATGACATCTACATCACATAAACGTAACTGCGCATATATGTAATTTACCGTTATCTACTGCGCATATCTAATATTTCAAGTGTCAGTTTCGAAGTTGACAAAAGTGAATTAGCAAATAAATAACCATTACTGGAGAAATTCTTCAATGAATTATAATATTTTACAATATGGAGTTCAATGCGATTAACAGGCCAATTCAGCAATTAATTTTTAATTTCGATTACTGTTCCACTAATACATACAACTCAGAATCCATGAGTTTTCAAATTATGGAAAACATACACGCACACATAAAACACTCGCGTGCCAAAAGTAAAATTTCAGACTTCAATACGTCCATTCGGATTTTATTAAAATCTACCGCCACAAAATACCTGAATTGATTATGGAGCACGTTTCAACGATAACGCACACGCAGTTAATATTTCAGTTCAATTAAATTTTGCGTCCGGCAATTCGTAGAATTTGTTCGGGATATAATTAAAAAATAGAATTTCATAGAATTTGACGTATTAAATTCATTTCGAGCGTAACGTGCAAAATCAATGTGAGAGATTTCTCTTTTCACTCGGTCGACAAACGACCATTGACAATCGATTGCCGATAAAACGTGAATTTCGGGTGTGATTTTCGCGAAATTCCGTCCGTTAAATCCGTTGCCCGGAGACGCAAAAAGAAACGCATTTATAATCGGACAGACGATAGGCGCCTCCACATTTCAAACCTCTTTATTGCGTGATTTACGACGGGATAATGTCGGCTATTTCGCATTACCATGCACACGCCTCTCTTGGCAATCGCTTTTCGCCTGTGCACCACGTCCTCTCCATGGCCAGTTTTCTGCAGGTATTATTGCAGAACTTTCGTCTTCTCTTTCTTCGTTTTTACGTTTCCTTGCTTGCACACGACTTCGTTTTTATTTTCCTCGGCGTGCAACCAACGATCTTCGACTCGAAACGACACCGACTTTGCTTTGACGAACGTCTTCGCCATCGAATGGAAGATACGAAAGGATATATGTAGTTAGCAATATATGATAGCTATCGTGCAAAATTTTTGCCTGCATTCATGTCTGACCATTCACGGTCGTTTGAAGAACGTCTTCTATAATTGCGTTTGCTCGAGGAGAAACATCTTGAAGGAAGAAAAGGAACAGTATTTACGAGAAATATTATGATACAGTTCGACCTTGACTCGTTCAGTATTATGTAGTACTTGGAATATTTAACACGTATTTCTTTATTGTCGACAATTGGAATAAGTATGTAATTTGTAGTCACTATTTACGATCATTGTCCCATTAGTTTCAATGAATTAATTCTATAATATTAAAACATTTTAATTTTATATTATTAATTGTTCCTTAAATTCAATATATTAATTCTTTTTCATTATATTAAATAAAACTACCTGAATTTGAATTAATTAATTTATTAATTCTCTTACTGTTAAATCTGATATTTTTTCTATACTTGCAAACTGTGCTTAGCATATGACTTGTATGGAAATAATTATCTATAGTGTTTGATGAAAGCATAGACTAAATTTTATACATTATTATGTTATATACAGAGTTGGATTTATAATAAGTGTACAACAAAGTTGAATTAAGTATACATGGAATTTTTCCGATTTACTATTAATACTATTATACATACAATTAGAGAAATAATAATGGATATTAGAGAGGAATAAATAAAACTCTAACAAATTTGTTCTTTCAAATTTCTTACGCAACAGATTTTATGTTTATAGTCAGAAACGTAATATTTTCATTGCACTTTGTTTAGGTAGGCTCTTAATCGAACATGGAGCCTAAGCTTTGACCAACTCTGTAAGTAGTAAATCATAAAATTGTAAATTCAACTCAGTATATGACATAACGTATAAAACTTGATCCATGCTGTTATTAAATATAATAAATAGTTAATTTCATGTGATCATATACTAAGCACAGTTTTTAAGTATATGAAAAATATTAGATTTCACAGTAAGGTTAAAAATTGTAAATTAATAGGCAATGGTCTCTGCACAATTCAGATTTAGATAGTTTTATTTATTATCACGAAGAAGAATTAATATTGAACTATTGATATTACAAAATAAAAATATACTAATATATTAATTAATACATAGAATCAACGTACGGAATTAATACATTGAAATTAATGTGACAATGCTCACAAATAGCGCAACGATTACAAATGATATATTTATTCCAATTGTCGACAACAAAGAAATACGTGTTAAGTATTTTGAATACAACATTATGCTGAAGAAGTCAAGCCATTGGAATTACTAGGAATTAATGTACTGGAGTTAAAGAACTATTAATATTATAGAATTAATATATCAAATTAATACATTAAAATGGGGCAATGATACTAAACAGAGCAGTGACAAATGCTACATTTATTCTAAGAAGGACTAAGAATTAATATATCGAACTTAAGAACAATTAATATAAAATAATTGATGAATGATCATAAACGGTGCAATACACCAGATTTCTTCTTCCTTCGCAATAATTACATATTATTTTCTATAATTTGAAAAATATAAGTTTCTTAGGGAAATTAAATATAACACATGTGTTATGGTTTTGATGGGGAGTGTACATATTCTAATAATTTTTCATGTTCACCAGAGAAAACTTGATTGACGCGTTTATTGATCGGATCGCACTGCGTTTGCGTCTAGACTGCGTCGCGACGCGTCGTCGGCTGCAGGCGCCCGTCAGACGCGTGCGTCTGACGCGATCGCAACGTTTGAAAACCGCTTTTAGTAAAACAAAAGCATTGCTATCCATTGTATCAGTATAAATGCGTCTGACGCTTACGTCAGACGCGTGCGTCGAACGCGATAGAAAATCCCGCGTTCAGTAGCAGTTCGGACGCGAACGCATTGCGGATCGTATTGTATAAAGTCTTAAATAAATATTAATAAAGATGTCAGGAAAATTTCAATTTTCCTCGGAGGAGGACGAAATGTTAATCGAATGCATAAGAAATTACCCCGTTCTCTATGACATCAGTGATAAGGATTATAAAAATTATTTAGTTAAAGAAAATGTTTGGAGGGAAATTTCAACTAAATTGGGCAGATCACGTAAGTATTATATAATTATATTTATCTTTGTTAATGTTACAAGTTTGTAATGACATAGAAAACTAGTGTTTCTTTAAGTTATACTTTGGATACAATTTTTTTGCTATTGAACCTTGTGATATATTAAAATTGCATTAAATTCATATTATATTACAGTATAAACTTACTTATTATAAATTTTTTTATATTACAATACAAACTTGTTTATATTATAAGTTTATAATATATTTACAATTGTATTAAAACAGTATTGAAACTTACTTTGTACCTCGAAATTTTTTATATTATCATAATCCTCTGATCTAATCAAGGTAACATATTACTTGTATATATGTATATACATACGTATATACACACAAGTATGTAGAAAATTCATTTTGTAATTGTGTTGCTCAGAAATAATGTAGTTGTTTAGTTATTTGAAATGGAACATATTAATTAAACATTACTTCAATAATCATTAAAGAACGAATTTTTGGTAGTACTGCAATAACAGAATAAAATATTTGAAAATTTGCATATGAGATTTTAAAAGTGTCCTCAACTTCTTGCTCTACATATTGTAATTGAAAGTTGTTTTCGAGTCACTCTACAGTCATTACCTTTCTTCTCCGACTACTTTACATTTTGTTCAAAATTCGCATATCTTAAATTAGACTAAATTTAATTAATCATTTTACTCTTTTGTAATCTATTTCAGGAAAACAGGCCTTCGATGATTTTTTTCATTTTTATGAAAATGTGTTGGACCTTCGAATTTTTATATTTCATACTATTTTTCGAATAGAATAATTTTTCTATTTAATCTAGAAGGATAGTTCTCTTTGAATAAATTTTTATTCAAAAATTACTTTTGCAATAAAATTTCCGTTTTGCAAATTCCATTGTAAGGTTACGTTTTTAAAAATTCCAAAAACGTGTCATTTTTCTTAAGATTTTCTCCACAAAATAACTCAATTCTATTCTTGTGCAATTTTCATTAACATCAGAATGAACTGTTAAATCAATAATGAATAAATTGCCTGATTATATGTTATAACTCTTGATAAATATTTGTTTTAAGTCCATTTTTTGCTATTCATAACAGAAAGGAACGGGTGTAGAAATCGTGTCTGGAATAACAATATTTTTAAGTGGCAGTACACATGTAATATTATAACACACTCATAAATTTTTTCAGAATGGACTTTGGTTTTTGAGATATTTTAGTTTTAAACTTTATGCAGATTTTAAGGTCATGCAATTATGTAGCATTTATGTAAAAATGTGTGCAATGACGTCGGTATTAGAGTACAAACTTGGAAATCTAACGAACCAGGGTTCGTATCCAACAAATATTTTTGAAACTTTTTTATAAATTTTTTCTGCTACTTTTTATCGTGGAAATACATATACATAGTTCTTATGTATAATAAGATATATAATAATGTTATGTATATTGATAGTATTTATACTATATAATGCCTTATTTAAGTTTCAAAGTTAAAAGTGCTTTTATAACATAACATATTGCTTTGGTTTTCTGTTTAATAGGTGACGTTATATTTATCTGCTGCAAAAATATTTTTGTGCTTGAGTTCTTTGTATCGAAGATTTTGATGCCTGCGATTATCAAGGAAATTTAAAATTCAATAACATAAATGATGTGCAATTCATTTCTTAATTTGAAAATTTGACTCTTCTAATATTCCTAAATCTCAAAATATCTGAAACTAAAAATTTGATACTTCTTCACCTTAAAATTATACAATTTTAAAATTAGAAAATTTGAAATTTCTATATTTCCAAACTTATAATTTCCTACATTTTTAAATCGTTTAATTCGTAAGTTTGAGAACTTGAAACTTGTATGTTCTAAAACTTTTCAATTTTCTAAGTAACAAAATTTCTACACTGTTAGATTTCTAAATTTCCAAACTCACATATTACCACATGTCAATAATTTTAAGTTTCTTGATTTTAAAATTTGAAATCTCCATCGACCGTCTTCGATGTACGCGTGATACACATCAGTGCCGATGAGTTCTTCGGCGTGCATTTGATCTGCCCATCACTGGGTTAACCGACCATAATAACGGACCTTGTGATCCGTTTACTTGATACAGAACGTTGTCTCTAACAGTTTACTACGACGTTAACACAAGCCGCACAAGAATGGGAATCAGCCTTTTTATAGAAAAAAGCTCAAGAGATATTTTAGTAATTTTTTGGGACTTTCAAATACACGATCTTCAGACGAGACTCACAACATTTCAGAAACTATAAGTATCTGTTTATGATTGTAAACATTGTAAACAATTGTTACAATTATAAACATCTATTTATCATTTTCTTGTACAGTGTGTAGACATCTGTTTATAATAACCAATATTGCAAAAATCATTTTCCAACATAATACAAATTAATTTCTTTCCAATTAAAACCAGAAAACAGGTTAGTTAATGAGACAAGTGGTGCGCGAGATGGAAATTTAGACGTACAATCCATTTCCACGAAAATGGGCCAGAATCGTTAAATTCAAAGGCTCGTATTTCTCAAACGGTTCCAAAACGAGTAAAATGATGAATTAAATTACTCTCTAGTTACTGGAATCCAGTGTCACGTAAACTACACCATATCCTATTTTCAATGAAATTAGAGACTTTAACAATGATCAATTTGACTTGGCATGAACGTTTTGTAATATCCCGTACCTAATTTGATTTTTTAAATAAAATTTCGTTACATGTGTTTCGTTAAATTGTAATTAGTGTTGATTACGGTTAATAAAATAAAGAAGTAGATTTTATAGTTGAAATATAAAAATGCAATACAATTCGGAAAATTTTATTTTATCACAAGGTCATTTGCAATTTTATTTCAAGTCAGAAATATTAAGTTAAAGTAAATCAGTACTGAACCAGTAACTGTTTATTTGTAAGTAAATCTCTTGTAACAGTACTTACATATTCATACGATATCTGTATATTTCTTCAGTAATGAGACATCTGCAAACATTTATTTCAGCTACTGACTGTAAAAAAAGGTGGAGAAATATAAGAGATACATTTATGAAAATAAAACGAGGCAATAAATATGGAATAGGGTCGGCAGCGAAACCAAAATCAAAATGGCCGTTATTACAGCATTTAAGTTTCTTAGATATAGTATTTTCTGAAAGAAGGTAAGTATTTCTGTAAAATGCTACGAGTTTCAAAATTCACTTCATTTTATTGTGTTCACAGTAACATGGAAGATTCGCAAGAGACTTCGGAAATTACGAGTAATATAGACACCGAGCATACATTGATAGAAGCATTGGTAGAAACGTCGATTGATTCATTTACCGAAACAGATTCTCAAGGTTATATACTACCGTCGAGAAAAAGGAGATTAGAAACAGTTAACAGCAGTACAACGAAAAGACACAAATACGACATCGATAAAATCGTAGAAGTATTGGAATACAGAGTTCTCGAAATAGAAAAGATCATAGAAAATATTAATAGGACGATAATAGAAGATTCGGATCCTGTCACATCGTTCTTCAAAAGTATGGCAATGACGGTCAAAACGTTTCCACCTGATTTAATCGCAGAAGCAAAACTGGAAGTGTTGCGAATAATCAATGTATTAGAAAAAAAATCGCTACATTAAAATAATGAACTTGCGAACTATTATAACATTGCGTTGTTGAAGAATAAGAATTATTTTTGAAAACTTGCCTTGATATCAAGAATAACTTCTTTTAATGAAATTGGAAAATTCACTTTTCTAAATGACTTTTTTGTAAATTATCTCCAATCGGATTTGAAATAAAATCGACTTGTTGTTTACTAAAACCGGAGTTGTCTATATTTTCCTTCATTATTTAGGCATGATTTGTTATTAATATAGTGGAACAATCATAATTATCTCAATCTTTGCAGACGTGCAACATTTATTTCTTTTTTATTAATAAATGTTAAACGAGATATGTTATGGACGACATAGGGTTAAATGAGTCTTCCCACTTTCTAATAGCCATGATAATAAACTGTGATATATTTTACAAATTTATTTCACTTTCAATACTGAATCTTCTCGTTTGGTGAGCGACATCATCCTAAATGAATACGTCACACGCTTATTGAACATTACCTTTGTGTGGACGCTACGTCTGCATGCACGTGTCAGACATAGTGAATCTCATCTGCATGCAGACGCTGCGTCCAGTTAAAACGACAAGGTTTGAAAATACCCTTAACACTAGATTTACAGGCGTTTGATGACCGCCTGTTTTTAAAGTGAAAATAAAAAAGGAAATAAATAAATAAGGGACGATACCTAAACTAGCTTGTACATTTATTTCTTATACATCTCTATCTAGACAAAAATTAACATACTTGCTCACAAGATTTTTCTAATAGTCTGTAATTTAAAATAAGAAATTTGAGGTCCTTAATTTACATCACTTAGTACATAATTTATAATGAATCAAAACAAATGAGTATGCAGTATACCGCTATAGAGTGTGTGCCACGCAACTGGAATAGGCTGTACCTCCTAAACGGCTGGGAATAGAATATGTTATAAGTAAAATTAAATGGTATCAGGCTGTGCATAATGTGCAACTAATTTTATGCATCTTTGTGCATCGGTGCATCAGAAAAATGCAACTGCACTTATTTTTTAAATGGAAACCTATGTTTTTGACGGTACCAATCGTTACAGTTTCTTGTACTCTACATAAAAGTATTAACATACTTATGCTCTAGATATATTCGTTAGGAAGTTATCCCAGCTAAAAGTTCTCCAAATTATCTCGGTCACTCAGCAAGTGTTCTGGAGTACCTACGTTATGGTTCATTATAATGTTTGTATACATTAGCGGCTGCTAACACTAGGCATTGTAATATTAAACTTTCCATCAGTAACTATTTACTACCAATGTGCGATTGTTTTGCGACCCAGAGATCCGAAATTATGGCATTTACGAATAGTGAAGCAGTTGATATATTCATTTTGTTCAGCAAATGCAACCAAAATAGTACAGAGGCTGCAAGACTGTGTCGAGAGACATATTCCAATCGGCAACAGCCCTCGCATTCGTATTTTTACAAACTGTAGTCCAGTTTACGCCAGTGCGGCTCCTTCCACAAACCAAAGCGAGACGTGCCGAAACCAATCGTTGAAAATGAACGTAATGTAGTAGCAGTGCTGGCGAACATCGAATTAAATCCACATGCGTCCGTGAGAGATCTGGCTAGCGAATGTGGAATTTCCAAATCCTCGGTTCAACGCATTCTGAGAATACATAACTTTTACCCTTATCGGTTTTCCATTGGGCAAACATTGCAGCCTGGGAACGAAGTCCGAAGAATGAATTGTTGCCGATATTTTTTGCAGTGTATTCGGGAAAATGAAAATTTTGTGTTTCAAATTCTGTAGACAAACGAGGCGACATTCACAAACAATGGGATGTTCAATCGACATAATGAACATACATGGCTCGTTGAAAATCAACGCCCCAGGAGAAACACTAACAATCAAATACGGTACAGCGTAAATATTTGGTGTGGAATTTTTAACAAATGGATTATCGGACCATATTTCTTTAATGGACCATTGACCGGTCAAAGGTACCTAAATTTACTGGAAATTGACCTACCAATTCTCTTACACGATACAGAGATTCCTTTAAGAGAGGAACAACATGAGGTACTTTCAAAGAGTAGATGCTCTAGCACACAATTCCCAGATAATTGCCAGACATTTAAATAAAACTTATGAAACGAAATGGATTGCTACTCGAGGGCCGATCTTATGGTCACCGCTATCACCAGACCTCACATCCCTCGACATTTTTTATGGGGATATCTAAAAGAGAAGGTGTATTCACTCCAGTATTAATGTTGAGGTGCTCAAACAACGCGTTCGACAGGAAATGTCCAAAGCTACGGGAAGGGACATAAGTGATGTATTGCGCAACATGAAGAGGCGGATGGATAAGTGTTTTGATTGCAATGGAGAACCATTCGAACACTTGTTGTAACGTACGTACTGTGCAACACTTGCCGAGAGACCGAATTAATTCGGAGAATTTTTAGCTGCGATAACTTCCTAATGAGCAAAGCTAGGGCATAAGTATGTTAATACTTTTATATAGAGCACGAGAAACTGTATCGACTGGTGTAGTCAAAAACATAGGTTTCCGTTTAAAAAATAAGTGCAGTTGCATTTTTCTGATACACCGATGCACAAAAGTGCATAAAATAGTTGCAGATTACGCACGGTCGATACTACACAGTAAATGATAACATTTACCTTTGACTTATAACATCTCCTTCTATTCCCAGCCCTTTAAGAGGTACAGCCTGTTCCAGTTGCATGGGACACCCTCTACAACATAATTTGAATACATACAATAAGACAGGAAATATACTAACAATAAGTTGTACTACGTCACATATTAAGTTTTACTATAATATGTACTAAATTCTACTGTATTCTCAAACCCGATGGACCACCAGCGAGAAACACATCTCCCGAGACATCTAGTGGCCCGCCACTCAAACTTATCCGGTAGACGTCACTTCTCCCCTTCTCTATATATATTCTCTTTACAAATGTGTCCCATTTCTACAACCTTGTTAGAGAATGGAAGATCGTATGACAGTAAAAGCGGTAGGACTCGTATTTCTTCTAAGCGACTTATTTCCAACCCCGCCCTGTTCTGTGTGTACCGAGAATCTGATAGGAACCGCCCTCTAAGGCGGGTTGCTGTGACGTTCCAGATGCTGCTCAAATTTAGTAAGTCAGGCATACTTTCTTCATGACCTTTTGTGAGTGCACAAAACCACCAAGCTCTAGGTTCTCTTGTTCTGAACTAATCGTGATGTCGCTGACAATTTCAGACCCGGTGTTTCGATTAATGGCTCAGGATCAGTAGCCGTACCAGTCGTTAAATGTCCTTAGTAAAGGACGTCGGTATATGAGACGGCACCAGGTTACCAACCGAACCTTCTAACCGGGGCACATATTCATTTTTGGGATCATTTGTGCTACTAAGACTTTTACGACTTTCTCGTACTGACTGATTCAGTATAGCCTACAGGACGTTTTTAACACTTTGCTCTGGCACTTCCAGCAAAACTTCTTTCTTAAATATTTCGGCTTCAAAGAGTTAATTTTGAGGAGTATTCAATGGCTGCTACAGGCAGAGCGATTTTTGATACATATCGAGTTAAAATTTTGTAAGATTTCGTGATGCATTGACTTATCATGATCTTGAACACGTAACTGACTGTTTCTCTCGACTTATACTGTAGGGAAGAGTGTCTGCGTTTGATGGCACAATATTTCAGCAGTTATTACAATTGAACAGTTACAAATGAACTTCTATTACAAATGAATTGAGTCCATTATCGTTGATAACTCGAGTGCATATACACAATAACATAATATAAGTTTCAGATGTATTTGCAAGATATGTCCTATTTATGCATCATTTCTGGGTATACTATTAGACGTTGTGCTTTAGCAATTTTTACAATTCATTAGATATTGTGGATCTTCCCTGAGCATGTCTGACCAAAAGTATTACCATGACAATTGTGTGAGGACGATATCGAGTTTTCTTGTCACAGAGTTTAATATTCGCCCTTCGCCTGCAACTTCCATTCATCGTTCGGCCGCTATTGTTGAAATCCAGGGTGTACATTATATATCAATAGAGCCACCAATTCCTAATGTAGAATTCCGGATTGATGGTCGTACGTTTCCGCACGCCTTCCATGAGATTGCGGTACCATTGGCACTTGATCGGCTTATGTACTTCACTGGTCTGATATAGCCACGGCAAGGTATCTACAATGCTGTTGTCGGAACTCCACTGGTATTGGATTGTCTAGCCATTTCAACGATTGGTGATCCATCATTGAAATGAAGTGATATCCTGTGCATCTTTCTCAACGTACCGCAAGGGATTTTAGTTTGGTGGCGATATAGTACTCTTCTACTTTTGTTTTAGGACAATATCCGTGTTTATACCAATGTTAGCTTTATGTATTGTGGTTCTGGATAGTTCTGACTACAAAGTCCCTCTACTGGGTCGACGAATGTCAATAGTAAAAATAGCTCACAGAAATGTTCAAATATTTTGTTAGTCCCACGATGACAAAAAAAGAAAACGTAACTGCAGAAGTGAGAATACGCTGCATCGCTTAAATATACCTACCCATTTATTTTGATTAATCTGAATTTCGGGCTGAACATTATTCTTTAAATACTATTTCGTGCTATGTAAACAAATTATATAAAAAGACTGGTGTATTAACATAAATATTTAGCTGATCTTCAGGAAAACTACTTTTCAATAGTTCCATAAAAATATCAATGAAGCTCCATTGACGACAAAACAAAGGAAGCATACAAGGTTAATTATGAAACATCTGCAGGTTTTGTGTAACTCATTGTCAGCTTAATATTTATATTATGTCAATTTTCTTTTACACAATTTATTGTTTATACACTGTGAATTAATATTTGTGAGCTTAGATCATTGAAAATGAGTGGTTGGTAACCATAGTAATAGTAAGTTCCAACTATAAAATCATTCGATTGCCAAGTCTACCGATCAGGGAAATAATTGCACACTATGTCTTGAAAATGTTAACCACATTTCGGGAAATTGCGTTGCATCCCACATGTTTCAGCATTGTCGGGGATATTTTGTCATTCCTGTTAGTCTCGTAGAAATTTATCTTAGAGAGAATTACCGCTATTTTACTTGGGGTTTGAGAATTTATGCAAATCAGGAAAGGGGAGGAGGTGGTTGCTTTCTCGGGCAGGAAATTCTGTTACTTCAGACTCAATTTTGCTTGAAATAGAAGAGGTTCTAAGGACTGTTTTAAATTAGTATGAAATAGTTATTGATTTCTTCTCGTCTGAAGTGGTGTTTCCTTGCATACATAGAAGAACAGCAGAACTTTTCCTGATCGTTTTCTGAAAAGTGTCAGTAACTGTTATTTTTATATCAGTACCTTCGATTTATTGTCACAAATGTTTGATTTGAGCGTAACAATGTTCTTAGTAATAAATTACATCTAAAGTGTGGACTTCGGAAAAGTGTTTCGAAAAATGAAGAAGGTGGTTTTGTATATTCTCCAAATTCTTTCGTGGTTAGAGAATATTGTAACTTTTGATGGTGTCTAGGAATGCATATTAGTCATAAATTGGGGCACTGAACGTTTAATACACTAAATTATTGACAAAACTGTTTAACGTATACGTTATTTAACTAATAAAGTACTTATAGACTAGTAGAATAATTAAGGATACTAATAGAACACTTATAGACTAATAGAATACTAAATAAATACAAGACTATATAAATACTATTATATATTTGCGTATAAAATAGAAAAGTGTTATTTTAACATAGCACAGTATACATGATTCTTTCCAAAATGTTAAGAGCCTTTTATAAACAGCCCTTTAATAATATGAAGTAACATTATAATTCCGTGCAGCAAAAGGAACACAATAGCAGTAGGGTGGATGTAATTGTACATAATAAGGGTGGAAATGAGTGACATTATCTGGCACGAAGCAGCGTGTCGAAAACGTATTTTCTTTATCGGACCAGTATCCACGTAAAAGCGTCTGCATTCCGTAGCGTAATTACTGTCCATCAGCATTCTCTTTTGTCTCCAACTTTCTGTTGAAGGTACACGTACAGGGGCGTAATTCCTCAAAGGCTTTCGAACCCTCACCACCAGATTTCTTGTCCTCCATAACTGCTGCCGTTCACTTGGCAATAAGCCATCGTTGCGCCTGAGATTAATTTCGCACGAAATTTGACTGCAGATCGATGCAGTACTTCATTTTACCTCATTTCCGTATTCAATTTCTTTTGTTCTTATTTTACTTCGACATTTTCTTCAACTTCTTTTCAATTTAACTCTTGAATCCTTATCTTGTCTTTTAACTCTTAACTTTTACCCGGGAAAGAAAAATTCTCAGTCGACATACCTAATTTTCATAAAATTAGGTGTGAATATAATTCTATAGATAATTTTTTATACTACACCGAGGATTTATAGGTGTAGGAAATCTATCCAGAAATTAATCGTTACTACCCCTATCAAAATCACTTATCAATAATCTTGTTTTTGATTTAATTCTTAACCCTTATCGGTCAAGATTACTTCAATAGACCAACATATTTAATTTTTATTGATTCAGTTATGAATATAATTTAACACGTCATTTTTTATACCATGCTGAGAATATATCAGTATAGAAAATTTATCCTTGAAATTAATTATACATATTTCTTATCAAAGTCATATATGAATGATTTTATTTTTAACTTAACTTTTAATTCTTATTTTGTTTTCAATTTAACCCCTAATCCGATGAAGATGACTTCAGTAGACGAATATACGTAATTTGCATTCATTTAATTATGGATACATATCAGCAGATTTTTTTTTATACCATACTACAAAATTTTGATATAGGAAAATCCTAAAAATTAATACTATTCATATCACAATTTTAGTGTGAAGAATTCCACTCTTCGCTCGCATCTCAATTTTTTCAATTTAACAAATTATGTTCTGCCCAAAACTTATGAAAAATTTATTTTCGATACCGTATATCGACTTATCCAAAATTCATGGTCGTCGATATTTTACGTCATAACAAATTATTTTTTATCCTCATAAAATCAGGATCCACAAATATACATAACAATTTCCTGCGAAATTCGCATCTTTCTCTCCACCCCCTTGTGATTGACGAGGAATGATCTGTTACCGGATATAAAATAATAATCTCGAATGAATAACAATTTGCTTACATTTCCACTTACCTAACGAGCAAATATTTCAGATTCGTCGGCACGAAAGCATCGTGCCTAGACTTCTAATTATAGCCACATGAAGCGAACATAATTGTGGCTCATCTACCCTCGAGATGCAAACCCGCATAGTTTAGATTCACAAGCCTAACGAGGTATAATCCTCAGAGACCGAGAGAGCAGGTAAATGAGTGAGATAGCACAGCAGGTATGAATCGAATGTCTACTATTCAAGAACCTAATTCAGATTTGTAAGCTATAGTTGCACTGACATAAGCTCAGTCCGGCAATTGCTGAAACTAAACCGATTCTCTAAACACCGGATATCTTGTTACGGCCGATGCAACCCCTAAATCCTTCGGTGAAATTGAACGGTTCGATAATATCGTGATACACGTTCAAGATAGAACGTTTAGTCGCCTTAATTTCGAAATAAAATAGAAAATATGCAATTGCTTCATTGAATTAAAATTAAAATTTATGAAAAGCACTAAATTTTATTAGATGCCCCACTATAATTGTATTTAATATGTTAGTGCCATATGGATCACACGTGGTCCATGTTGTTTTCCTTTGGGTTATATGTGTAAAAAAAACAGGACTTTCAAATTCTTTGGGATACCATCAACCAATGCATAATTATCGTGCATAATGCAATTACATCGTGGGGCATCGATGAGTCACGCAGTGCTGCATGATGTTACATTTTTAACTCACAAGGTGGCGTACTATTGTTACCTTCAAGTTATATTTTTGTGTCCTTGGTATTTGTTTAAGAATATTAAGGTAAACCTTCCTTTACTTTGTGTTAATACCGTACATCATTTTATGCCACCTTAATAATACAAATATAGTATAAATATACCTTCTATAATTTGAAAAATAAATTAATTTAATATAATTTTGTACATTTACATAAACTAGAATTATAACCATGATAATGGTTATTATGGTATCGTAATTATAATACAAGTATATTTTGTAACTTGAAAAATAAGTTAATTTAATGTAATGAATTTGTACATTTACATAAACTAGAATTATAATCATGAAATTTTATTAAATCATATTACTGCATATAATTTAATTTAACATTATACACAGTTTAATAAGTTGTCATATTATATAAATGATATGATTTGTGTTTACGACGCATATTATACAGGGTGTCATATAACTTCTGATCCAACCGTAAAGAGATTCTACATGTAAAAATAAGTTGAAAATATGGAATAAAATTTGATCATGCAACGCTCGGTTTTCGACAAAATTGGATTCGAAAATTCGTACAAATATTTGTAAGAAAGTTTGTTTACGACAAGAAAGATGATTTCAGTTGTATTAAAATACAACTTCGAAATAATTAAATTAATTCCTGTTTCGTGAAAAAATCGAAATAAATGTGCTATTACGAATTTCGATTTACTATTTTAGCAATATATTACACACCTGTTGCTCTATCAAAAAATGCAGAAGTGTATGATTTTTTAAATCCATTATAATTCATCTTAATTAATGTTTCAAAAACATATGGTTCACACAAATTTTCTTCATGTTTGGTTTAATGACAGCATTACACATTATTTTAATTTAATCAGTATTACTAAATATAACTGGCTCGCATTTATGATACATATATCTGTTGATAGGAACAAATTCGTTCATGAAATTTTGAAGGTAATCCTTACTTGGAAATATTTTATTCAATGTAACTCATCAGTTATGAAATTTCAACCGAAATTTAATTTCATTTATTTTGCAGAAATATGTACATGTATAAATAGAATTATTATTCATATATAAATATTATCATTATCATTATTACTCATCAGTAAAGTTAAGATAGTTATTTTATGAGGTATTTATAATCTACAAGCATAAATATTTACTTGTCGATTTATGTTGATTAAAAACTTTCCATTTGTATTTAACAATGCAGGGAACGGTTCGAAAGATTTCTAGAACGTTTTATTACCTGATCTGTACTATTATTATATCCACTTCTTTTCTTTTACCAGTTTATCTCTGCATTATGGCTTCTCTTGTTGTTTTAGCGCACACATCTTCTATATTTCATATTTTATTCACATCTCGCTAAAGCTCGTACGTACATGTTTTTGTTTGTCAACGACGCGGAAAGAACAAAAAACATTTTCAATATTGTTTGAAACAACAGTCCAACATATCTCGATATTTGCTTTTAATAATACTACGATTGACGATGCATTGGTTTTGTTGCTGCTATTTACAAACGTATTGTTGTGAATTCTCTTAATTCCTAAAGCTTAATTCCCACGTTTGATAGTTATTGGGAAAATATGCACCTGAATATTAGAAGTAAACTTAATGATTGTCTATTGTTATTCAATTAAATCTTTTGTATATACTCCAAGTTATATAAATAAATAGTAAAAAATTAACTTCCACAGGGATGATTTTTTTAAGGATAAGAAAAGTTAGGTTCATGTAAATAAATTCTGAAAGAGTCTATAGTATATAAAATCAATTGTAGTAACCACATATGTGATGTTTGGTCATGAATTTAAAAACAACCTAACATCCATTGATGTGCGAGTATTCCGAACAGGTTAAGTTATATAGTTAGAGGGTTAAAAGATTGAACAGGTTAAGATATGTTATTCGTAGATAACTTATTCCTCATTAATTCCTTCCTACATAACTTATTCCTAGTTAATTTGTTTCTAGGTAACTCATTCTCAGATATCTTAATTACTCATAGATAACGTATCTCATATCAAAGACATAAGCTCAATACGTTCAAATGCTCGTGGTGAATATTGTTTCAATTTCATTACTTTCTATCATGACTGTACTTTCCCTTGAACTTAGTAGCAGGAAAAACCGAAGATTTATGAGTGTCGGTAACTCTTGACAAGATAAGGTCACCGATCGATTAGCGGAAGCGCGAAAGGACGGAGCTGTCGTTCCGCTTAATGGCAGCTCGACCGATGCTTCTTCCACTCTGTCATTTCTCAATTGGTTTTCCGCGACACTACTATTTCAATCGAGTTGACACACGCTTCAAAAAGCGGAAACAAAAGTGCAAAGTGGTAGAAAAAAATGTTTCATTCTTTCCTAGAAAGTAATATTTCTGGTACAGTGCACTTATATCGAAGATATATTAATTTCATAGCACTACGGATCGCACGATGTTTATTATTGCATTGACGATTCAGGGAATTATAAAGAAATTGAATAAAATATTTTTATTGCGATCGCGGTTTTTGCTAGGAAGATGAATCAATATTATACAAGGATTATATAGTTTGTGCAACAAAGATTTTTGACGTTTTGGGATTTTGTAATAGCGGTTATTTTTTTTCATGGTGATCCGTCAATCTGTTCACTTTTAACAGTAAGGAATATATCATTTTTCCATTAAATAATAAGGGTTACTAGTAACTATGGAATTTTGTGTTGTTCAAGAGATAGAATGGAATTTTCTTGTTGACATATTATAATTTTAATACATATTTAGTTACCACCGACATATTGTTATAAAATAAATTTATGTATCATTTTTAAGAATAGCCACGTCAGATTTATAAAAATCTATTTCGCAAATAATATCGCAAGACTAATAAAGTTTTAATCTGAGAATATTTCTACTAAAATTTCATGGCTAAGAGCAATAAACAATGTTTTTTTCTTCATTTCTGGTACGTAACTTGTTGATATTTCAACTTCAAGTTTTATTGAGGACCTGGTGTATAGATTCACTCAAATTAATAATAAACGGATAGCACCCTCTAAAATATTATGAAATGCAATAAAATTTTAACCACATTCGTTTCTCAGCATAGAGGACAGTTAAGATACTCAAGTAACGTTTTACAATTTGAATTTTAAGCACTACTTTATTCTTTACATTATAACCATTTAAATATGTTTAACTTACAACACCCAAAATTCGCAAAACTTTTGCATATATTTTAAAAATTTATTTAGAGTTGGTACTAAATGTCTAAAAGCAAAATTTAATCATAGTATATGATGGAACAGACATTTCTGTTAAAGACGACTTCAAAGAAAGCTACAAAATCGGGTTTTGCTTTCAATATCTGACACGGAGGCGAGATCTAATCGAAGTGAAACTAAGATGGCGGAAAAAAAAGTTGCAACTTCTATTTGCTATACATGCGATAATGTGCGTTTTTATCAATTATAATAATTTTGATGGATGATGATTATTGTAGACGAAATGGTCGATTTCAGAAATAGAAAATTTGACATGATTTAATGATTTATTAGCATTGTAAATCAGTACTTACGGTATATGAAATTAAAACTGAAATTTAAGGTTTGTTGTAAACAACTGTACAAGTCTTTTGTTTAATACTAGATTTATGGTCTTCATCAAAATGGCGGATTCTAGATTTATTATTTTCAATTATGGAAATTATTAAGAAGTTTTTGTTAAAATGTATGACAATCGTCATCAAAATAAAGAATCATCGTATAAGTTAGTTTACTTATTGTGCATTATTAATACATTTTTATAATTTTATAATATAAGATTGTTAATCATCTTACTACGCATTGTATATGTCACTGAAAAGATTTAACAATCAGATAATTGGAATTAGAAATGTTTATATATAGATGGCATAATCATTTTCAGCAAACTTTTAAATTAATATACTAGAAGTGCCGTTTTGTGATACTTTTATGCTATCGCATTAGATTAATGTTTCGACGTTTTCAAATCAGCCATTTTGTTTACAGCAGCGTCTGTGATTATACTGAATCCTGCTTAGAGAAATTTCGTATAGAGTAAAATACAAAAGCATAATTAAATGTAAAAAAATGAGAATAAAAGTAGTAGGTTCCAACTCTATGTCTATAAACGTCATAATCACATAAATAATCACATAAAATTAACTCGGAATTACTATAAAAAAATGTTATAAATTTCTAGATATTCTTAATTGCCAAGATTAATTTTTAAATAATTTCTAATTGTCAAGTGTATTATCAAGTAGAATATCGTCTTGTAAAGAACGGAAATATGATTATTAAATAACGTTAATAAGAAATGTTTATTTTCATTTGACCAAGCATTTGTTATTAATTATGGAAACCAATTATATTACGTGAAATTTGACCTTAATTCAGCTCACCATTATTAATTGGAATATGGGTTAGTGGTTACTACGGGTTTCCACACCGTAACCAGAATTAACCGAGTCCTTAACCGCGTTAGAAAGCAAACTTGCAAGAGCAAATAATACGCTCATAGAATCGATAGAAATAGATTAATTCTAATTTTACTTGAAATAATTTAATCGTTCATTTTGTAATTGAAAACTGTGAAGTAGTAAAGACACTTGTTGCGAAGTTCAAATCAAACGAAAGGGAGTAAATAATAAAAGAAGGATTAGGAAGAAACAAAATTAAAGAATGGAAATAAATAAGACTCAAACTGTATTAAAAGCAAAGGTGAACTAAATTTTTGAGTAAAATAACTTTCTATAAAATTTAAAATTAAAATAAAATTTAATAAAATTAATAAAACTTATTAATATTGAACTTATTGATATTAATAAAATTCATAGATATTCAATTTATTAATATTTAAATACTTGTCTCTTGTAAACACTATCAATAATTATAATAGCACTTCCATCCATATTTACTGAAACGAGCCTTTATATAATTATTTTTTATCATAACGAAAAAGGAATTTTTTAAAACATAGCACTTATAACCCCTTTTATTTTAATTCTTCAACTGACCATCTTGTCATAATTAATAAAAGCGCTTTAAAACCAAACACGACAAATTATATTATAATATTTTATGAATTCTGAAAAATCAATTTTTTTCAGAAAAAAAAAACATAACAAAATGTATGAAATTTGAATAAACTGACTCGAAAAAATGTTAATGTTTTTACTTGTAGATTTTATAATAATAACTTCAATTGTCAAAATGAATATAAATACATTTTTATGAATTTATTTGTAAATATATTTTTAGAAATTTATTTGCAAATATATTTCTACAAATTTATTTATAGATATATTTTAACAAATTTATTTGTATTATGTAAAAAATATAATAAAAAGTAATATTTTCTTAAAAATTGCTTTTGTAATTGCTTCTGTAAGTGTTGATCTAGTTTAAAAAAAAATTATGTACATACATGAACTATGGATTATTACCAAAAATATGGATAAATGGTAAATGTTATTATAAGCATTAGATCAAAAATTCTCAACTAGTAGTATGCAAGATACAGACAATGTTAAGAAACGAGTATGTAACAGAACTAGATTTGGAGCCATACGTTCGAAATTAAGTAAAACGTTACTATATGTACAGAAACCGTGGTCAATCAAGCAGAAATATCATATCAAGTTAAATCATGTTTATAATAATATTGTTTCTTAATCATACTCTGTTAATTTACTGTTTCAGTAATTATCTACTTGGAAACAAACTAAGAAATGTATAGTAGTAAAGTAATTAAGTTTGCAATCTCTTTTTAATTCCCATACAAGATATATTTGATGGGATTTGAATTTGAATTTTAGTTTCACGTACTTATGAAAAAGCTGAATTTAGCTTCATTTATGAAGTTAAGAACCTCTGCATTATACACTTATGTTCCATACTTGATGACGGTCTAGGGATTGCAAGATCCAAGGACTTATAAGTAACTTTCATACTTCCGAACAAAACATTAACTAGCAAGATAATATAAATTGTTTAAAACATAAAAATTCATAACCCCCTGGGTTTTACAACCCTCTGCAGCCGTTGAGTATGAAGTGCACTCAGCTTTGAATCGGTAAGAATTTTACTGATCTGTTCAGTAAATCAGTTTTTCCGCTGGTTTCCAGTGGCTTTTCTACTAAATCAGTAAATTCTATCTGGAACTAGCGACAGTCACTAACGAATCAGTGAAATGTACTAGAGTCTCACCATAGAACTAATTCGAAATTACAAGCAAATGGTTTTTATTTTACCATGACCGGCACAATGGGACCTTCTCAACTTCGCCTAACGGTTGTGATCCCCTTTACAAGAGTGGATTGCAAAAAGTTAGTGGCAAAAAAAGAAAATTTAGTTGGTATTTTGTGTAGAGTTGCCTCATTAAATCTTCTTTAATGTTACTTGAAATTTTTATGAAGTGAAGTTCATTTATCATGTTGTCACTAGGAATGGGCGCGATTTATTGTTTTGAAGTTTTTATAGTAAAAAAACACGTTGATACATCAAAAGGAAATAATATAAAATTCTATAAATGGGGCTATTGAAGTGAAAAACTGAACTGGATTTCTTTTCTGAACCATTTTCAAGTGACACTGAGGTTAGGTTTGGTGCTGCGTATGTTAGTAAAAGTATTTTATTACCTGTTAACTGTTTAAATAATATACTGGATAAAATTTGATAAATGTAAACATGTACGAGAAGGTAAAAATTGTTGTTTTGTATGTATAACGATGCATACTGTATCATTGTATAATATGTATCGAATCTGATTTTCTATTTACAAAATCGGCCATTTTATGTGTGACAATCTAATAATATAAAAGTTACTAGTGATCGTGGTTATAACACAACCAATTAATTTAATGTGGTGATAAGACAAAAGTACTGTGAAATTATAGTATATCAATTTGAAGTTCAAGATAAAATAGAAAAGACTACATAAACCCTTCGCTCATATTATCAATATAAAATGGCTGACTAATAGTTGTAGAAAGAATAATCGATTTTTGACAGAAATTGATGTCACGAAAGCATCTTGCTATTTTTATAGCATGTGCTATATCAATTTAAAGGACAAATGAAACTAAATTTAACGAAAACGATCATGCAAATTTTTCATTAGTATATATTCTATCAAAATTCTATCAAAAATCGTCTTACCGTGCGTTAGAACGTAGCATATTAAATGGACAATTTTGAAAAATGGAAGGTCTGATACGATTTGGTGACATAAAGATATCTTAAAATCTTATATATACCTTAATATAATATATAACTAATAAAATATATACCTTATCATAAATGTTATATCAGTTTGAAACTTAATGAAATTTTTAGTAATATTCTGAATACGAAATGGCTGGTTATCTCTTACAGCAAACAATGATATCGATTTCAGAACATCTAAATTGAGAAATAATTACATGAAAACTGTCGTAAATAGTGTTACACAGATTTACCATTGTAACAATAATCAGTTACCTCTGAATGACACGACTGTCTAGAAAATTATAGGTTAAGGGGTCAAATCACTTGTAAGTATCTGTGCATCTTTGTTTCTAAAAGTGCTTGTAGGCAGTTCCTCATATGCTATTTCCCCAGCTTTTGAAACGAATGTACCGGAAACAGATAGAATTTTCCATTGTGTGTTTCCCGAAAGCTCCATATTGTAAAATGGTACATTTTGTACTTGTTTCTGGGTTACACGATTATTTTGGGATATGTGATGTACTATTAATTTATGGTCTGGTCAAACTAATTCCGCGCTTTATGATCAAAAGACCATTGATGAATATCACTAATGAATCAACATGTATCCACAAAGTTATTTCATCAAAATGTTTAGCAATACATCGTGCAATGTATAACCACTGTTATTGTAAATGAAAGCTAGTATTAATATTATAGTAATGATATGGTAAAAGAAAATCAAATAATAATTTAAAATTAAAAAAAAAAGAATAATTCTATAAGAATCCATCGACTGTACAGGGTATAAAAAAATAACGATCATGATTCTCAAAAGTCTTCAAATCATTTGTTAAAAAAATTCACCATAAAACTTGAGCTTCATCATGTTCAAGCTCAAAGTTTTTTTAATATGATATAATTACTTGTAATCGGTATAAAAGATCTGTAAGTTGGATTAAAAACAGAAAAGTTAAATGAATTTGTTAGTCATTGACGACTACATCGATACATTGCGAAGTTTCATTTCGACCGTTCGAAATGTTCATAATGCCTAATACAAAATTTCATTGTATTTTGCCTCTGTTATCAGTTTACGGGTCAATGGGGTTGGACGTACAAGTTTTGAGCAAAACGCATCAAAGTGAGATAAAGTTGCTCATATTACCAACGCTATCGTGTTGTCCCTCGCAATGGTTGGTCAGTATTTCCGGTTCCCATTCGTTGATTATTGGATTCTCCAATGCGATCGTTGCTCGATGAAACTGAAGCTAAAGGTAATTCAAGCCAAAATCGCAAAGTGAAAGAAGAAATTACGACCTTGGACGATCTTCAACATCAACTTTTATCTCAGTTCGTTGCAAGATACATTCTTTACATCTTTCAATGTGGAATGTTAGACAAAGACCCAGTTTTTTACTGTCAAGACTTATTAACATACTATTCGTAAGAATAAAAGAAAAATGTTATATCAATATAGGGTTTTAAATACTGTATTAAAAAGTTGTAACGAAAATACGAAATGACTTTGGACTTCTTTGTTTTGAGATGCGAGTTGTAATGTCCTAGTTTTGTACGCAAAGGTTTACTAGTCTACAGAGTGGGACAATAATTCTTAGCACCTTAAATATTTTCGAATGTATGAAGCTCAGAGAAAAATTAGTTTAACCAAAATTGTACGGTACGAACGGGTCTATTATATAACGATAATAATTTTTGTTAAGTGGAGACGCTTCGGAGATATGAAGGTCATCACCGTTTTTTAAATTGGAACGGTATGTTTTTTACTTACATTCTGATAGAGTATTTCAAGGTGAATACAACGATCTATTGGGAAGGTTGATCTGGGTTAAGCTAATTGTGATGGAAAATAATTTACTTTCAGGAAATGGTCACTTCCTTGCCGTCTCTGGTTGTTGATATTACTTCATCTCTGTTTCCTAATCTCATGCTATGGTTTGTTGAATAGAAATAAACATTGAATCACGCTGTACACTTTATCTGTACATACTATAATTAGTCGTTTGTGAGAAAAAAATATGGTGTTTGTTTATGGGGAACTGTTTCGATGCTACTACGAAAACTCTCAAACAATAAATTATTGTTAGTACGATGACTATAAACAGTAGATTGAATCTCATCCAGTTAAATTACGATTGCCACTAGTTCAACGAAGTAAGTACTGATTTAACAGGCAAAACTATTAAAATGCAATGGAAAAATGGGTTATTGGGCAAATTAATGAAATTTTCACAGATTCAGATTCAGCGAGTGAGACGTTTTAGTAGATTAAACATTATCCATATTATGTGAAAAAACATATAAGAATTTTTTTATAGTGACTTTTTTTGACGTGTGATATTCCGTGTCTGGTTCGTATAGATAAGTGTGTACTGCTAATCAGTGATTTCTACATACATATATGCAGTTACCGATGTCGGTTCACTGGAGGCGAAGTATTTAATTTTCAGAATGTTCAGTATTGGGCAGAATCGGGTGCTATTATGCAATCGAGAGTAGTTGTTGAGCGTTTTATCCGACCAGTATTTTTAAATGAGAGATTAACTGGTGAATTATATACCAACTTTTTGAAAGAAAACTTAAACGAATTATCGGAAAACGCTCCATACGAAATCGTGCATCGTTCTTGATTCATGCAGGATGGCGCTGTTCCACATTTTGGTCGCCTAATGAAATAGTTTATAATTCTCATATACTTTTCCTTGAAAAATCCATTTCTTGTTTCTAAATATTATACTATGATTCGTTATGTTTAAGAATTATTATATCGTTTAAGCTGTCATTTATGCTGTAATTTGATATAGTTGTTTAAAGTAGTAAATTATAAATAAAATATAATTTCGTTGATATTTTCTTTCAAAGAGGCACTGATTTAAATAAGAAAGATATAATATTTGAGTCGGTACAACAAAAAGCTTGCCAGCTCTTATAGCATAGAATGAAATCCTTGAACAAATTATAAAATGGAACTTTCGGTGGTTAATGAACAAATTAAATTAAGCTTTTATTTCAATTAGTAGTATTGAATGGGAACATTCATTATTGAATTGAACCGTTTATTTTGAACGTGGTGAAAGACCATTTTTTACGAAATATTTGGGGGTTTCCATTTCAATAAACCTAAAAATGATAGGCACTAAAAACAAATTTTTCGTGTTTTGTGATATTAGATAATATATGTATCTAATGATGTTTAAAGTGCTAATTTGCATAATTATTGCATAAATTATTTTGTGTAAATAGTTAAACGCAAGACAATTTTTCATATTGTCTGTAAATCATTCATCGATTCCCACATTGTCCGTAAAACGTAGTCTTGTACCCTCACATTGTCCGTAAAATGTTAGCTAAATTCTCACATTGTCTGTCGAATGTAGGCTGTACCCTCACATTGTCCGTAAAACGTGGGCTTGTACTTTGACATTGTCCAGGTACTACTTATGCATTGAACGCATAATGTGTGCAAGTATTTCATATATTTTTGCAACAATATATTTTATCAATTAATTTAAAACGATTAATAGCATAAAATGTGTTACAGACTCAATAAGTATTAATAAATAAATACGATCCAAATTACGTCGGTTCATCGAAATAATATGTTAAAAACATTTTTGTTTTAAAGAAGTTAATAATAAAAAAGTATGAAAATTGTCTTTAATATAACATTTGATACGCGGAGATTTAAATCCCCGTACTTGTCTTTTACTCTCTCTCCTTTTGTTCGGCAAACTACAAAGGCGAGCTGCGAGGTTCGAATTTCGATTCTGGTACTCCCGAATTGTTGCATTTTGATTCCCAGTTGAGAAACAATATAGCGACATTACTTTATATATGTATATATTGTATTCATTGAATCGGTAAATCGAATAGTACAAACGCAAAAGCTACGTTTTAAAATATATGAAATCATTTTAAAACGGCAAAACGTTGTAAATAATGAAATGTTTAAATATTTTTGCGATGTAAAAATAATCCTACATATTGTTGTATATAGGATTTCCTAATATATTGTTGTACAACAAATTAAATAGTTTAAATAATAAGTGTTGTACAGGTAGAAAAACAAGAATATGTAAATATTCTGTTTTGTGTTAATAAAAACAAGGAATATGTTAATTTAATTATGTACAAACGCACAGAGTAGTAATTGACAGAGTACTACAGTGTCCGAATATTAATTAGTATCATAGAATATAGACGACATTTAAATTACTTATATTGTTAAGAACTTTTTCACTTACTTAACTAATAATACTTGAATTAACTATTTGGAACTATAAATGATAAAATACAAAAAAATATTGTCAACATATTTGGTAAGATTTATTAAAAATAATAATACTATGTAACAAAATTTTGAACTATTGTACTTTAATGGGGCTTGACACATAATGAACAACGTCACCGTGTAATGTTCCATCGTTAGTCATTCTCGTTAATATTATATCATCTTTAATATCTTTAATAATACAATGTTAATAGTAATTCGATATTACTATTATAAGAATGGGAGAATTGTAGATTCAAATTTTCTGAAAATGCATTGAATACTAACGAATTTCACTGGTACTGTTTCAGAATAAAATTCTCTGCATATCTGGTTCCAAATGCGCGATCTTTAGTCGGAAGGGATCATAATTATAGTCCGATAGTGCTGGTGGTGATGGAGCAATTGCCGTGAATTATCGTGAACATAATTGTGGTGAAATTTAATATGAAATCCTTGGAAGCCACGAAAACTATTGCGGACTTAGTGCGACCACGACCGCTATTCAATTGATTAACTTTAATGCCCCCTTGAACCATGACGTACATGTATAATTAGTATTGAACGTTCCTCGTTACTTTCGTGTGAATTAACAATTAAACAATCATATAAACAAAGGTAAAATTGATCAATTTTATTAATTAAACAAAATATGTATACATAGATAAACACATATATTTTGTTTAATTAATGTGTGTATATACATATATTCTACATATGTATATTATGATTGAAATTATAATTGGGTTATATAAATTGGTCATACTTTTATTATAATAGATTTAATTATATTCTAACAAATATATCAATAATTTGAAATCTAATTACAATTTTATTATATTTAATATTTTGTTTACGTTAAATTTTAAATACTTGATTTCAAAATTATTGACATATGGTATACTTTTGAGATTATATTATAATTAAATCTATAATAAGAGTAATGGTTTGGTTTTTATTTTCTTCCATGTACAGAAGATGGCGTTTAAGAGCCCGTGGCTCTTATTTGCCTAAATAATAATAATTAAATCTACTAAATCTACTAAATTTGAATTTCAAAATTCAAAGATTTTGAATTCAAGATTTCAAAATTCAAAGATTTCAAAATTTAAAAATCTTAAAATACTAAGATTTCAAAACTCTAAATCTCCAAATTTCTATAAGTCTAAAACTTCAAAACTCCAACGTTCCAAACTTTTTAAATTACAAAACTACAAGTTCCTAAAATTCCAAAACTCCATAATTCTAAAATGCCAAAATACAAAAATTTCAATTTAATTTCTTAACAAGCAAAAGTCAGAAAATAACTTATCTGATCCGTTACAAGAAAAGCATCCCAACTCCTGACTTGTGGTATAACCTGACATTTATCCGATATCACGATTAAACGATTGTCATGAGCCACACCATGTATCGCTTAGGAAGCGTTAATCCTTTGCAAATTTAATAAACCATCCGCATCGACAGCCAGAAGATCGCTGCGTTTGTAATCACGTTATGTATTCCGGAAGCAGATGCCAGTCATTACCTTCCTGTCTACGGATCACCGTTGAATAGGTCCATGCCACAGCAATGTTCGCTGACAGTAAATACGTCGAGGGATCGATATCTGTTGCTGGATGCACGGATACCTCTAAAAGGAACAAGATACTTCGCCGATATTGCGACGACAGCCATGATTCACCATTGTTAGCGCAACGCCTTGTCAAAGGGCGACAGTCTCCTTGAAATAAAAGAAAATGGAAGAAGACACCTTTACAACCACGTGTAGTATTAACAATTGGATTTATGATACTTTACTTTCATCTTCATTGACAAAAGAAATGTTAAATAGTAAAATTTAGTTTCGTTGAAATTCTAAAGTGGTTCAATGGATGTGCCAGTAATTTCATTCACCTGAAATATTTTTGCTATTAGAGATATGGAAGATTATTTTTTGGGGAAATTGTATGGTATCAAGGAGATTTTAATATTTTTAAGGATACGGCATCATTTTTTTAATGTAAGCAATGTTCAAACGATATTAACGAATTTACTATTGCTTAAGGATCAAGAATAAACACCAATTACTCCGAGTATGATTTTTGTACTTGTTTATCTTAGGACGTATTGAAAAAGAAAATAAATATAGAACGCAGCATTATTATCAAAAAGTTAAATTGAATTAAACAAGAAATTAAAAATGTTACTCCTGATTTTTATTTTGAGTGTACAGATAGTTTAATATGGGGTGTTCCAAATAAAATGTATACATCTTTCATCAATTTGAACATTGGTGAACACAAGAACATGTAAATAACTTATGAAAAAGACTAATCTACTCAATAACTCATTACCTTCTGTTAATTTATCTTATTAGACCTGTAAATATGTGTATGTGAATAAATATCTAATGAAGTTAAATATATGTACAATAGCCAGTTCAAATGTCACCACACTGTTGTGGAACACTCTGTAAATATAATGCAATTATTCAGAACAGTGTTTTTCAATTTACGAGTCGTGAACCAATATTAGGTCACATTAAATATTTAATGGATTTCAAGATGGTAAATGCCATTTTGTGCCAAAGCGACACGAGTTTAATAATGAAAATATCGCTACCTAATTGAAACAAAAATGAATAAAGTCATTCGCTATAAACGACAAAGGGTTCTTAAAAAGGCAAATATAATGAAGTTCGTTAATAATTCAGTGACATGATTTTAAAACGCCTTTGACATTGTTCATTTAAAATATTTCAGTAATTAAATGTAAAAAGTAAAACATTATTTTTTTGTGAAACGAAAAAATATCTTAAACATTTCATCAATAAAGATTATCACATATGTATACATATGATTCATGTGTATAATATATAGTAACAACTTTTATCAAGTTTTTATACATTTTTTATTGTAAACATTTGAGTTACGATATTCTGAAAAATATGTTGGTATATATGAAAGAACAGTTACAGAACGTTGATCAAAGATATTATAAAATACTTAAAATTATTTTAACAACCATCATAAATTGTAAAGTAAGGAAATATCTCGTTAATAATAATTTTTGTTAAAAGGCAAATTCAACATTTTATTTTATTGATACAATTAGCTACTGCATAAATTTTTATGAAAATCGATTACCAGTTTGCAAGGGAAATTTCCAAATATGTGTTCATCGTTAACGTATTGCTGAACAAGCTGACTTTTATAGAAACTGTTAGCTTAAATGAATTTACCTACAATTTACCGATTTTTAATTTCATTTGCAAATATGTTTAGCACCTCCAATTTCAAGAGTTATTTTTATCTCTTAAATGTAAATGTTGCGTCTACAAATACATCAAATATTTGTTCGAGTACTACAGCATATTCAGGTTAAAAAATTAAATGCAAATGCTCTTAATTAATTTTACAATTCAGTGTCCCAATTGCTAAGATAATTTCGTAGTGCATATATTTTCACGATGCAGTTTTATTTTAATAGTATTTATACTATAGTTTTTATTAATCGTATTAATAACATTTTATTTAATAGTACATACAATTTTCATCCTGCAATAAATTTTCTCTTACCGTATATTTGTCAACATTTTTATAGAATAGTTAGCAATCCACATAGGGCAATTAATATGTAAAACACATTAGAATTGGTAAAAAAGGAATACAAAGGATTATAGTATACCTTTTTATATAACTTAAAATCTACTAACGAATGGCTGAAACAATTGCTCGCAAACCGGAAATGATCACTTCGAAAAATAAACGTGCATCATGTTAATGTAAATAATTTTGTTCGTTTGTTCCTGCTTTTCTTTTGACTCCAATAAACATAGTTGTGTTGAAATCTGTGTGCACCAATATCATACAATCAGATTGTCCTGTAAGTAATGCGAGTACACCCAGAATTTGACACTGAAGTAATCAAATACTATGGTTCCAGTAGTGTTTCAGAATTTGACACTGTGGATAAATTTATTCGAGCTACAAGTGAATTATGACTGTTCACTATTACAAACAAGTGGTTTACCAGGTGCCCCATGCGAATTCGAATGTGTATTTACAATTTAGAGTATCTACTGTAAACATGTAAGTGGAACAAGAATGAGATGTAGGGATTTTGAAGTTGCTTCAAACGATTAAACATGTCTGAAACTATCGAAAACGATGCGAAACACGATTATTGTTCATTTCACGACGACTGACGTCAATGGCGACCAAGTATTGTCGTTAACGATGAGTTATAGAGATTTTAACGTGCTCCCAGACAATTCTATGTACCAAAAATTATCGAAAACGATACAAAAACACGGTTTTTATTATCGATCCGACGACGATCGACGTCAATGGCAACGGGTTTCTGTCGTCAGATTGCCGCCAAAATCTATGCTAAGTTTAGGGTGCCTCACGAGTCTACAAATGCAAGTCTTCCCAGTGGCCTCACTACGTTCGGCAATTATACCTAAAATATGCCGCTTGTAATGAGAGTAAAGCAAGTACATTTTTTAACAAAACTTGATTCGTTATATTCTTCAGTTAAATGAAACGAAAGAACATAAAGCAGAGGAAATTAAATTTTGTTCAAAAACGGAGTTGTCTTGCTTTTATTGTAAGCAACTCAAATGTTGTAATAAAAGTAGTAGTTAAATATATTGATTAAAAATTTTGAACTAGAAATCTGAATTTTGAAGGTAAACCTGATTTTCCTAAAACTCAAAACTTTTTAAATTTTCAAATTCAGAAACTAAAATATTTTGAAGATTTCAAAATACTATAGTTATTAAGTTCTAAAGATGCAATGTTTGGAAGATACACAATTCCAAATTTATAAAATTCTGAACTCTCAAGTTGCAAAGTTATCAGATTTCAAAGTACTAAATTTTTCAAAATAACCAATTTTAGAATTCGACAATAAAGAATTGAAAAATTACGAAAATCCAAGGTTCGATAATTCTACAGTTCTACAATTTCAAAATTCAACAATACGAGCGAAATTCCAGAATTCCAGAATTTTAAACGGGAAGAATACCAAAATACTACAATTGTATTTGTAGAAAAGTTCTACAATTCAGTTGTACAAATTTCAGGATGTTAAAGTAACATAGTTCGAAAATTCCAGAATTACAAAATTCTAAAATTCTAAAATTCTAAAATTCTAAAATTCTAAAATTCTAAAATTCTAAAATTCTAAAATTCTAAAATTCTAAAATTCTAAAATTCTAAAATTCTAAAATTCTAAAATTCTAAAATTCTAAAATTCTAAAATTCTAAAATTCTAAAATTCTAAAATTCTAAAATTCTAAAATTCTAAAATTCTAAAATTCTAAAATTCTAAAATTCTAAAATTCTAAAATTCTAAAATTCTAAAATTCTAAAATTCTAAAATTCTAAAATTCTAAAATTCTAAAATTCTAAAATTCTAAAATTCTAAAATTCTAAAATTCTAAAATTCTAAAATTCTAAATTCCCAAAATTGTAAAATTATAAAATTCGAGGCTCCTAAAATTGCAAGTTTTGAATATTGTAAAACTGCAAAAGTGTGAAACTGTAAAATTGCAAAATTATAAAATTGTAATATTTCAAAATTTCAGAATTCCAAAATTCCTACCTTTCAGAATTCCAAATTATCAAGTTTCAAAAATACTAAAATTCAAAAATTCAAGAAACTCGATGTTTACGTTAATTGCTTTCATTCAGAACTATATATCTTCCAACTACTTGAAGCTCCTAAACATTTTAATCCAACCCTACCAGAAAAATTCAGTTTTAATCTCTTAACCCACAATACACAAAAATATTTACCATCTATCATTCTACGAAATACGTTTACCAACTCCTAACTCATGGAATAACCTGAAATTTATTCGTTGTTACGATTAAATGTTTTAGTGTCGTGTGTTGCACCATATATCGTTTAATTATTTTAACAGCGCTATCCGGCTGACCGGTCCATTCGTCACCATGGTCTACAGCATGATAACCGGCGACATGTTGACCTTCGGAATAATCTACATGGTTGTGCTGTTCGGTTTTTGCCAGTCGTTCTACTTTTTGTACAAAGGCTTTCCCGGAGTGAAATCATCCCTCTATAGTTCCTATCACTCGACATGGATGGCACTGTTTCAAGTAACCCTCGGCGATTATAACGTAAGCCCCTTTATAAATCAACGTTTTATTCCCTTGCCGTGGTTGTTCCCGCCACGCATGCACACACGCTTCTACGCACGTAGCTCTTCTACATTTTTTATTCACTTTTTCTCGTTCCTTTGATGAATCTTTCTTCAGAGATCTATTTGGTGTTCTAAAGAGTTAATTTATTAATGTTCTTTCTGGTTCAATTTGATTTTAAAATTAAATTACCTTCTTTTTTACTGTTTTAATTCTTACTAGATGATCATCAGGTTTTATTAACTTCTAACGGTATATTTAAGAGACTATGTTTATACCATCTTTTTTAATGTTTTTATTTATAAAACATGATGGTAAAATTTTACATACCAATTGGGACACACTGTATTTGGCATCTTAAAATGTCATTTTGCAGTTTTGTTATAACTTTTAAATAATGCATTTAAAACCTTATGTTAACACGTTGACTGCCACACTGAGGCAGTTGAAAATTTTACTAGATAGTACTTTTATGCTTAATAAATTTTACCAAATATGCTCACAATATTTTATTTATTCATTATTCATAGTTCCAAGTAATACGAGTATTTTTCATTAGACAAGTGAACAAATTCATAATAATACAGTCCCTGGCCACGTACGAAAATTTCACTTTTATGGCTATAACATTATGTTATATGGAAAATTGTTTTAGGTCATGCAAAATTATTACTAAATACGTTGATGACGATATATACATAGCAATTTATTACTATCGTGATAATAAATTGTGTGGGTAATGAACGATTAAGGGCCGTGCGTTTACGTTAGGCTCGAGTATCGAAAGCACGTGAGGTTTTGGTAATCGTCATAGAAAATGGAGCCTACTCAAAAGACTAGTTTACAACTCTCCAACCACATTATCCGAGTTGAAAAGAATGACAGATATTTGTGAAAATATTGAAGATATAAAGCATATGATCAATGTATATGGAGCATGCCGAATACAAGCTGTCCCCAAAGCAAAGCGTGGAAGTACAAGATATTAACATGTATTCATAATGTTATGTGCAGTAGTAGAGTATCATGTTAGTAGCTAATATATTATATAATTACAATCTGAACAGGCCTTTTAATTTTACGGAAAACGTGTAATATGCTGAAAATTTATAGTGATCCTAATTCGATAGCCAGGGACTGCATATTATAGATGGCTGGTGCTTATGGAAATTTAAGCGTCAGCCACTTATGTATAACGAGGCAGTCAAAGTATTCATATAATCCATTCCTTATTTTTACGTATAGAATATGTTGGTAAGAATTCTGCGACACCTTATTTATACGTACATATTAAGATTTGTGTTTTAGCTCCTTCATAGGCACTTACCTCTCCATATAGCCTCTAAACTGTTACCTTACCGATCGAATTTCTCGCCTAACCGGTTTAACGATGGGTCCATATTTTTATCACTACTGCATGTTCAGCATGTCATTTTATGATGTCACCCGTTTGTCAGGTTTGACAGGTTTCATATCATACGATCACAATCGTGCTGAACACGTTGGGAGGAACAATGCGACGGAGTTCGAAAAAAAAACCGTATTTTTCATCAATTATTTTCGTAATTATTGAAATGTTATTGACAGAAAGTGCCTATGCACTTTTTTAATTTATATTGTACAAGATTTGAGAATATTTTGTTATAAAATATTCATATTTAAATAGGATATCAATCATTAGAAAATCGAAAGGAGACAGATCATTTCTCCATGCGAGCTTCTTTGATCAAAAAAATAAAATTGAGCTATTTTTTAAATCCGTCTAATGCAGCTTCTTTTTTAACTTTCCAAATAAGTATCTGTATGCATACAGAAATTGAGACGTTAAAAATTGGTTAAGAAAATTATGTAACCTGTCTAAAAAAACTTATTTTTGAGAATAACGCATTTAGAAGTTAAACTTCAATTATAGACAAAAGACTTGACTGATTTGACATATTTCATTACGAACTATTTCTTTCACTAAGGGGTCAAAATTCAAATAATATTTGGAGTCTCCAAGAACTTCTCAACGACAAAAAGAATATCTTTTCAGGAAAATAAGAAAAGAATAAACAAATATTAATATATTTAAATATAACATATTTTTGTTCCTATTTTATTCATGTTTTACTTATTTTTCGTAATCTCCTTTAAAAGTCAAATAAACACTCAAGTTTATTTTTCGATAATTATAAAACAATAAAATATAAATTCAAATAAAAGTTTAACGATACAAGTACCCCAAATATACATTAACAGAATTTTGGGAAACCTATAGTAAAACTGATTTAAAAAAAAAATTTGTTTAAAAGTTTGGTTGATGAAAGCTGGTCACGTTAATTGCACTACTAAAATTTTATTTGAAACAGTTTACAGTACGCTTGATACTTTAAAAATTACACTTGAAAAAGTTTTTCATAAAAAAAAAATATTGAAACCCATTACGCCAGGATGAAATTTTATTTCTGTTCTTCTTGTTTAAAAAATTAATCCATAATTTTGATAAATGATCCGATTTTAAATTTCAAACTTTTTTCACTTTATTTAGAATTTCGGTTTTAAATTTCATTAAGTGATTTCTGTGAAATTTAACAAAATTCGTGCCTTGTATATAAAAACGGGGTTACCAAATTTTCAACAGTTTTCTGTTAAAACATTTTGAAATTATAAAGCAAATTAAAGACAAACACGCACACGCATACTCTGTGAAAACATAATTGCTTAACTCATACTTTTTTAATAAAAATGTTAAACTCTCCGTTGCATTCAGTTGCAAATGCGCCGAACAAAATAGTATAAAGTAAAATTTTTTTAGTTTTTCAAACAGAAATAAATAAAATCACAACTAAAAAAATTATTAAACACGTTCTTATTTTTCGTAATTAAAATCTTTTATTGTATCATTTTTAATGTTATATTATAATATGTGTATATTATTTTAATATTATGTCATTTTTCTTTAAATATTTGCTTTTAATAAAAAACGTTCTTTTATTGCTATTTTCTTATTTTTATCACTCGTAGAAATTTAAAAATGTATTATTTCTTTGAATTAAGAAAGTCATGTAACAAAGCATTTGTAAAATTCGGTACTTTGAATCAAAAAGTGATAATGATATTCCCATAGTTTCAACTCCTATTTCACTATACAAAGTCATAATTTTTTAAAAACTAGTTTCACACTTAAATCGTTGGAATCCACATTAAACAAAACTAGATGTTGCTTATTTTTTGTCATTTGTCAGCCTCGAAATATTAAGTTTCATTGTATGAAACCGAAAGAGGACATCAATCTTTCTTACAAGAAAGTACTTCACAATTTTATTTTGACTTTGCGATTAACGACTATTGTTGCTGTTGGTTTATTTCGAGTAATAGTAAAAACAATAGATACAGTAAATCATTAAACACCGGATTTTTCTACTTGCGTTTGATCGCAATTTCACTTCATCTATGCATTTCGCATAGTAAGTCTTCCTTCCGAGTCAATTTATTAATAATAAAATTTCCTATAATTTAAATAAAACTTTCATTTAATTAAAATCAATTTCCAACAGTTGCATTTTACACGTTACAGAGTGTTGCTTCAGAATATTTTTCGCATGCGTTGCAAATGACAAAAGTATTATTTGGTAATTTATCAGTTACTGACAGAATGAACAAGTTCAATACGTCTTTATGTCTTTTCCTTTATTGCCAATTCCCGTTTGAAGCGACCAGTTTTCGGCAAAAAAACAGGGTTGACAATTTTAATTACAACACGCGTCGTAGTACACATGGTCGTCTTCACAATGGACATGGACAGTAAATAACATTCACGAAACGTCCGGTAAAAATCATTGCTCGGTTTTACGGTTCGCCTAACGATTTGGTGAAATGCGTTGAATTAAAAACCAGAGGAACGGGGTTGCATGCGGATTTCCGGTTGAAAATCCACGAAACGATTCTGATGGCCATGCACTTGCTCGTGACACGATTTTTTTTCACGATCCGCTGCACCGCGTACACTTTATTTTTCAAGCTGCTTAATCGTTCGACTATAGATATACTGAAGTATTATATACTTGTTCTTTTGTTATACATGAAAAATAGCAATTATGTTCTTCTAGAAGCATGAAAGTATAGAGAAAGTTTAAAGGCAAACATTAGTGACTATATCATAATTTACTATTATTTCCAATTATTCACGTATCAACTATTCTGTTGTAACGATTACTTTTTCATTTTTCAGATTATTTTTATGATCTGCTAAAAAATCTGTTCTTGAAAAATTGTTCATCTTTGTATTAAAAGATTGATACGCAAATTTCATATTTCCATTATTGCTAATATTTTTTGGGCTCAGCGTACTACAGTTAAATGGTGAAACAGTTAAACTGCTAAAGAGTCAAATGGCTGAGTGAAATAGCTAAATAATGAAATGGCGGATGTTTAATAGCTAACCAATCAGTGATCATAGTGAAATAGTTAAACAGTCAAATATTGAAACAGTAACATAGCTAAATAGTTAAATGGTGAAGCAATTAAATAAATCGACAATTAAATGGTAACACAATTAAATAGCAAAATGAACCGAATGATGAAACAAATAACTAATCGAATAATAAAACAGTTGAATAAATAAACAGTCAAGTGTTGAAACAACTAAATAGCTAAATAGTCAACAGTGAGATGGTGAAACTACTAAATAATTAAAAAGTCAAATGAAACAATTAAATAGCTTAAATAAAATAAATTAAATAAAATTAAGTAGAAACAATTAAATAACTAAATAAACAAACGGTGAAGCAGTTGAACAGCTAAATAGTCAAATGACGAAACAGTTAAATGGTGAAATAGCTAAATAGTTAAATATAACAGAATAAGTAATATATGTACAATGCAAGGAATGAGGTATAATTAAAATTTTCAATTCTTTTCAACGTGGTTTTAATTATCACGGATAATTATGACGAAAAAATGACGGTATGGAAATTTCATTTCTATGCTAATAATGTTTGATGCACGTTCTTTTATTTTTGACTTCGAGTGGTAGCAGTTCGTACCTAATTTTCATTTATGAATTCCAAACAGACAGCATTTCATGTACTCTTTATTTTATTTGAGGTAAGTGACGATATTATTTCTTATTATTATACTATTATACTATTTGTCACTTTTAAACTAAAAATTATCACTGAAAGCTATTTTGCTTCTTTCAAATTATATTTTGATATAATGACTTAGCAAAAACTATATTTTGCTCTAAAGTCATTTGTCTGATCCATATCAAATGAATTTGTATTTTTATCGATATTTCATGGTAATTATACTTTTATAAATTATTAACATGCTTCATACAATAAAAAATTTGATTTTGAAATGAAATTTCTTAAATTAAATTCAAAATTGTTCTGTTAATCACTCGTGAATTAATAAATTTGTTAATATATTATTAATAAATTAATAAATTAATAATATTAATAAATTATTAATAAATTAATCATCAATGGCCAATACTTAATTAATTGCAAGGTTTTTGCCCTTAGTTCGTCATCACAATTAAATTAGGAAGTAGAATAAATCATGATTAATATATGGCATACAATCGTCCCTTTATTGAATTCGCATTATAGAAATATCATTGATTACAGAAGAATTTATAAGGTATATTACGGAGTTGACAGTTAACGGAAATTTCGTCGAATTACAATTCACGGAATCACAATTCAACGAAACAATTCGGTGAAAAATACTATTCACCGAAAAACAGTTCATCCAAATACAATTTAACGAGATACGCAATTCACCGAATACGATTTATCGAAAATCAGTTTCCTGAATAACAATTCACCGAGAACCAAAATTTATCGAAAATACATATTTTGTGTATACCATTAATCAAGTGTATTATGCAGGAACAAGTTTATACTCGAAGTCCTCAGATTTAATCAAACGTATAATATATATTAACCTATTCGTATTGTTCCTAATCTAACACAAACGTAATGTAATTGAATTCAATGTAATCTGCAGTATTGTAACACCTAACATAATACATATAAACTAATCGGACTTAATCTATCCAAATTCAACATAAACTAATCTGATTTAATCTAACCAAACCAAATACAAAATTTAACCTAACGTAATTTAATTTAAACCAAATTGCTGTGGAAATATTCCTTAGAAAGAAAAACTAATATCAAATAATAATAATAACCTAAAAATAACCTAAGTAATAATAGGTTAGGATATCGTAACCTAATTAAACTTAACGTAACTGGACCAGATGTAACTTGACACAAAATCTAATGCAGGGGTCGACAAACTGCGGCTCAGTAGAATTATACTTGTGGCTCCTGAGTAGTTTAATAGTACATATTGTAAAATTAACAGCAGTATTGCAATTGCCAAACAAATATAATAATCCTGCGCACACATCAAAATGCGTGTCAGATCGCGTGCATGTAAACCTAGCTTTCGCTAATCTTGCTCTCCACACTCACCGACGCCACACTCAGAACCAAAAACTGTTTCCGTTTTCTTTAATACGTTGACTTATATGTTCTGTTACTACGCAAAATAGAATGTTTTGATTTCACAATCAATACATGTTTCACAGCAGATAATGGTTATATTATTTTTTCTAATACATATGACCGATGTATGTATATTTGACTCTTTAACAAAATAATTTATCACATCGGGAAAAAAATGGCTCTTAACTCCAGAAAGGTTGCCGACACCTGATCTAATGTTTAAAAGCTGACCTAACAATAATATATAATAACCTAATAATGTACCAGTACACAGAATTGTAGACAGAACTTAAGCAATAATGTAATTACGTTATATTTATTTACATTTATTTTCGTATTGCATTGTTCTTATTTCATTTTAGGAATTCACCGAAAAATAGTAAGCTGGGCTTTTACTAAACAGCATTGAATAATATCGAAATGTTTGTTCGTTTCAGTACACAGACCTTAGTTACACAACCTACCCGAATTTATCGAAGATGGTGTTCGCTATATTCATGGTCCTGGTGCCTATACTGCTCCTGAACATGCTAATTGCTATGATGGGCAACACTTACGCACACGTGATTGAGCAAAGCGAGAAGGAGTGGGTGAAGCAAGTAAATATCTGTTAAGCGATATAATTAACTCGTGATTTCGAGGATTAACGTGTTTAATTGCTTGCTACCTTTAGTCCATGTACCTAGTATCGATGCCAGGAATGGAATTACTCGGGGAGGTCAAAGTTACTCACATTAATATTCGGACACTGCACTGCTTCTGTATTCGTTATTGTATACAGGGAGAAATGATTCATTCATCAAACTGCTTATTTTACAAAAACATGAATCATTTATTAATTGTAAAAGTGTACCAGTGTCATAATAATGATGCGTGAAAATACATTTCGTTTAAAATCATATGTTCAACTAAATATTGAAGTTAAAGGAGGTTGTTAATGCATTTTTAATCTGCAATAAATTGTTCATCTTTCAGTAAAATATATAATATCTAAATTAACTTCTATACAAAATAACAAACACAGGAATAGTACTGTGTATGAATATTAATGTGAGTAACTTTATATAGTGCGTTCTAGTTCTTATTTTGGGATACAATGAAGGTTAGATTGATTCCAATAAATTCCGCGCATGTTTTAATAATAGTAAAGTGTCGAATATTTTTGTGAACTTTTATTGTATATAAACTGTGGATGATCATGCATTTATGATATATCGAGGTATGCAGAATATAAATAAATAACGTGATCTATGGATTAAACAATTTATGTTTACTTCCCAGAATTTGATATATCATAAATGCATACATGTCGACAGTTTAATCGTATGCAATAGATAAAACACATAAATAATTCAGTGTACGATTTTCAGTTTCTGAAAATGACTGGCGTCATTGTATATTTCAGCGAAGATATATGTTATTAATTTTAACAAGGAAGAGTGGTTAAACAATTTTAATCAAATTATTAAATTTGGACAATATAATTAAATTATTAAGTTTAGAAAATTTAATAAAATTAGTAAAATCCTTGGCAACGCCTGCTTTCGACATACAGGAAGAATGCAAGAAATATATTGAGGTCTCAATTAAATTAAATTAAATTAATTAAAAATATAAATATATAATCATTGTTATGTTTAAATATATTTTTTGTGTTCTCATCTTCATTGTCTCTTGTTCTCTTCTGCAATCTGTTTTACTTTCTTTTCTTGTTGTACTGAAAATATTTAAATATGTTTAATAATCAGAGCACAGAAAACAGCTGAAACGTCAAACTTTTTGTGGATGCTTATTAATTTATCATAAAAATGAAAGATTTAGGAAAAGATTGTTTAAACAGAGAACATATTCAATGTTAGAAATCATCTCTTTTCAAAAGAATCTTTCTCACAAATCAAAATTCCAAAAACAGTTTCAGAAATTCAGCATTTAAAAGTTTGTAGAAAACACTTATTGAACACGAATGATCCAAATTTGTGTTGAACAATGTTATTTACAGAAAAAAGTAAGGTCTCACAGATTTTACGTCCATAATTTGTAAAAGGTTATAATACACATTTTTTTTTTTTTTTTAATAAAATACGTAAACAGAATTATCGTGCCATTATGTGGTAATAATTATATTCGGGAAAGTTAATGTTACACTATTTCGCTTTATTATTATGTCTTTGTATATTGTATGGATAAATTTCATTCCAGATTTCTTGATAACTATTAAAATTTGCCCTGATCGATACAATTACTCTAACTTTTTAACGAGTTTCCTTCAGCACTTTAAGCAAGGTGAAAGACAATTTAGTTTTCGGAAACTAAATTACTATATAATTAATATCAAATACTGTAAGTATAAATATTTTTGCAAGAAAGTCTAACAACTAAATCCTTCCTTATTTACAAAATTTTTCAAAATTACGTTTAACTTGAAATTTTCTGCAATTTCTTATTTTATGAAATTTTTCAAAATTGTAAATGTTTACATTGAAATTTTGTACAATTTTCTATTTTATGAAATTTTTTTAAATTGTAAGTTTGGACTGAAATTTTACACGATTTTTTATTTTACGAAATTTTTCAAAATTGTAAGTGATTAGACTGAAATTGTACACGATTTTTTATTTCACAAATTTTTTCAAAAGCGTAAATGTTTGTATAAAAACTTTTGGACATCTTTTTACTTTATGAAATTTAAAAAAGATATAAGTAGTTAGATTGTAATGTTCTAAAATTTTCAAGATAGTAATGCTTTCTATTTTCATTAAATTGTCATATTCCGTCGTTCGATATTTTTAACATTTTCTTTCCTGATGTGTGAAGCATTCTGTAAAATTATTAGAACTATGTAATTGTTTTCAGTGGGCAAAAATCGTGGTCTCTCTGGAGCGAGCAGTATCTCAAAAAGATGCTCAGAATTATTTGCAAGAATACAGTATTAAATTAGGACCTGGAGATGACCCGAACAACCCAGCGTCGGAGCAACGTGGTGTTCTGGTGATTAAAAGTAAATCGAAAACCAAGGCAAAGCAACGCAAAGGTGCTGTTGCTAACTGGAAGGTGATACATGTTTCCTTTCATTTTTCTCTTTGTTTTATTCTCCTCTGAGAAATTCTTTGAAACTCTCTTAAAAAGTTTACTGCAATAGGTTATTTACATTTAGCATATAAATATTTATTGCTTTTTGTATAGTATGAAGCAAAGAGAATTGCATACAAAGCAAAACGAAAGTTGATGATATTTAAAATAACAAATTATCGTATCACAAATATCATGAATATATGTTTTTTTAAGAAAAATCAAATTGGAATGGTTTACTTATTTAATAAGTAACTTTTTGTTCATTTTCTATTGCTCTTTAAATTTATCTACTGCCAAACTAATTTAATTCTATTTTTCAGAAAATCCTCTCGTTTCTTTAGGTTCTTTGAATTTTATTCAAATTTTCGATATTTCTTGTTGAAACTGCTCCTCAGACTTCTACTTAATAAAATTCTAAAGGTGCGATTTTCTACGCGTAGTCTTTGTGAAAGAGGATGCTCTTATAGACATAATTTTCTTATTTCAGTACCAGTTATAATTGTTTTCATTTTCTGGAATAATTTTTCATAGCGATGGTTAGACTTCTTGAAAACAAAATTAATTATTTTTCGTATGTTCCATCAAACGCTGACAGGAAGACGTTGAGACATTGATATTTTTGTTTTGACACTGACTTGCCTTAATGAAAGATCATTCTTAGAGGATTCATCTGTCTATCATGCGTCTTTCGAGACAAACAGCATAAAAAAATGATGAATTCAGTAAATAGATTGTTCAGAAAACTTTTTTTAGTATAAAAGTATGTCGCGACGTAGGAGTATTCTTGCAATGCAAAAGATGCGCGTTCAAATCTATCACTATTATTTCTTTTTTGCGAATATTTTACATCCCTCTATATGTTTTTAGGCATTTAGATATTTATATAGACATTTCAGAATCTGTTTAAATTAAGCTAATAAATATTTAATAGATAATAATTTATAATAAAAAACTTCCTTTTTGGTATTACCTTTCGTTTCGAAGATTTTTATAAAGATTATTTATTTTTAAATATTGTCCAGTACTTACATTTTTAAGTTGAAGCCGAAATATATTTACCATAAACAATTTAATATTGAGTAAGAATTATTAGAATTATTTTTGTTGCTAGTATTATTTTGCTTTCTGTATTTATAAAAATACTTCATCTTCGAATTAAGATCGTCATCTGTTAAATTACTTTCTCGTTAACAATTAAAATTGTTATTATATTACGAAGTTCTTCTTCCATTAAAGTAGTCCATTTAGCAATTTCCGCAAAAGAGTCTCCCACGATAAAATTGTTAAAGTTTGAAATATTAAAGTTGTTGAAAAAACGTTTTCCTCTGTTGCATATTTAATACCGCATTTAAAATATCACGTTCGTACTTTTATTTAAAAATATGAATACGAAATAATATTTGAAAACGAATAATTTTAAATTTTATTTAAATATTTATGAATATTTAAATTTATACTTTTTAAATTATAAATCTTGGCCATACCTGTGAACCTGACGTAGCACACCTGTTGAAAATTGCTGGGGTAGGTGATTGTTTCGAATTTCACCACCATTTCCGTCATTTAATTTTGCGATAGACCGTCCATTTTCAGCTGCCGCAACAATTTGGTTTAGAAACGTTGCGCGTTTTAAAGGAGAAAATATAATTGTTCCTTTAATTCATGATCTATTATAGGCAACTCGTGTAATATCCATTTTGATTAAACTTTATTTTTCACATTCTTTTTTATACTTTTTTGCATGATAGATATTATGCATATTTATTCTATTAAATTCTTAAATTCTTAAAGTTTACATAGATATCCTCTTTATTACACAAATTTATCAATCAGTATTGTCATTGTGGCTTTAATAATTTCAAAAAGCTTTTTTCATTAACTTTACTGTTATTTGGAATAACTTGATGTTAAACTTTTGCCACTTTGCAAGAATTTCCGTTCGATGTTCACTGATAAATGTATATTGTCAATTTTCTGTATATAGTTGAAAATACTTCAAGTTTCTTCAATTCAGATAACATCTAGAAAATGAGTTGGTCAATTCTCAATTTCAATTCGATTAATTTTAAATTAATTTGTACATTAATGACTGATATAGATTTTGAATCACTTTGCCGGAACGAGGAAACTCATCTCTTTTTAAAATTTTCGCTCGAAAATGGAAGTAGACTGTGCTCCAGGTTTTCACCTCTTTACGTTATATTGAAGGAACCTACAGGATCATTCGAGCCACGTGTGGAGGAAACTCTGTTTAAATTCGCTACATTTATGTTGCAGCCTCAAAGTTACAGAAACTTACAGTTCAGCAATCCAGAAGTTGACTTTGAGGAATATTTATTCTGAATACTGAAAATAAAAGCAGTTTACTGTTGGATTCATGGATAACCTTAAGATTTGCACGAACTCTCACCAAAAATAAGGACAACGAAATATTAAATCTGCTAAGAAAGATAATTAATAAGTCAATGAATCAACAAGTCCACGCTAACTTTGATACTACTAAAATATACAGGGTCCCTATTTTTAATATGACATTGTAAAAAATCTCGAAGACGTATAATTTAAGAAAAACAAACTGTCACGTGTTCTTTAGTATTTCGAGTGGGCAGTCAAATGGTATTACCAATTTTTTAATACATGGGCGTTTTCAAGGTTATTTGAAGGTCATCTTGCCTTTTTTTATCATAAAGCCATATTTTTTATTCCGGAATCCTATTCTACGTGCAAAAATGCACGACTTTTGTTTGATACGTTTTGTCGTAAGTTCAATATCGAACTTAAAACAAAATTTCTTAAAATATCTAGTTGATTTTTCATGTTTATGTCAAAAATATTTTTTCTATTAAAATGATAATGTTACTTTCTTCTGGAAAGTTTTTTATTTCATTTAAGAACATTACAATAAATGCTCGATATTTTTACTCTCACGTCTTCGAGATTTTTTACAGTGTCAAGTTAAATGGGACACCCTGGGATGTATAAAAATTGTGTAGCAAGAGTCAATAAAATTTAATTGATGAGGTTCTCAATGTTTACGAATACCGAAACTAATTTAATAGTAATTTTTGTATAACTAGCACCTGTGTTGGTTCTTTCAACTACTTCAATAAAAGGTTCGATAATACTGAACTCATTGAAATGTAAACGTATTTCACTATATTGCAAACTTTATTTTTCAATAATTGCTTTTTTATTGAAACTCATTTAACATTTTTATTTCAACTGACCTGTTAATGAAAACCAATATAAAATGCATGTTTTCAAAAATTAATTGTTTTGATATTTTTTTAATAAAATTCGTTGAGAAAATTTGGTTGAAAAGGTAAAATGAAAACGTTTAATTTCCAGCATGCAATTTATTGCTTCAGGACCATTTTACAAATGGTATTTTCAGTAACCTATTCAATCAAAAATTCAATATCACTAATTTCATTGATATACAGCATACGTATGTAATCAATTTAAAGTGCCTTGTATGAAAATATAATACGGGGTGTCTCGTAACAAGTGTAACTTCCGGAAAGGGTGTAGCTGAGGCGATTCTGAACTTTTCCCTTTCCGACAAATTTGGGAACTTGGAAATTTGGAAACTTAAGAATTTACGAATTTACAATTTAAGAACAATTTTAAAACTTCTGGATTTAGGAATCTAGGAACGTTGGAATATTGGCAGTAGAATATTAGATAGAGATACGAGAATCTAGAGATTTGGGGTATAAGAATCTGAGGTAGAAATTTTGAAATGCAAGAATTTCGGCACGTTAGAAATTGGAACCTTGGAAATTTGGGAACCTAGGAACTTGAGAACGTCACAATTTGGAATCTCCAGATTTATGAATCTAGGAACTTTGGGATATTGGAAGTTAGACATCTAGAAACGTCGGTACAGAAATGTGGGCACGTATATGATTTGAAATATGAGAATATCAGGACCTAGTTATTGAGAAACTTGGAGATTTGGGAACGTCACAATTTGGGAACTTCAAGGTTTAGGAACCTAGGATCTTTGGGATGTTGGCAGTTGGGCATCTAGAAGCATAGGAATTTTAAAATTTGTCAGTACAGAAATTTGGGAGCGTAAAAGATTTGAAATATGACAATATCTGGCCCTAGTGATTTGGGAATTTAGAAAGTGTGGAACCTTGGGGTTTAGGAAGCTTTAAAATACTGGGAGTTAGACTATTATTGGCTGATTTTCGTTAATAATTGATAAACGGGACCTCAAACCTCATTTTCGCGAAGTAAAGTCGTTTAAAATCACCTCTGCTGCAACCCTCTACCAGGAGTTATACTAGTTGTAAGACACCCTGCATAACCAATAAATGCAACATATACACGAGTAACTAATCATGTAATGTACTCTGATCCAAAAATAAGGTGAATTTTTCATTTAAACTTCGCGGGAACTATAAAATCATGAAATTATTTGTTGTGTGGATTAATCGTACTGTCTTTGATATATATGCATAGTTTTATGTCAATATATTCAATTGCTGCAGAGGTACACCTGTTTTTGTAAACATAGAAAAGTTTTTTGATTTTTACTATGTCTGATTTTGTTGAGCAAAGAATTTGCATTAAGTTTTGTTTACGGAATGAATATTCTGTCGCGGAAACGTTGTGGATGTTGCAGAAGGCCTTTGGTAACAAGGCTGTGTCGCAAAAAAATATTTACAAGTGGTACAAACATTTCAAAAAGGTCGAGTCCGGGTTCAAGACAAATGGCGCTCCGGACGAACCATCAACATGTACTGATAAATGCCACGTGAAGGAAATCAAAGATTTGGTGCTTGGAAATCGTGGATTGACAATTAGAGATCTTGTTGAAGCAGCGGACATCTCATTTGGATGAAGTGAAACCATTTTAAAAGATGTTTTGTGCCTCAAACTCGTCAATTCCGCGTGGGACGATACTGCACCGTCCCACACTGCATTGGTTCTTCGAGAGCATTTCACCAAAAAATCGACCCATATTGTTCCACAACCACCGTATTCGCCTGATTTAGCACCGTGCAACATCTGTCTATTTAAAAAATTGAAAAGATCGTGTTTGGGACATTGTTTCGAATCGACTGATGAGATAAAAGCCAAATCGAAGAAAGTATTGAAAGCCATCTCGGAAAAGGACTTGTTTGACTATTTCGAGGATTGGAAAAAACGTTGGCATAAGCTGTGTCGGATGGGGAATACTTTGAAAGTGATGATATTGATTTAGAGGAATAAATAAAGATTTTTCATTTTATAAACAAATTCACCTTAGTTTTTGATCGCAGTAGTAAATCATGCATTTTTGTCATGAGACCCCACGATCAATGATTAAGTTTCAATATGATTTTGATTACCTTTTGAAATCTAAAGAAGATTTTAAATATGGTAAATATTGAGCGGTAAAGCTTACAGAAAACTGATACAAGTACGTCTGCACTTTATATCGATATTAAAAGGTGAATATTAATATCAATATTGATAAATATTCAATTTGTGATTCTTCAGTTCCAATAAATTCCAATTTGAACTTGTTAATCAATCAAGAAAGTATAGGAATATGGAGTGGTTATTTATTTAAAAGGAAATAGAAACTTACAAGGGACGTCACCCAAACGTTACACGTCGATTTTGATAAAATTTTTATATGTTATAGAACTTGAAAAAATATTTTACATGTATTTTTTTTATGTGTGAATATCCACTTTGAAGTGGTGAAAATAACCCTTAAAGTTAGGGTTGAAAAAGCTATTTTCACAAATATCTCGGGAACTATTAGCCTTAAATAAAAAATTCAAAATGCAAATTCTTCTGTTTCGGAAGGCCAATAATATGGCGTGAGGGGAATTTTTCAAAAATTTGTTTGTTAAAAATTAATATTATTTTACAAATTTTGTCAATAAAACGTTGAACTATTTTGATCAAATTTCACATACGTGAACTATGGGTTCGAACAAAAAATACCGATAAATTGGAATTTTTAATTTCTCTCGTGCAAAAAATATTACTATGGTTGGAGTTGTATGCAGATTTTATACCTTCCATTCGGTGCACGACTGATTTCTATGCATAATATTCTGGAAATTGTATTATATTACATTTTCTATACTAATTTATTTTTAAAAAAACTTGGAGGTTCATAGATGCCCCTATAAAACATGGGACTGAGACAGGTATTCGATTGTCGCGCATTATGAGCGCGTACTGACGGCAGTATTCGATGTACGGAAGATCTAAAAACGTTGATTGTACTTGTGTGAAGTGTAAGATCTTCATGATTAATTAAAGGAGTTGTATCGGTTCATTAAGAACTGCTCCACAATTGTAAAAATATAGTAACTCTGTAAATATCTTATTTTTTTATAATTTCAAGAATGGTGATTTTTATATTGAAATAATATTCTGATCTATTGAGAAATGGTAGTAAATATAAAAAGCGTATATGTAAATTGCTAAAAATTCGCTGTGCGTGTAAATTTGCAGCGAATTGTTTGTGCCCATTATGCAGCTGATTAATTCAAACGTGAACTGCGCGCTAAATTATAATAGGATCAGTGCGATATTATTGTCCGTCAAATAGAATAGTCACATCAAATAGCAGCACTCAGAATTAGCTGTAATCCGGTACTGGATAACGTTAATTATTTCCATAGTCTTCTCTGCAGTAATGTAAATGTCAATTACTGCCTATTATCATTGATTTAATAATACTGCAAGAGTTAATGAGTTTAAATTTATTGATATCTCATTGAAAGTATTAAACTGTTATATCTGCATTGTATAAGTTTTTGAAAGCGTGAAAACCTTGCACGACTTGATGCAAAATTATTTTAAAATGACACACATACCACATCAGTTTGAAATATAACATTTGATCAAAATTAATACATAAATATTTCATTAATGTTTTTATTAACCACGATTTTGTGTATACCTATTTCGACCAAAAGGTGTCGAAAGACAGATTTGTGAATAAACAATGATCTTTCCCTATTTTTATATGTTTACAGCGTGTCGGAAAAGTGACGATAAACGAGCTAAGAAAACGTGGAATGACGGGAGAAGAGTTACGACGAATAATGTGGGGTCGAGCTTCTTTTTCGACACCGGTTAGAGTAAGGTAATAATGATATTGAAATCTTTTATACTTTATATTTTAAACTTTACATTAAAATATTGAGTTAAAAAGTTTTGTCGTTTTTCAAGGAAAGACTCGACTATAAACATATGCAATTTCGTAGTCGAATATCTCTTTTATCTATCATCTGTAAATAAAATCGAATTATACAACGTATTACAACGTTGTAAATATTATTTCATCTGTTAAAATTACTTTGATAAAAAATATACAACCATTTTACTTAACATTAAATTTTATCACACAACTCAAAAAGAATTATATTAATAATTATTATTTTATGGAAAGAGTATTAACTGTTTTATAAAAACATTGCGTATTTTTCTCTACTAATGATGCAGTTAATTATAAATAAAAAATCACACTAATTTTTCTACTTATTATAAAATATTAACAATAAGACCGGAAAAATTATAGTTACAATTAGAAAAACATAGTCATCTATTTCTTTATTATATTAACGAATATTCTTTTTGTAAACGCATAAATATTGTAGCTATTACAGACTTTTAGTCTAACTTGAGTTCAAAGTTTACAGTCGAAACGTGAGCATATCGTGAATTGCAGGCTTTATCGATAAAAATGATTCATGGCACTGAATTTCAGTGTAAGATACTCAATAAAACATATTAGGATATAGCTCTCATTAAATATTTAAACACTTCGCTCGATGGTCGAGAAACCAGTAAACTTTCGACATACTGCGATTCAAATCTTTGGAAGCAATTATGTCTGCTTGTTAAACAAGCAATACTTTATTAATATATGTAATTGAAAATTTACAACGAAATGTATTTCGTATTTTAAGCAACTTTGTAGGAAACAAATTATTTTCTAACCTTACTTTTTACAAAATCTTTTTTTTTTATTTTCTATATTTCTTTTTTGTTTAGAGGTTGATGGAGAATTTTCAGTAAAGGAGAGTAAAATATCTTGAAGTAAAATGAAAAGTTTATGAATAATGCTTTCGAGAAATTTATGACAAATGCTCAACATTTAGTTCCAGGTTATGAAATATGGGAATTATTTCCATATTTAACAAATGGAAGTGAGGAAATAACATTCCATATTTAACAAAGTTGACTGTAGTGAGGAAACAATTGCCACATATTTAATAAAGTTCACCGTAGTGAGGGAATAATTTCCCCATATTTAACAAAGTTCACTGTAGTAAGGGAATAATTTCCCCATATGTAACAAAGTTCAGCATAGTGAGGCAAAAGTGTAATATTAACCGTTGCAGACCCGGTTATTTCCATAATGAAAAGAACCCAAAAACTGTTCGTATGGCAAGTAAATGAAAAATACTACATTTGGAACCGAAAAGGTTATTACTGTAATATCGATTTTTATTATTGACTCTGAAAATTTACTGACATTTAAATACATTGTGTTCTAAACGTTTCATTATATGTTTATAAATTTAAAACAAAGTATATGTGTACATTATAATGTACAGAAATCTTTTTGTTATTTTTAAATTAATTTTGCCATTTATAATAAATTATATACTTACTTTTCATTTAACTTTGTCATTTATAACATAAACCTTTATAGTGTACATTTGAATTATAAACAAATCTATGGCTTCTCCCAAAATTATTAACCTTCAAATTTTCAACGATACAAAATAGATATTCAATTTGTTTGTTAATTTGAATAAATGTTTTATTAGAATTTTTAATATCGTACAAGGTTTGAACACGTTTCACTAAAAGTTTCAATTAAATACAGAAGAAAAATTGCTTTCAAAGTTACAGATATGAAACTAAAATTTTTCGGTTCGTGGAATACACGTGTCCATGAACACCGTGAATATAAATTTCCAATCGTCGACCTTGCACGGATGATTCAGACCCTGCCACAACGATGCTTTTTATCACCAATGTAATTGCTTGCCCGTTTGCACTTCTAGCAACATTAACTTTCCGAATGGTCTGGAAATTTCAACCGAGATACAAAACAATTTCGGAATAATATAACTGTTGACTTTATTGGCCTAATATTACTTTAATGCAGTACTATTGAATAACTAATATTAAATACTATAAATAATTCTTAATTCAATTTTAGTAAATATTTTAAGTAATCCTAAATTAAGTAGTTCTAAAAACTATGTAATATCAATTATGTAATACGTGAATTAATTAACCCTTCAACTGCCAAATTTTTATTTTTAATACTTTGGTGTATTAGGGTTGAAAATGGAATCATATAATGAAATTTAGATTACTTTACGGGTATATTAAAAAGATAGGTATTTTCTGACATTTTAATTAGAAAATATAAAGAATAAAAAAAGGATGTTATTTTTTAATTGTGTTATCAGCTAAAAAGATGTATTAGTAATCGCACATACGAATATACTATGAAATGCAAAAAATTCGAATAAAAGTTTACTAGAAGCGTTAAAAGATAATTTTACCGCATGGGTTGTAAATTTATATGTCAAATACTTTTATTAGTAAGGCAACATTGAAACGAAAAATAATTTTGAAAGCTACAATGTAATTGTCTACCGAATACACACTTTATTTAATACAATCCTACTGCAAGTGATAAAAAAATATATTTCAAGTCCCCTTTTGGGGATTGCGGTAACAAATGTGTTAATAACATACATGTAGAATAAAGCTACTTGATTTAACTACCTCAAATTTATAATAAATTGTTTGCTGCATGCAAAGAAATTTGAACGAAGAGGAACACAAAATGCAATTACTATTTTATTGCTTCACATTTTTGTGATAGTAGTAATTTTCACTTCGTACCATGAGAGTTAATTAAAATTGTTTTTAACGGGATCGTAAAAAGAAAGTCGCTGTTTGTTGTTGCCTGTCGTTGTTTCCCGAATTTTGATGAAATATCAAATATTACATGAATAAGTTAGATATTTTAATTTATTTAACTAATTTCTTTTTAATAATCTTGTGTGATAATAACTGATATGGTTATATGAAATGAGATTAATTTTATTATTAACTTTACGATGAATAAATACAGTGGTATTCGTTAAATTTTATTCTATAGAGGTTTAATATTAATTATCTATAAATGTCTTGTAAAATAAAATTTATCTAAAAGTTTCTATAAAAGTTTTGTAGAATTAAATTTATTTTACATAGACTATATAATATAAAAAAATATGTTTTATAGATTTGTAAAATCTCACAGTTAATATTCACTAATGATTGACTAATTTACTAATTTTATGTTGAGTAACTATGATTGCGCAGTTAAATGAATTCCATATCATTTGTTTCTTCTTTTCATTTGTATAAAACTAATGTGCTTACATAAGAAATTACGTTGTTTTTTCATTGTTCCTTTATATGTTTGAGTATAGTACTCGGCGAAAATGATACGCAGAATATAGTAACGTATAATAATTTAATTTACAATTAAATTTTAATTTTAAATACAGGCTTAAATGGATCAAATTATTTTTTTAATGAAACAATGAGTATAACTTTAATTTTACATTCAGTTACGTATTAATAAAATTTGTGGAAGACTACACTGAGAAGTAGTATTAAAATTTCATAAAGCGAAATTCTTGTATTAATATTTGAGTGATTTAGTGAGTGCAAAATTTAACTTAATCACATTATTAACCAGAATCCATGCATTTCTCATGTATGACTTACGAGAGCCAAAATATTAAACCAGATTATAGTACCAGATGATAGAAGAATACAAATATACAATTTTTGTTTACAGTCCAAATGTAGATGAACCTCAAGTCTCAGCGGTAACTGCTGGTTTTGGGGATGCATTAACAGCAGCACTCGACGTTATGGCGTTTGCTCATGACTTGGACCTCACCACTGCCACAGAATCGATTCCCACCAATATTGACGCAAAACAATCGAAACCGAAGGTTGCCAGTAGCGAACAAACCAAATTAACAACAAATAATCAAGAAAAACCATCGATAAAAGAAAAACCAGCCACGGAGATCGCGAATAAACAACCAAATGGTAAAGATGAGGCCAATAAGAAACCTAATGAAGCTGTCGACGTTGAGAAAATGAACGTGAAGAATGCAAACAGTGAGTAACAATATTGTTCTAAATAATATTAAGAATATTATTATTATTTTAAATGAAAGTTATAATTAAGCCATTTATTTTGAGTGGCCAGATTTTTCAGAACACACCCCATTTGTGTTTTATACATAATTTTCATTTGGATTTTAAAGTTGAATTAAAGTGATTACAAAGTTGAAAAAAAAACGAACCCAACTCGTACATCAAAAACTAGTATGTAAACACGCTTTCAATCCGAATCAGAAAAAATTTCATTGATTTACTCAGTGAACCAGTTTTCCACTAGTTTACAGTGCCATTGACTACTAAATCAGTGAATTCCACGTCGAGCCAGCGACAGTTGTAACGCCACTGACGAATCAGTGAAATATACTAGTGCGACGTCGTGGAATCAATTCGAAACTGCAAGCAACTGCCACGCGAGCTGTATAGTTTCAATCTTCTCGGGTTCAACTGGTGGATGTACTACTTTTTACGAAAATATTTTGCAAAGAATTACTGTTAAAAAAGAAAATAAAAATCTAGTTCGAATTGCCACATTAAGTGGACTGTGGAAATTCCAAATATGCTTTTTTCAATTTACACATATTTTCTAAATTATCTTATTTTAAATACATGTTTTATTTTAGAGCTAATCAGATGTCTTCGTAATTACGACAGTAAACAGAATTAGTATATTTTTACAAATTATCGGAAATTTCAAATAAAAGCTATGTGAATCTATGAAAATTTCGCTGTCTATCGCTATGGTCACTAATGTTGCTACTACTACTTGTAAGAGTTTACATTATACCAGTAAGCTGTGCCAGAGGCCCGTGCAAGTAGGTACTCGAATTTTTGCGTTTCTTACTTCGCCTGTACATTTCTTACTTTGCCTGAATCTTCACATTTGTGTCAAAAGAGGACGGGTCAAATGACGTCGCAGGGTCTAGTGGAAGAAACCATTTTCTTTTTCCAACAATAGATCTGGTACATCAAAAGCGAGAAACGCAATAATTCGACTACCTACACCTTCGACAGCCCCATTATAAACACAGGCAAAGTCGAAAGCTGAAGTGTCACAGTCAAAATGGTAACGGGAGCATATGGGTTCTGGCCATTCTGACCCTGCTAGACAACGGTCATTGAGTTTGTCCAAAAAGTGGGGATTCGTTCCCCACGAAACCATTGAGAGTGTTTGAGAGTAACGAAGAGAGAATTCGGTCGATAAAAATATTTATGAATTTAGTGTGAAGTCTAGGAATCCTTACATACTGTCGTAAATAAACTACAAAAAAGAATCAATAAAACGCTATCGGATTCGATATTTAAACAATGCCGATTAATAATTAGTAAGCTTCATCTGTTCCATTGATTACATCAGTGAAGCAAACACAAATCACATCAATGATTAATTTATTCCCACTGCTTCAGATCAGAGAATAGGTTTATAATCTATCAACTGTTACTGAAAACGAATATTTTCTAAATTTTCAAGTTTTAATAGAATTTGCAGATTTTCTGAGTATAAATTATTACGAATTACGAGCTATGAATTACTGTTATTTAAAGCCTCAAAAAATGGCGAAAGTCACGCACGCATCATAAATTTGACCATTGGGGAATGTCCTTTCATAGTTCACTATCTGAAAGGACTATTTTTGAATATACGGTTAGACTCTTGGAGGAAACATGAAATTGAGATTGTAATTTATGTCGCAGTTCTCCTCAGAATATTTAATAGCAATCAAAAAATGTACCTCGGATGCCTTAGGTTCCAAATACATATTATTGCAGATAATAAATTAATTGCCAACTCTAATTTAAAAAATACATGAAAATTTTTGTCAAAAAATAATTACATTTTTCATTATTAGAAAGTAATTTAACTCTAGATTTAAAAACGTTTGATGACCACTTATTTCTAAATTAAAACTGAGGTAGAAAAATAAATAATAAGGGATGATAAGTTAACATACATTTTTACCAAAATATCTTAATAATTTCAGTAATTTAAAATACGAAATCTAAGATCCGTCATTTTTGTTTCATTTTAGTGTTAAAATCGTTTTATCTATTACGGGGTTATTTTAGTAATTAAATTTCAAGAAATCCATTTTTTTATTATATTTTGTAGAAATACTAATTTTTAAGTGTCAAGCTTTGAGAGACAAAACGTTTTGACTCTTCTAATTATTTATAGTATTGGATTTGGGAGGATTTTTATTTGTAAGTTAGAAAAAAAAGTGTTTCATTATAATAGTATTTTTATAAAAAAACATGTTTTACATTTATTAGTGTACTGCATTGTTTAGTAATTTTTTATTCATGATATAAACGTACATTGTATGTTAGAAGTCTTATATAAATATATAAACATATACATATAATATAAATATATACAAATATATCATACATTCTTTTGAATAGCAGTCCTAGTCCTATTTAAAATATGCAATTTGATAAAATAATTTCCGATCAAATTTCTTTTGATTTTCTTTTTTCAAAATGTCTAAAACGAAGTTTCGTCTATCTGAATTCCTTATTCTGAATCTTTTCTAAATTCAATATCATTTTAAAGCCACAGTGTAAGAAGCAGTCAAATTCTCAATATTAATAATAATAATTTCCTTAAGTCGAAAACTATTTTAGAAAATCAAAATGGTTATTGAACTTCTACAGTAAACTTATTTAAAACCTTCAAACGTGTAGCGGATCGGAGGCTGACTAACTTTTACTAAAAATATTTCTTTGACAGATTATTGGAAATGCCTGAAAAGATAGTTATTTTTGGAGGATAAAACGTTTATACGTACACAGAAGAATTCACGTAAAATGTTATGAGCCATTTCTTTTTTAAACTACAGCAGATATCGATCTTATATTTCTTTCTGTTATTAAATAAAGCTAAAAATGATTCGATATGCTTTGAGTTTTAGCTTACTGTAAAAAGATTAATAAGGATTCTCTTCGTTAAAAATAAAACTAATAATTCTTTGAATTATATTCAAACACTTGCAAATTTTCACGGACATTATTTTCAATAAAAATAAATATATTTTTGTTGCATCTGAAGAAACTTCTAAAAAATCCACACGGACGTTTAAACTGAAACGAAGGATAATCCTCTACAGCTTGCTTCGAATTATTTATTCAATAGAATTGCGAAATTGATTTATTTAATAGAACTACATTGACAACAATAAATGCTAACAATAAGATTTTAAATAATTAGCACTAATCGAACATGTACTTTGAAATTAAAAATAAACAAACTAGAAAGAAAACTAAATAAACTAGTAGAAAATTAAACAATTAGTAGAACATAAATTAATATAAATATCAATTTTTATCTCCACAAGAATCAACATTTTCAAGAAAAGTATCTCAATGAATTTTGTAATTTGAAATAAAGAACGTGTGATTATTTGACCGGTACTGAAAAGTGAATTTTAGATTACATGTAGTCCCAAGAATACAGGGTGTTCGGCTACTGGTGGGCAATATTTTAAGGGGTGGTAGCTGGGGTGATTCTGAACAACTTTTTCCTTTACCAAAATGTTGGTTAAAGCTTAGTTTTTAAATTATTAAGGAAAAACACTGACCAATCAGAGCGCAAGAATAGCGCGCGCTCAGACGCGAGAGCGACAGCTTCGAGCTTGACGGCTGAGCGCGATCGTGAACAAGCACGTTTGCACCATGACAATGTAATTGCTAACAGAAAACCACTACGTGAAAGTTAAATCAAATAACGAATAAAACAATTAAAAATAAGATTCGGTTATGCATTATTTACAGATAGGGGATAAACTAATTATTTGTTATTAACTCAAACCAAGTAAATCGAATTTGTTCGATATTTGTATTTATTTTTCGAAAGGAATAAGGAATAAAATATCGAAAATTATTCTTGTCTCTCGTTATAAAAATACAAAACAACAAATTCGCATATTTTGAAGGACAAATAACTTTTCTATTCATCAGAAAAGATTTTAAATCTAATTAACTAACAATTGTATTAATACCTGCCTATTTTAAATTTACAAAACATGTAGAAATAATTTAAATCAGACTCACGTATTGTTTAAAAATAATCCTGCTTCGGTGAAAATGTGTTGTCGTGACTGGGTCATTTCACCGGAACCAGTAGCGAACTCAAGTGACGTATAATTCGACTGGTAATATTTCTAATTTCGCTTCACCTTATTTCGGAACTGAATGAATTTATCAAATTAAAGTTAGGTAAATTAAACTCCACAAATTTCTCCCTCGATCTCTATTATCGTACACCTATAATTATTTCTATACCTACTTCGAAACGCTAACGGTCTTAATTTTAACTTATCTTAAGAGATAATAATGTATGAACACTCAAACTTGCTTCTTATATAACATTACGTCTCCAATTAAACACTTTGTTTAATTATCGGTGACCTGGATAGCGCTTCAAATATGTTTTCCTCTTTATAAACAAATTTTAATGATCTGTTTACGATATCCTTGATCCAGTTTTTCCTCACGAACGAAACAAAAACGTAACAGTACTGCAACTTTATATTAAAACGCAACAAGCATCTTCCATTTTCGCTCGAAAATAATTCGCATCCGTCAGGATTTAAAGCAGGTTTGCCAACTTTTATTACACTGGCGTTGTACGCGGCGCGTTAATAAAACTTGAAAACGAGTCTACACATTAAAGTAATGAAAACAAGTCTACTGTCAGCAACAGTTTCGACGGAAACGGGAAAGGACATTTCATTTTGGAATCAAACATAACTGTTTGGAATTATTTCAACATTATAGAAGGCTAACAACTTTTGAGTACTAAAAGGATTTATGTACATAAGTTTCGTAATGCGAAGTGAATATTTTATCGCTATTTTTTCATCCATTGTAAAACACGTAGAATAATTGATAAATTTCTCAATGAAATGTAAAAAACACTTGTATTTTTTTACATATGTAAACGCAATAATTTTATTGTGTTCCTGATAAGATATTTGTATTTAGAATAGATGAGGACTAAAAAATTGTGGTACAATTAAAGAAATTCTGTTAATTTTTTAATATAGAATGACCAATTTTGTGACGTAATTTTTGTTTCGTTTGTAAAAGAAATTTTAAATTGGTTAAGGATTACAAGCTGTAATAAATATTGCAAGCTTTCTAAAAAGTATTACTTTTGAAATGTATAGTGAACAACATTATACAATTGTTTCTGTATACTTATAAGAGAAAAGCGGAAATCACTTACCAATTTATCTATAAATCTAGCAATAATTCATATACACTAAATAACTGTTGTGACTTAAAATCAACATCTTAAAAAATCATCTTACAAAATTCAAAAGCCAGTATTACATATCTAATAATTAATTATTAGTTATGAATAAATTATTCATCAAAAGAATAATATTGCTACTGTTGTCAGTATGAATTTAAGTCCAGCGCGTGAACTAATGAAAATGACCGACGCTTCTACATTTTTGGCGTTGTAAACAAACGTGATGTTTTTCACAAGTTTCGTCGATAAATTTTCAGTATCAATTTAACGTTGAAAGTACCCTTGTATCTGCCATATTTGTTTTGTATATTACCGCCTCTCTAGCATCGCTGGTAGTTTTTTTTCAGTTGCCTATTTCTACATTCTCGAACGTTTTCATTAATATTCCTCGTTGACACGAGGATAAAAAACAAAATATTAATGTAAATCGTTTCCATTCAGAATATGCAAAGCCTTGTACAAATATAACAACTCTCTTTGCTTTTATTAATCTCAGTTTTTGACTGAGAATCCAATATTCTTCAAATATTAATTTTAACCATATAAACAACAAATTACGTGAAATAAATTACAAGAAATAAATTGGTTGCACAAAAATTATTTCAGGAATTCTATCAATATACCAACTGTTTAAGAAAAACTATTTTATTTTCGTCTTCTTACGAATATAAAATGAAGCAAATGGAGGTAACATAATGAATTTGTTTACTTATGAAGAGGTTGATTTATGTGAAGTTTACTTACTTATGTTTACTTACGTTTGAGAGAACATACAAGGTTGGTATATTTATGAGACATTTGAAAATCAGGTTTTGTGTAACCCAGATAAATATTAATTTACAATATGCCAATTTAGTTTTACACACAACGAACTACTAGTTAAGGAATACTGGCTATAATTTCACACTAAAAGCTTGAGTTATTAAAAATATAAAGTGTTGGTATATTTATGCAACACACAGTACAGATGTCAGCCCACGAGTTGGCGCGTGAGAAGGTTGTTTCAAAGTAAAAAGAAGCTATACCTATCCCCTCCGGGAATACTTCCATCGTTACATTTCGGAAAATAAGAATAATGAAAGTAATAACTGCATCACGCAATTCACACTATCTCAGTCACTCTGGAGACATTTTTCGATATTGCTTTTGGCCTAATAGGTATGTGTAACTGTTTGAGCCAATTGTTTGCACCGCCGAAAATACGTGTGAGTCTAGGCGTCTAAAAATTTGAGAATATAGAGATTTGGGAATGTAGGGATTTGGGAATGTAGGGATTTGGGAATGTAGGGATTTGGGAATGTAGGGATTTGGGAATGTAGGGATTTGGGAATGTAGGGATTTGGGAATGTAGGGATTTGGGAATGTAAGGATTTGGGGACGTAGCGATTTGGGGATGTACCGATTTGGGGACGTAGCAATTTAGGGACGTAGCGATTTGGGGATGTACCGATTTGGGGATGTACCGATTTGGGGACGTAGCAATTTAGGGACGTAGCGATTTGGGGATGTACCGATTTGGGGACGTAGCAATTTAGGGACGTAGCGATTTGGGGATGTACCGATTTGGGGATGTACCGATTTGGGGACGTAGCAATTTAGGGACGTAGCGATTTGGGGATGTACCGATTTGGGGATGTACCGATTTGGGGACGTAGCAATTTAGGGACGTAGCGATTTGGGGATGTACCGATTTGGGGATGTACCGATTTGGGGACGTAGCAATTTAGGGACGTAGCGATTTGGGGATGTACCGATTTGGGGATGTACCGATTTGGGGACGTAGCAATTTAGGGACGTAGCGATTTGGGGATGTACCGATTTGGGGATGTACCGATTTGGGGACGTAGCAATTTAGGGACGTAGCGATTTGGGGATGTACCGATTTGGGGATGTACCGATTTGGGGACGTAGCAATTTAGGGACGTAGCGATTTGGGGATGTACCGATTTGGGGACGTAGCAATTTAGGGACGTAGCGATTTGGGGATGTACCGATTTGGGGATGTACCGATTTGGGAACGTAGCAATTTAGGGACGTAGCGATTTGGGGATGTACCGATTTGGGGACGTAGCAATTTAGGGATGTAGCGATTTGGGGATGTACCGATTTGGGGACATAGCAATTTAGGGACGTAGCGATTTGGGGATGTACCGAGTTGGGGATATACCGATTTGGGAATATAGGAATTTGGAGATATGGGAACTCAAGAATATGAAAACTCACGGATATAGGAATTCGTAAATACAGGGATTTAGGAATGGTATATCGATTTCGATGTATACTCTTGTAAACAATATGTGTGAGTCTAATTTTTCTATTCTAACCAATTGGAGCCGTAGCTCTTCTAAACATCTGGGTCAGCCTCTTCATACGACAACTCGTAGGAGGACATCGGTGCAAAAACGAAGAAAATATTCGATGCATGTACATGTTTTGATAATATTCTTATTACATGTCAAGACAAATATTAAAAATAATATATTTATTGAAGTTAACTGTGATTATAGCAATACTGTACCATCAGATGATATATATAATAGAATACATAACATTGTTGCGGATTGTTAACAATTAATGTAGAAATGCTGTATAAGTGCCATAGAAGATTCAATATTACAAATACTTTAAAAGACATTCATGACATTTTTGGAGACTCTGTCAATCTCAATCTGATGGTTTCTCAACTTCAAACGTCGCGATTTTAACCTAGATCGGTCTTTTAATATTAGTAATGGAATTTCAGATAAGCGACTTTACGAAAATCCACAAATATCGACAGACGAAATTGCCCCAACCTCAAAGATTAAAAGGTTGATTGTATATTGACGTTTAAGTAAAATTGGCTGCTAAGTGGGACATGTGTGTATTCCACTTACTGACAGAAAAATAGATACAGTATGTGCATCTATGCTCAATAAATTGTCAAATCTAATCAAATCAATAATAAAATCAAATCAATAATAATAGTCAAACATTTGACTACCTTATTCGCCTAGACCAGGGGTCGGCAACCTTTCTGGAGTTAATAGCCATTTTTTTCCCCGATGTGATAAATTATTTTTCTAAAGAGTCAAATATACATACATCGGTAATGTGTATTAGAAAAAATAATATAACCATTATCTGAAACATGTATTGATTGTGAAATCAAAACATTCTATTTTGCGTAGTAACAGAACATATAAGTCAACGTATTAAAGAAAACGGAAACAGTTTTTGGTTTTGAGTGTGGTGTCGGTGAGTGTGGAGAGCAAGATTAGCGAAAGCTAGGTTTACATGCATGCGATCTGACGCGCATTTTGATGTGTGCGCAGGATTATTATATTTGTTTGGCAATTGCAACATTGCAGTTTATTTTTCAATATGTACTATTAAACTACTCAAGAGCCACAAGTATGATTCTACTGAGCCGCAGGTTGTCGATCCCTGGGCTAGACCCTCTCCAAAAGTTCTTAAGAAAAGAATAAAAGCTTCAATGTCTTTTTATTTGCCTCAGATTCGAGCACAGTCGAAGAGTATCATGATCTGTTCTTGGAATTTGTGATTGCTTCGGAAAGTACGAGCGATCCTGAAACGCTATTGAAAATGGCGGAACGCGTTGCTGCGGAATTTGATTCGTCTCCCAATCCTAAAATAAATTTGCAAATTTTGGAACAGTTCACGATGACAAAAATACCGATGGAGGAACAAGCTGCAGCTGTCAAGAAACAATATTTTATCGAATCCAGCGATAACGATTTTGGCGGTAAGTGTGACTGTTTTCACGATTTATTGATTGCTATAGACAAAGTTTCTATTATAATTTCAGTTGATTCGTATGAATCTTTCGTTATTTAATTATTCAAATTATGTATATTTCATTTTTTAATGTATTCAAAATTGTACATGAATTTTCTTCTGTAAGTTACAAATTAAATTATACATATTCTTTTATAATTCATTCATTAATTTGTTAATATTAATTTTCTTACATAATTTATTAATTTGTACAAATTTCGTCTTAAAATTTATCGACTAATTTTGGCAGTTTGCTTATGGCCTTTGTGAGATGTAAATTTTTCGCAGTATAACAGGAAATGAATAGAATTTATCTCAACTTAAGTATCTTTAATCGTCCCTTTTGAGAAATTGACACGATCCTTTCTATTATATCTCTTTACAACATCTGCCCCCGTACTTTTGCAAAAGAGAACCGATTTCCCGATAAGATTCTCCTCTTTCGCGGTGAAAAATGACTAACTGTCGCACGTCAATCTTTTGCTTTCCCGTCTCATGTTCAAAATTTCTGACTGATCACAACGATTTTCGCATAATAACTGATATTTCGCATAATTATATTTCAAACAATAACTGACATTTCGAATTAACGTCTACATTTAGCTTAACATACATTTTTGTTGATATTAAATATTGTGCGAATACTTTTTACACTGGCTGCATGTCTGTAAACTGCATTAAAACTGAAGAAGAACAATAACCAAGAAATGTAGATAACTATTAAATAAAATATTTTTGCGACTTAAGAATACATTTCCTAATTCATCATTTATTACCCTACAAATTAATTTAAATAAATAAAACTTGTAGCGTCATTAAGAAGAATCCATGTTTTATAACAAAAAAAAAGAATACTAAGTTGATAAATATTTGTACATAATTGATTGCTTTAAATCTGCAGACTAGTAACTGAGAAAATAGTATAGTATCCGAATATTAATGTAGTGTTAATATGTAACAGTACAGTATTAATTACTGTAAAACTAGTAAAACTGTAAAAACTAGTGTTAAGTAGTCAAATATTCGTCTGCAATGATGTTTAGCGACGTCTTATGAATAGCACGACTCACTCTGTACACGAAAAACAGAATTATTGAATATAAGTTGGCGCACGATCGATGGAGCAGCAAGTGTCACGTTGAATTTAAGAAAATTGATCGTCTTATCGCAGGCGACAACTTGCTAGGAACGGTGGCCCGTTTACGTAGAATAAGATCAGCTAACAGCAGATTTATCACGGCACGGAGACATTCACGGCATGTCAATGACGACATGTCATCGACGTCTTCCGCATCCGGCGACGGAAATCCTCGATACCAGCATTTGCTAAACGACACTGAAGAGCTACCGTCGAATCAACGGACCGAGAATCCAGATGATACAATCGTGGCGAACAAATCGGAAGTAAAACAAAACGATGCTAACTGTGGATCGAGGTGCAAAGCTCAGAAGCGTAGACCAAAAACAGCTAGAAACAGGTAAATCATTTCATACGCATCCTTATGCCTTTTTGTAAACTTTAGAGTCAGGAGCAAGTCTGGTTTTCGCAGAAGAGTTTAATAATTTGAGAATGTGGGAATATAGGAAGTTGGAGAAATGTTGGGAATTTGAATTCAAGAATATGGAGAGATGGAAAGGGGTGTGAGAAACTGGAGAACAATTTGATAATTTGGAAATTGACATTTGCAAATTTGAGAGTTCAGAAATTTAGAGATCTGGGAATGGGACTCCTTTTAAAACGTAGACATAGGATACAAAAATAATGAAACAAGTTCAAATACACACGTGTCCGATTTGACTTTATTTCAGTCATAACTGTACAAGATCCATTTCAAGAAATTGCAATGCATTTGAATTAAAAATTCGTATATAAAATTTGAATTAAAAATTAAATAATAATGAACATCATGTGCCCAATATATTGTATTTGATCACATGTTTATTAAATAATAATAAACATATTGTATTTTACCAATTCGTTAATAGTAATAAGACTGATATAAAAGGTAAAAGTTAATAGTAATATAAAATATTAAAGTTAATGGTAATCTAACAAATTAAGGTTAATAGTAATATAAATGATTATAGTGTTTAAAAGCTACAGAGGAGCATTAGAGTTATTAATGACACATGTCACTAATTCGTTAATTATAAATTGTGACAAATTATTAATAATTCACCAATTTATCTGACTAACTGTTACCTATGCACTTATTCATATGTGACTGATATTTAATACTGATAACACTGTACAACAAATTTTGACTTTTTTTTGATTTCGTAACCGCCACTATGAAATTCTTATAGGTTTTTGCGAGCTGAATACGAATCTGAAATCCGTTTTTCCCTAGGACGTACAGTTTTTGAGAAAATTAATGTTAAAAAAAATTGCAAATTTTTAACTTTGGAAATTTTTTGTGCTTTTACCATAGCAGCTATTCAGTGGCTTTTTACACGAGAAAAATCTGTGAACTTTCCCGAATAAAACGATATAAATTGTTATTACATTGTGTATATATAAATATGTTTAAATAATGATCAAAGTAAGAAAGACACCAAAAACGCACCAATTTTTGCTGATATATTTCAATTTATTTAAAAAACTATGGGTCTAGGCGAAAATCTAACCATCGTACGTGATAGAGCAGACATTTCTGCTGAAGAAAGCATCAAGCGAAGTTACAAAATCGCTTTCGTTTTCTTTTTATAAAAAAAATAGTTCGGCAAAACACGCGCCGTTGCCAGTGGTATTCAATGTTGGCGCGGCGCACCATTCAGTTGTTCCGTTACGCCAAGACAGTAGGCAGGGCGACTACAGCGCCGCGCCAACATTGAATACCACTGGCAACGGCGCGTGTTTTGCCGAACTATTTTTTTTATAAAAAGAAAACGAAAGCGATTTTGTAACTTCGCTTGATGCTTTCTTCAGCAGAAATGTCTGCTCTATCACGTACGATGGTTAGATTTTCGCCTAGACCCATAGTTTTTTAAATAAATTGAAATATATCAGCAAAAATTGGTGCGTTTTTGGTGTCTTTCTTACTTTGATCATTATTTAAACATATTTATATATACACAATGTAATAACAATTTATATCGTTTTATTCGGGAAAGTTCACAGATTTTTCTCGTGTAAAAAGCCACTGAATAGCTGCTATGGTAAAAGCACAAAAAATTTCCAAAGTTAAAAATTTGCAATTTTTTTTAACATTAATTTTCTCAAAAACTGTACGTCCTAGGGAAAAACGGATTTCAGATTCGTATTCAGCTCGCAAAAACCTATAAGAATTTCATAGTGGTAGTTACGAAATCAGTTGGCTGTTGTACAGTGTAATTAATGATCTGTTAGCGTATCCAACTAATAGTTAATTTTGCACTAACTTACGTGACTAATTAGAGAACCATGCAGAATTATAAGTGAACAGCACTGTGGAAATTAGGGTTTTCGTAAAAAAAATTGATCAACTAGTTAAAGTCAGGAAACTTCTCGAATTATTGGTAACGGGAACATACCGGATGTAAAAGTAGATAGTTTCTGGAAATGGAATCACGTGCAGACGAACTTGAATCGACTCAGGTAGCTGCAAAAGGATGGAACTTTGTAAATGAACTCGACGAGAAATCTTAAAGTCACTAGGGTGAGAATTTGCAGACGAACTCAATGCATGATTGAACAGATGCTGGAAGGTTACCTAAATTTCAGATGAGCCTGATACCAGATTAGAAGCCCATTAGGATAAGTCGGAAGTATGTACATTTTGAAGGTGTAAGATTTAACGGTTGAACTAGCGCCAATTTCACCTGAAGTGATAATATTATTGTAGGATTTTCAGGTAGAAACAGTATATTAGATATTAAGAGGATTTATTATATTTAAAGTGAGAAAGTATGATTGAGTGATAGATAAGTTCGGCTAACACTCAATAATGCAGAAACGACACAGTTATGTTAGGGAGAGTCTGCATAATAACTAGCGCCAGTAGCCTTGCCAACAGGTAGTCGACTTTTTGCGTTTCTTGCTTTACCTGTACCAATCTTGTTGTTGCAAAAAGAAGATAAGAGGGAAAGGAAACTATTTTCTTACCAAAATTCTCAAATTCCTACATCTTCAAATACCTACATACATTCGAATACATTCACAAATTCCTATATCATCAAATCCCTATGTCCCTAAAACCTTACATTTCCAAATTCCGACATCCCCAAGTCCCTACATTCCCAAATCCCTACATCCCCAAATCGCTAAATTCTCAAATCTCTTCATCTTCAAATCTGTAGACCCCCGATTCTTACACAGACAAATCCCTGCATTCCCAATTCCCTAAAGCCCTAAATCCTTACATCTCCAAATCCTTACATCCCCAAATCTGTATACCTCAAATCTTTAAATTTCCAAATCCCTACATTCTCAATTCTCTAAATCCCCAAATCCCCAAATCCCCAAATCTCTAAATCTTTACATCCCCAAACCTCTCATCAAATCACTAAATCCCCAAATCGCTAGATTACTGAATTTTTAAATTCAATTACTGAATTTTTAAATAAACCTGGTATGGGCAAAGCAAGAAATGCCAAATTTCGACTGCCTACGAATAATGCTTAGCGCTAGTTACTGGCATAATGTGGACTCATGAAAAATCGAAATAAATAAATGTTGAGTCGAGCTACGTGCACTATGGCACTATACTTTCTTCACACTGAGGATATTTCCCGAAGGTTCAAACGCTGCTTTGAAAAGGGTAGGTCATGTGGTAAAAGGTTGTCCTCATGGCACCGATTTTGCAGAGGCAGACATTCTTCCGCTGACCTCCGGCTGAAAGTGCCAGTTAACGAAAAATACTGAGTTTAACGTTTACACGGGTTTTATTTCATGTACGTGTTTGGCATAAATTCTTAAAGGTTTATATTCGCTTAGATCACGCTACACAATAACTATAAAACGATATTATGTGCGTAATCTCCAGATCATAAGTTTTTAAAACCCCTTGGGGGTGTAGCTATTATCGGGAGTTCATGAAATAGTTTTGACATTAATTTTACATCCCCCTACTTTTCGCGTTTATTCAAATAACTCATTTAATAAAGTTCTTGCATAGTCAAGACTGTTTGTATGTATGGTTAACTAGTTACTAATATAACTAAACAATAATTAACAAAAATGTAATTATGGGGTCCACAAAAAAGGGATTAGAGATCAACACTTCGTAGAACGAATTTTCAACTTCTATTCCGATCACGGGTTCCCTAATCTCACAGAAGTGTACGTTATCATTGAAAGGAAGATTCCTTTGTATATTTTAGATAGAGTGCCAAAGTGCAGTCTCCAGATACATCTAGCTAGTTCATTCAGCTTAAAGTACATCGACCTGACAGCGTCGTATAGATGTCACTGGATGCAAACATTTATCCTACTATCAAACTTCAGTTTAATATTAGTATCCCCTATTTCTTGCTCCATGCACTGGAAAAATTTGCTTCAACCTGAATCTATGAATTTTGCGGCAGTTGGAACTAACTATTGCTGCAATATTAAGAGAAATAGAGAAAGTAGAAATGTTATGCATATTTTGGATTTAGCGATCTTTAACTGTACTACTGATAATTAGTATTGAATTTAAAACTTAATCGTAGAGCAAAAGGTTTATTATATATGAACTGCAACGTATGTCACTTTATGTCATAAGTTAAGGGGTTGACAGTGTTTCTGATCACAGTCCTTCCTGTCTATTTATTCTTATTTTTTTGATACAGCCACACTTGGGAATAATTGTCTCAGTTCTACGGGTTGAGATCTCGAATTTGATCAATCTACACCGATCAACAACATGGTCTTCATAACGTTCACTGTCATTTACCAGTGTTTGCTACTTTGCACTTACCGGCGGTTTCTACTTTGCACTTACTATCACCACTCACGAGGATCCAAAAATTATCCGTGTAACCGGTATCTCTCCCTAAATTTTGCTCCTATTAATCAGAGAACATCATTCAATACGAGGCTTCAAAACCAAATTCTGAAGATCCTCTTGTGGTCTACTTGGAAACCTCTGCGGAGCGAACAGAGCTTAACTCGTTACAGTAACTGGATATCCTGTTGAGAGTACTACCTACAACGTTTTGCAATTTCGAATTACAAAAAACTAAAGATCACCGGATCCATAAATGAACCATAATTGTCGATCGTAAAATCATGCCGGAGTTGACGATTTGATTGATTTTTTCGGTATTGGCTTAGGTGTTAATAATGACATCTCTAATCGTCACTGTAATTGTTTCAATCTATTGAAAATACTTATTCCTGAACGAGACATACAACTCTCAATTAGTGTAACAGGTGTCAAACTAAATGTTGTCGGAACACTACTATGCCATTGCTGTTTTAGGTACCCTTAGTCCAACGTACATGGCGTTGAAATCGTTGTTAGTCTAATCGCAACTAACTGAGACTGACATTGATGAATGAGAAACCCGTGGTCATCCAATAGGTCGGTGGTTGCGAAATGTTATTCGCAACCTTCATGCTGAATGCTCGAATGAGCTTCTCGAATTGAACATCTCCATGTTCTGCATCTGCAGCTCTTAGAATTGCGACTGAACGTCGGCACTTAACGATACTAACTGTTTCTAAGAGAAAGGAACACTATCTCGGGGAGAGGCTGTTTGATTTCGTTGCTAAATAGGAAGTAGCATAACACGGAAAGAAAAGGAAACGTGTAGTGGGTCATGTTTGCTTGCGAAACGAATAACATCTGGGTTCAGGGATGTACATGACAACCATTACTGTGCAGATATTCGCATCATCACTGTGACAGATATTCCCTTATCTTTTCTTTCCTTTTGCAATTGCTTTTTCCAGTTGTTCTGTTGAAATATCTTCCTGTGCTGTTCTACATAATGCTAATAGTTGATAATAATACTCAGGGATGTATAAGACATGTATGCATATATTTTGTTTATAATTTTTTTATTTCTTGTACACAAATTGTCTTCGTCCACTATTATAATTAATATGATTCTAATTCTGTTCAACGACGTAACAATCAACAATACCTAGAGGTTTAATTTTTACAATTTGGAAAAGATTGATCCAGATTAAAGTAATGTAACAAAATATAATATGAAATAATTATTACACGAATTTTTTTATATTCACAATTTAGACCACTTTCATAATCAGGGCTACTATATTTAGTTTAAATAAAAGTTATATGAAACCTGAGTTTGTTGCACATACGTCACTACAGTCCATACTCGCTCATACGTTACACTCATCGTTTACAGCTTCTACACCATGTGATTTAATAATCAATTACAAAACAAAAGTGGTATATACAATTTTTTCAGTAGCTATAAATGTCTGTACATGGAATCGCATATTATACCAATACTGATGTTCGCTATATTCAAATAAAGTCGCGGTAGGTCTTCTTTCGACGAAACACGATCCGGTAGAGAAATGAAAGCATAGAAAACACACAATTTTCTGGTCCGGCTTGAAAAGTAATTACAACATAATAGTCGTTCAGGAAGGGTTTCGTGGCGTTCGTGGTAAGTCACACAGACTCTTGGAAACGCTCAGCAATACAATAGCATCGACAATCGATTGTGTCGACATGTTGAGACCCGTAGAACACGCAATATTGGAACATAGATTTCCCATTTAGATTCGTCGATGTTTTCCTCTGTCGCAATTTTCCGCGGAACTCTCACAGCCACGACCCTCTTTCTTCTTCTCTTCCTTGCTTCTTTTTTTATCTAAATCCTCGACCGTGAACGGAATTAAGATCGCGTTTCGAGCACTCTAGAATTGTATTCAGCATGTAACACTGACAGCAGTATACACGATCCGAGCTACGTGCATACAATGATTTCATTGTGACGATTAATCGTTGTTCTACCCTGTTGTTGGAGGCGACGACATCTCGAACTCGAACAATGAAACAGTATGCTTCGTGGAAGTCACGAAAGTGTTAGTAAAAGAAAAGCAAGAAGTGGGACACTTTTTTGAGATAAGAATAGCACTCCTTGCTTCGAGGGACAACTAGTTTAGAAATCTATGAACTAGCGAAACGCTTTTAAACAAATGGGTGATCGAGTCTTATCTTGGCTAGTGTTATTAATATTATTCGCGTAGGAATTAACGTAGATGATTGATTAGATGTTGAATGTGGTTGAGCGTGAATTTATTAATTTGTGAATATAGATACATGATTAGGTGAACGAATAGGAATTTCATGAATGAATGATATGAAGTCATTATGAAATAACAAATTTTTAATATATTATGAAATATATGTATGATAAATTTTTAAAACATTTTTATTCGAAATAAGATTTTGTTTCGATTGAAAATTTCATGTTATTTTCGTACAATTTTTGGAATTCTGAGTTTTTTTTAAATTTTATTTGTTCAAGTAAGTTCTTATTTGAGATAACAATTTAAAAATGTAATAGAATACAAGAAAATAGTACTTATTTTGTACATATATTAAATAACTAATAAACAGTGTTGTAGCCCCCTAATTATTGAAATTGGTAAAATGTGCTCGTGTGTAAATAATTACTCAATAATTACATAATAATTATGCCTAATTACATATTACTTACAGAATAACTATACATAATTACACATTAATTACACAATAATTATACACAATTACATATTACAGATCCATAGAAGTATACCAGTATACGTAATCGAAATATTACAAAATGAGTGATAGTCTTGTTTTAATTTTCAAATTACAGAGGATTTCCGTTTGTTCAACTTCTGTTTTAATTAACTTGCTGCATAAAATATCAGACGGCGATATTCAATATTTGCACATGTAAAATTCTACCTTATATTACATTTTTACAATTTATGCATTAATAGTGCGAAGAATAATATAAAGAATAACCAGAGCAGTGATGTTATTAAAAAAAATCCCGATTTTATAAATTATTATTTCACACGCTTTATATATTTGTTCTTTACGTAAAAATGTACGTACAAGCACCGGGATTACACACACCATTTTTATATATTTATTAGCTGTTATATTTAATAAGTTGTATTTAATATTGTACAAAACATTGAAATTACATTGTACAGGAAGAAGGATGTTTTCACAGCGCTTTTTCATGGAAAGAAATTTTTAATTGCCACTGATATTTGTCGAAACGAAACACCGTTCTATCATCGAGCTGTCGTGCAATTTTTTCTCCGGAAAAATGACAAGGACCTAACGAAATGATGAATAACGCTCGAAACAGGTGATATAAATTAACGTATCCACGTGGATTTGGTATTTACCAGACTGATACAAAAAAGTTAAAGCACTCGTTACTGTTGCCTTTAAATCTGAATTCGATAAAATGTCAATTGCTTTAATTAGAGACGATAAGTCATTAATTAACACTAAAACTACCAACGTCGTTAAATGTTTTATAAATTTGTATTTTAAGTTACAAAATTTATCGAGGTGATTTTCTTGAAATGTGCCTCAGTTTTCATCATTTGTTTATTTATTTTTCAACTGGGTTTTTAATTTCAAAAGAAGTGTACGTTATACGCTGGTAGATTTCTGGTATTTATTATATATGTAGCGATTTCATAAACAACACTGAAAACAAACAGGATAATATCGTAAGTCACGATGCAAAGGATCAAAATTATTACGAAATAAATTGAACTGTTCGCTTTGTGTTCAAGAAGTATAAAATTAATTCTTTTGAGAAAAGAGTCACTGGAATTGGACCGCAATAACCGAGAGCAGAAAATTTATAAATACTGCTGCAGTAAATAGAATTCCGTTCGTCTGAAATACGTATTTTTATCGGTTTTAATTTCCTGGTTAACAATTTGGAAGCATGATCATGTGCGATAAAAGAAATTTTCTTCCAAATCTTAAATTTTATAAAATATTCAATATATGTGATTAAATGAAACTGTTATTTGTAAATTACATACGCTTTATGGGAATCTTTTTAAAAATCTTCAAATTAGACTTGAACATTCCTAAATTTCCCAAATCTTCATATTTCGAAATTTCTGAATGTTCAAGTTATCGGATTTTGCAATTTCTACATTTTCAAGTTTCTTAAATTCCAAACTTTCCAATTCACAAATTAAAAAATTTCTCAAAATCTCGAATGTTTAAATTACTAAATTTATATCTCTTCGAAATTTCTGTTCTCTAAATTTTTAAATCTCCGAATCTCAAAATCTAAAAATTTCAAATTCTCAAATTATGATTTGTAAGTTCCTAAATTCCCAAATTATGATCCTCAAATTTTTTAATTTTTACAATATATCAGAAAATTCCTAGATTTCTAAACGTTCAAATTCACACATTTCTTCATTTGTAAATGTCTAAACTAAATCACTAGATACCCAATTTCCTATACCCCCAAATTTTTAATCCTTTAAATCCCTATTTTCCTGTATTCGTATTATGAATTCTTGCTTTAGTCGAAATCTTCAGGAAGCTCAAACAATAGTAACATTGGACGCGTAGTAATTAACGCCATGTTTTCCGTATGGAAGCCATCCTTGTTGTTGCGGCGACTTCTGAAGATCATAAAACCATCGAGTTTATCTTCATTTTTTTGAATATTTTTGAACAAACAACCATTGCTCCTTGCAGCTGTTTATTACAGACAATTTGTAGTTCCAAATTGTTCTATTTAACATGTTTCGGCCCAGCACACTTTATGGTTTTATTACTGTCAAACCGGTAGCTGACGAGTGACGCTGTAGTATTTACCTCAGGTCAAACTTGACCTCAGTACAAACATTTTGTGAGGGCAGTCCTTGTCCCCTTCTCTTAATATTTTTTTAACCAATCCAATAGTTTATTTTAACCAAGTTGCTTCTCCACCCCCAGCTGCATGTCAATTTCACTCCACATTTCAATTTTTGGCGAGAATATTCTTTTTAGATAGTTCAAACTCTCTCGTCAGCTCTCAACTCATCAAGTACAATATTTTAAGAAGTCAGTAGCTACGAAGTGTTATTTTAAAGTACTACAAGCAAACATTCATTTATAAATAAATTTACACACTTATTTTGAATCAGTTATTCGTTCATTTTGTCTGAGTGGTATCACTGATATAGAAACTAAACGAGCTTGCGTTATCATTAAGTTGAGCCGCTAGCAACACAACAATATATGTATGTACTCTTTTGTGTTAACTTTTCAAACTCTGATATGTCACATGTGCTATAATATGTCATCAATTTTTATTTCATCAAATCGAGTCAGACTTCACAATATCGAATTCGGTCATTTCATACGCGACGATCTAAAAGAAGCATGCTGGAAATAGAGACATGTTACATTTTCAACGAAACTGAAGTTATAATACAATTTGTATGTGCATCGCAGCGTTAGCAAAAGTTAGTGACGATTAAACGATACCTGGAATCATTAGGATTCCCAATGATTGGAGATAAGTAAACGGTAACTATCGTACTGGTAGAAACTTGGATTGAGGACTAATCCTCTCGCTATGATATTCTAAGACCTCACACAATTTACAGAATATTTAGTTAACTGTACAAAAATTTGAATCTTGTAATTATAGCATAGAATGTGGAAAAGAAAAGCCATGAGTTGAAAAATTGATTCATGCGAATCCTTCATAAAATGTTCACATGTATATGTATAATGAAGACTAAATACATTATACGCAACAAAATACATTTATACATACTATAAGACATTTTATACATAGCAAAATAAGTTTATATCTAGTACAAGTAGTAGAAAAAAAACAGGTACTTAATTTTACAATGGTTACAACCCAGTGATCAACTGAGCCTAGTTTTGCCACAATTGAGATAATTTACTAAACATGAAATACTTACACTTCGATATGTCGTAAAAAATCAGATAAACGTGAAAATGTTATGTACGGATTACTGAATATAATTCAGTACTTACCATAGTAAATCTTGTATGTCCAAGTGAGACCGAATGTCAGTTTACGAACGAAACATTGACATTTGTGAACTCAACTATACAGTTAATGAAAGAAAACCATATTCTGCATTCCGTGATTGATTTCATATTTCATAGCCTCTATTTTAAAAAACAATGATATTCGCTATAACTTATTTATCTGATTATGCCCCACATTCTCTATCAAGTTTTTCATTAAGTTGACGCGCAGGAAACACAACAGAAGCCATCCTTGCTCTTGACTGTACATCGACACCTTATTTTCACGGAAGCTACTGACCGATAAGATTAAGGCTGTAACATCTAACCATAAATCATTATATTATTCCTGCAGTCTTCTATAGACGAAACCGAAATCTCCGTGGAGAAAGGAAACTCCGTCTTATCACTGCCTTCCACTAAATCGCAACTTTCAAGCATCCCATCCTTCTGAACCCCTTTGAAATTTACGTTCACGCCAGAGTTCACAGGAACATCCTGTTCCCTGTTCTCCAAAACCATACTTGCTCTCCGATTGACCGTTGGTTTAATGGTATTCTTGTTCTGCGCAATTCATGCACAGGGTATCGCCGAAGGAAACGGAGGATTCCGGCCAAAGGAGAAGGGAATCGATGGAGCGGAATAAGGCGGTTTCACCGGCGACATCGCCCACCGATCCGCTCGAACCATGGAGCACACGCGGAATTAAAGACATGAACACGATATTGGCTTGGGAGGAAAATGTGCCGGACAGTCCTTAACGAAACTTTACGATATTATGCGCCATGTTCTCCGATGGGTTGGCCAAAACGAACGCTGTTTTTGCGGCGACGGCAAAGCGGAAGCTATCCACGAAACTGGTAATTCGGGAATTTCCTTGGACACAACGTGTTCTTCGACGATTTATAGATAATGAATTTGGAAGAGCAATGAAACTTCTGTATATTTCTTTAGAAATAATTGTCTTCGGTATCAAAGAAAATAATAAATTTTGAAAATATTCTTACCAATGAAAATTTCAGGGGATAGAATACAGTAGATGCTTGAAAGATTTGCGAAAGTTGTAGTTAAGATATTTATAAATATCGTTTATTTCGGTTTTTAAATATATACAGTTAGCTGTTACATTTGAGCAATTACCATTTCTTTATGATGGGGAAATTTGTCAGAAACTAGTAACTGGTTTATTGTTATTCGAATGGTAATAATTGCGATTGTTAATGCAAAATAAGCTGTTGCATTTATGTCTATATATCAGTACTTAAACGTATAATATAGTTGTATATCCTGAAATTTTTTTTATATATTTATTTGTTGCTTACATGAAAATACTCACTCCAACAGTTAGTTAACTTGGGAGAGTTTATAAAATCATATTCTGCTATTTGTCTAACTTTGGCAATTATAAAATAAATGTTGTATATTGAAAATTTTGACGTCTTCTTCATAGCTACATTTTTCAAAAACTGAGATGAAAAAAATAATTTCTAAATTCGCAATGAGTACATAACAATTTAAAGTCAGTAACTGATTGCTACTAAATCAGTAAATTATTGTTAAATTAGTATGGAATAGTTTAATAAGGTTCATATATCGTAACAGTTTATTTGTTTGTTAATATTATCAATTTGATGTATGCCATTTATACGTATATTATACATATCCTAAACTTTAATAACATATAATGAGAAACTTTATATTAAATGTTGTTTATAAAAAGCAAGAAACTATCATAAGGCATTTTCGATCTTCTACTGTATTCTACCTGGTTCACAGCTTCGTTTTTTATTATTAAATAATCCCAATGCTGTCCTGTATAAAATTGCTTTGAACTTTGAAAAATTTCAATGTGTAAAATTTGAATAAAGTCATAGAAAGTTAGGAAATATTATACCATATGACTTTTTTTATTTTTACTTAAAAAGAAATAGTAACATGTCCCAGTTACAAGAATCACCCTGTATCTCTACGTGACGTCACCAGTCCTGTACTCGCAGAGAATCGTCTGACAACTCTGATCCAGACTGAAAGACAGAAAGCAAACAATTGTTAGGTCCCTTCTTTATGCTTCGAATTCCCAGGGCTCATCTTGTGGCGAGCGAACAATACTTGAGTCTCTCAGACTACATGTCCATCAGTTATGGTGATTTTGAGCGTCGATTTCGCTACATGCAGTATGGCGGTGAGTTTCCAATTGTGCTACACAACTCTCTTTCGTTCTACAGTTACTGTAAAATGTCGTTCAGTACGAATACGGTAAAGAGAAACTGCGATCATGAGAGCAATTTGAAACTAGTTTGCAACTGGAACAATTGTTGGAATCTATATTTTATGTGCGTTTAATTACAAGTAATTTAGAAAATTCTTTAACAACATATGTACTTTTAATGACTATTTTTAATGTTAATATGTTACTTACATATGTATTAACATTAAATATATCATAATAATAAATTTTAATCGAAAAACAATCATGAAAGTATATCATATTATCTACTGTTAAAACTTTATTACTTTCATAGATTCTGCATATTTAATTTTATGTTACCTTATCTGTCATTCTTTAAGTTTAAAATAAAGTTTGTTTGGTTCTATTCTGTACTACGTCATTTTGTAATAAGCATACTTTTATTTCTGAAGCGTACAGTAAATGTTTCTTACACAGTGACTAAACGTTATTTCATGTACTGCTTTTTGAACAAGAAGTCACGTAGCAACGGCTTGACACGTTGTCGACAGACCGCACTTTACGTTATAGAGAAATGGTGACCAGTAAAAGTTAAAAATTAATGAGGGAACATACTGAGGTATTAAGTCTCCAACGTGTGAAGATATCGTTCGCTTTTACGCAGGAAGAGCGGTTTCCACTAAAAGTGACTGGTATTTAGTAAGATAACGATAATGGCTCGCGTAGTGTGCACTTAAAACGTGAAATTTGAAGCATAATTTTTTCAACTTAAATTTATTCGATAAAATGAATAAAATTTATTAATGGAATTATTTGTGGTGATAACAGTATACATAATGCTTAGACTATTGCAACTTTGGATTCATATTTAGTTAAGTAAAGAAAATGATTTTATGATGCACAGTTGAGGAAGGAAATTCAATGGCAAACAGAGAGTGTTAATTCTGATCGTAGTTTATAGTGCTTACATGCTGCAATATAAATATGCGATTTTTTATAGCAATTATAATAAGAATGTTCGTTTCTTTACAATGATAGAAATGAACAGATAAATGCCAATTAATTATTACGGCTATAATTCATTATTTACTCATTATTCGGAATCAAATATACTCGAAATAACGAGTCTCAGAGATCAGACCCTTACATTCAAAGTACTTCGTCTCCCACTACATTTTTGTAACTAGTGTAAGATTCCAGAATCTAAAGATTGTTGTATCATGCTGAACAAATTAAAAGTTGAGAGTTCTTTTGTGTTTTACTGTTGGTTTGTAGAGAGCTCCTTCTTTAGCTCAGTCGAAGTTGGATCTGTGGATCTACTGGCTAACGCACGCGTATTTATACTCGCCCAGTGCCATAGAACCGTTACTGCGCATGCGCAAGTCTCTACATCACACATAGGTCGGTTTAGATAAATTAAACGACACAAATCCACCACTTCAACAAATCACTGTAAAGATTGATAGAACTAACAAAAGGGTTTTTAAAACGTGTGAGTTGAATACATTACAAACATTTCCAAATTCAAAGTGGCAAAAATAAAATGACAGATTAAATATGGCGATTTTTATAAATGGAAAGATAATACCTACATGGCCGCATATTTCGATGAAAACTTACGTTTGAAACTATCTAATGTAAAATTTAATGATTTGGAAATTTATTCGTAAATTTGATTTCATAAAATATTTTCAACGATTTAAACCGTTTGTGAGTCACAATGATTTTAACTTTTTCTAATTTTGCAAGAATTCTTGTGTTCATATGGAATAGTATTATATATAAAATAGTAAACTATTTTTTTTTTTAAATTTATAGCCTCCATCTTTCAGGTTAATGTTCAGAATTGAATGCTTAACAAATAAGAAGGTACAGATATATTTTGTGCGATAAATTATTATTGACACCACCGAAACAACAATGAAATCAGGACCTTTGAAACTTTAAAAATTAGAAATATTTAAAACTAAAATGTTCCACATGCGAATAATAATTCTAACGATTTGAAATTTTCTTTTGTACATTCGTGTTGATATTCTTTAATTTTGACGGCAGAATAAAGATTAATGTGGACAAATATTTACGCAAACGTGGCTCGCTAATTGCTCGGACTTGTGCGAGACAAATGTTTCCGATGGAAACATAACAGCTTCAAGAGATGAATTTTAAGAGAATGGAAGATGAATTGTTTTCACATTTCATTCCAGTTATGGAGTATCTCATAATCGTTGTCATTTAATTCATAACAGTTTTAGAAACATAACTTGATTTGAATAATTATCTCATGAAAGGTACGCCTTTTCATTAGAGTTTCTCTCCTGGAAAATATTATTCCAGTAACTACTACAGTAGACGGAATATTAGGATGAGCGTGGCTATTTACGAGAAGTGTATATTCCTAGGTTAATTAGAAAATTCAAATTAAAAAGATCGTGCGTGCCAAAGGGTTTAGGTTTACATTTTAAATGCTCCACGTACGAGACAGGAGAATTGAATTTAATTTATATTTTATTAAAAATGTGGTTATTCAAACACTATATATAAGAAACACATTATTAATAATTAATAAATTAATTTGTTGAACGCGGTTTTCGATCTTTGAATCTTCTGCAATTATTTTTTATTTTTACATAAGATGGACGACTCTATTTTCAAGTACTAGCCCATTGTTTGAGGTTATGTTTCGTACAATTTTTCATTTTTCAAAAATATACGATTTCATTTAGAAAATAGAATTTGATCCTCATATATCTTAAAATAATAACATATAAAAAGAATTTCATTTCGTTCAAACATTCATTCTCTTTTACCATGCAATTTCCATATAAACAGTTTTTGTTATTATAAATAGTTACAAAATTATGGAACTGTATCACTTTAATCGGAATACCTTGATCGTATAGGGTGAGTGAAGTAACTGGGCCAAAGTATAAGTCCGTTACTACTGATGATGGAAAAACGTTACAGGGAAAAGTTTTACATTGCACAACGAACTTTATCACCGTGCAGTGTAATTTCGCACAGCAGAACATAGGTACCTTTAAAAAAACGCATTTGTATTTATTTTTTAAAATAAATAAAATTATTTTAATCTTATAATTTTTTGAAATATGCAAACATTCTAAAGCAAAGTAACAGCAACGAGAAGATGCAAAAACTATGAAACTAAACTTTAGTAAATTCTAAAGTATTGTTTACTTCGTAAAGCAGATCAAAAAAATTTTTTGTTTTTGTTGAATAGAATTGAAAGAAATTACTGTTACCTGACGTTATACTCAGGAACCATTTGCCTGATAAAATGAGGATTAAACGACTAACCGCTATGTCTCCTAACATTTCGTATATGAGGTAGGTGTTTCAAGACGTTAAAACGAAAGGCTATTTATTAAGCATTCAGAACACGTGGGTAATCCTGTGTACAGCAATGCCCGAAGCTGTTGTAGCATGCAACAGCAATTAGTTTTCTTATCGAAGTAATTTTATCAATAAACTACGTTACTGCCCTATTTTTTGCTGCGTTTACGGAATACGTATGAACTTGTCCAGTTTCGTTTAGATTTATATTATTGCGGAAACCGCAGTATATTTAGGCAATTTAATTTTGCCGCGTTAAATAAGGTCTGTATCAGTAAAGTACCAACCACTGAATCTTCATACGATCACGAATGAATGTCGACTTAATGGTACGTTTAATTTGTAACTTATGAATAAGGTTAATTCATGTTTTTGATATGTAAAGTAAGTTTAATTAAAATTATTACTAAACCTAGTTCCGGGAACGTTGACCTACATTTGTTTGTGAAGTTGAAAGTCTACATAATTTAGGAACAATAAAACTCCATATTTTCAATTTAAAAAAAAGTATATATATTCTTTTTTTCTGAACTTTTGGATGAAAGAAGTATAAAATTCTACATAGAGTATGTTCCAAGTATAAAGAAGGATAATGCTTATGAGATAAAGTTTTTAGGAACAAAAAACAAAGTTTGCAGATAATATTTGTTCCTTTATTTTGGGTTTATTAGAAAGAAAATTTTAGAATTTACCAGTAATTTTTTTTTCAAATTCCACAGTCTTTGATTCCTCAAATTTTCATATTCCCAAATTTCTGAGTGCCCAAATTTAAAAACCTCAAAATTTTCAAGTTTTTAAACTCATGAATTTTTTAATGTTCAAGTATGCAATTTTTTCAAATATCTGAACTCCAAAATTGTAAAGTTTTCAAATCAGTAAAATAACAAATGGATAAATTGACTAATTGAAAAATGGATAAATTGAGAAATCAACAAGTGACTAATTTATAAATTAACTGACTAAATAATAAAATGATAAATTAAAAAATTGACAAATTGACAAATGGGCAAATGAATAAATTAACAAATCTACAAATGGACAAATTCATAAATTTTTAAATCTTCTAATTCCCAAAAGTCTAATTTCCAAATTCTCAAATTTCAAATTTGTTGAATCTCTAAACTAGATCCTCATATCTCCATGTCTCAACATTTTCAAATTACCAGATTTTTAAATTAAATCCCCTTATTTCTAAATCGCTGAATCCTGAGATTCTTAAAATTCCAGTCGCCAAAATCACCGAAGTCCTAAGATTCTAATTTCCAAATTTCCATCAAAATAAAATATATACCGCATCAAATACAAAAAGAGCCTACAAAAGTATCTACTGAATATCACAATAATAACTAATTATTTACTTATAGTCCTCATGTGCCATATACTAAAACAGCTGCGGCTATAATTTTCAACTTTCCCGAAGTGATCAATTAAATAGCACAGTATTCCCTAATAGTCCTAAATTTCAACTTTGTGAAAACAGTGCACCGTGTTAGAAACTCCGCATTTCCACCGTAAAATCTTCTTTCTCTACTGTTTCCGGAGAAAGAGACCAAAAGGGGATCGTACAAAATATAAAATTTCGGTTACTTGGATCTTCCCGAAGTGTTCTTTTGTGCTCTGCCGTTCTCATTTCGGCGAAACCACGAGCAGTTGCAAAGCGGGAAGAACATAGTCGAGATAGAACTCAGCGAGCTCTGCCATCTCGGAAACTTTCTGCCTCCCACGCGTATTGAAACAGTAATGATACGCGAGAAGGTGGTGTCGGCAGGATAACGAAATGAAAACACGTGCTGAACATCTAAGAATCGTCCAACTCGCCCGAGTTGTCGGACCCGTTTACGCGTTACAATGTTTCCACCTTGGGAACAATATGACCGGCTTCAAAGTTACAGAAATAAAAATTAAACGGGAAACAATTGACTATTTATATAAATAAATACCCTCAAATAGATACAATTCTGACAATCTTAAGATTTTCAATTTTATTCAATTTAACACTAGTCATATGATGTGACCGGTGCTGAAAATTCGGTTAAATTGCCGTATTTTGACGAGTCTCACTCGTGACGCATTCAAATGTAACAAACCTTACTCAAATTTTGAATACTCTTCAACTTGGAATTTAGGTCCAACTATAATTTGAATATTCAAGGATCACTGAATATAAAATACTCACATTTTAATTTTCTAAAGAAACATAACTGTATACGAAACCTGTAAGCTTGAATAAATATAATATGTAAAACCAACCCGTCTTGAGTGATTCGACGACACCAGAAAACATTTTCATCTACCCACTCTTTGACCAGATCCTAAAGGAACAATGTTTCTATACCTGTAGACAACACAACGATTACTTGCCTCTCCCAATTTTTGACATTCCGGCAAACATAGACCTGTGACTGCCATGTGACCAAATCACTGACCATCGTCAGTCGCGTCAATTACCTACTTATGACCATCTTCTTATTCAGACCTCGCATAGTCCATCCCTATCATAAATTGTGCGAAAGTAAAATAGCAGTAGGTCAATTACTTTTGACGACCGGTACGTTGCCGCTAACATACACTAGAAGATTAAAAGGCGAAATAGAAACATTAAATATCCTCGTTCTTAACAATCTATATTATAGTGTGTCTGACCACAAATGAGAGTTTTCACTGTGGCGGTCAACGTGTTAATGGACAATGTTCTTTTGTTGCGTAGCTAAAGTTGCTCTTATCGTGTTCATACAGCACGTTTCACCGTCCTAATTTTAGCTGAAAATTCTACTGTAAGAATGTAATGACTTTGTAATACACGTTAAATTATTTCTTCAGTATTACTGCTTATTTTTATGCAAAAAGGAAATCGTATTTGGTCAAATATTTTAGACATTCATTCCACGCCAAATTTTCTGTAAATTTGAAACCGGGAAAATTATATCTCAAAACCTCTTCTAATTTCATGTGGACTGCAACATATTTTGATTAAAGCAAAATTGCAGATGTCGAAGTCCAAAAGTGATCGATTTGACGTGGAATGACCCATTCATATTTACAAAATTGTTCCATAAATCATGAATGATTCCGATTTTGTGACTTCCAATAAGAAATTCTTATAAATTTTAATGAATCCGAACGTGCAAACCGTTTTTCAATAATGCGAAAAAAAAATTTGTTGTTTTCAATGCAAAAACGAGACACACGCGGCAAGAATAACAGTTCTCCATTCTGATGGTTGTCTCGTTTATCGCGTGCGTTTTGTGGTTCCGTTGTCCTATGTTAGGACAGATTGTTGAACTTGTATGTGTAACCTAAATATTTGGTTTGTAAAAAATTCTTTTACCTCTTTTTTAATGCTTTCTTTAACAGAAATGTTTTCTGTATCGCGTACTGTGGTCATATTTTTTTCCAGGTTTTTGCCCTTTGAAATAAACTGAAAAATATTGGTAACGATTGAAACGCTTTGATGGTCTTTTTCTTTTTGGTCATTATTTAAACATAAACAAACGTTTACCAATCTGATAGTAGATGAGAAAACTTGTCTTCTAGTTAGAAAAAGTGGAATATTTTGTGTAATGACTGTGTTATAAGGTAAAAAAAAGTTTATTGAGTTTATAATGTAATATTGTTTATTAAAATAAGATATATATTGCCATTCTAACAGTTCGATCAAAATACTTGTATTTAATATAATAAACTGTCAAGTCCGGCGGAATATAACAGGAGTTAATGTTTAGTTATTTCAAATAATTTTTCACTCATGTAACAGAATAAAGTTTACGTTTTTAAATGTATTGAATCATTCCACAAGTTTTTCGAGGAATAAATTTTAAGGAATAAAATAGATTATGCTATTATACATTTCTGAATGCATTTTACTGTAACTACGAGATATACAGGATGTATAGGAAGAAAAGGAAACAGTTTTATAAACAAAAAACCATTAGTAAGAAAAATCCTATGAAAGGAAATAGAAAATAAATTGAAAAAATATTAAACATCTATAAAATAAAAGTAATCCTACAAAAGACTTTGAAAAAGCTATAAAATAAAATAAAAATAAACCAACAAAAAGCGTTGAAAAACCTATAAAATAAAATAAAAAATAAACCTATAAAAAATCCTTGAAACCCCTATAAAATAAAATAAAAAATAATCCTATAAAAACCGTAAAAAAATATATAAAATAAATGTAGACCTAACTAAATCTAAAATCTGTAAAATAATCTTGGTACAAAATATTTCGTACAGCGTAGGAAAACCTATAGGAGACTATTGTTTGACACCATTTTCCTTATCCGTATAATTGAAATATAATCTATATAATCGAAGGAGATATGTAAATGGTAGCTTTATGTGCATCACCCTGTATCTCCAATTTATCTTCTGGAGAATAAAATAAATTTCACGGTTTTTGGAGTTTGTCCAAGATTGTGTCGTCTAAATCTTGCAATAGAATATCTAGGATAAGACACAAAATATATCTTGCGAGAATTTTCCTCAAACGAAACGAAAACTATAATGCACCTGTTACATCTTTTTAATGGAACTGTATAAGAATAGATTCAATATGTTTGCAAAACTTACAGGTTTATACGGTTATTTTTTCATTTTACATTGACAACTGAAAGATTCAGTCATTTCTAATGGTCATCTAGTTTTTCCTTAGAGAATATAATATGTAATGAAATAAATCTTTTTATAAAGTATTGGACGACTTGCAAATAATATGAAAATTTTGTACAAATGGTTGTACTGTATTTTGTGCTATGATTTTAGTATGAAAACTAGCCGGTGGGTTTTGCAGGAATGAAAATAAATATCACTTACAGGATTTAATAAGAGAATAAGATATTCATGAAATTCGCGTGTCTCAGATTGAAAAAGAGGTAAGATCAATAATCAAATTTACATTTAGTAATGGCTGGAATATTAACAATTATTCCGCCAAAATGCACGTGAAATTGTAGTTAAATGAGGGGTAGTTAACGGTAGTCGGGGTACGTAAACAAGGTCCATAACGTACCCCTACAGGAAGAAATCGCAGAGCGTTAAATCAGGGGATCTGTGAGACCAGGAGAACAAAGCTAGGTTCTAGGGGAACAACGCATCAGTGCTGCAGTGCAGACAATTGACAGGACTATGCTACAAAATGTATGGAATGATCTCGATTATCGTCTGGACGTGTGTCGTGTCACCAAAGGTGCACATACTGAACATTTGTAGAGGGTGTATAAACTTGGTGAGTTTGTGGTTCTTTTCATATATCTTTCATGTGTGTACGTGTAATACTTTTGAAAATCCTTTTCAAAACGAATAAATCATGTATGCTAGCGCTGTAGAACATTTAAAACCAACCCTTGACTGATTCGAGGACATCATCATAGATCATTGCGTAATCCTTCGAGAACGACTAAATCTTTGTTAATCGAGTGTACATTGATCCCATGGAGCATTCAACGTCCATTATTAACCCGTTCTTTCTCCCATTCCTTAACGAACGAGCTACGTTTCCAGGCAGGAAAAATATTATCCTCGGTCGCACGCCTGCCTGTCGCTGTTTCATTGGAAAATCGATTCGGAAAACATTGCCCCGAGGTGAAGGTAGCGGCGAGATTACCCGACAGCAGTGAAACGCAAAAGATAAAATGTCGCGGCGGATTTTCGGTCGTTGAAAGCTCCACCGTCGAAATGACAGCTCGTATCCCGTTCTGCCTCTTATTGTTCTTAACGGGCTGCTGCGATTGCATGCTGCGAGGGACAATATCACCGATCCACCGTCACGATGCCACTCGTTACTGCCATATTTGCGCAAATCACACCATGTGCCAATTTCCGGTACGTAATGCTTCACTGCGTTATCCAAGAATTATTAAACGTTCGACGAAGCTAGAAAGAGGGACATTAATATTTCACTTTCGCCCGGGATCTGTTGGGCTTTCGAGACCATGTGGGAACGTCATTAGTATGTCAGATTCATTGTAGAAGTAATGGATTAACCTCCTTTTACCGTGGGTTTGGTTAAACTTCGTCCTGGGGCACCAGTCTCTTTTTACGTAATATTATTTGTATGATACAATTCAATAAATACAAACGGAATGTAATGATTTTGAATGTTCGAATCCATTGATTTATAAGTTATATGTTTTTAAAGTTTGGTAGTTTTGAAGTAGCTTATATTAATGTAGTAACTAAACGAATTTTATTATTCAGTAAAACGCATGCTGTGCCGGATCGCGGCCATTAAAAATACCATTAGGGTAATGTTATTTCGGCGACATATAACCGCTATTCGGCCTTAGTTTGAGAGATATTTACAAAATTGTAGAGGTACTCCATCTGTTCTTATGAAGCATTTATATGTGTACGATCATAACCAAAATTTAACAATTCTAATATTAGCGAGGTAAATGTATTTTGCACAATTAAGAGCACATCAGACGTCAAATATCATATTACAATAATTATTACAAATTAAACTACGTCGTATATCATAGAAATAACTTGTTTCTTATGTTCTATTGCACTGCACATTACTCTTTCATCATCTCTTATGTAAATATATAATCGTTAAGCTTTATTATATGTATTTTTCTGTCTTTGTTAAACTCTAATAAACACATCTACATAGTCAAACAACGTTTCTACCTATTTAAGTAACATAACCTACATAAACACCGGCGCGAGTATTTCGAGTAATTTGACCAATACACACAAGCATTAATAGTGCTATATATCATTTCTAATGTTTGGGAACGGTTTGGGTCAATTTCAATTAAGTTTGTGTTACGTTAAGGTCAAATTTGGTCTACATTCTACAGTCAAATAGATTCAAGTTTGATTTAGGTTAGGTTTATTGCTACACCCAACACGAACGACCTGAAATCAAACCTAAACTAATTTAGTTCTGAGTTGATTTGTCATTGGTCCAATTAATTCTTAATTATTGTTAATTGTGACATGTAGTCCTTTCAATTTGTAGTGGTAGCACGTTTAAATGAAATATTACAGAATGTTTACTCTATTGATTTTATTTTCGTCCTTGCATGGCCTTGAATGTCATAGTCAAACACATGAATGAATTCGACTTGATATATGCTTTAATACGTTCTGTAGAAATGAATCGTAACCATGCTCCATCTTGCAGAACTTACAAAAGCTAAATGATGTCAAACATCATATTAGAATAATAATCAGAAATTAAAACATGTAATATCATCGTAATAACTTGTTTCTTGTATTCTATTGTACTGTGCATAACTCTTTGATTTTCCCTTATGTACAATTATAATCATTATGTTTTATTATATGTAGTTTTCTGTTCTTGTTAAACTCTAATAAACACATCTACGTAGTTAAACAACGTTTCTACGTATGCACGTAATATAACCTAACTTGTTGCATAAATAGCGCTGCGAGTATTTCGAGTAATTTGACCAATACACACAAGCCTTGCACGATTTTACAATTAGTTTCAGAGATTTACATGCATAAAAGCATTTATGGTACTATATATCATATTTATAATGTTTGGAATGGGTTTGGGTTAGTTTCAATTGGGTTCGTGTTAGGTTTAGGTCAGATTTGGTCTACATTTTGCAGTTAAATAGATTTAAGTTTGATTTAGGTTAGATTTATTGCTACATCCAACTCGAGCGAACTGAAATTCAAACGGATTTACATAGTTGATTTGTCATTGGTCCAATATTAGTGTCTGAAGTGTTTTGCAGTCTGCACTGTATACACATGAGTCTAGTTTCTATAGTGTTCATTGTTCAAAGTATCTACTGTAGACTGGACTGGACTATGGCCCCAATTGATTACAGTAGAAAAATGAATGTCTAGATCAGGGGTCGGCAACCTTTCCGGATGTTATAAATTATTTTTTTAAAGAGTCAAATATACATACATCGGTAATATGTATTAGAGAAAATAATATAACCATTATCTGCTGTGAAACATGTATTGATTGTGAAATCAAAACATTCTATTTTGCGTGGTAACAGAACATATAAGTTAACGTATTAAAGAAAACGGAAACACTTTTTGGTTTTGAGTGTGACGTCGGTGAGTGTGGAGAGCAAGGTTAGCTAACGCTAGGTTTACATGCATGAGACTTCATGTGAGACGTACATATATAGTGAAATTTCAGTTATTGATATTTAATGTTATAAATTTTAAGAAATTATTTAAATGCTTGTTGCACGAAAGGATAATGCTATTGAAAGTGTACAACGTATTTACTGTATGACACATGTGAACATGAATGTATCATTTTACCAGATATTAATTGAAATTGAAATGAATGTTGTATGATTTTGTACGTTATTTACAAGGATTTACATTTGAATCAAGGTATACTGTTTACACCTATTTTTACAATATTTATTATTCCTGTCATGTTCCGAACAAATTTTTCTTTTAATTTTCTACTCATTCTTCCTTCTATCAATTAGAATGTGGTTCGACGAGGCATGCAGCATTCTGGAAGCTCTTTAACTGAACACAACAATTATCTTTGACGTTTATAAGATAGTTTCTTGGCAACACAATTACACTTGTTCATATGTCGCATTCCTTCCTCCGGGCCAACGTGGTACCACGTTCAAACCACTTTGGTAGATCATCTTGCCTCTGTTGTAAGCATTTGTCGAATGCAATGTAGACACCATCTTGTTTGGATTAATAATACGTAATATTCCAGAACATTCTAGATCTATTGTAGGACTAAGAATATGACTACTTTCAGTGAAATATTAAATGCAAATGTTCTTTATATAAATATCACGGCTAAACTTCATTCTGTAGCACCATTTTTTATAACCTTTCATACGTAAGATAGTATTTGATAATGTACGTTTACAAATTGCGTAATACGGTAATATGATAATAGTTACTTCATCCGATAACTTTTCTCGACAACCGACCATCTTTTTTTATTTTCAGCTTACGATATCTTTTATTCGTACGAACAGAAAGGAAAAACGATCGCAACCAATCTAAATAAAAATAGAGATATTAGGATCGCGTGTTAGAGCTTAAAAAAAGCTATCAAACGGTAGTATGACCGGAGGAAAAACCTGCACCGGTGCCGAAAAATTAAGCTTTAAAGAACTGTGGTTTTTGGTGAAAGCGATCAATATCAGCTTTCCAATAAAGAAAAATTTAATGAACCAATTTGTTAGCAACATTTATTGCTCTTAAACGTATTTATAACCCAGTTATAGGAAAGAAGGATATTAAATTACGAATGAATATTAAATTTGTAAATACATTAGAATTCATAAAAAGTTTCGTTGAATATTGAAAATTTTATTTGAGTTCTTCATTAGAGTGTTGATACAGGGTATTTATATAAGGAGATAATATGAAACCATGTCTTAACGGTATACAGTAAAATTTTAGAAAAAAATGGATGAAAAACTTGTACTATATTTTACTAACAATACGATGATCAAGTATTTAAACTTGTATTATTTTTCGAGAAATGAAGGTGACCTTCAGTTTTTTAAATAGAATGTTCCATTTCTATTAATGACATATTAACACTTTGACTGCCATCCATATATGAGCGATGCATAATTTCCATATAAATCAACCAACTATATTAATAAGAATTTGTTCATTTACCTAGTTAAAAATACTCGTACTAGTCTAAAGTATGAATAATAAATAAAGCAAAATATTGCCTCAGCGTGGCAGTTAATGTGTTAAAGCGTATATCAAGTTGAATTGATTCATGTGTTTGACTATGACATTCAAGGCCATGCAAGGACGAAAATAAAATCAATAGAGTAAACATTCTGTAATATTTAATTTAAACGTGCTACCACTACAAATTGAAAGGACTACATGTCACAATTATCACCAATGTAAGAACTAATTGGACCAATGACAAATCAACTCAGAACTAAATTAGTTTAGGTTTGATTTCAGGTCGTTCGTGTTGGGTGTAGCAATAAACCTAACCTAAATCAAACTTGAATCTATTTAACTGTAGAATGTAGACCAAACTTGACCTTAACATAACACGAACCTAATTCAAATTGACCCAAACCGTTTCCAAACATTAGAAACATGATATATAATACCATAAATGCTTTTATACAAGTAAATTTCTGAAACTATTTGTAAAATCCTGTAACGCTTGTATGTATTGGTCAAATTATTCGAAGTACTCGCGCCGGTGTTTATGTAGGTTATACTACTTAAATAGGCAGAAACGTTGTTTAACTATGTTCATGCAATGTATACTGTATAATAATTGCAATATTCGAAAATTTACATTAATATTGAGAAACAAGATATTAGTATTGAACTTTGTTTTAATATAGAAAAACAATAATTTAATATTGAACTTCATTTTAATATAGAAAAACAATAATTTAATGTTGAACTTTATTTTAATACTGGAAAAAATAGAGAATAACCGTTGAATTAGGACCGAAGTTGCATTTAAAGGTAAGTAAAATAGAATTAAATATGCAGAAACTAGTTAATGAATTTGTTTAAAAACTTTCCAACATTTTTCCACAGATATTGGCTTCCTTTGTTTAACTTTATTTCATACTCCAACCTATCGATTCGAATAACTTATTTTCGGACTGAAATAGGCATTTTATTAATTCGTATGATCTTTTATATAAATTATAGAGATATATAATCTTTTTTGCGATATATGATCGTGAAAATTGCCTTCATGTATACACGATTTTATTGCGTAATTTCAAACAAATATAAATTTCTTTGTTTAATAATTTTCTATAATTCTTTAACCATTCTTTCTTAATCATTTCTCTAATATTAAGAAATAAATCGTTAACTTCCATAATTATTTGCTGGCTTCGGCAAATAGTTGTTTTCTTCTTTGCTCTTATTTTAATTAAATTTTCAGGTCTTTCGCTATTGTTGATTTTCTCAAATATCTTCCTTACAGCTTTCCCTGAAATTTCGAAGTCAACAATTATTTGTCTCGAAGGTCCCGTTATTTCGTTTGTCTTTTATAAATTTTAATATGCTCTACTGCTGTTAATTTTGTCGTTGAAATGAAATTCTTCTGCGCTGTTCGTTCTACTGAAAATGGATTCTTTTTCTTACATAATGCTATTAATTGATAATAATGCTCAAGGATGTACAAGTAGTGTATGTATATATTTTATTTATAATTTGTATATTTGTTGTGTTACGTATGCCAATGAACGTTTTCTATTTTGGAGCTGGTTGTTTGAATATAGTCAAAGACTAACTCGAAGAAGGAATTTACTCTTGCCTAGTTTTCCCAGTGATCAGGGTTTCCTTATTAGGTTTTGTCCAAGAATCTCTAATGTTTCCGGACCAATGCGATGAAAATTCGTTAGACGAAAACGTCGCGTTGATCCGTTCCCACCGTTTCCACCACCACTCGTTTTTCCGCTCATTTTTTGGGTAAACAAAGGGTTGTGGAGAAGACGTATCAGGCTCAGTTAATTCTTGTACATCACCTAACGTGGAACCTGTCCGAGTTCTATTACAGTCATTACGTCAAGTTTAGAGAAGTGTTTTAATCAAGATCTGGTTAGAGTCCCAGTCGAGACAAATTAAACCATACAGTACGTAAGTCTGCTGTTAGGCATTGTACTGATTTTCTCTTAGGTCCCTGTTTGCTCGTTTTCACTAAAACTGGGAAGGACTATTCTTGCTTCGTCAAAGTCGAAACTTATTACATTCATCAAAAAGTCAAAGTAACATTTAAACTCTTGCATAGTAGAGTCACCTTAACCGACAAGTACACTGAAACACTTGTAGAACCCGGTTTTGGGAAGAATATATTTAATTCTTCATTTTCATATAATTAAATACTGCATCAATTGATTATAACCGTAGTCCAAAAACCCACCTGTCGGTGTATCTTAGCTGCTCGAGGTGTACCGTCAAATCTAGTTGCCAGACGTATACTAACATTTCTTGTGACACCCGGCGTTAGCCATACGTTGGCTAATTCACATATCATTTCCTGGGGCACCTGGTATTAGACGTCGGTTCATCTCCACGTCTAATTCCTTTGGCGCCCAGGTTAATTAACAAACCTGAGTTAGACTAGTAACAACTACTATAACCAAATACAGCCCCCAGCCATGCGGCTGTACCCCTCCGGCTCGTAACAGTTGTAAACTTTATTCGCGCGCAACTTAGTCCACTGTTATAATTGAAATGATTCGATTTCTGTTCAACGACAATTAATATTATTTAAACATTTAATTTTTACAATTTTCAATGTTTGCTTGAGATTACCCTAATGTAAGAAACTGCAAAGTGAAATAATTGGTACACTCATTTTTTTTTTAACTTAACATAGATCACTTTCATAATCAGGAACATGTGCAAAAGGTAAAACAATAGGATAAGCAACAAGAAAATATGAACACGAAAAGCCCGAAGTTGTTGACATAATTATCACTGCGAATGCATTTGAAGATCATTGAAATTTATTAGATGTGATATAATTTGAACTGAACTGTTGGATTGTTTCAAAATAAATTCTGCATGCCTTAAATGAAAAAAGGAATCGTGTTGCGAAACACAGAATATCTATTGCGATTACAGTAAGGAATAAAATAAAAGATACGGTTCTGTTTTACCTGCATCGTAACAAATATTTTATGGCGTAGAATGCTCTGTGAAAATTTACTATTTTATAGGAATTTCAGTCAATATTTTAGAAATGTACTTTAGAATATACGCAGTAAAAGATGAATTTTCTTGTTAGTTAAAGTGCTATTCTTTTGCTGAACATCACAGTGATGTCTGTGCAGATACCACTAGGATCTATTTTTTCGTAATACGATTTATTTATGTCAGTTAGACGTTGATTAGATGCTTTCATTTTTGTCCAAGAACGTGCAATTAGTGTATAGTAATTATTATCTAATATAATGTTACAGGGTCATTTTGTGCAGGAAGATGCCTGAAATTTTTATATTATTTCTTGTAACTTTTTGAAAGCAAGAAAGTTTCAAGTTTATTTTAAATTTTACTAAGTTCCTTCAATTTTACTGAGATATATTAAATTTATATGAACTTAAGATTGTAACACATTTAATATTTAAAAAGAAATCTTTAAAAATTTAGTGCATACTTAAAGTCATCAATGTTGGATTAACCAATGAATGAAATAAGTAATTGATTAAGGTTGTTGGGAATTTTTGGAACCTTTTCAACAATTAAAATCGTTCAAATTTCCAAATTCTTGTATTCCCAGATTTATCAAATTTTCAAATACACAACTTTACTACTTTTCTATAGTATTTTCAAATTTATCTAGTACTTAAATTTTCAAATTGTTAATTCTCAAACTTTTCAATTTCTAACTTTCCTACTTTCCAGATTTTCACATTATCAAATTCTGAACTTTCCAAATTTTCTAGCTTTCAAATTTCAAAATCCCAAATTTCTAAATTTCTAGATTTTCCAATTTTTAAATGTCAAAATTTTCAAATTTTCACATTTCTAAGTCCCTAAATTCCCAAAATTTCAAATTTTCCAAAATCCACAATTTCCAAATACCCACATTCTTAAATGGTATTCAAATTTCCAAATTGCATAATTTTCGGGAACCTTAGAAAACGTTTCCAGTTTGCAAATTGCCAACTGCCAAATTTTCAAGCACATAAATTCCCAAATTTCCACATGTAAAAATCTCCAAATTTCCGAATAGCAAACAAAAAAATACACTTCACAATATTTGATTTGCTTAGGGCCCCTAAAGATCTTAATCCGGTACTACAGATTATACAGGTCCAAAAAGAAGTAACAGATTTATAAAAAATTAAATGCATATTTTACTAAATATATTCTGTATATTTAACTAAAACTGTGATTTTGTCAAGAATCGTCTGACACTCCCTAGGCAATTATTATTTTTCTACGATGAATTTAGTGTGTAATAATTTAGTGCACTTCTTGTGTTCCTTAAATCATATATTCTCGTCCTTTCCAGTTTCTTTCGCGTTGATCTTTTTGTACAAACATAATATTTTGTATACCTCTGATGCTGAGAATTGCGGATAAAGATCCTTCAGAGTAGCGTGCCCTCAGGCGATTCCAGTACGTACTCTGAATACTATTAGAATATTACTTTGTTTTGAAATATTTCCTATAGAGTTAGTAATACCCTTTAACACATTAACTGCACACTGAAACAATTGAAAATTGCATTACGTACTATTTTTATTGTTAACAAAGTTTACTAAATATTTCCCCAGTATTTTATATTTACAGTCCTTCGCCATCGAATTAGGACCACTTTAAATTTTCAGCATTTTACACATTTTCCGTTAAATTAAAAAGCCTGTTCAAATTGTAATTATATAATTTATAAGCTACTAACATGATACACTACTACTGTACATAACATTATTAATACATGTTAATATCTTGTATTTCCATCCTTTGCTTTGGTCACAGCTTCCGGCATGCTCTGTATACATCATATGCTTTATATCTTCGTTATTTTCCCAAATATCTGTAATTCTTTTCAACTCAGATAATGTGGTTGGAGAGTTGTAAACTAGTCTTTTGAGTAGGCTCCATTTTCTATGGCATTCACCAAATTTCACCTCACGCGCTTTCGATACTCGAGCCTAACGTGAACGCTCGCACGGCCCTTAATCGCTCATCACCCACATAATTTATTATCACGATAGTAACAAATTGCTATGTATATATCGTCATCAACGTATTTAGCAATAATTTTGCATGAAAAATTATCGATCTTTCTTCATTAATAACTTTTTAGTAACCAATAGTCGGCGACTTTAACCTTCTAAATGTTTCTCAGGGTGCTGATCTTGATAACATATGTCAAGGTGACTGTATAGGGATTTTTCGAAAGTTTATCTTTATTTACAATGGATGAAGTATTACATTAAATATATTTGATTTTCAAAACATTTTCAGGAAACAGAAAGACATGTTGTTTTTTAGTACAATGTGGATTAATAAACAAAATATCAAAATATTCTGTTCGAAGACGCAAATATTAAACGATAACAGCGAACTACATAGAGTACGATTTAGGAAACCAATGCTCACTTAACAGCGTCTAATTTTCCCTCATTTATCGGCCATTGAAAGTGAAATAATTGTAGAAGATTCTTTAAACAAATATTCGGTGAAATATAAAAAATGATGAAATTTTTGCATTGTTGGTTTTAGAAAATATGTAAGGTAGTAAAAGATGTGTCTATTTCCGGTAGCTGTCTTTTTTGTGTCTTATTACACTAATCATTTCATTTTGTTTCAATTTCCTCCGGCTTATATTATCACGAACACCGAGAATAGTTCGCTGTCTGAGAAACTGATTTGATTTTATTTTCGTGTTTATGGCTAATAGCGCTGTTGGTAACGGTGCCTTCGCATACATTAAGTGAAGAGGCAATGCCATGCCAAGATTTTCCATTTCTTCCAGCAAAAACAGCTAACTGACAGATTCTGAACGATGTGTTTTTATTTTAAACTTCCAATTTCACAGTTATGCGATTCGTAGTTTACTACCGATCGTTGCAGTAGAACCACTCTTTTGCAGGCTACGTTCTGTCGATCTCCAATAAAACGAAATGTTGGAGCAAAAACTGTTTGAACTGTTTGTTTCAGTGTTGTGAGGTTCAGATGAAAGTTAGTTTGTAAATATCGTAGACTAAATATTGTAGAAATACGCAGTATTGTTCGAATCTTAGATCTAATATTTAAGACCTTATTTACTAATATTTGTAGGTAGTCTTTGATGTTCAAATAAAGATCAATTTACCTTACTAACAAATAATAGGCAAAAAAATGTTACAATTAAATTTGTAATATACATTACAAATCTATTATGATTAAATGATTTCAGCTTTTATGTATAAATGTATTTAGTCTTCATTATACATATACATGTGAACATTTTATGAAGAATTCGCATGAATCAATTTTTCAACTCATGGCTTTTCTTTTCCACATTCTATGCTATAATTTCAGGATTCAAATTTTTGTACAGTTAACTAAATATTCTGTAAATTGTGTGAGGTCTTAGAATATCATAGCGAGAGGATTAGTCCTCAATCCAAGTTTCTACCAGTACGATAGTTACCGTTTACTTATCTCCAATCATTGGGAATCCTAATGATTCCAGGTATCGTTTAATCGTCACTAACTTTTGCTAACGCTGCGATGCACATACAAATTGTATTATAACTTCAGTTTCGTTGAAAATGTAACATGTCTCTATTTCCAGCATGCTTCTTTTAGATCGTCGCGTATGAAATGACCGAATTCGATATTATGAAGTCTGACTCGATTTGATGAAATAAAAATTGATGACATATTATAGCACATGTGACATATCAGAGGTTGAAAAGTTAACACAAAAGGCTACATATATTGTCGTGTTGCTAGCGGCTCAACTTAATGATAACGCAAGCTCGTTTAGTTTTTATATCAGTGATACCACTCAGACAAAATGAACGAATAACTGATTCAAAATAAGTGTGTAAATTTATTTATAAATGAATGTTTACTTGTAGTACTTTAAAATAATACTTCGTAGTTACGGACTTCTTAAAATATTGTACTTGATGAGTTCAGAGCTGACGAGAGAGTCTGAACTATCTAAAAAGAATATTCTCGCCAAAAATTGAAATGTGGAGTGGAATCGACATGCTGCTGGGGGTGGACAAGCGACTAGATTAAAATAAACTATTTGATTGGTTAAACAAATATTAAGGAAAGGGGACAAGAACCGCCCTTACAAAATGTCTGTACTAAGGTCAAGTTTGATGTGAGGTAAAAACTACTCCGTCGCTCGTCACATAACGGTTCGACAATAATAAAACCATTGAAGTTTGCTGGATCTTGACAAAATATGTTAAACAGAAAAATTTGAGAATGCAAATTGTTCATAATAAACAGCTGCAAAAGGCAACGGTTGTCTGTTGAAAAATATTCTAAAAAATGAAGATAAACTCGATGGTTTTATGATTTTAAGAGTGCGCCATAACATATATCATTCGGTGATATTCTTAACATAAAGTCGATAGTTGTCAATTATAAAAGATGATGACCGATTTAAAAGAATGAAATGTGACAAAAAAAGGTGTTAGAAGTATTTCAAAATAGTATTTATATCATATCACTTTAACTTTTAAAGTTCATCGAACACGACTGCATAAGAAATCATTGATATAACGATTTTCTGACGTCCAGACACGTCGTTCTAAAAACATTTGTGAAAAATTTATGCGGTCATTTTTAAGAAGCTTCAAGTTTCAGACTGATGTATCATAAATACTCTTTTGTGCTACTTTTATATCATCAAATTATACCAGACCGATGTTTCAAAATCGGCCATTTTGTATGCAGACATAATAAAGTGTTTCGTATTATGTTCCGTTACCCTCACGCTAAAGCGTTAGGTTAGATTAGCTTTAAAAATTTTATATCACTAAATCTACTAAACCTAATATCACTATTACTACTATTTTAGATAAGTTACTAGTATATCAGTGCATTTAAAGTAACTAGTATATTTTTTAGAATAATTAGTATATTAATATATGACAGTACATTTCAAATAATTAGTGTATTTATTAGAATAATTAGTATATCAGTATACATATTTAACTATATTTCAAGTAATTTGTATAATTATTACAATAATTAATATATTAGTATATTTAAATATATTTATTGGTACAATTTGCGTACTAGTATTCCTAGGTACATTTTAAAATGGCACAAGCTCCTGGCGTGATTTAATATAATAACATCACTATTATTTTCTAAAGTATTCATAAATACAATGGGAACGTACAATTTACTTTAAAAGTCACTTATAAGCTACCACAGTGAGCTTTAAAGTACGTAAAAAAGATCGTAACATGCATTTTATTATGTGTTTTCGTTCAACTCACTGCACTTAAAATTCCATTCAAAGGATTCTAAAGTGCCCTTACAGAATATATCGATTTCCGAAAACGCGCTCATCATTTCATTAGTATGGTATTCAGAAAATAATTGGACCGAACATCACAGAGAATTTCAAAACCCAATCGATAGTTGAGATTACAGGGAAATTAACGGTAACGACAGGGCACGATTGACCTAATGGCATTTAATCGAAAGGTTTCTTCTCACCTGCCTCTTGTATTAACGTTGATCGAGGGTATAAAACAAAGCCACTCGATGCACGTCAATCACGCGATTCTCTTTCCCTTCGAACATTACTCTAGTCCCTTCTTTTTTATTTGAATAGCGTCCCCTGTATCGCTCACCCTCCTCCGATCGACATTTAAATTGTTCGACATTATTATCAGGCTTTACGAAATCCATGAAACCTTTGTACGGAAAATAAGTAAAATCCACTTATTTCTATTTTTATGGTATTTAGCAATTTGTTGCATGATTTTTTCAACATATTTGTTAACTACTACATATTAATACGAGAATAATAATAAACAAATACTGCCTGTTAATACTTTCTGAGTTGACATCAGTATCCAGTTTTATCAACAACTACTCTGTAGCACACTAATGAACAAAATACAGACAAAAATTGATTACAAATAAACCGTTTCAGACACTGTACAGAAATTTCAGAAAAATTCAGTTAAAAACGTGTTTAAAGTTGTCTCTTGTATATGTATAGCAAAAGTTATTTTTCCAGTGTATAAAAAAAGTATGTCTCAGTTTCAAAAAATGTTCATTTGTGTTCCGGTCTCCTTTATTTTGAAAAATAATAATCTCATCTAACGCAATTTATATTGAATTCATTTGTAATTTATAAAAACTTTCGTTTGTTAAATATCGAAACTGTCTGTCTTTCCTGATTTTCTTTACCTTTGCATTTATGCTTTAATTGTTGCTTTGCGTGCAGCTTAAGATACACTTTTTCAACAAATCCCCGTAAAGAAGTACTTAATTTTTATTTTATATTATTAAAGTTTTATACAAAAATGCAAATTAAAAGTAATCCCTCTCATTACTAATAAAATGTGTAAAAGAAATTTTTGCATGTTAAAAATGTAACATTTTTATATAAATTGATATAATTTCCTTTTATAGCTTGCTATGCGAATGTTCATATTTTCAACTATACTTTTGTTTATATTTGATGTATTTTAATACGCAAGTAAACTGGATTGATGCTTTTAGCATTGTAATGGTGTGTGTTTTTCCTTAAATGGTGGAACTTCTCAGTCGTGTTTCTTACCAAAATTTCTTGAACTTTGATAACATCTTTTTCGCCCGGTACGTAGAAGTAATAGTAGTAATTAAGACAGTTCGCTAATGGCTATCCAAGCCAAAGTGTGTTGAACATTAGGATCGCGTTGCCCTTTTGACCTCTGGCAGATCTTTAAACTCCAACACTTCAAATTTTCTTGAAGTCACAAACAAATGTATAATACTATGCAGATTGACACTCTGATTACGCTTAATGTTACACGAATTATTTACTATAATATGAAAGAAAATTGAAGTACACATTTCTTGACAATAGTTGTCCGCAATTTTTAGTGTTAATTTTAAATTAGCAAATACCAAATATTCCAAGGAATTTCAGTTAACTTATAAGAATATACGGATGAATCGGTAAATAAAATAAAATCTATAAATAAAATAAGCTTCGACGAAATAAAAACTGCAAAACATCTTCAAACACGTAACACACGACTAAATTAATTTATATCAAATTAAATACAAGAATTAAATGATAGGAATCAAATTAATATTAAATTGAAATAACAGTTAAGTTATATAAATTAATTACATTCAAATTAAGAATAAAATTTTAATTATATCAACTAAATTAATATCAGATCAAGAATAAAATTAAATCGTACGATTTAAATGAATATTAAATTAAGTATAAGAATTAAATTGCACGAATTACTTTTGAGAATATTTAACGATTAATTCAATTGCAAGCGAGAAATCAACCCACTACTGTTCCAAATTAAACATTTTAACACACACAGAAATTTGTACAGAAATAAAAATTCTCTGAAAACATTTAAATAATACATTGACACTAAAAAAAGAGAAAAAGTATCATTTCTGTCGCACATCAAAGCGAATTCGATGAAACCGCATGTCACAGCTATTTTTAAAGAAAGTGACTAATTTTCATTAAATTCGATGGCACTTCCTACGAAAAGCTTAAAGAGGATATTTTTATTGGAGTTCAGTTTGCAGCTCAGCACAGCGAAAGTCGATGGAAGAATCTGTTAACTAAACGTTCGAAAATTATCCAATCATTATCGCTAATGACTGTTAAAAGAACAAAAATAGATCTGTGTTATGAGATTATTATATTAATCCACATCTTAAAAGCTCGTTCAAAGCTGAAAGCCGGCGTGAAACCAAATAGGATTTAAATATAGTCTGTTCTCTGCAGTGAATGTTCGTCTCCGATGAAATAAAAATTCTTCAAGAATTAGCTTGCGATTTGTGAAACATTAATCAACTTTGGACGAAGATGTGAACAATGCTAGTATAAATGATTAATTCGTTTTGAAAAGGATATATTTTCAAAACGATTACACGTACACACATGAAAGATATATGAAAAGAACCACAATCTCATCAAGTTTATACACCCTCTACAAATGTTCAGTATGTGCACCTCTGGTGACACGACACACGTCTGCATCTAATATCCAACATTGAATTTTAAATATTTATTAAAAGTGGAAAGGGCTTACTTTTTAATGAAACAAACATGAAAACATTATAAAATTAACAAATATTCACAAGTCATTAGTTACATATGCAAGAGTTTAAGTAAATTCCTAATTTCTAACCCTCTAAACCTCCAAGTGTCGAAATGTTTAAATTACTAGTTTTTTAAATCCATAAATTTCTAATGCTCAAAATTCTCAAAATTGGAGGTTATTCAATTTTTGTATTTCCAAAATCTTTTAAAAATCTCAGTAATTACTCATATCTTCAAATCTTCAACTTTCTAATGATGAACGTTCTAAATTTCTAAATTTCTAAATTTGTTGATTTCTAAGTTTCTAGACTTCTGAATTTCCGGATTTCTAAATTTCTAGATTTCTAGATTCCTAAATTTTTAGATCCCTAAACTTTTCTGAATTTTTAGAATTATAAATTTCTAGCTTTCTAAATTTCTAGATCTCTAAATTGTTAGATTTTTAAATTTCTGGACTTCCACATTTCCCAGTTTGTAATCTTCCAAAATCCTAAATTACTCATTTTTCCAAATCGCCAAATTTCTAATGCTCGGTATCCACAAATTATTGAATTATTAAATCACAGTATTTCCAAATTCCCTAGTTTTCAATATTCCAAATCCTCAGATCAATAAATATGCCAAATTTTCAAGTCTCCTGTTCTCAGAATACGTACATTTTTTAATCACTAAACTATGTTTTCAAAAATACTCCTATACTTCCAAATATTTTAATTTTCAAATTTCAAAATTTCAATTTCCCAATTTTCCAAATCTCAGAAATATCTCTTTATTTCAAATTATAATTGATTCTAATTCATAAGACCACATAATTAAATTGTACGAATACATCAAACATGAAAATATTACTTATCTAAACTTTCTTTCGTCCAATTATTCTAATATTGAAACCTTTCTTTTACCACAGGTTGATGACCATGGAACTAGATGCTTAAACCTGGAACACACAGATTTAGATGAAAAAGACATCAATGCGATACTCGAGTGGCACAACGCTTATCGTAACATGGTGGCAAATGGCGAAGAACAAAGAGGAAACCCGGGTCCTCAACGACCAGCAAAATATATGATGGAGTTGGTACGATTCAGGATTTCTTTTACAATCGAACTTATCGAACCCGCACAATGTCGATTTTTATGAAACGTGCTTGGAAAATAGTTCTATAAAAATACGTATTCTTTTACCAGTATTTGTTCATGTTGAAGGAGAAAGTAACTCTCAAAATTAGGGTTGAAAAATATTTTTCATCGAGTTGCTTAGAAATCATTAACGACAAACAAATTTAAACTGTAGATTATATTCTTTTAAATGAAGATATATTGTTGCGTATGCGATGACGTCTTACTATGTTTTGATAATAGTAATTTTGTTATAAATAACTGAAAATACAGTATACATGCCTTATATTATTTTAAAACATTAAAATGAGCACATTAGTACGTGCTACAGTTCTTAATAAATATTCAACAAACTCGTTTCTTGTTTAGTATTAGTGTACAAAACATCTGAACAATTTCACTATTGTGAAAATTAATTACGAATTGTGTTTTATTTCTTTAAAAAAGTACGATTCGCATATATATGTGAAATGCAGACAATTAGTCGTCTGCTCCTAAAGTGGAGTATGTTCCGTTAGATGTTCTTTATAAGGTATCTACGTTACATAAAGTGAGCGTAATGCACGTTAGTTTTATGCACGCAATTTTCGTTAGTTTCAAGACTTTGGTCTTTATAAAAAATTCAGCTCACTTAAAAACCGAGATAAAAGAAGCGTATGTGTCTATACCCAGTGCACCATTAGCACGGAGTACCAGGAGTGTAATCAATAGAGCTCAAAAATGCATTCTTGTTAGTGAAAGTCAAATAAACATGATATGAAGTCCTATCAATTTATAGCGACAATGTACTAATGAACATTAGGGGGCCGGTTAAATCATTGTGCTGCTCAACTCTTCCTTTCTTTATTGTTTTGAAATCCTTCAAATTAAAAGTTTCCCAGCACAATTTGATATAAAATTTAAAACATTCTGTTCGGTATACTTACTCTTGGAAAATATACCGAACAGAAAGAAAGTTTAATGATACTAAAGTATATCTTTGCTTGTCAACTAACATAGAGGAAGATTAACTGTTCGCAGTCATGTGAAACAGTGATATTTTTGTTTACAGGCCTGGGATGATGAACTCGCTTACATCGCCAGACGATGGGCGTTGCAGTGCAACCTCTTTGAGAAAGATCAATGCCGAGACGTTGGCAAGTAACATTTTTCGATATATCCCATTTTTCAATACCCTTTACTCACCCCGTCATTTTTCAATATCTACAATACACGATCACAAAACTGTTACACCACGTGCGCTGCAAAAACACCCAATATCTACACATATTCCTTTCTTTTTACCAATATTTATACAGGGTAATGCGTCGTATGCAATGTAAGCAAGAAGATGGGAATTTTGCGTGACAAAATCGAAAATAGAAGATACTCTTTTAATAGAAAATGTTAAAATACGCTTACTAACTTAATACGCTTGATTTATTCAGTATTTTATCATTGATTATTAATTATTATCTACTTATTAATCATTACTGAAAGTCTTCTTGAAATTTTGAGGTGTTTAAGTTTAGATGTTTCTATACGTAAATAAATCATGTAACTATTTGGAGGACCAGATGCTAAGACTTTTCCAAATAGATTTTGACGCTCAAAATCGTTGTATTTTGTCTATATTTATTGGATCCTATCAGATTCTTCAAAGAAGTAGAAAAAAATAGTACTCCAACATGAAGTTTAGCCATAAACAAATTTTGATTTATATTTTCGTCTCACTTTCTGCATATTATCTAATAATCTGCACAAAACTCCTCTCATTGTCAGTTTGCTACTATAAACCGCAGCGATATCAGTGGTCATGGAAAAAGAAAGCCATTTGGTTTATTGCCTGTTTTTGCCAGGGACTCAGTTGCCACTGATGAATTGATGATAATTGTTGGTTTCTTCAGTGCTTTGCTGGGTTTCAGGAGATGGTTTTATTGCTTTTATTGTTAGTAAGCAATGTTATCTATGGGTTGCTGTGTACAGTGTATAGAAGGAACACACTTTTTATAAGGTTGAAGACCGAGAATTGAAACTCTAAATAGAAATCGAGAAGTTAACAAATTTACAGTATTTTAAGGTACTTCCAAGACAATTCACTTATTTGAAATAATTTATTACGTTTCTATATACGTTATCATAAGTTGTTAAAAGATTTGTAGTAATATAAATTAGAACAAAGTGATCACTTCGCTGAACATATAATCATTTATTCAAAACATTTATTTACACTTTCCTTGCTGTTTTTCCACTTGAAATTCCATGATTATGATTTACTTTTTCATCAATTAGACGTTGCTGTGAGGATTTTAAAATTTATAGGGAAGTAACATAGCAGTTTCAAAGCATAAGTGTTATACAGGATGGGACATAAATATCTTCGAATCTATAAGTTATTTCCGAAAAACTCCACATACATGTAATACAGTTATACAACTTTTTGAAATTGTAGAATCTTTTCTTATAAGGTGACAAGAAAATGATGCAAATACATTATAATATTATAACATTTGTAGTGACACAAAAGTTCATGAAAGTTGTGATATAATATTCTCGCATCAAACGAGATTGATTGCAACGATTAGTATGCAATGCTACCTCTCGTTTTCCGAATACAATGTATTAAACAGAAGTTTAATTGAAACTAAAATATTTCATCTCGGACACCAACTGGATTTCTGTTTAATTTGAACAAAAACAAAACCTCTACAATACTCAATTAACGGTAATCAAATTGCGAATATTATTCAAATATCAGTCATGTGCTGTCATCCATAAATTTGCAAATACATTTCAAAATTCCTGAAGCTTATCGATTACATATAATAATAATTCATCGAATGTATCATTTCATAATATCGAGCCAAGAATATTATTCACATGCATATCACGTAATCTGTGCATTTCAGCGCGTTCCTAAATTATTTTAAATTACACAGACTACACTTTGTAATTTAGATCTTACGACTATCAATGCGACTTTCATAAACAAGTTAACTGAATGAAACAAATTGAAAGGATTGAAGAGCATGCTTAAAGAGCATGTGGGTCACACAGTTGGCTCCCTTTTTCCAATTCAATAACCAAGATAGTCTTTATTAAAACAGGCCACAGTATGAGATCAAAAATGAACTGGAATGTGGTCACACGTAAATCACACCTGACGATTGTTTAATAATATCGTTTAATAATAGAAACGATTCAGCCAACCGTAGTTATCAAACTAAATATTTTTTTCTATTAATCTATGGCGGATATTTCATCACTAGAAACTCAGTTGTGCTCGGCACGTATAGGACAAAATTTTTGCTGATATCCCCTGTTTGCTTAATAGTTAAATGCTTCTTTGTTATTAATTGTTCTTTGTTTAGAGATTAGGAGATTATCCATCTTGATCATGTATATTTTTCTCAAATAATTAGCATGCTGACAATATTTTTTCAAGTATCAATATTGCCATTTGCACTGAAAATATTTTTTCAAATATCAATATTGCATTTTATAATATTTTATCAAATATCAATATCACCTGCATTGAAAATTCTTCGCGCATGGATATTACCTTTGTATTAAAAATATTTTTTCAAATAAGTATAGGAAAAAATTATTCAGAATATTCTCCTGGATATTTCAATGTTTCAAGGTTAATGTAATCAAAGATGTAAGTAATCTGAATATTCACCTAACCCATATTTTTTATCTACCACAAAGCAATAAAATGGAAGAATGAAAACATTTAAATGTTTAACAATTCTGTTCACCCCGTTTAATATATCTCAGTTTCACATTTTACCACTCGCTTTGTTTCACCATTTTTATTACAAAGACAGCAACATGGCAATTAAACGGACACACGATAATACATTAAAATTGATTAAAATGTAATTGCAGTTGTGTAATAATACGAACGGAAATATCGATGAAATTACGCTTGTTACGATTAATTTTCTTTAATAACAAAGAGTTTTCATGCATTCAATAATCTGCAAGATATTTTTACGTTCTCGTTTAATAGAAATGCTATAGGTAGACAATTTTGCAAGGCTAGAAACGAGTTGAAACAAGTTTGTAATGAACGAGCATCTACGTTGTCTGAAAATAAAACACTTTACAACCCACTGCAACAAACAACTCTCATAACGTAACTCAACAACTTTAATCATTTACCCGAAGTTAATTTGGAGTATGAGGTAAGTACTTGTGAGCTTTTCTCAACTATGGTGAAAAACACACTACCCAACATATCTTCTTCGTTACGTGTTCATTTCGAGTATCACAGATTGCAAACTAGGGATATACAGGATATGCAGCGTTTTTTACACCCGTTCCATAATTTTATCGACAAATATTATTGACAAATATCGTGGAAATTAAATTACAATTTTGTAATTATAAATTAGAACCAAATCTCATTTTCTTCAATACTAAATTAGGACCACCACCTTTCTCAAAATGGTGCCATATTTTCTTTATTCGATATTGAAACTTTGACATTGCATTCTTGTGTTATAATCAAAAATGTCCACAAATGTTTTGCTCACACTGTACATGTTGAGTACTGTTATTTTAAATATAATTATCTCTGCTTTAATAAACAGAAGTTAATTGTTTTGAAGTATCATCACGGTTTAAATTATTATGTACATCCAGAGAAATTTTAAAGAAATTTTATGATAACGCTGGTTGGTGATCGAACAATAAGGAGTATAGTGTTGTTTTGCGACTAAATATGAACTGAGTACAGAATTGTTACGCATTTCGGCTTTGTTACTGGAACGTAATTGTATTATTGTCGAACATGTAATAAGTGGCTTGAACTGTGTACACTTTCCGTAGGACAACGTTCTGCTCCTTTCATTAAATTTCAATGCACGAAAGCAAATAAGCTTCATAGTCCCATGGTTTTGCATGTACGATTATTCAAACTTAAGGTTCCTCGTTAATATTGTACTAACGAGAATTTCATAAACAATTGATTGCAAATGTTTTTATAAACAAGAATCTAATGAATATAAGGTAGAGAAGGTGATTGATATTTATATTTAGTTATAGAGTATAACTAGATCATGTTAATGGTTTTGTATCTAATTTCTGTGCACAATTTTAACTTTCTTTTTCTTATATTTCATATTGTGCACTATGGTGATGTGTGGTAATTGACAAGTTTACAAGTTTACAAATTTACATGTTTATATGTTTACAAGTTCACAAATTCACAAATTCACTTTTCTCGTTTACATGACCAGAAGTTTACACGTTTACAAGTTCACAAATTTACAAATTTTCAAATTTATAAATTTACAAATTTACAAATTTACAAATTTACAAATTTACAAATTTACAAATTTACAAATTTACAAATTTACAAATTTACAAATTTACAAATTTACAAATTTACAAATTTACAAATTTACAAATTTACAAATTTACAAATTTAAAAATTTACAAATTTAAAAATTTACAAATTTACAAATTTACAAATTTACAAATTTACAAATTTACAAATTTACAAATTTACAAATTTACAAATTTACAAATTTACAAATTTACAAATTTACAAATTTACAAATTTACAAATTTACAAATTTACAAATTTACAAATTTACAAATTTACAAATTTACAAATTTACAAATTTACAAATTTACAAATTTACAAATTTACAAATTTACAAGTTTACAAGTTTACAAATTTACAAGTTAGCAAATTTACAAATTTACAAAACAAATTTCCTAGAGATGTCACATCCACACTTGACTATACGTCAAAAAGTTGCTTTCACACCTATTGTTAATTAATAATTGGGGACATGATTATTTAATTTTATGCCATAAATAATACTGCCACGTCCTAAAATATTTTACGATAGAACAAATACTGCAAATAAGACATAGAAGAACAAGAATTGAAAATAAAGTATAGAAACAGTAGGGTAATGTCAGGAGGAATGCAGCGGATTTCATTTATTACTTATAAATACAACAAAAAATATAGCTGAATGTAATATAACTCTTTATGTCTCTTAGAAAAAAATATATTTCAGAATATTCTTGAAGAAATACTTTCTAAGAAGTTTTTGAAGGAATATTTTTTAAGGGATTTTTTAAGGAATATTTTTTAAGGAATATTTGTTAGGAAATTTCTAAAGAAATATTTGTTGAGATGTCTTTCTTCAAAAATATAATACTGAAGTCCAGACTAAACTTTACCATTGTCTTTTCAAGCGTTGGTGCATATTACATATCATTTTAATCATTCTGGCATGCTGAATACAAATATCATATCCGATTTTGACAGAAATGCGTTTTTCTCGAATTTGATTCCCATGCTTCAAGCCGACATTTATTATCACATACTTCCGCGTGACAAGAATTATCATTGACATTTAATTTTCTACAATTCGTTTGTACAAGAAATACATGTAAATTATATGAAAATTCTTAAATGTCAATATTTTGTTCGGTAGCCATTTTGTGTAATTACATGTCGTAATCGATTGAGCATGTTAGCTAAAATTTGCTGTAAATAATGTTTCATAATACACGTCCCTTTCTCTAATAATAATTCTTCCTTTGATATTGCTGTTTGTTGAACCTTCCTAGATAATCCAATATTATTTTTCAATTGGGTTTAAAACGGCTGATTTCCTGAATTATCTTGACTTCATGCTTCAAGTTATTATCTTGATAAAATTTAAATGTGTTTTCAATGTTCAATGCACTTACCCTTTTTTCTAGGCATTTCAAAATATCTAAATACCCATTTTTATCGATAATTATAAAAATCAACTACCAACTCATTTCGACAAAATCAACCCCAAACAATGACATTTCCACCTCCATGCTTAATTGTATTTAAATTTCTAAAATTAAGCTCTTGATTCCTCCTCCTACGCTACACTGTTTTTCGTCCATCTGATCCAAATGAATTAAACATTTTTATCCACAAAGCAACATCCCCACGATTGTTCTTTGCTAATAAACTGTTCAGCAAATGCTAATCTCTGCTTGCAATTCGTTTCGTTTGTACAGAGTGTTTCATTTAAGTTGACATTGTAAAAATCTCGAAGAGGTGTGATTTAAGAAAAACAAACTGACACGTGTCCTTCAGTATTACGCCACAAAACACGAAAAAGCAAATTATAACTGCGTGTCGTAGTACCGCCAGAATAACTTTATCTGTCCACGAGTCTGTTATTAAACAAATTAATAAGTGTCCAGAAGTTTACAATGTCAACATAAATGAGATAAATGTCAACATACTCTTTTAATACTCGACACATCGCATCTAGGTGAACTTTCTGACTCTTCAAATAATTCAGCATTTAACTTAGCAGCGCTTATACTAGAATCCTCTTTTATCTTCCTCACAATATTCTGTTTATCTTAGTCGACGAGTAGCTTTGATCGTCCCTTTTGAGGATCTAAACCGATCCTCGCGATTATACTTCTTTGTAACGCCTACCGCGGTACTTATGCTTAAATTTAAAAGAAACCCGATTTCCCGATAAGATTTTCCTCTTCCACCGTGAAAAGTGACTAACTCTCGCACGTTAAACCAAGTATTTTTGCTTTTCAGCCTGTGTTCAAAATTTTTCTCTGATTACAATGATTTTCGAATAATAACTGATATTTCGAACAATTATATTTCCAGCAATGACTGATATTATGGTTTTGCTTAACATGTGCCTAACATGTGCTTAACTATACATTTCCTAATACATCATTTATTATCCGTCAGAATAATTAATTCAAATAAATAAAATTTACAATTTCGTTAAGGAGAATACTTTGTGATAATAAAAAACAAAAGATATGGTTCAATCAAGTGTGTACAAACATACAGAGTAGTAATCTATAAAACATTACAGTAACCAAATAGTAAAAAGATCCACTATGTATCATGTGCACAGACCTTTCGGCAACGGTAAATTCTTACCAAATTATTGCTTTGAAATGCAATAGGCGATTTAAACGAATCGCATGTATTTCTTACAGAACGATTTGAGGTATGGCAGAACGTGCACGTACTCGATATGAATGCCGTGGGAAATGCAACGTCTACCGTGAGAATTCACCTTCATATACAGTCCTGGTATGACGAGGTAGAAGACTTCGATTCTGCGGAATACGGGTAAGCTCACTGTACACAGTTTCACGAGGGGGTAAAAGCTTGCCCACTTTTCGCTATTCTACTTTTCCTTCCACTGTTCCTTTTCCTTTTCTAAGAGCATTAGTTGAATATCGAGCTTTTCCTAGCTGTTCACGATCAACACGTGAAAGAGAAAAATGACATTGATTACAGTAACTACAGCGGCACTGTTTATTGAGACAAAAACGGTGAAGGTGTATTTGTAACACGGTCGAGTCAGAAATTGTGTAAGATTTATGATGTTGTCGTTGGGCACGTTATTTTTGAAGGGCTTCTTTAATCCTTGTCGGTCGTAAGTTACAACGTGACGTTGCTATTTTACCGGGTGAGAGATGACAAGACTGATCAAGTTAAAACATTTAGATTGTTAACAAATAGTCAACTGTACTTGAAAATATTATAATAGTTAATTGATATCAAAGGAGGACACATTTCTCATTAAAACATGTATTGCATTTTTATCTGAAACTCATTTTAAGAGAAACAAAATATTTTTACAATAAAGTTATATTTATATAATTTTAGTAATATTGGTTTATTATCATTAACCCCTTGCCGTACTTTGACGAGTCTCACTCATGACGCATTCACAGCACAAATGTGACAAACATTTCTTAAATTTTTAATACTCTTCAACTTGAAATTTAGGTCCAACAATAATTTGTATAGGCAAGGATCAATATAAAATACTCACATTTTAATTTTCTTTGTTTTAATATTATATCTGTGAATAGTTAGTTTTAACTGATGCATGTGACAAATAAATTCTACGGCAAGGGGTTAAATGTAACTTTAACCATAACTGAGACGTTTATTTTGAAAGTGTAAAATGATGCATAATATACTGTAAGATAAAATATAATATAAAACTGTAAAAGATACTATTGTAAAATATGCTATGGTAATATTTTTACACAAATGTGCGTTCATAATAATTCGTGCAATACCGCAGTACGTAAACAATTAAATTCAAATTAAACGACGATAAAATCCAACAGCGCTGTAAATCATTTCTGCAGATAGATTATGTGATTACGATAGCGGTTATACAAAGATATTTCCTTAATGATAACACAACAGCGTGCACGAAGACCTTCATTGGGGTAACAGATTTATTGCGTACCTGCTGATACGCACACTCGGATTCTATTTGGGCGATGGGATATTAGGATAAGGGTAAAGCAGCGTTTACTTTTAGGCGAACAACCAAGTTGATTGATCAAAGTCATTCGTATAAACAGAATTTCAATTAAGTAGAAATGAGTTCTGGTCGTTTAACTCAAAGTTGGACTTGTTTACAATGAATCTAACGATCTATAGTTGAACGCGTAAAATCGTGGTCGATGAACGATTGAATTATGAAATTCTACATTTTGTAATATTTCTGAGCAAAAAAGGAATGTATAAAATTTAATATAAATGTAAATATTAAAGACGTACAGTAATACGCAGATATTGTAATTTGTAAATAATAATGATGGACGAATTGATAAAAGAAATGAATTTTAATAAGTTAGCAATTAGTCATATAACCAAAGGAACTAAGAAGGGAACCGATGATTTATGCATAACTGTTCATTGGACCTATTTAAAAAAATACAACCGTATTTCGTTAGAGGTCGCTTTTTACTTTAAGTGAAAAATGAACCATATATTTTAGTTGGTCCATGTATGTAATTGCTAATTAATCGTAAACGTCGGAGGATATTAAAAACTGTTTAAAACAAAAGTTGTACTATTTCTTTAGATCTAGAAATTTATGTAAACGGTTTTTGTAAAAATAATTTTTGTACAAAAATTAAGTTGCCTCTCACTGCATTTTTTTTTAAATATTAATTTCTTTTTGTTATTAATAAAAGCGCTTATTCTTTACAAATTCAATTGTGTATAATAGTACATGATTATTGCAATTATGTATAAAATTGCCACTACATGTCTTATATTTACGTATTTTACACAATACTTCTGTTTAAATAAGCATTTTATAGTAATGAGCGTCTATTACGGAAACTTACGTTTAAGTTGTGTATTAACCATGAATTTACAAAAAGTATAATATGGAAAATTCAGAAATATATTTGCTATATAGAATGTCTAAATTTATCACCCAAAACATCCTGTCCATTTTTAAAAACATTAAAGAAAAAATGTTTCACAAATACGTAAAATGGTTATGAAGAGGACACAGTTAGAAAGGATTAGTTTTGTATGAACACGTAGAGGACATATGTAAGTCACCAATCTGTTTTTAAATGAAATTGTATCAATTCTAATGAATTATCTAATTTTGTTGCACATTCCCTACAATAAAGCCTATGTACATCCAAAAATTGCTAGCTCAGAAGATATTTAAGTTCCATTATGATTTCTAGTAATTTATTGTGACCTAAGTTGCAAACAAATTTAAAATTTCATGTAAAACCCATTCAGTTAATGCACAGATACTAATTGCAGTCAATAAGGATAGTTATAAAATTAATTAAACAAGAGAACTCGGTAATATCCAATTTTTTATACGAGCTAAGAAATCGTCTCTTATTTTTGACAGCAATGTGCTCGCTGGTGCGCGCCTTAAAGGTTTTAAGTCCTCGCTTTGTAGCACTGAGATTTCAACATTTTATGAGGTGGTTTATGCAGCTGTTACTTTTTTAGAGTCTTAGGATGAAAATTACTGTCGTGTACATGTGCTCTTGACACCATCTGTAAATGTCGTTTAATAATATTCTTTATTAGTAATAATATTCTTTATTATTAATAATATTCTTTATTATTAATAGAATTCTTTAATCGTAAATAATCACGGAATAAGGTCGAAACGTTATCGCACTTGGTAAAAAAGGAATTTGGATTTTATTTCCAGTTGACCATTATTGCGATCTATTTATTTGAAATCAAAAACATCAACAATCTTCGTAGCAGAACTGTTACGAGCTGTAGATTTATAACAAAACAGTATAAAAACAATGAGACGGGCAGATTCAAAGAGATTTAATACTCTATGAGAATAGAAAATTTATGAGATTCATAAAAGCAGCCATAAAATAAGCATGAGTTCTGAGAAGCAATAAAATTATCGGGGGAAAAAATTCCAACAACAGTTTGCGATAATCTTGTAACATCCCTGCCCACGTGCATAAAAGCAGCTATACGTGACCGTGGGTGCATTATGAAATATTATATATGCAGGTATAAGCATAAAGTAAAATATTGCTTAAGTTTGTAAATTCGTAATCTCGAATATTATTTTTCAGGACCTTTATCAACCAAATACTTTGTTGGGAAACCGGGTTCAAATTAAGCTGGATTTAACTACTAAACAATTAATTTATTTGTCTCAACTTAATCCTAATCTCAGTTTCTAAACTTAATATAAAAATAATCAACTGTGACCAACACGTTAGAGTACAAGCTGAATTCTGAGGAACAAGATGAAGAAGAACCCACGAACTGGGTTTTTGCAGGAAAGCTATTGGTTAATGAAAGATATAGGGTGGAGGAAAAGAAACAGGGATTGGGTAGAGAAATGAAGAAAAGTGGATTTCTGGAAGTGGAAATTTATAGGTACTTGAATGGTCTAGGACTGGTGACAGGAAAGGGCCTAAGGTTAAGGACAGGGACAAGGAATTGGCATGTTTAAGGAAATAGGATAGTGAACATATGGTTGGGACCTCCAACAACTTTCTTCCGAGTAACATTTTATTTGTAAACTGTTCTTTTCTTAATAATAAACGATAGCGAATCTTGTTGATAATAAACTTAATAATATTTGTCATATTAAACTAATACAACGTTCTTCGTACATTTTACGTTTCCGTAATACTTAACTTTGTATTTGGCCCAAAATTTGTTGCTAGGAGAAATAACATATTTTGACAAAAATCTCAACAACAATCTTATGTTTTTATCGAACTACTTCATTTGATATATTTCTGTCTTTTTTAAGTTTTGTCCTGATTTGTGCCAAGGTATTTTCAGTTGGTTTGATATCTAACAATTGTGACGGCCAGCCCAAGACATTATTGCCATTTTCACTTTTCCACTACGCGCAACGACGACTTTAATATTTGAGGTGATTGTTCGCTTGGAAAATCCAATTTTCTTTCTCTGGTCTAAATCACTTCTCTGCAGATAAAATCAGATATTACTCATATTCTGATAATAAACTTCTGGCACTTTTTTCGTACAAACATCGTCAGTCACGTATACTGGGTGGTTCATGTAAGTATATCAGGTTATAACTCTGTTACCGGTTCGCTACCAATTTGTTTTTCCCGAGGCATTTCATTTTCTAACCTTTATGAAATTTACGAATGCAAAATAGAACAAGTGAAGGTAACATAATGAATTTGTTTACTTATGAAGCTCGATTGATATCAACGTAAAGAGATACGAAATTGGTATATGTATGAAATGTCTGAAAACCGGTTTTACCCAACCTAATATTCACGTTAATACACGTTTCTTTTGCATAATTTATTACAATTTTCTACTAAAAGCTCAGATCATTGAAAATATGATGGATCGATATATCTATGCAATGTACTTCAAAAAAAGCTATCCTTAATTTCTAAACAATAACATAGAATTGTACGTATAGTTTTGTAGACTTCTATTGTAGAATAGTTTGCAAACTTCTACCTAAAAGTTTGCATAGAAACAATCGAAAAGCCTTTAAAAGGATTTCCATCAGCACCGATCGTCAATGTAGCTGTTCATTCGGCCGTTTCCTCGAGTAGGTCAAAATTGTTAGGTTGAAATCGATCTGTCGTCGAATAGAATGGTTTGAGGTGGGTAAAGGCTATAGAAAAGCGTTAGAATCAAGGGAGAGAGAGAGAGAGAAGAGACGGTGTAAACCTTCTCCTAAATTCAGAGGCAAGTTAGCAGTGTGTATACACACGCCGGATCGAACAGTATCCATTCACAAAGCGAATGCCTTTGCACATAAGAGTCGTTTCGATCAATTCAACTTAGGGTATTACATGCTGCACCGAGAATGACAATACGTGTGGATTTTCACGCGGACCAGCACACGCTGACACGCGAGTTATATCACGTTGAAGCGAGCATTGAAAGACCTTATGTCTTTTAACTCCCTTTGAACTAGCCCCGTTTACTCTTGATCCCTGAAAGCGTTTATCGTAGAATAGAGAACCGTGAAATTCTATTGATCTCGTTTCTTTCATCGTTTTCGATCTATCGCCGCTGAAAAATTCATACCGCTCTGTTTTTCGAAACTTTGTAAAGACACACGGTCAGTCGAGATGCCATAGTTGCAAAGAGATGAACGGCATATTACAAATTTAAACGATATCGGAAATATATTTCTAAGTGTTAGGACATTTGAAATTTGAATGCCAAGGTAAAATAGTAAACGTAGATTCAGAATTTGTGGAAAAATATTTAATTTAAAAAACTGAAGGTGATTTTAATATTTCGTTAAAATAGTAATGTAATAAAAAACCGATTAGAGCAATCCCTCTACGTAACATGCAATTGCTTGAAATAGTTTTTCGTACAACTTACGAATTATTCTAGGATTCACCCTGTGCATACGTTACAATAAAATCATAAAAATAAGCTCCATCCAAATCCATAATAGAGTACTACCCATGAAATAGTATATTGACAAGTTTACCCTAATTGAAATTTGATGTTATATTGAATGTCGAAGGCAAAATAATTATTTATATGTACAGACATATATTATCATTAGCGACGTATTCATTACCTATGATTTTAATTAGCGATGTATTCATTACTCAGCCTCAATGACAGCAATGGACAATTCCTAATAGAGGAGAAGTAAATATTTTGTGACAATATTCTTGATAATTCGAGCGTCAAAAGCAATGAACAAAATCGTTTTGCCAACTCGATTGCTTCAGAAAATCAAGGCGACTTTTCTCCTTCACCACTCGGGACACATATTACGCATTTTCTATTAAGCGCACGTACGGAAAAATTTTCTAAGGAAAGAGAACATTTTCGTTCCAGTTTTCTTCGCGATGACCTCAAGCAGTCTCCTCGTTAGCGCTTAATTCAGAATGCTATAATTCTTGTTACCCTTACCCGCCGCGATGAATAAATTTTATTATTATATTTGCACGGTTCTTCCGTTCCTCGTGTAATTACTCCATCTGTTTATTTACGTCATCACTGTATATAATGGACTCGTTTTATTGCCATTTCCGTTAATATTTCTTCGTACAGACTTTCGTACGCTCTAGTTGCGTCCCCTGCTATGGCAGAAAATGGAGACTGTCCGAATATCAACAAATACAATCATATTTATCAAAATCAGATTCTGCTTGTTAAACTGTCTTCCGCTTCTAAAAATTATTACCGTTTTATATATCACAAAAAGTCTAATTTACAGTAATTTAGGCAATTTTTTATGTACGATATGCAGTTAGAAAGAAATTCTTGAGATGATATAGGAACCATGGAAATTCTTTTACTTTATGTATACAGTAAAATAAAATATTAATATTTTATACTTTATGCTCTGTACAATTTCTTATTCTATAAAGTCTGTTACAAAATATGACCGTTTCGGTAAATAAGGGAAGAGCGTATGTTGCATTTCTGTAGTTGTATTACACAAATATAGACCCTATAACAATTCAATACAACAGTTCAAGAATTACTTAGAAATTGAGTAAATGTCTGCATTCAGGCTGAAAGGCGTACTTTTGAACATCAACTTTAGGAAATTAAGTACTAAAACGTGTACATTGATACTTGTATATCAATTTTAAAAAATATTGGTACAAAAATGACAATATTTTTTAAATCAATGACTTCTCACAAACTTAATATATTTGTGTAGAAAATAACGAGTTGCTTCGAAAAGTAAAAAAATTATATAATTCCATTTAGATAAAGAACTTGATCTAAATATCTCCCCTAAATGCCCATACAGGAGAAAACTAGCTCCACCATATAATTTGTCTCCTGAATATAGAATTTTATTTCTGACATGTTTTTATGTTAGTAATTATTCAAATATCGTCAAGTTAATTTAGATAGGAGATCCAGTATAAAACTAGAAATTGAAAATAGAAAATAATAGAGAAATGTTAATAACTGAGGGAAGATAAGAAATAACTTTTCAAGACAACTGTAGATATCTATTTGAGCATGAGCACCTTATGGTAATCTCGCATTTAGTACAGTCGAAATCAAATGTGGTCTCCCATGCGAAAATATTGTAACCAGGGGGAGAAAACGTTTCCTACTCACTGATTTTTAGGGATTTTAGACGACTCATAAATTTAGGAATATATTAAGAATTTGGGGTAGAGTGATTTTGTATGTCAGGATTTTGGATACGGGGATTTGGGATGTAGGGATTTGTAATGTAGGGATTTGGGATGTAGGGATTTGGAATGTAGGAATTTGGAATGTAGGAATATCGGAATACAGGAAATTCGGAATATAGGAATTTCAGAATATAGGAATTTCGGAATATAGGAATTTCGGAATATAGGAATTTCGGAATATAGGAATTTCGGAATATAGGAATTTCGGAATATAGGAATTTCGGAATATAGGAATTTCGGAATATAGGAATTTCGGAATGCAAGGATTCAAAATATAAAGATTCGACATATTTTGGATTCTTCGAATTTGTGGTTACAAGTATTCAGGATCTAGTGATATAGGAATCTAAGAATTTACAACTATAAACATTAGATAACACAGGAACTTGGAGACCTAGGGATTTGGTGCCCAAGGAATTTAGAAATCCAGAGATATAGGAATTTCAAAATTTCTTCTCTGTAGAAGTTTGCGAAATTGCGAATACTGGGATCTCTAATATAGAAACACACACCTTGATAAAATAAATTTCTACAATAAAAGGATAGATTTGGTTTTGAGTGTACTTGTCTTGTGATGCTGACGCTGCTAGCAGCCCTGTTGGATGCGCGCAAATATGCAGATGGTGTCAAGAGCGCATGTACACAACAGTAATTTTCATTTTAAACCTCTAAAACAGTAACAGCTGCATAAACCACCTCATAAAATGTTGAAATCTCAGTGCTACAAAGCGAGGACTTAAAACCTTTAAGGCTCGCACCAGCGAGCACATTGCTGTCAAAAATAAGAGACGATTTCTTAGCTCGTATAAAAAATTGGATATTACCGCGTTCTCTTGTTTAATTAATTTTATAACTATCCTTATTGACTGCAATTAGTAGCTGTGCACTAACTGAATGGGTTTTACATGAAATTTTAAATTTGTTTGCAACTTAGGTCACAATAAATTACTAGAAATCATAATGGAACTTAAATATCTTCTGAGCTAGCAATTTTTGGATGTACATAGGATTTATTGTAGGGAATGTGCAACAAAATTAGATAATTCATTAGAATTGATACAATTTCATTTAAAAGCAGATTGGTGACTTACATATGTCCTCTACGTGTTCATACAAAACTAATCCTCTCTAACTGTGTCCTCTTCATAACCATTTTACGTATTTGTGAAACATTTTTTCTTTAATGTTTTTAAAAATGGACAGGATGTTTTGGGTGATAAATTTAGACATTCTATATAGCAAATATATTTCTGAATTTTCCATATTATACTTTTTGTAAATTCATGGTTAATACAAAACTTAAACGTAAGTTTCCGTAATAGACGCTCATTACTATAAAATGCTTATTTAAACAGAAGTATTGTGTAAAATACGTAATTTGCAGCTAAAACTGGATATATTCACGACTATATGCTTGAACAATATACTCGTACAAATGCATTGAACAGGTATACCTGTCCAAACAGCTTCCACACATCGCAAGTATGCTTGAATGATATCAACAATGTCAATTTTGATCGTTTCAGCTTTTCTCATTTTACTGCATTCGTAGTTGCACAAGTTTGCTTTGTTTATACGCATTCGAGTATATTTATGCACATACGACCTGTGCAAGTATACAGTATGGAAATTCAAACATTTTCAGGCTGCATAAACGATCAAAATATTTGTGCAACGTTATCATATACACACTTATGTATATTTACGCAGTAAGTGTGCACATTGATGCAGCTTAAGTATGCAGTTACGTGGATAGTCAGCTTGCCCGACAGCCAAAATCCCTGTAATCTAAAATCCCGATGGTCCAAAATACCGACAGTCAAAATCCTGACATCCGTAAGCTCAACAGCAATTATTTTTCTATTTCTTATAAAGAATGCACTCCTTCAAATAACTAACTTAGACAGACTATTTCAATGCTGTTGATTTTTATTTATATATTTATTCTTGTAAGCGACAGCTAGTCGAGAAAACAGAATAATGACCATTGTTAACGGTCGTCCAAATAAAATTATCATGGATTACATCTGTGGTACTGCACACAATATTTCTTTCTAAATTATCTTAAAACTATGGCATCAGTTTGATATTTCAATTATGTACTTTTCACGTTAGTTCAATTAATCATGTTAAATATACAAGATGTATTCGAAGATATTTAAGGTGCTAATAGTTAATGCCCCTGAATATACTATATTCTTTCAGAAGTAAAGCATTTGTTTAATTTTCAAATTCAACTCATTCTGTAAATATTAAAAAGGTTAATAAAATATTAAAATAACGTTTGGATTTTCGCATGTCGATATTTTGGACCATCGAAATTTTAGATTGTTCGGATTTTGGCTGTCAGGCTTATGGGCGTCGGGATTTTGGGGTGGGCTCAGTCAGTTTAACGTATAGTGTTATATTCTGAAAATCTTCTCAATATCATGAAATCAACTACGGAAGAAAGAATAACGAATTTTCCCATCGAGAGTTTTGATGGAAGAGAATTCTAGAGAATTTCAGTTTAAAAAGTTTCGATGTTGCGTTGATAAGCTGACTTTCTGTATCACTTTGTTAGATTTAACGAACCTTTTGCCACAAATACTAAATTATATTCTGCCGTGATTGCACAGTATTTTCATATTGTACTTCATTATTTTATCGTATATCAAAGTATAAATATTTAATACGGTGTATAAGTGTATTTTTTTTTCTTCTCTTATTACGTATAACGTAGATGTCTTTTAATATTTATTACGCATATAGGTGTATGTGTTTCGTAATGAACTTTTCATTAAACTTCAAAGAAGGGTGGATTCAATGCATTATGTGGGGAGGGCTTAAGAGATTTGCATAAATGTCGAGATAGGCGGCAAAACCTCTATTTATAAAATAAATTGTATTAAATACATGTATAAATCAAAATAAGCAAAATAAAATTTATGAATGAGTTTTTAAGTAATTCATACATGTTAATATAAGTGAACACACAAAAATATGTTTAAACGAAATGCACAAAGTTAATACATATTTAAATGAAATAAACAAAAATATCAAAAATATTCGTACATTCAATCAGTAAGTATGAATACAAAAACCAAAACGAAAGTCTTTGTTAAGTGTTTGTAAATTAGGTAACATAAATATCACTGATATTATCACCAAATGGCTTTCTTCTATATAAACAAAAATTAATTTTCACTAAAATATACTTACGTTATTTCTGCATTAAAGTTATCTGTGTATGTTAATAATGAAGTAGAAAAATACATATATTGTTTGTGAGATTATTTATATATCTAATTAGATATACATTCATATATCTAGTTATGTATATTATGAGTTATGTGATGCTAATTATGCTACAACTTTATTTTAAAACGCATTACCAAATGCTTGCAATAAGACTATACGATTCCATTTAAAAAATAAAATTTGATGTACACATCTCTGAAAACAACATGAAAAGAGAATTTGATGTCGTCAAAACATTCTTTCTCTTTCATCATGCAGTTTCCATATTAACAGTTTGTGGTCATAAGTAGTTAGAAAATTGTGGATCTGTATCGCTTTAGTCGGAACACCCTGATTATATAATGTAGTCAAGTATGGTGAGTCAAGTAATTGAGCCAAAGTATAACTGTTACCATTGATGATGGAAAAACGTCACAGGGAGAAGTTTTACATTGCTCAACAAGCTTTACCATCGTGTAGTGGAATTTTGTACAGCAGAATGAAAATGCCTTTGAAAAATGTAATTTTATTTATTTCTTAAATGATACCTAATGATTTTTTTAAATATATACGCATTCTAAATAAACATAGCAAGGAAAAATGCAAAAAATATGAAACTAAACTTCAACAAATTCTAAAGTACTGTTTAACTCACAAAGCGATTCAAAATAATTTGAGCCGTTTATTTTAAAAACGACCCAGGTCCATTTTTCCCAAAAAGTCATACTAACTATTATAATATCAATGTTTCTACGTTATCTTTTCATTTGGAAGCAAATTGTAATTAATATATAAAAAGTCTCTATGATTTTGTAAAAAGAGAATTAAGTGGTTATTATTAGAGTGATGAAAATTTTTATTTTGAAAACGGTTTATGAACCATTTTAAAACTTTCCCACAAATATGGAGTATAACGTGCGGTAAAATTTCTTGAGATAGATTCACGTTTTATTATTAAAATAGTTCGAGTGGCTTTCATAAAACTTTTTGCTAATAAGTGAACATAAGTGAACTGGATCCAAGAAATGAATTTGACTTTGGACGACTAGAGTTCATTTTGCTATGTACTTGATGACTGTTCGAGAGTGTCTCTTCGAAAAATTTTTACGTTTTACAAAAGCTCGAAGTGGGCATACAATTTTCGTGACACTGACGAGGGGAAACAGTTCCTAATTTTTTATTGGTTTTGCTAAAATTCGAGCGAAGAAATACAAATGACGTATGAAGTCTGGGTTTTCCTCAATGTGACCATAGCAAATAATAAAAACTAGCAATACCTCGACATGTACAGAAAACTGCAAAAAAAACTCGGCTGCTAAGGTTAAAGGTTCTGACAACCAGATGTGACTAACAATAAATAAAAAAATACTCGCTAGAATGTAATGACTCCTTGGATTTTATTGCTGCTACGGGTAAAGAGCTATTACTTTGGAACTACAAATGTGACTCAAACGGACGAAAAACCGTTAAAGTATTGTATCGCTAAAAACTGAGATCTAGTGCTGAGATCTGGTCCTTTCGCTGTAATATGTATTCTACGAACTAACGCTATAGAAATAAACACTATAAAAATACGTAAACCAGCTCGCACAATGATTCTCTATCTCAATGACTGTTAACGTACATTTATAAAAAAGCTTCTTAATAATTTTCGTAATGAAAAATAAGAAATGTAAGATTTGTTATTTTGACGGGCTCCGCAAACTTAGTATTAATTTTGCATCCCGCAAGGAATTTTTGAAATTAAATTCCGCAGTTATGGGTCAGCTCTGGTGACCAAATACTCTGAGTATTATTTTCTGGGATTTTTGGAGTCTCTAGCAAAAAATCGATAAGCTCCGACTATTCTTCTTTATCTTATGGTGTATTAGTCGGGAGAGACGAGGACAGTAGATATTTGATTTCCAAAAACGTGCGAAAACGCGGTGTCGTTTTGCCAGGATTTTCAAGCCAAGAAGCAACGGGTAAAGAACTAATTGATTGGAAACTGCAAATGTGTCTGATGGAAAACCGTGAAACAACTCCATCGCTAAAAACTTGTACTGTAATCTAATCCTCTCGCTGTAATATGCATTCGACGACCTAACAATTATAAATATATAATTTTGACATAATAACACAACCGAGCAAGAAAGATCACCAATATGATGAAAATTCATGATGGTAACCCGACTGAATTTATAATATGCTTAAAAATACTGAATTGACAGCGATGCACAAAAAAAGCAAGATCAATCGCAACAGTATAATATTGTACAATGCATTAATGGATTTATCACACTGTATATTATAATTATTTTAAATTAGCCTCGCACACGCAAATTGGGGAAGAGTGAATTATAATTTGCAAAACATTATTAATTTCAATGTAACATTTCTTTAATAGTGAATAAAACGTGCAAATTATTTAATATAAACATTCCTTTTTATTTTTTAAACACAATTATAAAAAATATATAAAAAATAGAAATGTGTTGGTAATAGTGTATGTCCTCGTACAGTTCAAAACAAGGATATTTGCACTTCCTTTCAGTTATCTTACATATAGTTATTACTTATAACGACGTTGGTAATATTGTTTAATAGAAATAAATTATTTTCAAGTTTCATAATTTAACAAATGTATTTAGAGAATTAGAAATATTCTATTAAATATTCATTAGCAATAGAAAAGATATATTAATATTAACGGTTAATCTTTATGACGTTGTCTAATTGCTTCAAAAATTCGGTTTGGAAGGGCGTCATACAATTCTTCAAATTCCAAATTTATAATTTTCAAAATTTCAAAACTACTTGAATCTCACAAAGAAATTATATTATTTCCAATAGTTTCTTGACTTTCTTTGAAACATAATAAATTAATATATTTTAATCGACATTATGTGTACCTAATATATGTATACTCATTTTTCTTTTTTGCTGCAGGAAGTGATTGCCCGTAAGAGTAATTGCGTCGGTACTTCAGTTATAGCTGACAATATGAACGCAAAAATGTAACTAATTGCCCATATTCCGAGACCCGCTATAACCTAAAATGAAATAAATGTTCAATATAAAAATCGGTATGTAGTTTTCGGGATATGACTGCTATTATCAACTTACAACATAATAAACTTCAGCGTGGATCGGGTAATCGCTAAGTACACCAAGTAGTAGTGAGAAAATTGGATTTAGAAGATAAGCGCAATATACTACTCTACTGGGAGGGATCCAATACGGCAACGATAAAAATTGATTTATAGTAGCTGCAAGAATAACAAAATATTGTAGGTACTTTTCAACAAAATATAATCAAATATTTATCGTTCGTTATTCCTTTTTAACGGGTGAAATTGTAATAAAGATATAATATATAGTAAGTAGTTAAAAGGAAAGCAGCAATCTTCGATTTCAATTGCCTAAGAAAGTAAGTACACAGGTATTGTCAGGCATAGCAACCCGAGTCAACTTTTCGGTTTCCAATATATTTGAAACCCTATATTTAATACGGTGACTATTTATAAAATTTCCCAGATTTCAGTGACGTTGAAAAGTATCGAAAATGTTGACCTTCATAATGCATTTCAAAGTCATCGAAATCGGAGGTGGCTTCCTTTTTTTGAAGTAATAATTTACCGGCATTGTTCGTGAGGCAGACGATTACAAGCCACGCTACTAGAAAACTCCAGCCCATTCTGCTAAACATTTCGTAAATGATCGTTAAAGTAGTAGACGTCGTTATCAACGCGGGGCCTTGAATAACCAAATAAAAACACAAAAGACTAATAAACCAACCGGCCGCTAATGCTTTCTGAAACAAATAATAGAGGTACATTAAAAATACCGCTCAAGAAATAAAGATTAAAATACTAAGTATTTTATAAATGTCCGTAATCATTGATATCGTACGTTTAACATCATGTATGATAAAAAAGAATGTTATAATATATGGGCAATATATGGGCTTAAACTGAAACTTTTATAATAGTATAATATGCATAATATGATTACTCCCACTATAAGACAATATGTCAATAAATAAACGAGATTAATTACTTTTGATAAGTGCAATTTATAGTTCCATTTTTCGAGAAGCAGAGCTGTGCCTATCCCCATTATGTTGGGTACAATTCTTATCCAGGGTCGTATATAGATATATGAAAGTGTTCCGAGTCTCGAGTCCAATCTGCGAACATAACATGTTTCAACGTTAATATTAAAGTGCAACATAACTTAATTCGTTGTTCATACGACAATACATAAATATTTAGTATAACTTACGTTTCGGTGTGACCCAATTCATATGTTGTGTAACCAGCGGACAAGATGGATAGAATCAGCGTAGCTATGCTTAAGTTCATGGCAGGATAGTAATGACTGAAATGTAAAATTTCAATCACCATTTATGGAATCAAAAGTAGGCAGAAAGAAAATATTTTCTATTTACCTGGCCGATAGATTCAATAGAAAGGTACTAAAAATAGAGAACTGCATTTCAGTGGAAACGTGCCAAGACCAGGTCATGCACTGAAACAATTGTTTCCTTTAGTCGGTACTCTCTGTAAGGTATATCGTATATTAACAAAATTATATCTACCATACTGTCCCATTCAAATAAGTTATGAATATAGAGGATATTTCTCCACCAGTATTTCGAGCACAGTTCGGGTATCGGCTCAACAATATACGCCATCAAAAAGTTATTGCTCCAGGTAAGGATTAAAACCGCCAACAGCATCGTAACGACATATGGCGGTGTAAGTCTTTTCAATTTTAATTCAAAAATATTATATAAACAAAACACATGGGTAAGTGAAAGTAGATATACTCGAGCGCAACATAGGCATCTCTTGCTTTAGGGGCAACATGAGGCTACGAAGTTACAAAACTTCCCCGTTCATTTGGCATGCACTCATAGTCATTTATAAACTACCCTCTCTCCGAAGTCAAATACGGATATTTAATTACAAATTTGGTGCCTTTTACTGAGCTGTCGCGTGTGAAAAATTCATGAAAGCAACTATAACAGGATATTGTTTTTTTAGTCGGAAGATGTATGTTCTCCGCGAGAAAACTTTTGATGTGGTCCATTTAAGGAGTCTAATTTATATAAAATGGGCGATGATGCACTTCTCCTAAAATTCCTCTTAACACCTTAAATGCCACAGTGCAAATTGACAATATACAGTAATACAGAATTCTAAGAACACGGATAGTTAATGTTTTAGCTTTACTGGGAACGGTATACCGCGTACTAAAAGTACTCAGAATTTTCTTTTATATTCTTGTTGCATAATTAGTTTGAATGAACTTGTAATGTAGGTCACCGCTGACCAACATAGCCAACGTTTTAACTAGGGAAGCCTAAGCTGAACGCGATCATGTTACGATGATCGCTGGCGACAGAGATCAGATACGTGCTATAAAGTGGAATACCTGATGAATCTTTTGATGACTTGTATTAGAAAATCGTACGCATTCTGGCGAAGAGACCCCACCTTCAAACCTTTTCTTTGCGACTTAAAATGTCCACGTGCCAACAGGAAACTTGCAAGGAAAAAGAAGACATCCACAGCCCATACTGCGTTCGTAAGGATTTGATATTTCGTTGAACTGTTCATATGATATAAATCCCATTTGTTGCCTGTGTAGATGACATATTGTCACTAACAACTTACATCGGGAAGAGGAACAATTATATAGTTTCAATTTTAATACAAATAGCTGTCTTACCTGCAAAAAATGTCGTATAGTATCCGGCATGAAAGAACATTATCCACGTCGATGCAAAAAATTTGATGCCATGTAACGCTGCTATATCTTCTGTACTGGTCTTTATTTGAAATATCTGTTTCATGTTCGATGTGATCGAGAAAGCTGCAAGAATTTGTTCGATGCGACCAGGAGGCTCCAACTTTTCAACAGCCTTCGCATCATATTTAGGTTTTTGCTCCACGTCGTCTTTCAATTTTGCTTTTTCAATACATTGCATTCAGTATCGCGTTATATTAAAGTTAAGCTAAGATTTGTTCGGTTCATTTACCTGATTTCAACTTTCGCACTATACCCACTGGATAAGGTTCAGATTTTTGATCCATGTCTCCATTCAGTCCTCCTTTTTGAACATATTGTATTAAATACCGCCCTATTTATGTACATGTTAATTCTACAAAGAGATATTCCTTTACTACGGTGATTAGCCAAAAACAATCGCGTCTGTTACTGTAAATGTTAGCAACTTTACGTTGAACCTAAATTGTGTCATCGTGATGGCTGATAATAAAAACGAAGACAAAATCAAATAATACAGTAGAATATATGTCGCATGCTGGCGAATTAATACTATCTCATCTCTTTTTAGTACATGGTATGGCAGCTCTGTAATCGATTTTGAGATACTTATACTCACAAACCTCTAGCAAACTCAAAAACTCCAGAATGACTACACATTAAATATGATCAGCTGAATTTCAAAAGATTGTAAGACTCACCGATCGTGTTACTCCCGTTAGAATGGCATTTTTCCAATTTTTGCCGATGTTTCTGATATATAAAGATATCATATAACGTGCTCGCTACTACTATTCCAAACAACGCTGCCAAAATAGCACTACAAACAGAATCTTCGTTATTCTATCTGTATTTAACCACTTATTTGCTAACTGTCAAAAGAACGTTTAAAGACTCGTCTAACGTAGTAACTCTCAATCATTAATCATACTTACACAATACGGAATTATATTTATATAATACTTATATAATACTTATACATACATATAATACGTACATAATCATTATTATTTTTCCATCCAATAGCCACGTGTAATCGTTCTTCAGATTCGAGACTTTGATCAACTCAAAATCGGTAGAATAAAGGTGTCCGAATAGAAGAATTCTATCATCGAATATTTTATTTACCATTGTGGCTACTTCGTGTTCGGTACAAGAATCGGGTAAGCAAAGCCCCAATATCATCACTTCCTACAAAAGTGTCATTTCTCAGACTATTTTATATCGTTACAATTTTCTGATAATTTAGCACTTTTTAAATATCTTATGTGACTGCTGATCATTCACCTCGTGCTCAGTTTAAATTTCAAACTAGGATTCAATAATCATTTTCAGATTCAAATTGCCATTCAAATCTTCGAACTACAGATTCGTAACCAAGTTACTTGTGTTTATGATTAATAGAACACGATGTCCTGCGGTAGAATTCGCTATGCAGGTACTTACATCTGAACGAAAATTGTAATGATACCGCATAGTGTCCAGGTTTCGAATATAAGCACCAAAGAAGTTGACCGTAAACGGCGGGAACTCGTCGGCTGGATTACGATATTGAGAAATCTCCTTAGCTTTCTGGGGTGAATACTTTATTGGCTCTTTCTGCCGGAGATAATCGCATTGTGATTTACTTCCTACCCAAAAATTATTCCCCATCATGTATGCAGATGACGGTTGGCCACTCGAGTCCAACACTTAAAAACAAGGGCATTCTATTGTTAATCGAAAACTAGTATTTTAATTAAGCCGAAGAGTTGTTGGTACTCAAAGAGAAAAATCTCATTATAAATAATAGAAAACTGCTTTGAAACGACGTAACGGGTCGTCTTAGCCACCTTTACATTTTATAGTGCTAATTTCTGCGCATTTCTCTCTTTTACTTTGAGCTGATGACCATGGCGCGAATCAATGTCTTTTTTATTCCTTTCGTCACAGCTGTTCCGATCAAAAAGGATATAGCCGGTTAAGGGAGTAAACAGTGCCTTTAGATCAAATTAATCAAGGAACATATCAGTTAGTAGACCGTTCAAAGGAAATCATTTTTTTCAAGTATCAAACCGCTACCCCTACTTCAAGGGTGGTTATAGGGCGAAACGCAATTATAATTTAAGGTATAGTATTTCGTTTTACCGTACAGAAATTTTGAAAACAAATCAGGGATATTCTGCTCTATGACATACGTGTTTGTGAATTTTTCCAGAATTTTTAAACGCGAAATGAGTTTTAAAAAAATTCTAAAAATGAAGTTTTTTTTTAATAGACATAACATTCCTACGATTAATGCCATCCGGAATGAAAAGTCAGAAAATATCGATTTGCAATTATTTTTATATTTCATACACTTCCGTAAAGATACTGTAGAATTGTATATTAATAATTTTAATAACATATTAAAACTATAAAAATATATACATGGTTCCGTGAAAAATGAATATAACCAGATATCCGTGTTTCATTTCTGCAACTGTCTTCCACCACTTCAACAAATTTGAAAAAATTACAGCTTAATAACCATGACGAAAGTATGTCTACTGTAAAAATATAAACGTGGTCACTTGATAATTTCTATTAAAAAAATATTCTCAAACGTTTAGAATGTTTAAAAAATTCATTTTGCATTTAAAAATTCTGAAAAAATTCACAAATATTGTATGTACGCTATAAATCAGAATATCCCTGATTTTTATCAAAAAATCAATAAAAGATATAAAGCTTAAACTATAAATTGCTATTAGCCCTGTAACTACCTTTCAAGTACGGGTAGCGGCTTGATACTTGGCAAAAATGATTTCCTTCAAACGGTCTACTAACTGATATGTTCATTGATTAATTTGATCTAAAGGCACTTTTGACCACCTTATCCGGCTATGTCCTTTGCCGAAGAAAGCATGTTACTAACTTGCCAGACTCCACAGTATTCCATGGTTTATTCCATCGCGATATTGAACCATTTCCGCTCGGCATCTGGTCGCATTCAGTTGTTCGATACCGTAGGTCACTACATAACCGGGCAAATTTTCCAACACTGTTACGTCCGATGTGATTTCGTCAATCAGTGCACAAAGATACGTCAGCACTGTTATCCTGATCCACTTGTACTTCATGGTGCGAATAATGTTAGTTGCTCAAGTGAAGTTCACGTTCTTCGTTTGTCCATAGAGTTTAAGTAACGTCGCTGAAGCTTGTCAACAGTAGAAAATTTTAGTTCCAGCGTGGGTCTGTGTTGGATCGAATAAGAAAGTATGGTCACCGAAAGACTGACACGTTGAAGAGGAAATCATAGAACTTAAATGAAGACTTAGCTACTGTTCGGGCTTTATATCCGCAACGTTGCTATGGACCTTGTGCGCTAGCACATTCATACACTAATTAGCTGTTACGTGAGTTATGCACTGTTTTTCGGAATCCTTCCACAATACTTACATCCTTTCAAAGATGTATCTTTTGCTTGATATCATCATTGAATGAATCTTTTGAAAGACTGTAATGCTTAGTTATCTTCTTTTGATTTCTCTTCCTGTTGGGAAATTTCCAATGACCCTGCCCAATAAATCAGGGATGAGGGATACATGGCCGGGAAACGACGACCATCTTGGTGACGAGGCCAGACGCTGGGCCTTAAAACAACCCCGAGGTCCCAAGTTTCGCGGGGGACTAGGAAACCTCCTGGAACGGGAAGAGGACATTCAAGAAATAGCATCGGAAGACGTGATTTCGCCTTCGGGATCGCATCTTTGTTTAGAATATATTGTACTTTCAAAAACAGGCTTAGCGAACGCGCCGGTCATATTCACCCGTGTCGTACATTCCATTTCAGTAAATGTTATTGAAGTATGAACGATGAATTTCTAATGTAGAATACAGGTTTTACTTCCGGTAACAAAGTTACTACTCTTCATGAGCGGGAAAAAATAATCGTAATCGCCAAACGGTTTTATATACTTTTTAAGGCATGTATGTTTCGTCACAAGACGGTACAAGGTGAAGATGACGTTCAATTTACGTCACCGAAATCTCTCGAGTTATTGTATACAGTGAGTCGCAGCCACAATCGTATGTCACATATACGAATACGTTTCATCTCGTGAAAAAGTACAGGGAAGATATAGTGGAAAAAAATAGCATAAATCTATATTGTCAATATATCTATATTTATTATGTAGTAGTATCAAAGAAAACAGAGTTGTCTAAATATGAAAAAAATAAGTTCTTATGATTCAGGCTGGAAAACGTCTGACAGCTAAAATCGTTATGAATTTATGTTTTTTTATTTTATGTATTGACAAATCTGTTTCTTTTGATACTAATACGTTATTTGAAAAAAATTCTCAGCTACAATGTTTTATGAGCTCTAAATAACAAGATAAAAAACTGAACTGTATAATTGATATATGCATGTTATTCAAAGATTTGCTAATAAACTCCTCGGCAGAATTCTTCTACAAAGGTTTTGTTTTAATGCGTAGCAATTTAAAGATAATCATAACTACCCTGATTAATATCAGTAAAGCACGAAATATTAACGATGTAGGTTCGTAAATTCCTCAGTTAAAATTCTTAGATTTTGTTTCATTTTATTTAGCAGGTTTTATGTTGTACATTGTTCGTTGAAAGCATATCATTCATCGAAGATTACAAATCACTTTTTCGGTAAACACGAAACTTTGGGAGAAACGAATTACATTAAATGTTGTATACAAACTTGCAAAATTGAGTACGTCTAACAGAGATTATAATTATTCGCACGTGCCTTCTGACGCACCGCACGATACCAAACCGGATCATGCCGGACGACATTACACAATCAGTCAACGTTACTCTTAAGCATAAATCAGCAACAGTTATATTAGTATTATACGTAGCTGTTAATTTTATTAAATTTGTTCCGCGAACTAATGCCGCGACCGCTATTTTTCATATATTCTAACAACATAATATTTTTTCCCTAATCGTAAACACTTATATCCGTCGCCCTTGCGAGCCCAAACCCTCGACAGCAGCAATAAACTCATGAAGCCATTACGAACTCCGCGGATTTCTTTAAAGTCACCGTTTTACCCACGTTTATTACTAGTAATAATTCTTTCACTTTTTGCCTTCTTCAAAAACATGTTTCTTTAACGTCAAGGCGCATCATAATTTTATTGCTCGCTAAGGTCAAGGGTCCAAACCATAAAATATCTGCGTGACGATTTCTGGGTTTTTGCCGAAGTGACTGACGTCACGATTAGGCGGTCACTTAAGACCTCACACCACTATTTTCACATCAATCAACTCAGTTTTCGTATTTCCACATCCGACTGTTTGCACGAATGGCAAACAAGCATCCCCATCACTTACACCTACACAAGTTTACCTCCACGACATTTTTCAACTCATCCGACAGAACTCAACAATCATCCGACAGAACTCAACAATCATCCGACACGATCATTCACTACAAACTCACAGTCCACTTTAGTCTCTGAATAAACTCAAATTTTGTTAAATTTAAACATAGTCTCAGTTTTTAAAACTTACAAAGAATTATCCTGTCCCTATTAATTTACCGGCCAGGAATTACGTGATCCTAACGATATCGAATAATCGAGTGAGGATTTACAACCCTCATAGACGCGAAAAATGGCAGGGAAAAATAATAATGACAGGTAATAATGAAAGATGACAGTGATAAGTGACAGTGAAGTAAATTTAGAGTTTCTGTGTGCTGATTTATTTTTTCTAACGGTAAGGATCTGTCGACTGACACGGCGACAGAGATGTATTTTCATCGTGATTATTTGCGGCTCAAGCGTTAAGTTACATTTAAATTTGTTAATTATTCGATTTAAATTTTTATTTGTTGAATGAAAAAGTTATTTAATTTAAAAAAAATGAGAATTTCCATGTTTTATCTATTATTTCTTTGCAATAACGAATAAACGTATCGAATAAATTCGATTTATTTTGATTACGTAAGTAAGGACTAATTTCTTTATTTCTTATTCATGAATGAATGATAATTCAACAATAATCCAGATTTTTTGTATTCATTATTCGATGTAACTTTCATGTAACAGCTTCCTATTATACAGACGCGGTACCGATACGCTTGTTCACGATCACGATCGGCCGTCATATTCGAAGCTGTCGCGCGACCGGTCCACGCGCGCTCTCATTGATCAGTTTTTTGCTAATAACTCGAAAATGGAGCCTTAACCAATATTTTAGCGAAGGAAAAAGCTGCTCAGAATAGCCCCACCTACCACCCCTTTTCGGCTCTTACACTAATTGTGGGACAGTGTACTTTACAATTGTCATAGTGTAATTTTATTTTGTTTCTATAGTTATCACTTATAACGACGTTGGTAATATTGTTTAATAGAATTAAGTTATTTTCAAGTTTCATAATTTAACAAATGTGCAAATGTTGCAAATATGAGTACTATTTAATTTGACAAAAAAAATAGATTCATTAGAAATAGAAAAGATATATTAATATTAACGGTTAATATTTATCATGTTGTCTAATTGCTTTAAAAATTCGGTTTGGAAGGGCGTCATACAATTCTTCAAATTCCAAATTTACAATTTTCAAAATTTCAAGACTACTTGAAACTCACAAAGAAATTATATTATTTCCAATAGTTTCTTGACTTTCTTTGAAACATAATAAATTAATACATTTTAATCGACATTATGTGTACCTAATATATGTATACTCATTTTTCTTTTTTGCTACCGGAAGTGATTGCCCGTAAGAGTAATTGCGTCGGTACTTCAGTTATAGCTGACAATATGAACGCAAAAATGTAACTAATTGCCCATATTCCGAGACCCGTTATAACCTAAAATGAAATAAATGTTCCATATAAAAATCGGTATGTAGTTTTCGGGATATGACTGCTATTATCAACTTACAAAATAATAAACTTCAGCGTGGATCGGGTAATCGCTAAGTACACCAAGTAGTTGTGAGAAAATTGGATTTAGATGATAAGCGCAATATACTACTCTACTGGGAGGGATCCAATACGGCAACGATAAAAATTTATTTATAGTAGCTGCAAGAATAACAAAATATTGTAGGTACTTTTCAACAAAGTATAATCAAATATTTATCGTTCGTTATTCCTTTTTAACGGGTGAAATTGTAATAAAGATATAATATATAGTAAGTAGTTAAAAGGAAGGCAGCAATCTTCGATTTCAATTGCCTAAGAAAGTAAGTACACAGGTATTGTCATATTTGAAACACTATATTTAATACGGTGACTATTTATAAAATTTTCCAGATTTAAGTGACTTTGAAAAGTATCGAAAATGTTGACCTTCATAATGCATTTCAAAGTCATCGAAATCGGAGGTGGCTTCCTTTTTTTGAAGTAATAATTTACCGGCATTGTTCGTGAGGCAGACGATTACAAGCCACGCTACTAGAAGACTCCAGCCCATTCTGCTAAACATTTCGTAAATGATCGTTAAAGTAGTAGACGTCGTTATCAACGCGGGGCCTTGAATAACCAAATAAAAACACAAAAGACTAATAAACCAACCGGCCGCTAATGCTTTCTGAAACAAATAATAGAGGTACATTAAAAATACCGCTCAAGAAATAAAGATTAAAATACTAAGTATTTTATAAATGTCCGTAATCATTGATATCGTACGTTTAACATCATGTATGATAAAAAAGAATATTATAATATATGGGCAATATATGGGCTTAAACTGAAACTTTTATAATAGTATAATATGCATAATATGATTACTCCCACTATAAGACAATATGTCAATAAATAAACGAGATTAATTACTTTTGATAAGTGCAATTTATAGTTCCATTTTTCGAGAAGCAGAGCTGTGCCTATCCCCATTATGTTGGGTACAATTCTTATCCAGGGTCGTATATAGATATATGAAAGTGTTCCGAGTCTCGAGTCCAATCTGCGAACATAACATGTTTCAACGTTAATATTAAAGTGCAACATAACTTAATTCGTTGTTCATACGATAATACATAAATATTTCGTATAACTTACGTTTCGGTGTGACCCAATTCATATGTTGTGTAACCAGCGGACAACATGGATAGAATCAGCGTAGCTATGCTTAAGTTCATGGCAGGATAGTAATGACTGAAATGTAAAATTTCAATCACCATTTATGGAATCAAAAGTAGGCAGAAAGAAAGTATTTTCTATTTACCTGGCCGATAGTTTCAATAGAAAGGTACTAAAAATAGAGAACTGCATTTCAGTGGAAACTTGCCAAGACCAGGTCATGCACTGAAACAATTGTTTCCTTTAGTCGATACTCTCTGTAAGGTATATCTTATATTAACAAAATTATATCTACCATACTGTCCCATTCAAATAAGTTATGAATGTAGAGGATATTTCTCCACCAGTATTTCGAGCACAGTTCGGGTATCGGCTCAACAATATACGCCATCAAAAAGTTATTGCTCCAGGTAAAGATTAAAACCGCCAACAGCATCGTAACGACATATGGCGGTGTAAGTCTTTTCAATTTTAATTCAAAAATATTATATAAACAAAACACATGGGTAAGTGAAAGTAGATATACTCGAGCGCAACATAGGCTTCTCTTGCATTAGGGGCAACATGAGGCTACGAAGTTACAAAACTTCCCCGTTCATTTGGCATACACTCATAGTCATTTATAAACTACCCTCTCTCCGAAGCAAAATACGGATATTTAATTTCAAATTTGGTGCCTTTTACTGAGCTGTCGCGTGTGAAAAATTCATGAAAGCAACTATAACAGGATATTGTTTTTTTAGTCGGAAGATGTTTGTTCTCCGCGAAATAACTTTTGATGTGGTCCATTTAAGGAGCCTAATTTATATAAAATGGGGGATGATGCACTTTTCCTAAAATTCCTCTTAGCACCTTAAATGCCACAGTGCAAATTGACAATATACAGTAATACAGAATTCTAAGAACACGGATAGTTAATGTTTTAGCTTTACTGGAAACGGTATACCGCGTACTAAAAGTACTCAGAATTTTCTTTTATATTCTTGTTGCATAATTAGTTTGAATGAACTTGTAATGTAGGTCACCGCTGACCAACATAGCCAACGTTTTAACTAGGGAAGACTAAGCTGAACGCGATCATGTTACGATGATCGCTGGCGACAGAGATCAGATACGTGATATAAAGTGGAATACCTGATGAATCTTTTGATGACTTGTTTTAAAAAATCGTACGCATTCTGGCGAAGAGACCCCTCCTTCAAACCTTTTCTTTGCGACTTAAAATGTCCACGTGCTAACAGGAAACCTGCAAGGAAAAAGAAGACATCCGCAGCCCATACTGCGTTCGAATGGATTTGATATTTCGTTGAACTGTTCATATGATATAAATCCCATTTGTTGTCTGTGTAGATGAAATATTGTCACTAACAACTTACATCAAGAAGAGAAACAATTATACATATAGTTTAAATCTTTAATGGGAATAGCTGTCTTACCTGTAACACTTATCGTAAAGTATGTGGCATGAAAGAACATCAGCCACGTCGATCCAAAAAATTTGATGCCATGTATCGCTGCTATTTCTTCTGTACTGGTCTTTATTTGAAATATCTGTTTCATGTTCGATGTGATCGAGAAAGATACAAGAATTTGTTCGATGCGACCAGGAGGCTCCAACTTTTCAACAGCCTTCGCATCACATTTAGGTTTTTGCTCCAGGTCGTCTTTCAATTTTGCTTTTTCAATACATTGCATTCAGTATCGCGTTATATTAAAGTTAAGCTAAGATTTGTTCGGTTCATTTACCTGATTTCAACTTTCGCACTATACCCACTGGATAAGGTTCAGATTTTTGATCCATGTCTCCATTCAGTCCTGCTTTTTGAACATATTGTATTAAATACCGCCCTATTTATGTACATGTTAATTCTACAAAGAGATATTCCTTTACTACGGTGATTAGCCAAAAACAATCGCGTCTGTTACTGTAAATGTTAGCAACTTTACGTTGAACCTAAATTGTGTCATCGTGATGGCTGATAATAAAAACGAAGACAAAATCAAATAATACAGTAGAATATATGTCGCATGCTGGCGAATTAATACTATCTCATCTCTTTTTAGTACATGGTATGGCAGCTCTGTAATCGATTTTGAGATACTTATACTCACAAACCTCTAGCAAACTCAAAAACTCCAGAATGACTACACATTAAATATGATCAGCTGAATTTCAAAAGATTGTAAGACTCACCGATCGTGTTACTCCCGTTAGAATGGCATTTCTCCAATTTTTGCCGATGTTTCTGATATATAAAGATATCATATAACGTGCTCGCTACTACTATTCCAAACAACGCTGCCAAAATAGCACTACAAACAGAATCTTCGTTATTCTATCTGTATTTAACCACTTATTTGCTAACTGTCAAAAGAACGTTTAAAGACTCGTCTAACGTAGTAACTCTCAATCATTAATCATACTTACACAATACGGAATTATATTTATATAATACTTATATAATACTTATACATACATATAATACGTACATAATCATTATTATTTTTCCATCCAATAGCCACGTGTAATCGTTCTTCAGATTCGAGACTTTGATCAACTCAAAATCGGTTGAATAAAGGTGTCCGAATAGAAGAAGTCTATCATCGAATATTTTATTTACCATTGTGGCTACTTCGTGTTCGGTACAAGAATCGGGTAAGCAAAGCCCCAATATCATCACTTCCTACAAAAGTGTCATTTCTCAGACTATTTTATATCGTTACAATTTTCTGATAATTTAGCACTTTTTAAATATCTTATGTGACTGCTGATCATTCACCTCGTGCTCAGTTTAAATTTCAAACTAGGATTCAATAATCATTTTCAGATTCAAATTGCCATTCAAATCTTCGAACTACAGATTCGTAACCAAGTTACTTGTGTTTATGATTAATAGAACACGATGTCCTGCGGTAGAATTCGCTATGCAGGTACTTACATCTGAACGAAAATTGAAATGATACCGCATGGTGTCCAGGTTTCGAATATAAGCACCAAAGAAGTTGACAGTAAACGGCGGGAACTCGTCGGCTGGATTACGATATTGAGAAATCTCCTTAGCTTTTTGGGGTGAATACTTTATTGGCTCTTTCTGCCGGAGATAATCGCATTGTGATTTACTTCCTACCCAAAAATTATTCCCCATCATGTATGCAGATGACGGTTGGCCACTCGAGTCCAACACTTAAAAACAAGGGCATTCTATTGTTAATCGAAAACTAGTATTTTAATTAAGCCGAAGAGTTGTTGGTACTCAAAGAGAAAAATCTCATTATAAATAATAGAAAACTGCTTCGAAACGACGTAACGGGTCGTTTTAGCCACCTTTACATTTTATAGTGCTAATTCCTGCGCATTTCTCTCTTTTACTTTGAGCTGATGACCATGGCGCGAACCAATGTCTTTAGGGTCATTCCGCGCCAAATCGATCACTTTTGGAAGTTACCATCTGCGATTTTGCTTTAATCGAAATATGTTGTAGTCCATGTGAAATTAGGGGGGTTTATGTCAGCATTTTGCCGGTTTCGAATTTGTTAAGGAATAACAAGCTTTGAAAGTTTGCAATGTTTGCCCATTTTTGCGAAAATGGGCTTCACTTACGAATTTTGTTCTCAGAAACTACTCAACCGATTTAGCTAATTTTTTTTTATTTTATTCATGAAGGATTGAGCTTTTTTAAAATATTTTTTTTTAACTTTGTCAATTTGTTATAAAATGTCGGAATATTTAAACAAATTCTTTTTTTGCGTTTTTCTCAATGAGGGGCGTAAAGGGTTAAATTTTGAAAAAAATATGGTCATATTCTTTGAAGCTTTCCCTTTAAAATGAGCCCTTCAGAACGATGGATCCTCGAAAATTGACGTCACTACAACGTCGCGCGCTCAGCTATTATGATCGGTTGTCTTATACCAGTGGTCCCAAAGCAATACCAGAAGACTTCGTAAACGACCTTGTTCATACCTCGAAGAGTATATTAGTAACAATTCTTGGCCAATGTCACATTTTTTAATCATAACTTAATTTATAGATATTAGTTTCTACATTCATTGTTTATGGTCTACAAAAAAGGCGTGATTGTTCGACGGAAACCGCGAGAAAGGGGTTCTTTTCTCTTATCGGGATGGGATAAGGGGGGTTATGATCAAAAGTATGGAGAGTATCATTGTGTGGGGTGGACTTAATAATTGTGGAAAAAATTTAATGGAAGCTATTTCATTACACTAAACACAGAATTATCATTATCGTACTGACAAGTCTTGTATAACATTTTTTATTTGATAATAGCGCAAAGCTGTTGCAGAAATTGCAAACTTTGAAAGCTTGTTATTCCTTAACAAATTCGAAACCGGCAAAATAATAACTTAACCCCCCCGCCCCCTAATTTCACATGGACTACAACATATTTCGATTAGAGCAAAATCGCAGATGGTGACTTCCAAAAGTGATCGATTTGGCGTGGAATGGCCCTTTACCGATCGAAAAGGATATAGCCGGTTAAGGGGGTAAAAAGTGCCTTTAAATTAAATTAATCAAGGAACACATCAGTTAGTAGACCGTTCAAAGGAAATCATTTTTGTCAAGTATCAAACCGCTACCCCTACTTCAAGGGTGGTTATAGGGCGAAACGCAATTATAATTTAAGCTATAGTCTTTCGTTTTACCGTACAGAAATTTTGAAAACAAATCAGGGATATTCTGCTCTATGACATACGTGTTTGTGAATTTTTCCAGAATTTTTAAACGCGAAATGAATTTTAGAAAAATTCTAAAAATGAAGTTTTTTTTTAATAGACATAACATTCCTACGAGTAATGCCATCCGGAATGAAAAGTTAGAAAATATCGATTTGCAATTATTTTTATATTTCATACACTTCCGTAAAGATACTGAAGAATTGTATATTAATAATTTTAATAAGATATTAAAACTATAAAAATATGAACATGGTTTCGTGAAAAATGAATTTAACCAGATATCGGTGTTTCATTTCTGCAACTGTCTTCCACCACTTCAACAAATTTGAAAAAATTACACATTAATAACTGTTGAGAATATTACAAATTATCGAACGTAAACCATTATTCGATTCATTCGTAATCAATTGACAAAAGACTACTCAGTCGTAGGTTTATATAAAACGTGAACACCGTCCTGAATTTCTGTTCTTTTACCGTTTAGTTGCCATCGAGTTATCATCAGTTTATTGTATTGCGTATATTATTTTAATAAATTGTGGAATTGTATTTGGCTTAACATCCATATAATAATTCTCAGTCGTCTTCAAACACTGCATAATTCTAACAATAACCATGACAAAAGTATGTCTACTGTAAAAATATAAACGTGGTCACTTGATAATTTCTATTTAAAAAAAATATTCTGAATCTTTTAGAATTTTTTAAAAATTCATTTTGCATTTAAAAATTCTGAAAAAATTCACAAATATTGTATGTACGCTATAAATCAGAATATCCCTGATTTTTATCAAGAAATCAATAAAAGATATAAAGCTTAAACTATAAATTGCTATTAGCCCTGTAACTACCTTTCAAGTACGGGTAGCAGCTTGATACTTGGCAAAAATGATTTCCTTCAAACGGTCTACTAACTGATATGTTCATTGATTAATTTGATCTAAAGGCACTTTTGACCACCTTATCCGGCTATGTCCTTTGCCGAAGAAAGCATGTTACTAACTTGCCAGACTCCACAGTATTCTATGGTTTATTCCATCGCGATATTGCACCATTTCCGCTCGGCATCTGGTCGCATTCAGTTGTTCGATACCGTAGGTCACTACATAACCGGGCAAATTTTCCAACACTGTTACGTCCGATGTGATTCCGTCAATCAGTGCACAAAGATACGTCAGCACTATTATCCCGACCCACTTGTACTTCATGGTGCGAATAATTTTAGTTGCTCAAGTGAAGTTCACGTTCTTCGTTTGTCCATAGAGTTTGAGTAACGTCGCTGAAGCTTGTCAACAGTAGAAAATTTTAGTTCCAGTGTGGGTCTGTGTTGGATCGAATAAGAAAGTATGGTCACGGAAAAACTGAAACGTTGAAGAGGGAATCATAGAACTTAAATGAAAAATTAGCTATTGATCGGGCTTTATATCAGTAACGTTGCTATGGAGCTTGTGCGCTAGAACATTCGTACGCTAATTAACGTAAAAGTGAAGAATTGGAGACAGAAACAAGTATGCCTCCCCTCTTTGACGTATGATCGTATTGTCACGTGAGTTGACAGAACGGGAGAGCTAGCGTAAACTTTACTTATGTCGGAAGGTTCTTGCAAACCCTTTAATAAATAAATTTATTCACTGTTTTCCGAAAACCTTCCACAATACTTACATCCTTTCAAAGATGTATCTTTTGCTTGATATCAACATTGAATGAATCTTTTGAAAGACTGTAATGCTTAGTTATCTTCTTTTGATTTCCCTTCCTGTTGGGAAATTCTCAATGACCCTCCCCAATAAATCAGGTATTAGCGATACATGGCCGCGAAACGAGGACCCAAGTTTCGCGGGGGACTAGGAAACCTCCCGGAACGGGAAGAGGACATTCAAGAAAGAGCATCGGATGACGTGATTTCGCCTTCGGGATCGCATCTTTGTTTAGAATATATTGTATTTTCAAAAACAGGCTTAGCGAACGCGCCGATCATTTTCACCAGTGTCTTACATTCCATTTCAGTAAATGTTATTGAAGTATGAACGATGAATTTCTAATGTAGAATACAGGTTTTACTACCGGTAACAAAGTTACTACTCTTCATGAGCGGGAAAAAATAATCGTAATCGCCAAACGTTCAATTTACGTCACCGAAATCTCTCGAGTTATTGTATACAGTGAGTCGCAGCCACAATCGTATGTCACATATACGAATACGTTTCATCTCGTGAAAAAGTACAGGGAAGATATAGTGGAAAAAAATAGCATAAATCTATATTGTCAATATATCTATATTTATTATGTAGTAGGTTCAAAGGAAAAAGAATTGTCTAAATATGAAAAAAATAAGTTCTTATGATTCAGGCTGGAAAACGTCTGACAGCTAAAATCGTTATGAATTTATGTTTTTTTATTTTATGTATTGACAAATCTGTTTCTTTTCATACTAATACGTTATTTGAACAAAATTCTCAGCTACAATGTTTTATGAGCTCTAAATAACAAGATAAAAAACTGAACTGTATAATTGATATATGCATGTTATTCAAAGATTTGCTAATAAACTCCTCGGCAGAATTCTTCTACAAAGGTTTTGTTTTAATGCGTAGCAATTTAAAGATAATCATAACTACCCTGATTAACATCAGTAAAGCACGAAATATTAACGATGTAGGTTCTTAAATTCCTCAGTTAAAATTCTTAGATTTTTTTTTCATTTTATTTAGCAGGTTTTACGTTGTACATTGTTCGTTGAAAGCATATCATTCATCGAAGATTACAAATCACTTTTTCGGTAAACACGAAACTTTGGGAGAAACGAATTACATTAAATGTTGTATACAAACTTGCAAAATTGAGTACGTCTAACAGAGATTATAATTATTCGCACGTGCCTTCTGACGCACCGCACGATACCAAACCGGATCATGCCGGACGACATTACACAATCAGTCAACGTTACTCTTAAGTATAAATCAGCAACAATTATATTAGTATTATACATAGCTGTTAATTTTATTAAATTTGTTACGCGAACTAATGCCGTAACCACTATTTTTCATATATTCTAACAACATAATATTTTTTCCCTAATCGTAAACACTTATATCCGTCGCCCTTGCGAGCCCAAACCCTCGACAGCAGCAATAAACTCATGAAGCCATTACGAACTCCGCGGATTTCTTTAAAGTCACTGTTTTACCCACGTTTATTACTAGTAATAATTCTTTCACTTTTTGCTTTCTTCAAAAACATGTTTCTTTAACGTCAAGGCGCATCCTAATGTTATTGCTCGCTAAGGTCAAGGGTCCAAACCATAAAGTATCTGCGTGACGATTTCTGGGTTTGTCCCGAAGTAAGACCCCACACCACTATTTTCACATCAATCAACTCAGTTTTCATATTTCCGCCTCCGACTTTTTGCACGAATGGCAAACATGCATGACCATCACTTACACCTACACAAGTTTACCTCCACGACATTTTTCAACTCATCCGACAGAACTCAACAATCATCCGACACGATCATTCACTACAAACTCACAGTCCATTTTAGTCTCTGAATAAACTCAAGTTTTGTTAAAGTTAAACATAGTAACAGTTTTTAAAACTTACAAAGAATTATCCTGTTCCTATTAATTTACCGGTCAGGAATTACGCGACCCTAACGATATCGAATAATCGAGTGAGGATTTGCAACCCTCATAGACACGAGCTGCAACGGTTCGGTCTTGTCGCGGAGTGCGTAAACAAAATTTGTATTGGGTATTACAAAACATTTATTTTTTTTTATTAGTGTTTATAGTCGCATCAACCACTGATTTGGTTATTAGCGACTTAATAAGGTGATCGTAGGTTGAGTGGAGTTGTCGAAAACCGCTTTGGTATTTAGAGATTAGTGAACTGACTTCCAGGAACCAGCTAAGTCTTAGGTTGACGATTTTCTCCATTAACTTGCACATTTATTGGTTAGAGCAATTGGCCAATAGTTGTTTGTGTCTAGTGGGTTTTTGCCGGGTTTTAAAATAGGGACGATTATAGCTTCTCTTCATCTCAAGGGAAAGATGTTGTGTGTCCAGATGCAGTTACGACTGACTGCGTTTGGCTCTTTTTTCTTGGTGGGGACTGTGGGTTTGTCGTCTGGTTTCAATATGTTACTAGTCGGTCGTTTGGTTTTCAGGTTATGTGAATTTATTGGTTGTTCTTCTGAGGAGCTAGATAGAGGTCTTTTGTTGCGGGGGGATTGGAGGTTAGTTTGATCGTATAATGGGTTAATGAGTGAAATTGAGTCGGTTGTGGATAAATCTGTGGCACTGGAATTGGTGTCCTCATTTTTTTTGTCTTCTAAATTTTCAGTCTGGCTACCGTGTAGGGGCAATGTCGTGTTTTGGGTGTTAGTGGAGCAGCGAGTTTCTATTGGACTATTGCATGGGTGGCTGCAAGTTGTGTCCACATCTTTTGGCAGGTTGGTGGTTGTTGATTGTGCTGTATTGTTGCATTGTTTGGTGATATGGCCTTCTTTCTTACACAAGAAGCATGTGACTTTATAGGTGGATACGAAAACTCTATACTGTGTACTGTCATGAGTAATAACAAAAGATTCTGGGATGTTTTTGACATCGTGAAGATTGATATAGATCTGTCTTATAAAACTCATAATGTGAGAAAAGCCAGGTTCTTGGAGCTCCATTCGAAGGAAGGAGAGCTTCGATATTAGCCTAATATTGTGATCTCTTAGAAATTTCTCAAGATAGTCGTGAGGTATAGTAGCGGGAACATTGGAGAGGACACTTCTCTGTGACGGGTTGATCAAAGGTCTGACTATGGTGGTCGTATTGTCGACAGAGAGAGATTTGTGGTTGTTCGCAAAGGTCTTGGCGACCGTTATACTGTCAAAATAGATGCAGATTCTATTGTTAGCTATTCGTGAGACAAAACGGATAGCGTTAGGCCCTGTGAATTTTGCAACTGCTTGTATATAATCTTTTAGCGGAGTGCCCTCTATGGCATCGATTATGATTGCTTGCTGATCACTGGGGAATACATCGTTGGACGCAGCTTAGCATGCATAGGATTTTGTTGGTTGTTCAGTTGAAAGGTGCTGTACGTTACGATTTGATGATGAATCGAGATTGTTCTGGTCAGGAGTATTCTTAGGAATTATTATAACATTGCAATCGATTCACTCGTTTAAATAACCACTGAAATGAATGAAACATCCAAGGTACAGCGATGTCTGAAATTTTTCAATTTACCTAAAAGAAAATGCTCATCGCATCTGAATATTAATGTTAGAAACCAAGAAAGCTATCAAATCGGGATGTGTTTTGAACACATGTATCAAACTTTTTAATAAACACGCTGCAATGGAATTGGTAAACGACAGTAGAAGAAGGACGATAATTGGTATTGAAAATTACTATCGTCACTGTGTATTTTGTTTCTGTATCGAATACAAGACAGGCGACAACGCGATGACGACCTTAACTTTGCAAAGTTAAATATTTGCTTCGAACGCTCCGCTGTAAACTGTGTTTACTTAATTTCGGTAGCCACCGTACTCAATCACAAGCAAGACACTGATCCATTGATTAAACCTTAACTCTTCGCCCTATAACATCGTATCTTACTCGTGGCGTACTACAATTATCTAGTGTGACGTACACTACAGGTCGAATATAACAAACCACACTTGTATTTTCACCAGAACTAAATTCTGTTCCAATTACAATTTGCCCAACCAAGGTTCACTAAATGAAAAATATGCCTAATATTTTAACCTCTTTTATTCGCTTTAACATTGTACCAGTAATTAATGAACTAATGACGCAGTCGGGCAGAATATTATAGGTTAAAAAGTTGAGCTACACCAATCTCTCTGTTCCAGGTTTGTCAACTTCACAGCTCGAAGCAACCTTTCATACATCCCATTCGCATCGGCTACAATTAGCCAACTCGGGTGTGGTCGTGCAATTTACACGTCTAGACAAGATGGGTCGTCGCCGGGTCGTGTAGAGACAGCTACCGTCGCGAATACAATGCTCGTCGGTTTCGGGGATCGCGTGGAGACCCTTGTCTGCAATTACGGACCCCTCGATCGGAAGACACCGAGGGAACTCTACGAAGATGGTGTGCCAGCTCTTTGTCCACAGGGGACGATCCGTAGCTTGCGATACGCAGCACTTTGTCGTAAGTGTTTCCTCCCTTGTGTACGATGCGTTCAGGACACGCGCTCACGTTTCTTGTCACTCCCTCGCCACAGTCGTTAACCGCTTCCTGTAATTACAGTAAAGTCTCGATACACTTCGTTGCAATATTTCATTATATTTTCCAGTGGATACACTATTTAATACAGAAACAATCGTTACGTTGTTTTGTTGTCCATGGTTTGGATGTGTGCGTTGCAAATGACAAGCATTGAATTGTTCGGGTATCTGAACATACCTGTTTCAATCGAAAAAATTCACTCTTGCAAATACTTTAAGAATCACTTGTGAATACTTGTGCACAGAACATGCATGTTACTCAACTTATTTTTGAAGGTCATCGAAGGCAATTAGCCCGTCTTTTCTTTCCACGATTTACGATAGGGATAGACTGTGGGAGGTCTGAACAAGAGGATGATTGTAAGCATTTGAGATGACAGACGATGGCCACTGACTTGAAGTCACATGATGTGACTATTTGTTCGAACGCGAGAGATTGGAATAGATAAGCAACTCATCGTTGTGTTGCCTACATGAATAAAAATATTGTTTTTAAAGTATCTAGCCACAGAATGGGGAAGGATGTCTTCTGGAAGGGAAGTAAATATGTCCTTTTGGCAGTTACCCCAGAACTGTTCGAAAATGAATTCCAAAATTTGTAAAACATGCATATCAATACGTTATTGCGTAAACGTTCAGAAATCACTGTGCCTGCGCTTATGACAGACATTAAAATCATTTTGACCCTTGGGAAATAAAAGCAAAAGTAGAAATACAAAGAACTTTGTACATAGACTCACTGCACGATTATTCCTTCCCTATAGAATATACAGGGTGGGTCGCCATATTTTGCCATCTAGATTTACGTCATTATTATTACGCATGGCAAACAAAATGACCAATAACGAACTTTAGTACTATTAATAATTAGATTCATTTGTTCAATAACATTCATTAATTCTCAAAGTATTGAAAAGTTGTCACATTTATTATTTTATGTGCGGTGAACAAATTATTTTCATAAATAATTCGAAACTATTCAAACTCAGTTTTTTCGAAAATGAAGTGACATATGAAAAAATTGTACTTGCCATATTTTTTATGTACATTCATCCTTTTTTCGGTTATACTACTATTTCGAAAACAACCCGTGTTTAAAAAAAAAAAAGGAACATCTGTTTGGAGATCTTAGGCCATAAATAGTAGTTACAATTTAAAAAAATCTTATCTTCAAAAGAGTTAAATATTACAATTTATCCTCACTTATTAGTTTGATTAATTCTATATTAGTGAGAGAATTGTTAGTCGAAATATATTTAATATAGAATACTTCTTCAAATTTAAATTTCGTCAAATACAAACTTTTGTAAAAGTTCTTGATTTCTTAAAGATTTCTTCGGACTAAATTTTCACACAATTGCGAACATTCGGCAATTAAAGGAACTAGCGAAAGAACACTTTCAACGTTCTTTTGTTCCACGAAACGAGCGTTCAAAGAAGTACATATCTTTCTTCAGAAGCGAAGTATACTTTCAAGAGAACCATCTCATAGTAGAGAAAAGTTTAAAGTAACAATTACAATAAAATCAATATAGGTATCCAAATCTTGGAAGTTTCGAAAGTTACAAGTACTTTAAGAGGTCTTAATTGTCTCGAAATTGAATAGAAATGAAATTGCTGTTTTTGAACAAAGGAATGAACTTTATTATTTCCGTAAGACATTAGTAGAAAAGAATGACCATTCTAAGGAACTTATTTTGAAATAAACATTTCGGCACTATTTATTTTAACAACATTTTTACCGTATTTTGTGCGCTTGTTATGAATCTGCAAACAGTTCTTTTCTACCTTTATTTCGTAAAAAATTGCATTTAAAAAAAAATTCATGCATTTTGAATATAAATAGAATTGTGTATGTAACTGTAAAATATATATTTAAATATATTCAAAGATTCATAAACTCTTAAAAATTCATAGTATCGATGTATTCGTAACGGTTGACAGAATTTTTTTATTCAAACAAAAGTTAAATATTTTGTATGATTATAAAAAATCCGTCATAAAATTCGATTTAGCGCGACAAAATACATGTTAAGATAAACATGTTTATTGTGTCGCCATCAATGAGCAAATGTTTATTCAATTTCATTAAAAGTAGCAAATAAAACGATGTATTGTCCAAAATCTTGAGATATTGAAATTATTAGTATTTTGTTTATTATTTCAATGATTATTATATTAAAGGGTCCATTAATAAATATAGTACAGATTTTATGAGAATTTATTAAAGCAAAAGGGGATCATAAATTAACAATGAAATAACAAGAAAACATAAATTTTTGTTTACATTATAGCAATAAAAAGACATTAGACACAAATGTTATTTTTATTAATAGTTACTTAGTACTTATTTAAAATTGCACTTAATAATTGTTTTACATAGAAAAAAGGACCAGCACCGGATGATTAATATATTACACACAAATCTGTATATATTGATAGAGAACTATTTTAAAACGATTTTACTCTTATATGTCTCAGAATAGGAACATTTGCCTTACGTTCAAATTTAGATTTCTCAAAAATTTAGAGAGCGACTGTAAGAAATTCGTGGCAAGTTTCAACGCAACATAAAGAAAATTTTCTGTATCTCTCTGTCCTGTAGATTTCACTTTTTACGTTTCCTAGCCGATTTCATTTTATGCAAATGATTTAACAAGAAACGGAATAAAAGATAATATACGAAGTACAATTAAAGTAAAAACTTCAAACTCAGCATAGGATGTATGTAATATTATACCATGGTACGTCTGTAATTCAAATTACGTCGCACAGAAGTACAAGAGTTTGAATGAGAAAACTTTTCGAGTGATAAAGCTTTCATTTCTCTTGCATATTTTCTTGTGTAGAGTGCGCGAATAAAATACCGAATAGAAATAACGTAAAAGTAATTAATTTTGCTGGGTTCAAAGAAAGACAAAATACGAACACTCGCAAAGCTAAAAAAGAAACTTTCATCAGTAAAATAGTTCTGATATTAAATAAAAGGTACGCAGAAATCAATTTAGGATTTATAAAGTTATTACTATCTTAAGATATAGCTAATTCGAGTTGTCGAACATTTTTAAGCACATATGGAGGGTGGAATGAATGTTAAGGGAGGTTCTCAAGAATCTTATTCAATATTCTATTTCAGTACTAAATCCAGCAGAGTTCCAGAAACGTTGTTTCACCAAAATTTTCACTTCTCGTTCGAGTAGAGCTTAAAGCGAACGATCCGTACCAACGAGTTTCGACAAAAATGTACCTTTAACCCATTCGAGACGGCGATTTTTTTCGAACACGCTCCCCAGGTGCAAAATTTTTTTTTCTTTATGTTGTTCATTTTTAATAAAAAAAAATGTTTACTATAGAAATCACCCAATTCATAAGTGAATTCTCATAAATAAGATGATTGCACACCGTGTGTGCACCTCGTTCCTCAGAATATTTTTTGAGAATTAATTAAATTAATTAAATAAACAAGTATTTTCTCTTCAATTTCTCATAGTTAGTAACAAATTGTATAAAAAAGAGATAATGAAATGATAAAAAGGTGATTTCTATAATTTGTGAAAAAACTCTAAAATTTATAGAAATATAAAAATACAAAGACTATAAACAAAAATAAAATTATAAAATGTATAAACAGAAGATATTTACTACTTCGTAAAAACAATTATAAAAACTAGTTAATTTCTAAAAATCATACATATTATTTATATTGAAAAATATTTCTCTACTATTACAATTTCATCCTGTAAAAATTTCTTCTGTATATCCATTTCGATATAAAGTATCTTGTATAGCGCCAGTTGAGAAACTAAAGTTTCACACTTTTTGTTTGAAAAGATGATTCGATAATGTTTAATACTGTAATTTATTGTCAAATCAAAATTAATTTTCTTCTGCTACTTTTTGGCCACAGAAGGTGTGAATCACCGTTAACTTGACCAAGTTAACACCTTGTACAACTCTGTACAAGAAGAAAGAAGTCGAACGAGGTTACGATTCGTTATTCATTCGAACCGACGGAATTGACGATCGAAGTTTAATTAATAATGGAATATATTGATTTATTAACGGGAAAACGAGAATAGATGCTATTAAATCACCATTTACTCAGTTGACGTAATTCTTTGCCTGTCATGAGTCGCGTACTGCGTTGAACAGTAAGAAACTTAGCGGGATGATGAATGGATTAATTTTGTCCGCAAAACCGGTTCCACTAGAAGATCTTACATTTCGTTTTTTTCTGAGGATACGTAATTAGTTCAGAAACGAAGGCTAATATTGAACGATAATCAGGTCGAGTTGAAATCATTAACTCGTACATCACCGTTTACTGTGTACAAAAATCGCTAATAGATTATACAGGACTTCTCAAAAGTCGTGGTATAATCAGTAGAGGATCTTCCATTTCCTTTTTTTAAGGATATCTAATTAGTTGCGGAACGAAGACCAATATTATACGATGATCAGGTCGAGTTTAAGCCATTAACTCACCGTTTAAATGTGAATGAGAACTGTTCATAAATTGTATAGAACGTTTCAAAAATAGTGGTACGAATCCAGTGCAAAAATAAATGAACGGAGAGTACCATTTTTTATTCTATTTTGTATCGGAGGAAATTGAATTCAATATATTTGCACTTTTGACAGTTTCCATAATGAATATTATAAAATAATAAATGCAATTATTAATATCGCTAAAATTATTACTGTATTGTTATTTATATGTGTACTTATCGTACTTCTAATTAAATCTAAACAAAGTAAATCAAATTAACTACAAGATCGCATTTAGCCCATAGAAGTCGATTAATCTTTAAACCAATATATTAAGCATAGAATTTCCTATGTTTTATTAAAAAACACAGCATTCAATATTTCTGATGGCTAAACTATTTGTTGATAAGGATAACTGTTAACTTCTCATGAATTTAAAATGCCATACACTGTTATTCTTGAATAGCAGTGCCGGATTAATCGTGAGCTATACTGCTAATATGTATGACACATATGACCTTGTTATGATCGATCAATGATCTAACACAACGAATGTATACATTGAATAATTTAAAACCCGATCCTGGTATAAATAAAGAGTTATGTAGTAGTGGCATCGAACGAGAGCAAAAAGATCGGTCATTGCGTCATCTTCTATACATTCAACTGATTATCGTGAATTAATTAACAGCAACTTACATTTGCAGCAACTACGTTGTTTCATATTTGGTGCTTCAATAAAATGTTGGATGACTAACGTAGTGATTCGGTACAGATAAGCATATCAGAACCGATGTATTTAAAATAAATTAGTTAACCTTGTTTTTCGCATTCCTCATCTAAGTTCAAAAATTTTAGAGAAATTTAGAGATACTAATATCTTATCCTGGAGTAGGTCATCAAGTAGCAAGGCTCGCAGATAATTTCTCTTTATCTAAGGATATACACCAAAATAAGTATACACAAATACGTACACTAAAACACATTGTATAACCAAGATCTTCAGAAGTTTAATTAGAAAACGTTATTAATCGAACATCTTAAATATCTTGCTATTCTATGATCAAGAAAAGTGTTACAGGGAAACATTATACTGGGCGGGGTATGATTCTGCCCCGGGGCACTTCGGTATCCTTATTTTGTTGGAAGGGACAAATGCGATAAAGAATTTTATGGTGTAGTTTCGAGGTGGCCGATCGACATGTGTTTTGGTTGCGTGAAAGGAGGAGTGGATATAAAATATGAAGCGGATTCCACATCAGCCTATTGGTTTCGAATATGTTAATGACAAAATTCTCATCATAATAAATTGAATTCTGCCCACGCAGATATAATTAACATAACCATCTCCGCTGTAGTAGCGATCGTAGTAGAAAGTAGAGTCCTCGACTTGATTATGTATAGGGCGTCCCATATGTATAAAACATTATTTCGTAAACTGTGAACATGATTTTCATTTTTGGTGGAATTTATAAGCTATCGAAATATTCCTAAACAACATTGTTACTAGTACACAAAATTGTACTTAAGAGTGTGGACCTAAAAAAAGTCACAACCATAGTTATCTTCTGTTTGTGTACGATGTATTTGTGAATTTGCCACTTATACGTATACGAATAGAATATTTTATTAGGTTCACAAAAATTGGGCCACAGTATGATTAGCTTAGGTTATATTTCTCGGGAAGAAGAATGCGCATTAATGCTCGGCGATAATTGTTTTGAAACATTGAAATTACTCCATCTCGCTTGTCAAAAATGCTAGATATATTATATATGATATATTACTAATGCAACGATCCATGCATCAGCGAAATTTTCAGTGAGACCCCCTATGCATACTCAGGTCGAGACCCCCTTCTGTGTCATCAGTTGCTCACCACTTGACGACGGTAGTTACTTCAGCGCAGATGGTTGTGTTCGTTATGTCGGTATAGGTAAAATTCTACGTGTTACATTGAAAGTTTTTCATTAATATCGCCAAAATTCATAGGCTGGTGTAATCACCGCTTGACATTTGGAGTCTCCACCCTCCTTCAAAGGCTATCGCCCCTTCCTCCGCAGTACTTCGGAATTATATTCGAATTTTGTCTCGAGGTTACTTCTTCCAAGATTTTGTCAACAAAGTTATTTTACGTGGTACTATATACTGTCATTAACGTGACATGACAGCTGTGTTGGATGACCAACTTAGTGATTCAATAAGTAAAATAAATATAATAAATTAAGTAACCAGCAAAATTCAATTACTGACCCATAATCAACATACAACAACAATCGATATAAATGGAATGTCCCTCTTTAAATGCAAGCTCTCACAGTATTGTACAGCAGTATCGAAAGACCTCACTCCGTGGTATTACACGACACAACGCAAAACATTTCCCGGTTCTCTGACACACGGCGCGCCACAAAACAGTACGAACGGCCACGAACAAGCGATGTCGTGAACAGATAAAGCCCGTTGTTACGCCGTTCGACTTTTTCCTCTGTCACCTTTTTCTCTCTCGTTGTTGACCAACTAACGCAAACGACCAGTTTCGAATTGCGTGACTAGCTTCGTATACGAAATACAATTCCTAGGGGCACACTTCGGGAAGAAATTGGTCGTAAGACTGTGCACAGGTATTATTTGGGCTATGAGAATCTTGAATGTCTTTGAGAAAAGTGGCGGTCACTGAAAATCGTACACTTTATCTTCCTAATTTTTGCACAAAATTGCACTGTATGAAGGTGACAGTTTTGTAATTCTCGGTAAAGTATCAGTGCTTATTTTCCTGTGAAGGAAAAAATTTTTTCGACACATTTGCGAATATGCACGACAAAATGAATGATTGTAGTGAAAGCTGCGAAACGCGTTCATTGAAAGTCCATATATTCTTCAATGAATTAATGACTTCGATTTTGTATCGACTTTATCGATGTCCCCTAACTTTTATAATATGTATAATATACAATACATTATTTCACTCATTTTGACATGTTAAAAACGAATGTCATATCTGTTATTGGTGAAAATTAATTCTGAGATATTTATGAAAATTTTGATTATCATTGGTCCATCGCAACATGGCGGAGCACGTTGTATACAATTCTAACCAAACCAACTCTTATTTCTCATTTATATTCAGTAAAGGAAGATTTATAGAGCACAATACTACCCTATAAACAAAAGACTCGTTCCTGTATCGATTCGAAATGAACAGACCTAGAATCCTTCTGCTTGTAGAGAATTTTTTGTCGTGACATTCCTGTATTCTTTCGGTTAATTGAAGTATTTTGTTAGGGTACATAGCAATAATATATTCTTGTTAATATATAGCGTGTATATATTGAATGTTATAAATATACTCAACTGTATAATTTTATAAAATTTGAAATATGTAGAAACATCGACGATTAATATCCGAAATAATAAATGGCGAAGATGCTATACGTTAGCTGCCAAAATCTTCTTCCAAAAAGTAAATACTGTGTAAAGCATCGGAAAGAAATGTTACTACATGTAAATCATCACGAATGTGGAACTTTCGGTTGCAAAGTAAAAGGAAAACAGCACGAAATTGCCATAACAAATGGTACTTGGTTTAAAAATGTGCAATTGTGGCTATTAAAAGTAGAGTGTTATGTACAGCTTTTGAGACGCGGAAAACTACGATAAATGTCGGCTTGAAGCATGGGGATCAAATTGTAGAAAAAAAAATTAAATTCTAAAGAAAAACACATTAGTGCCAAAATCGAATATATTAATATTCAGAATTTTAGAACGATTAAAATGATATGTAATATAAAAGCTTCGGGAAGATAATTGTAGAATTCTACGCAGATTTAATATATTTTCTTGAAAAGAAATCTTTCAAAAAATACCTAGAAGAATGTTTTCTTAAAAAAGTGTTTATTTTCTGTTGTATTTATTTAATACTTTATAAACAACAAATAAAATATAGCGGACATAACCCTAACATAACCTTACTGTTTTTATTTTTCATTATCAATGTTTATTTCTTTGATTTTATTGTCATTTTCCGTCAAATATTTTCCGAAAGTCATCTTCCTTTCAACTCATTTCTCTTAATTCTCTTTCTGTAAACAAATAATACATTTAAACTTCTAAAACGATGTTCTGGTCTGCTGACCGACATGGTGACAGACGCGTTAATAATACGTTTTGTCTCCACTGTGGTATATTTGGGTTACAATGTATGACGTTACTCCAAGAGATTGTTCTAATGCACATTCCTGTTGTGTACGTTCATCGAATAAACAAGATATCTATGTTTATTTAATGTAGGAAATGAAGCGATATTACCCATGGGATGGCCCGATATGCATGTCGTACATCCTTCCATGTAACACTTTCCAAATAATACACACAGTCAAGACACGTACATCTCTACAAACATTTCAAAATTATATAAACTTACTTGATACTTTACTTTTTGCACAACCTCCCGCTCGAGTAAATAAAGTTACAGCCTTGGAAAAAAACCTTTATTACTTCGCAAGTTCTACAATTTATTTATATCATTATCTCAGTATCTCTTATTTATATCATTAACCAGTTAACTGTGTTCGATTTGTGTAAACATGCAAAATATTATTTTGATACGATTGACGTAAGCCAAAGAAAAATAAAGATGTAATCTATTCACGTTTTGCTAGACTTTTTTATAAAGTTCATACGAGCATTTGTTCTTGACCCTAGATTTACATACAACTTTTAAATTGTATTTATATATATTTGAATTGAAACTAAACTATATGCACGTGTGTCGCAGCGTCAGCAGTAGTAAAGTGAATTGTAAGTGGACTGTATCTATGAAATGAATTTGATTTCGAGCGACTAGAGTTTATTCTGCTGTGTTATATTTGATAACTGTTCGAGAGTGTCTCTTCGAAGAATTTTTACGTTTTACAAAAGCAAAAAAGTCGTAAAATTAAAGACATACAAATGACGTATGAAGTCTGTGTTTTCCTCAAAGTGACATAGCAAATAATAAAAGCAAGCAATACCTCGACATGTACAGAAAACTGCAAAAAAAATCGGCTGCTAAGGTTAAGAGTTCTGACAACCAAATGTGACTAACAATAAATCAAAAAATACTCGCTAGAATGTAATGACTCCTTGGGTTTTATTGCTGCTATGGGTAAAGAGCTATTACTTTGGAACTACAAATGTGGCTCAAACGGACGAAAAACCGTTAAATTATTGTATCGCTAAAAACTGAGATCTAGTTCTGAGATCTGGTCCTCTCGCTGTAATATGTATTCTACGAACTAACGCTATAGAAATAAACACTATAAAAATACGTAAACCAGCTCGCACAATGATTTTCTATCTCAATGGCTGTTAACGTACATTTATACAAAAGCTTCTTAATAATTTTCGTAATGAAAAATAAGAAATGTAAGATTTGTCATTTTTACGGGCTCCGCAAACTTAGTGTATTAATTATGCATCCCGGAAGGAATTTTTGAAATTAAATTCTGCAGTTAAATTCTGGTGACCAAATAGTCTGAGTATTATTTTCCGGTATTTTTGGAGCCTCTGGCGAAAAATCGATAAGCTGATTCTTCTTTATCTTATGGTGTATTAGTCGGGAGAGATAAGGACAGTAAATATTTGATTTCCAAAAATGTGCAGAAATGCGATGTCGTTTTTCCAGGATTTCCAAGCCAAGAAGCAATATTTTGTCATGATTTCTTTTGAAAAATATTCTTTCTAGAAGGATTTTTTTCACGTCCCATTTTTTAACAAAAGCGCTCTTTACCGACCTAGATAATTGTGCAAAGAATATTTTGGAGAAGAATTCACGACAAAATATTGCTTCTTGGCTTGAAAATCCTGGTAAATCGAAGTCGCATTTTTGCACATTTTTCAAAACCAAATATCTATTGTCCTTGTCTGACAAAAACAACATACAAAGCTAGCGTTGCGTTGTGCGTACCTGTACATGTGACGCGCGCGTCTGGCGTGTGTGAATGAAGATAAGTGGATTTAAATGTAAGACTGTGTGTTTGGGAGTGTGAATGTAGCCGAACGAATATGTTAATATAACGCGCGTCACTAACGTACTGGGTGTACAGAAACAGGGTAAATATGTTTTTGTTAATTCTGTCCCATACCGGCCCTTTCACTAGATCGCTCAAGAAATAATTCAAAAATAAAGGTAACTAAACAAAAGAAAAGGAAACTTTGTTATAAACTAAAATATATTGTATAAAAAGGAAGAGCAAATATGGTGTGTTACAATATGGTTGATTAAATTATAACTTCACCGACTAAGAGAATAACTATGTATAGCACATTCAATTCATTTTTACAAGTTCAAATTAAGAAAATATAAGTGGAATGCGTAACAGTTAAAAATTTCGGAAATAGCTGGAAGCGTAAAAGAAAATGACTTACCGATTTGATGTAAATCTGGCCAAAATTATATGATTCTAAATTTTTTTTAAGTTTTGTCGAAATAAGTACCGCCTTCTATGAATTAGTTCTTAGTCAGTTGAAATGAGCGGTTACCAATGCTTATACCTGCGGATGAGGAAGGAACACGCACACACTCTTTTTATTCGCTGCACTTGACTAATTTAATAACTATATATGTAAGCTAGTTAAATAAGAAATGAAAGCAAGTTAAATGTAAAATTATGGAAACAAAAATGATTAATTTTAACTAGCTTAACTTTGACAAAGCTCACTCTTAAAACACCCAACGGCTCCTTTGACACGCACCTCGCGATTGTACGTCGAAGAGTGTCGCAACTTCTCGTTCTCGGAGGAGACCATAGTGGGCCTAGTCCGAAATTGTTTACATTGCGTCACTGTGTGCCTAACGAATTAGGCTGCCAAGCTGATGCATAAGGAACCGTGATTCGTTAATCAGATGGATGGTGGGTGCGTGCGTGTTCTTGCCCCCCCTTTCCAACTCTATCTTTTCTTTTAAGTCAAACTTTCCTTTTGCTTCCACGCCATAACCGAGTTGTTATTAATGCTTTAATTATATCGAGAACGCTGGGCGTTATCGGACCACTCCAGCGCGCGTTCGGAGAAATGAATTTGATTTGAAAATTTGATCGTCGGAAGAAAGGAAGGTGTCATACTAACAATCTTAGGTTACTTGCCAAATGATTAGTAATCTTAAAACATCAAACACCGTTATTGCGTCCAGTTAGGGTGTTTTCAGAATGCTACACGCATTATAGGTCTGCATCCGGTCGATAAAAAAAAAAAAACAAGGGAAATTTTGTGAGAAATTTTCTATTCGGAAAATTCGGAGCTTATCAATTTTCCGTGACAGACCTCAAAAATCCTCAAAAATAATATTCGGAATATTCGGTCACTAGAGCTGATCTTTGACTGGTTGATTCGAATAAAAATTGTTAGAATTAAAAACAGTAGATTGTATCACCTCAACTAATAACTAATGTAAAAATGTTGTGAAAGCTTCGAAAGAAAATGATCTGTTTTATTAGAAAAATCCCAAGAGTTACCGTCCCGAAAGGTGCACCGTAGGATTGAATGGAGTCTGGAAACAACCAACCAAACGACGAGTGGTACATTCCTGATTAAACGAGCAATCTATCCTGTTCACGTGGTGTTATTATTGCTGGCACGCTTGTGTACGTGATCACCACTTGTCGGTACAACATCGGTATAATGTTCACGTGATACACTGCTATCAATAAACGGTTTACCAGGTAAATCACTCTTCTTGTTACTTTAGTGCTTTAATGAAAAGTTAATTGAGATTGATTAAAAGGAGTGTAGATCGGTAATTCTCTCCAGATAAGATGCACACTTGAAGCATGATGATTTGAGGCTTCCGTTGCAATCAATTGTAAGGTATAAGAGTGTTTGGCAAAAACAATATAATATTTTGTTATCATTATTACACGTTATTAACGTGTCAAAATTAATAATATATAATATAACATAAAACTGACAATGTATAATATACTTATAATAACAATTTTTGTTGTAGTTTGTTATTGATATATTGTTGAAATGAGTAACATGTAATATACTTTTAACAGTAATTTAACAGTAATTTTTGTTAACGTTAACAACATATAATATACTTGTAATAGGAATTTTTGTTATAGTTACATATAAATTTATATTTAAATTTATAGTAACATAAATTTTAATAGCAACATGTTAATTTTAATATGTTAATTTTGAGTATAGTGTAGAAAATAATATATATTTATTGTCATAAAGTATAATGATGATGGTTTAAAGAAATACGTAAATGTTCCGCGACCTATACACAAAGAAAACTGCTACGCAATTATAAAATTCGCACGACACGCTTGACGTTTCTTCTACTGTCCTTTTGTCCGTTCGGAAAAAACCCACGCGCTCTCTTCTCCCTCCTTCTACATTCCTCCAAAAACATTGACGCATCGATGCATTGTCCATATATGACGGTCTTTCTTCTAAAACATGCAAAATAACGCTTCTTAAAATTACGATATTACAATAGTTTGTTATTAGCTTGTTGATAACATTAACAGTATATAATATACTTCTAATAGTAATTTTTGTTATAGTTGGTTAACATGTTGTTAACAATAAAAACGTATAATATACGCATAAGAATTTTATAGCTAGGTATTAACATGTTAATTTTAATAACAACCTGTTATTTTATACGTTCGTAACGTTAATATGTTAATTTCTTTATTATTAGTTGTTAACCTTAATATCTTCATTTTGTATTATGCTATACGCTAATCTTAACAACACGTCAATTTTTTGTTGAATTAATGCGATTAATTTTATTAACATGTTGACTATTAAAGAGAAAATAGACAATCACAATCAAGCATCTTATATTGCAATTATTCAGAATATAATCGTTTTAATTTTTAATGTAAGTTTTTTATTTACTATTCTTCGTAAATAGTGTAAAATTAATGCCATTTGAAATCTTTTTAATATTTCCTTCATTTAATTACTTGGTTATATTAAATTTATGACACGACTCGTATTAATAATTTTGATTAAAGTATGCCGGTTTACATATGGTCATTTCTCCAGAACGAGCTTCGGTACAAGCGTATGTAAACGTAAACATGTAAATGTAATTTAACTCTATTGTTATTTCTTCATTTGTATTCTGTTTATAGCCTTCAATTATGAATTGAGTTAACAGCAGTTGGATTACCACGTTAACTGGTACGAGATGCAGAAATTTTATAAATGCTAGGTGCTTTATTTAAATCCTGCCAATCGATAGAAGTATATTCTGTGGTTAAAAGAAAAAACGTCACATAAACGTGACGTCATAAATGCTTTATTATAATATCTCAGCAAAAATACACAAGTTATAAAAATCTGATTTCTGGTTCGATGCTGCGTTGAGTGAATTAATTAAGATTTAAGATGAAGGAAACAGATTTCGTTTATCAGCAATATGACATTTTTATATAATGCATAAGTAATAATTGGACGAGCAGAATTCATTCGAAATGAATTTATAAGGACAGACGACAATTTGAAGAACTTTAGTAAAAATTACTAATCGATCAAACACGTGTCTAATGATTTTCAGTTTTTATTATAACGTATATAGTGAAACATTCATAACCCCATTTATATCACACTTTTTTCTTGCTTTTAATCGTGAAATACACCGTTGCTATTTGGCAGCATACAAATGAAATATCCGGCATAATTGAGTAACTATAAAAAAGATGACAGACAGAAGTAAGACAGGAAACGAAATGTTTCAAAAGTGAAACGATCATATCCTGTGCAGGTATAGTTATAACATGCCGCAGTTTTACTCTGACAGTCAATGTGTTAATATTTAATACGCAAAATCTCCACTTTTAGATAGTTGTTATCAATGTCAGATCTTCTTCCGTCGTTCAAAATAGTACAGATATAAATGTGTCTTAAATGGAGAGAATTGACGATTCTGATTTGGTATAGGACGATAACCTATGTGGTTAAATTTTTATGTACAATGCATGGCCATCGAATTAGGATCACTACAAATTTTCAGCATTTTTAATATAATTAGCTACTAATATGATACACTACTACTGTACCTAACATCATTAACACATGCTAATGTGTTGCTATGTATATATCGTCATCAACATATTTAGCAATAATTTTGCATGACCCAAGACAATTTTCCATATATGACATAATATTATAGCCATAAAAATTAAATTTTCATACGTGCTCCTAATTCGATGGCCAGAGACTGTAGAACCTTAGTGTACTGGGTTGTTTACGATATCGTTGATCCGTTTGTTTCAGTTCACAATTATATTGAGTATTTTCTGTATACTACCGTTATCATAACAAACTTAATTTGTGTATAGTTAATACATATGTGAATTTCTTTCTCTAATAGGTGTAACTGGATATTACTTATATTCTTCCTTTTTCAGATTTTTAATTAATCATACTACGGTTCTAATATACAAGACGAGCGAAGAGTATTTTGCAAGAATTTTATTTATTATTATAAAGTGCCTGTACGATACAATTTGTATTATACACTTCCATACTTAATAAATGATTTGCATACAGTTCTGAGTTAAAATTTATTAATAATCTTCCCAAATTCAGAAATTACAAGTTCTTCATAAAATAATTTTCAGTTATAATTAGTTCGGATTATTTAACTATAATAGTACAAAACTATAATGTATCAGCTTATAATTTATAAATTATGTTGTTTTATATTTTTCAACATATTTCCTCCTCGTAATTCACATAAAGTCTCTCGGAATGGTTCAGAAACGAGCGGAGCGAATCTGCTTTGACCAATAATGTTTACGCGAAAATACGTGTGAACTTCTATTCCAGTTTGACCTAACAGCTTCTCATCACATTCAGAGGACTTCTTCTCCGATACGTGCAGTAACTAATATTGTGATTGTCAGATTAGTTTAATCTAAATTCAAAGTCTGAACTAACCTTACACTGTACACTGTATCTTTCTGAAATAAATTTTGATGACATTTATTAATCATTTGTACTCGATTTTCTGCATACTAGATGAATTTCTCATAGTTAACTTAAAATGATCTCACCTACAAATTGTCATATAAAACAATTATATTTCAATATTTTATAAACTTTTATAAAGGAGGTATTAAAAAATCTTCGTCGATAAATATCGCAATCTATTACATTTACGTATAACAATATGTCTTCACATAACATTGCTATTTGGCTAAAAGTCGCTATGGGCAACTTATACTTCACTTCCTCTCTTGTTTATATAAGTTATAGATGATTTGCAACGTTCTTCAGGCCATGTATTTCTTCGTATTTTTCTTTGCAACTATTTGTTCGTTTTTTTCGTTTACTGGTGACATTTTTGATTCAATAAATCGCGGACCGCATCTTCATCATGATTACTTCTTTCTGATATCACAGCACATAAATCTTTATCATGATTATTTTGTGATGAAATTAAGGTACATAAATCTTTAGACCGCGATCTCAGTAATACTTGATCCTGTTTCTCCGGAAAATCCGAATTTAATCCGTGATTACCTTTCGCTTTCTCATGGTAACAGAGAGTTAAAGATTCATCTTTCTTCTATGTATACGATTGCTCACTTTTCTCCAACTTTTCATGAAATGTTTCGTGAACGTTAAAACTTGCTCTAAAAATTTTCTGGAATTTTTGTCGTATATAGGGAACCTCGATATTCTATGCGCAAGTATTAAGCTGTTTTATTAATACATTCTTAAGTTCCAATTTATATCAGCCCAATTCATGTTGACATCGCGTCAAAGTTTTGAAAGTACAAGAAACACCGGAGATTAAATTTATATAACGCTAAAGAACAATCAAAGTATTTGAAAATGATTTAAGGAAACTTAACAACAAAACAAGAAATTCGCACATTTTGCAGAAAAAATAACTTTTCTATTCATCAGAAAAGATATTAAATCTAATAACTAACAAATGTATTAGCATCTGTCTACTTTAAATTCACAAAACATGTAGAAATAATTTAAATCAGATTCACCTGTTGTTTAAAAATAATGCTTCAGTGAAAATGTATCCTTCTGACTGGGTCGTTTCACCGGTCTTGACCTTCCGTTTGAGGAACGAACCTTGCCCGCCTTTTGAGTCATTCTTACAGTAGCTTCGAACGAATAACATTTATGGTACATACGGTACTTCCTTTCTTCAGGTCATTCATGAGAATCTTCGCATCTTTGTTAAACACATATTTTATCTCTTATCTGATGGGTACGATGTTGTCCGAGACCAGGTGTGGCCAAACGCCTGCGGCCATGGTGTAACTATGTTTGGTCGAGTCGGTTACCGTACGCCCCCTGAGAAGGCTACGGTTACAGTTACCGTAAGTACACGATCGGTCAGCCGATTGATGTGGTAATGGTCAGGATATTGTCGATGTGACGTCGTTCTCGAGAAAATCTGGATCGTTTGAATCGAAGAAGACGCTAACAGGTCTAACGAGGGCGACCGCCGCGACCACGATTCTCGCCGTAGCTAGGCTACGAGACGGGGGCATCCGATATTGCTGCTAAATATCTGAATTGTGGTTAAACACGATTCAATCTAGAGTGTCTTTCCATTAGTGCGTTCTTTGGGAAGCAAATCGTCAAGCTATACGCCGTTACTGGTACTCTCTGGAGCATGTAACTTACGGGTACCAGTGTGGATAACGCATCTCGTTCCCTGGTCATCGACACTAAGTGGTTACCTGACTGTTGGCATCCAGTGCTTGCCTATGTTGTTGCGACTGTGAATGTCTGCTTCAGTCTTTTGCATTAATACCATCATGACAAGGGTCTAAGTCATGCACATGTCGCTGAAACTCATGATAACCGGTCAGATTTGTCAATAGATCTTGACCTTCATTCTTGCTGGCCACTCACAAATCGACTTTGCTAGATAACACGTATGTTTTTTCAACATGTATTCAATAATGTTTAGTGTCCAGTGCTGACTAGCTCTCTAAACTTAAAGCGAAACCCAAAATTTCATAGCCAAAACAGTGATTAATAGGCAATTTTAAATTATTAATAAATAATTACTATAATATATTTCTAATAATTGACTAATTCAGTGTTCACTGACAGAGTTACTGAATTCGTCTCTTAAAATAACAGTTTCAAAAACCAAACTGTTATACAAGAATTTTTATTCCTCACTGGCTTATTAAGCTTGTTAGAATGAGTCTAGAGAATTTGAAAGTCGAAATGGTAACCTAAAGGAATTTGAATTTAATTATGAAATAAAGAGCACTGTTCGGTGGAATAAGTTAAACTGCTGCAAGAACCTTATGTACAACTTTCCTTAAAACAACCAGGTTTTGAGACTAGACTGGTATATAAACTAACTCAGTTTCGAGAACCCGAAGGTTGATGTAGTGCTCTGAATGAGTCGAATGTGAAGAGTCCTTTTGGGTTTCCTCGAGATGATCTAATCTAGATTTCTTCTTGAGGTATACTTGAATGCGATCTGCTACTCCACTGGTTAATGCACTCGTATTTATACCCATCCGGCAACAGAGAATGGCTACCGCGCATGCGCTTGCAATTGGACTACGACGTATATTTTCCTTTTCAAGGTCACGCAAATATTGTCCTTACATTAAGGCTTGTGGAATTTTAAGTGCTTTGCACAAAGATTACAATAATTTATTAAACATTTAATAATTGTTCATTATGAGGTGATCACGTGAATGAATATACTCGGTATGTGTTGGATAAATTTTTATTTGAAATCTTCGAGATGCTACAATTGGTACAATGTATTGAACTTATAATAGTTGGAGAATGATCATAACTATACGACATCAAATTGGTAATTAAAATTAGTATTCACTTTAAAAATTTTATTACGACATTATTCAGCAAAAATGTACTAAACTATAATATACTACCCGATAGTATATTTTAATTGTTAGTTCTATATTTTATTAAAAAGTTAAAAATTTCCGACGAATTGTTGATATTTTTTACATGTATTTCAGTACCCTTTTATGAAGAATATTTGTAAAAATGCGTTCATGTATAAAACACGGTGTAGTTTCATTTTGAAAGAGGAAAATGATTTTAAAATCTTTGAAACATTTCAATTTTTGATACTTGCATATGTATAATGCAATGATACATTCGTCACTGCTTAATTTTGCCACATAACATTTTGTTCTTTTAACGTTTTAATGTTACACATGTTGACACAGTTATATAAGACATTGTAATATTTATGGTAAAATACATTAAATTATAAAAATTTAATATATAATAACTTAAATTTATTAAAATTTATAAACCTATAAATAGTCAATATGAATTACAGAAAGCACGAATGTGCATCATTATTTCAAGTCGAACGATCTTCAATTCCGATAAAAATTCACTGAATGAAGATTATTTTTATAAAATGGTAAATAATCAATAAAAATTCTAAAGGTAACTTTGATTGTTATTTGAAGTGGAATGAACTGCAATATCGAGAAAAAATCATTCGACTGTGAATATTAAAAAAGAAATTAAAATAATCAATAAATATTTTTTGACGGTAAAAATTTGTGCTGTTAACTAAAATCAAATGAATTTCAATGTATATTAAAATTCGTTCAGCTGTTGTCATATTTATAAAACGAATATTAGTACAATTTATGAAATCCTAGAACATTATTGTCACCCTGTATGTTAGCAGTCTGTCCTTTTTTCTCTTTCCTCTCTCTTATGCTCGGCTTCCAATTTAAACTGAATATTGTGAGCCGAGAGGCAGATGATTTTGCGAGAAAAGGGCCATGGCAGTCTCATTAAATTATTCCGCGACGTTTCGAGCGATAAGTAATATTAGTCTGATCTTCGTTTCTCGTGACATTAAACAATTTCACCGGTCGATTTTTCGCGACCTTCGGGAAACTTTGCAAATCGTTTTCTCCCTTTTTTCACTCGAATTTCATAGCATTTTACCTTCACTTTCTCGTTGTCCACGTGGAAAGAGAAATGACTTTTGTTTTATACCCACTTGTGAGGGATAAGTGTATGAATTCTGTTTTATGTCGTGCTTCGTTCGTGTCTCAATTCAATACCAACACTACCTCGCATATCAAAATTTATTTTCTGTACCTCCATGATAGTTCGAGCGCGAACCGTGATATTACTTACTCCATTCAATACAAAACGAATTTATGTTTTTAATGAAAATGTAACAATGTGCAGAACGAACTTTTTATTCACTTTTTATTACATGCTGTATGTGTAACCTTTCTTCCTCTTTTTGTTAACTGTATCCTTGAAAAACGAAACTTAAGGAGTGATTTGCCAGAAACTGCAATTTTGGACCTAGTTTGGTGACTAACAAATGTAACATACTGTTTATAAAATTAATATTTTCAAATTATTATTTCTCTAATTTTAAAAATGTTATATAAATTGTATACATATATGCACTTAAACATATTTATGTCTAATAAAAATATTGTCTAAAACATCATTTGTAATCACTGGTTTTGTTTTCAAATTAGGTTACAATCGTCCCTAAGGGTGGAAATGAAAGTAATGAATAACTCAATTCACGAAAAACTTTGTTATAAGTTGGTGCAATATTTTCGAAATTTTTAGGTTTGGTATTGTCCAGTAAGCAAGGTTTGTACGAACTGTTTAAAAATTTCTTACAATTCGAAGATTACAAATCTGGAAAAGCAAATTGTCTCTCGTATCTTCTACTTTTATGGTGTGACGTCGTAAGCATATTTATAGTTTGCCTGCCACAAAATGAACGCTGGCAAAATTGAAAAAAATGTGACTTGGTTCTTTGATGCATATTTTTCATACATGCAAACAGTTGTTTACAATAGTCACCTTCATTACTCAGATTGCAAAAATAGAAAAGTAGACTTATTTTTTTGAATTTCTAGAACTCATTTCGTGTAGGGCACACTTAAGTACCTGAATACGGAGGAACATCTTTGAAGATTCGTGCTTCAAGACATTCCATACAGATATCCGTAATAACTGGAAAGATGGGTAAACCCCTTGTGGCACCATAAGTTTGTTTGTAGTAATCACCCTGGAAAAGGGAATAGATGGAAGTAAGGCAATGTTGTATAAAGGAGATGAAACTAGCAGGAACTCTGTTCTTGAAGATATGGATGGTGTCTGGAATAGGAACATTAGTGAAGAGGGATTGGACATCTAAACTTACGAGAATGTCATTAGGATTGATACGAACATTCTGGATTTTTTGGATATACAACATGCAGTTTCTTTGTATGGTTTCAGGATACCACACAACAATAGAACGCTTTTTGCACACAACTTTTTTATCTAAATTACATCTTGTTATTACTGCTGGGCGTCGAGAGTGGCACAAATAAAAATCTGTTTTAGAAAGATTTTCTAATGTTTACATTTTGTGAAATACTAAATGCACGGCTTAATAATTGTTGTTGCCATCAATTACATGTAATTATTGATATAATTTGTTATAGTTTAATATAATTTGTCATTTTTTGGATAATAGAAATATAATATAGACTTGTATTCGACAAATATAAATTTGAAATATTTGTAGTTTTGCTACTGTCAACATTAAGCAGTGATATCACCTTTAAAGTACTTACATACCTCTTCTCTACTACGTAGACATAGCTGCTAGTAACTCTTTCAGTGTTAAAAAGCTTCTTTCAAGATATTACATGTTTTTTTAATTGAATCCGTCACCTCCAAACTTCGGTCTTATAGCATCATATTTAATTTAATCCTTCATTCAAAAGGATCCAAAGACAGCAGTTTAGTCAGACTTTCGCAAACTGGTACACGTTTAATAATATACATTCTAGCTAAGCAAAATATCACGTTGCAATTTTCGGTGGACTATTTTGTGATTCTGTTATTAAGACTTGAAATTTGTCACGCGTTACCTGGTGACAGAAAATGCAAATAGGAATTCCTCAATTAACGTGGTTTTCGTAACAGCTGTGATATTCTTGGAACATTAATTACACTATAAAATCCTTTTTTTAATATTTATACAAAATTTTACAACTTACTTTTAAGGAATTGTTTAACTTTCTATACTTTTGAACATTGCGAAAGAAATTTGTAATTAAGTTTTATCGAGATTTGCTTCAATTATAATCTCTAAACAAAATTTAATTAAACCGAATTTGATTAGACGAAGACAAGTATTAAACAATTTAATGATACGAACGACATCAAACGACGTAAATACAACTCAATAAAAATAAGATTCCATGTATTCAGGTGATTTAAAAATTGTTCTGCTTATTGGATAAAATATTCTTAGGAATATTACTGCAACGGGAAATTTAGATTCAACTTGAGGGAGGAAAAAATCAATGAAATGAATCGTTTACGATCATAACAAGGCTGTCACTTAAAGGGAACGGAACCTACTCAAATATTGAGATGCAAAGTCACCGGAAAAAGTCACTTTAATGCGATGGAGCAAGTACCCAAACGTCGAACATTATTTATTTTCCACGAACAGTCAACGTGATGCATATTAAACCTCGTCCGGATACAAAGTAATGAAGACCAGGTGCAATTGCACAGCCTTAATTGGAAACCTCAATTATTTACGTATCCTAATGGAATTATTATTTACTCAATGATTTAGTTACCGTTTTGTACTTTTTCTTTACGTAGAAAGGATGGAAAGAACGTGAAAGAAACGTGCAGAGATAGTCTAGGGAAAATCGAGGTCTGAAGAAGCAGAGACCATAGCAACCGTTTCGCTTCAAATCGTCCAAGATTTGAAACGGTGACTTCGAAGAACCTGATTACAGAGTCAGAGAGAAAATAACAGGGAAATTGTGATCGAGAAAATCGCGGAAAAATCCTGCTTCTCTAAATTCAAGTTTGATACTTTCCAAGTGGCTTCATCCGCAGGGAGGAAAGAACAAAAGTATGTGGTAAGTTCGAATCTGTGCCGAACTTTCGACGTATAGATACAAATGCTATTTTGTTGGTTAACCCTTTAAACTATGACCTTTCCCATAGCTGCGTCAGTTGAAATTAACTAATTACTGCTGCGTTGTCAGGAAGAAGTAAAAACGACTGAAATGTTAAGTGCATTTTGCATTTAGCGATTTATGGTTGAGATATATTAACAAATATCAAATTTAATCATACTAAAATTATATACCAGGTTTGTTTCTTATTACATATGAGATAATATAAAATAAGAGAAAATAGGTAATTGATAATCGTTACTGGATAATACATTAATAGATAGCAGATTGTAGTAAATAGTAAATGGTAGTAAATGATACATGGTAGTAGATAGTAGATGGTAGTAGATGGTTGATGGTATATAATAGATGATAGTGAATTATAGATGGTAGTAAATGGTAAATAGTAATAGGTGGTACATAGTGGTAGATGGTAGATAATAGATAATAGATAATAAATAACAGATAACAAATACAATGTAATAGATAATGAATAACGGATACATTAACAAATAACATGTTAATAGATAGTAGATAATATAAAATATTTCAGTCAGTGTAACATTTAGATAACATATACAGACAACACAAATGGACAAAATTCACAGATTGAAAATTTTTCCCAAAATTAGTTCTTGAGATGTCAACATCACCAAAGGTTTTTCTTAAACTGGTTAATACATTTCTCTCACGAGAGTGTTATATATTTCATAAGGAAAGGATATATTCAGCAATGTAACTCCATTCAAATTGGAATGATGTTCAACTAAAAATAGTCGTGTTCCTTCCGAAGAGTAGACAAAGGAGGTCGTGGTTGAACTTCGACATGGTTGCAATTTTGTGGGTTTGTAGGGCAGATGAAAATACGTCTACATATGCTACTTATTTTTAGCTTTGACAACCCGAAGTTAAAGTGTGAAACCACCCTTTTTGACCGAATTCTAAATTACTACTGTTATGTATAAGTATAAATATTTTAAACTATATTTTATTTTATATTTTAAATCACACAATTATTTCTAGTCTGCAAAAAGAATACTAAACAATACTTTTGTAGAAATCCTCACACGCTATTCGATGAATTTCTTTGTAATAACAAAATTGTCTACTGCTTTTTGTGCTTCAGCGAATACGTTGAAATAAAAATAGAAACAAAACACTTATACATTAAACAGCCATAAAATCGGTTTTGAACGAGCCACGTGCTGTATGTTATGTTTCTAACCCATGGTGGTTAGAGGTTAACCTCCGCCATGAACAATATGATAAAATTACAATCTCGGGTCCACGATCAATTTTCATCTCTCATGTATCAAAACTTCATCATGCATTCATGGTATAAAAGCGGCTTAATAGATGAAAGACCAAATGTTTTCCAAAATTCTGTAGTGCTTTGTAGAATACCTGCTTGTCATAAGTAGGTTACTGGTTACTACCAATAATGTTTACGGCGCCACAATAATTAAATGTATAATGCAAAAAATTTGTACTTTAAACACTCCTTTGACGTGTAAATACTGTTGTCAAGAATGCAAAGTGTAATTATGGTACATACAGAATGGTTAAATATTATAATAATCACCAAAAATATTTTACACCGTCCAGTCGGTGAATTGTACTTCTTTTTAAAAATAATCTTAAAGTTTTAATACTGATTTTATTGTTATACTAAGATGGTAATTGTGATGCAAGTGTAATTTTTCTATAAAATTACTAAGTTACTGAATTATAAAAACTGTAATCAATTGTAATAGGTCAAAGGAAAAAACACAACTTCTATACAGAATATGAAATAACGCATACTAAAACTTGTATACTCAATAGGTATGTAAAATTTATTATACTGAAGGGTCATTTGAAAATCATGATAGCTTTGCTGAATTTATGTTGGAAGTATAACAATATAGTGCCATTCTAACAATAAGGTATCTAGTCTAACAATTCTAGCAATAAAAAGATCATTTGAAAATCAACTTAGTCACCAAATTTATATGTGAAAAGGTGTAACAATATAGTACCATTCTAACAATAAGACCTCTATTCTAACAATTCTAATAATAAGAATACTAACAAACAAAAAATCGTTTCGAATAGTCATGCATGAATACATAGTAACAGATACAACTTAACTTACTTAAAAGCACATCGGTGACTTCAATGTCCTCCAAAAATTGTTTCAAAGAAAACAGACTCTTTTGTGTTTCAAAAGACGTTTGCATAACTTTACATTCCAGAATCTCATACCTATGAATTTAGGTGTAATTTTCAGGCTTATAAATCAGATCAGTAGAGAAATAAATCAGTGAGCACGGACTTGCGAGAAAGTTGATGCTCGTCTGGTGGAATATACGGAGTCTACCGTCACATCATTTTGGTGAAATCACGGAAGCTGCTCGTGTTTCTGAGTCAGAAGGTTGATGAAATCGCGGAGCAGGGTCCACATGCAGACCACCTGTGCTGCTGGTATTTTATTCCTTCGAGTTCGATAACGTGCCATTTTGCAGCATCATGATTGCATTGTATTATGTATTTAAATGTTCTAATTCATCGGAGCTTTAAAAATTTGTCTCACGTGACAAAATGAATGGACGTTTCATTCAGAGTCGACTTCGCTGCTATGGCTACTAAATTGTTTCGTGTGTCTGGAACTTGAATTGTTTAATCTGCTGGCATCGTCTGGATCAACACGGTGCCTCCACGACAGAAAGTACTAAACCATTTGAAGAGAGAAGATCTAAAGTTTGAAACAATCGGTCAGAAAATCCAAAGCGTTCGACGTAGAAAGAAGTAATCAACCAACGAACTTTAGCGCAAAACAATCAAGAGACTCTTAGACCACGTTCTACTGTTGTATCCACTACACGGAATATTCTTCTCTTTGTAAAAAATTAGTGGATTGGTTTGTTTTTATATACGGAGGTAATAATTGATCGAGATTAACAATACATATGGAGAATATTGCAACTATTTTATTATAGGTTTACATGTGTAATTTACAATGTATTGCCTCTGTTTTTTTACATCTGCTGTTTATCTTCGTTAGTGGAACAAAAATTGAACTATTGCTTTCTTTTATTTTTTAGTGTACTGTTAAATTCAGTATAATAATTATCCAGTAGTATTAATCAATGTTAATGTTAATCAGTGTTAATTAATACTGACCAAATATAATAAAACTTACTAGACCCAAATGGACATGCTACAAAATAAAAATTTTCGGAATACAGTTGATAACTTCCATTGCTCAAATGTTACCGAGTTTTACTTATTATAAATAAAATTCATGAATAGAAATTATCTGTAGTAGTATTTATTTCTATTTATTATCATTAATTTTTCTAAACATTGGCTTGCACCACTTTCGAAATAAACGGCTCGTTTAAATTTTCTAGTGGAAATAAGTTATAAAATATTACTTCTACATGATTTATCATTAAACATGTTTATTTTTGTGCGTCCAAAAGCAATTTATCGTGAAATTTATTTTATCTTTAGGATAATAATTTTTCTGTTGAAATACGTAAATTTGCAACATGGAATATGCTGAGTGTACGTAATATGAAACATGTTCCATATTGGGTACATGTTTCCTGTTAATATTGTATAGTATTTATAAGTTATACTTTTATCATCCTAGTACATTATAACGATAATAATGGAGCAAAATGGCTGCAATGCATTCACACGTGAGTAATGTTCTGAACATGAAAAACCGGAAGAAAAATAGTATCGTTTAAGATATACTTCAAAAATGTTGAAAGTATTCGTTTATTTACGTTTAATAAAATAAATATTCATTTTTCATAATAAAAATGAAGTTTTCAGTTCCCTGTACGAATTTCTTACATGTTCCTACACTTTTGACGTCTTTTACATTTTTCGTCATAGTTTTAAGACACTTATATTTTTAATTTCTTTTATGTTCAACGCTGATTTCGTTAAAAATAACATGTGTCTATTTTTGACAGCTTTTAAAAACAGATGATACCTATTAAGTGCAGTCATTTTATACGCTAAAAATTAATTTCTGTTAATTTTAAAAGGCACTTTTTTATGACACGTGACTACAAAAGAAATTTCCTAGATTTCGCGTCACCGGTCGCGGAGTAAGAAATTGTCCAAAAATGAACAGACCAAATAAATGAACGAATCTTGTCATGCGTTTCAAATAAACGAACGAAACTGGACACTGTTAATTAACTACGCATCAATGAACTTACTGCGGTAAAAACTGAAATGAAATTTGAAAAACTGGACTCGAAAAGAAACCGCAGAGAAAATGTTAAAGGAATGACAATCGCAATAAGTATTTGTTCAACGCTTGGTAAATTGTTGATAGAAAAGTGATAAAAATTGTTCCATTTTGTGAGTTACACGAATGCAATACCTCACAAAAATGACATCCCAGAAACTCTCATAACCGTTCCCTTGTCAGTTTCAGACGGTTGTTGATGTTATGTCCCACGTTATTGTTATATCTAGACACATTCACGTGTACGATATTTTCACGGTGTCAGGAATAGCGGGTTCTTGGCATTAGATAACGTTACAGATGCTGCTGCGTTCGAGCAGGAAAAGCGTATCTTTAAGGACGGAATAAACGAGAAAAGTAAAAACTGAACTCAAACGTCTCCGTAGTAAAAATGAAATATTTTTCGTGATTTATATATTGATCTCTTTTTTATACCAACTACGAGTTACAAAATACCTTTTATACGTTTGCGAAGTATTTACTGCTATTTAATTCTTGCAAGTCTGAAAGACCTACTTTGCTTTTGCAGATAGCTTATTTATCCATATTTATTGAATATTAAATTAACATCAATTTTTAGTCTGTTCGTAAAATGTTTATTTATTGACCATATTTATCGAATACAGAATTGATTATTATTTCTACTGAATTTATATTTTTTATAAAGTGTGTACTTGCTCTTTTAGTGTAGAGTAAATTATATTAAAAATATAATTATTAAAAATGTGGACAATTAATTTTTATTAGTGGAATTATTAATATGATTAAAATTACTGAAATGATTAAAATCATTAAACTGATAAAAATGATAAAAATGATAAAAATGATAAAAATGATAAAAATGATAAAATTGATAAAAATTTTAAAAACGATTCAAATTATTAAAATTTTTAATATAATTAATGTTATTAACAGTTTCTTTCAAATTTCATTTGCTGAATATTATCAATATAACACAGTAACGCTATTCTAAACGTAACCAATCATGCGACGTTTATCGCATGAAAACTATTCGCGAAAGCTCGAGAATACAAATTTACTGTAAACTATGATATTATAGTTAATATTCATAAAATATTCTATGCAATAGTCTTCGGGAATTTCGGACGCGTATATGCCAATAATTTTGTAGCTACCGTACATTATTCTCCTTAATTGCCGTATCAAATTTTACGCGCTCCAGTTAAAAAACTTCAGGTAACCTTTGTATCTTGTAACGTTGCTTTCTACAACGGTCTTCACCATGAACAAAGAGCTGTTGCTATAGTAAATTCGACCTCTCAAACAAACACCTGAATCGTTCTTTGATCGATTTTGCTCACGTGCCCCGTCTGAAGGCTTATAGAAAAACATTTTCTACGATTTTATTAATATGTTACATAAAATTTTGTCTTACAAAGTAAAAGTTAATAATGCGTATTATAATAAACGTTATAGTTTTATCATATCTTAATAATGTTATAACATCATTATAATATAGTTATGATAAATATTCTAATATATAATAAGTAATAATATAATATAATAATAAGAATCATACTTACGGAATAAAAATAATTGTTTATAAAATACAAATAAATAATAAAAGTTATGATAATGTTATAATATAATTCTAATAAATATTACAATAAATATTTTAACAAGAAATAATACATATAAAATAATTGGAAGATTCATGCTTGCGGAATAAAAATAATGACTTATAAAATAATAGTAGTCTTTACGAGAATACCTTTTGAATTTCGTTTTTAATCCCGGCTTTTTTTATCTGGGAATACAAATTTCTACAAGAAAAACTAAACATCCATTTAGTTTCATAAGTTTATTATCGTACAGCAACAGAACGAAAATTCCAAACCAAAGAGCACAGCAATGAATATTCATTTCGTCAATATTTTCGTAGAACTGTTCGCAATCAGAACCATCAGGTTGCACAACAACTGTATCACAAGTTAATAACGAATCGATGTTTCTTTGCTTCGAACTCCAGAGCGGAGAGGAATGCCACAGACATTTTCAAGCAGTGAAATAGACGAGTACCGCTTCAACTTGTCGATAACCAGGCTACCGAAGCACTTGTGCTTTCTCTCTCACTCTCCCTCCCTCTGGCTTTCTCTCTCGCTGTCGGTGATCGTAACGGAAACATATTGGTGGCACAGGGGGAAACATTAATCGAAACAGTTTGGATATTTCGATTTATAAGAATTACAGGGGCAGTCGTGTCGAATCGAGGGGAAATCGATGGAAACGTATGGTACTGGGAGGCCTTCATCGACTTCCATCGGACACGCGATATTACGACGTTTCCCCTTGCAGCTGTTTCTCTTGTTTGATCAGTTCGAGCACACCGTTTCTCATCTGGAAAACCACTTCTCGCTCGGTCAAGCCCAGCCGACGTTTGTTGCTAATGTCGTAAATACCTCCCTCGCTTTCGCTATGCTCGCCACGGGTGCCTCTTATCTAGACATTTAATTAGAAATCGTTATTAATCGAACATCTTAAATATCTTCCTACTCTATGATCAAGAAAAGTGTCACAGGGAAACATTATACTGGGCGGGGCACAATTCAGCCCTGGGGCACTTCGGTATCCCCATTTTGTTCGAAGGGACAAATGTGATCAAGAATTTTTGGGTCCCGAAGTGCCCCGGTAGTCGATATATGCTTTGGATGCGTGAAAGGGGGAGTGAGGCGATTTCAAATATCAAGCGGTTTCCACATCAGCCTGTTGGATACGGAGATATTAATGAAAAACTCTTAGCGTAGTACATTGAATTCTGTCTATACAGATATAATTAACATAACCATACGCTGTAGTAACCATCTTACAATTAGTAGGTAGTTGTGCCCTCGACCTGAGTATCTTGTATAGTGTTATGACCTTCTGATGATCTTGAGTATAAAAAATGAAAAGTAGACAACTAATTGATAGAGTGAAATTACTGATAAAAAGATTAGTGAAGGAATATTAATAAGTTCATTGAAGATAAACTACAATTTTCACGTAATCCAAAGAAACAGATTTGTGTTACATATTATTTTGTTAATAGGTATATGTCATATGTCTCGTGCCTTATCTTTCGTCAACAATATTTTTGTATTTTGAAAAACAACAAAGATGTTCATATAACAGAGGTACACATAACAATAGTTTTTTACGACAATAGTAAAGCACGAAAATGTTAATCACTCTAAACGATTCACTTTAGCATAAGTGAATTTATTGCACATATTTGTCTTATACTGCAACTTCATTGATAGCTTTACGTACACTTCGTGCTCATTATGGTTAATTATTTTAAATTATGGACACGGTAGTACGTACTGCTGATATTAATTTACATATTACAATGATTATTTACATCGATTTATTCAGTGTATACTACCATTGCCACGTATTCCCTTAAGGGACATTATATCCGGGCCAATGAATCTTTTCAAATGCAGGAAGAACCTATATATTCAATCGTGAATTGATTCGATTCTGAATAATTTCGAATGAATATTTATCTAAGACAATTATTCCGCTACTGAATAATTTAATCGCAGTATAACTGTTCATTACCAATGATAAGTCATTGCACGCTGAACGTTGTTCGAATAAACGTTAACATACTTCTATTAATGTATCTTGTGAGAAAATATTATTTTAAACACATAAACACGACGAAAGACAAATTTATGTAGCCACAATTTATTCGTATGTTTCGGAAAAGATTTTGATAATAAATGATAATTATTTACAATAAATAAATAGTTTTAATTTAAATAACCTTTTTAAATGAAATTATTTAAAGAAAGTACTTTTTGTATAAATAATCATATATATAAATATATATTATACAGGGTGAGGCAATAACTTGAAGGTCATCTCTGTTTTTTTAAATGGAACGGTATGTTTTTTTACTTACATTCTGATAGAGTATTTCAAGACGAATCTAATGATCTATTGCGAAGGTCATTCATGGTCTGGTTTAAGCCAATTATGATTTAAAATAATTTACTTTTTTATATTTATTAAATAATTGCATCGCCCGAAAGGTGCAGATTTTTCGTGGTGTAACGAATCGAAAGGCCATTACCATTTTGGGATATAAATGGTTGCAAATTAAATATTCGTCAATGGACAACGCTAATTGTAAGCCGTGTATTGATTAATGCATTGTTTGTTTCGATGAAGAACCAGCCACTTCGTATTATTAATATTGACAAAACGTTTATGTATAGTGCATCGTCACTTTCATTAACGTTCATGTACACTAATCGTTATTTTGAAATAATTGTTGACATCAAATAATACCAGACTCTCTACAGGTATTTTGAAATACTTATTAACCTAATTTTACATTTAATATTTAATAACCTAATATACTATCAGATTGTAGTGAACGTTTTGAATTTTACTTTTTCATTCTTTTATCCCTTTTAGCAAAGATACATCGATCATACATTGATCTTATTAACGATGTATCATTGTTGACAACATTTGAAAAAAGTAATTGGCATTCGTTTGTTCTTCCTTTGTTTTTTATTATCCTTTGTATAAATTATTTTTATGATTTTTTTCAACCTTCCTAAATTTTATTTCTTTTCAAATCGTAATAAATTTTTTTAGTTTCTTTTAGGTTCGGTATTTTTCGCTTATGTAATTTGCTCTCATTGACAAACATATTATTGCACGGCTAGATTATATTGTCGTCTACGCATACTTTTACATAATTAATTATTTTTCTGCTATTTACTGCATTTACATGTTGCTGTTTACTAGTTATTCAGTCGCTGTAGGCCTTGAATATTAATAGTTTATGTACCTTTCTGAATGTACTGCAATTTCCAGACCTTTATTTAATGTTAATACTTTAGAATATAAGAAAAACTAGTGTCTAGAATTAATACTATGCAATGTAATGCAATTTCTATTTTTGTACTGCTTTACAGTGTCAATATTGTGTGGTCAATTAATAGATGAGTGACACCATCTTAGATTTGTTATGAACACGTAGTGGAGATAATAATACTCATCAGCGACCACTAAAAATATAAAAGATAGCCTAGATAGCTGTTGGCATACAATATCATTACAGATATTTGTTAAACTTCTTTTTAGTAAAACTCGTCTGAATTATTTTATGGTACAAAAGTTCTAAGATAAAAAATGATTAAGTATTTTTGACGATGTTTTTAACAGTTTGAACGATCGGATAGAAGAGTAATAAAATAGTGAAATAATTATTAATAAAGTAATAAAAATAAAATAAATAGCACCGTTTTGCTGACTCAGTTGCATCGCCTATAGTTTGCACTAAATACTATAGTTGAATGGATCAGTTTCTACAGAGAAGTAAGCTTTAATACATTTAATATATTGTGAACAAAGTTGTAAATCACAAAACACGATGTATGATACATCGGTATTGATTTGGACTATATTTTATTTTCTGGCCGCTGTGAAACATGTATAATACTTTGCATCATTCATGGCTTTGCGATTCGGTTTTTGTACGATTCTTAGTGATTCGTGCTGGAATAAATGAAAATTGATGAACAACTGTTTTAAACAATTTGGAAGAAGATTTATCATACGTTATGCGGCAAATTAATTCAAATAAATAAAATTTTCAGTATCATTAAGAAGAATACGTGTTTTATCACAACAGAAAACAAATAATATATTAAGTTAATTATGTACACTTTTACAGAGCAGTAATTGATAGAATACTGTAGTGGCCGCACATTAATAAGAGTCGCTGTATCTGATCAACAATTATATATTTTATCTAAATACGTAAAAATTTTTTAGAATAACTTTCATTGTCAAATAAATCATCCTGTAATATCACTTATTACTGTAATGCATCGGTATAGTTATAAAGTGCAACTGTACTTATTTTTGATTAAAAAATAAGATTATTGTTGTATTAAAAACTTTTGAGTATGTTGAAACAACAATCAGATTGAAAATGGCACCAAAAATGAATCATCGCTTGCAGACATTTTTCAACTTATTTGAAAAATTAAAGCTTTGAGAGGGAATATTAATTGCACTTCGTGATAGAGCAAACACTTTCACTACGGAAAGCATCAAAGAAAACTGTTGATTCATTTTTATTTTCAATTCAGAAATGAAATAGCTTAGTAAATCACGCAACACAGCGATGGTGCTCAACATCGACGGTGCTGCCACTCGACGTAATAAAGCATCATAGAGCAGCATTTCTCAACCTTTTCATACAATTTCATCCATTTCGAGAATCAGAATTAAAGAATACCAGTATCGACAAAAGATGTCTTATACACTGAAACTGAACAATGATTATGTGTAGCAAACTCTCATTTAACCGACATATGTAGATGTTCTAAATCAGACTTTGTTTTACAGTATGTCCTAGAAGAGCATGTTGGCGATATCTGCGAAACCCGACACCTAACAAAGATAATATAAAAGTATTAACAAATATAGATCTCTTTATTATGCGTTGGTTTATGACCAATGGTCATGGAGGAATCTTCACGATAATCGATCAGGTCGAGGATCCTAAATCTTTGTCCCACGAATATTTGCGTCTCCACTACTCGTTAGAATCGTGGAGATTGTATGACGAGTTTAATGTTCTGTAAAACTGATTGTCTTTGAGTTGGATGACTTGAATGTGGTGTGGAGTTGATTAACTTTGGTATTTGACAGGAAACAAGGCTATGAGCAATTGGTTGTGATGAGACCGTCACGATGGCTGATCAGGTCGACGAAGGTTGTAAGACTTCGCCCCACAAATCCAATGTTGTACTCGAGTTGTGAGTGTGATACGAGATTAGATTGTGAGCGTATGGTGGCTCTGGGACCTTCACGATGGACGATCAGGTCAACGAAGTTTGTAAGGCTTCGTCTCATACATACAAAATGTATCCTCGAGTGATAATGGATATCACGCGAATCGCTGAGACGTTGGTTCGTCGAGTGAATTGGTATCCGTGAAAGATCGGTATCAAGACTGTACGAGTTGCTCAAAAAGGAAGACCTGCGAACATTGAAGGGGAAGGTCGAGCCGTGGAGGTGTCTACTATAGAGGACCAATCAGGGTCAGTCCGTAATTTGGTAAAAACACTGATTGGTGACACGACTGACCGAATGGGATCGTGAGACCTTTAGCCCTCGAAAGTGTTTATGGATGGAGGTGACACATGTACGTGAGTGATTTGGGTCCTTTTATGGGTCTCGGCATTAGGACACAACTGCGAGGCTACTGAATGGTTGAGCTCGAATGGTAGATCACATTGTCGAACTGCTTTCACAAAATCATGTCGAAAATTGTCTGGCGTGAGCTGATGAAACTAGCGATCGTACTTGGAGCGATGTGTTGTTCACTGATGAATCTTCGTTTTGGGCATGGTGTCTTATCAGACGTGCTATCTATGTAAAACGGATGATTCAAAAAAATGTAAAACACCGTAAGTGCATGCTTAGGGTGGTCTAAACGCACGCGATTTCAGCAATTCGTCTTCACAGACAATTTGAATGCACAAAATATGGTGAAACTGTATTAAAGATGTAGGCATTTATTGATCAGATTACTTTGAGCGACCCGTTAGAGATTGTTGGCATTGCCTACGTTGTTTATGAACGAAGTGATGCAAACAACGTCATATTTCAATAGGAAAAAACATCACTCCTACGCTCGGTTTGATTCCCTGCCAGTCTGATGTTTTCCGTTGACCAGAGAAGAACGAATGCATTTCCGTGTAAAATTATATTAAAAATTTATAATTTCTCTGTTTTAAAAATTCTGTTAATAAAAGTTTTACAAAGGGGACATTCGTGAAACGATGGTTCAATCAAACGGGGGACCAATGGATATTATAAGAAAATAACGACGACAAACATCGAAGTTGCATCTACATGTTGAGCAGACTGAATTTTCATTGCAAAGTATATTGATTGTAACTGAAGTAAATTGTGCGGTGACCTCAAAAGCCTTAATAACCATTTATTTCATTATGCAACAATAACATGAACAATAGAACGGTAGTATATTATATCTTTTAAATTGAAAATTTAATAATTTTGTATTGTGTGGTAAATCTCAAAACAGGGTTCAGTACAATGTTACATTTTTTGCATTCGTAATGCGCGTCAGTTCTGTCATTATTTTTAGTGCAAACAACGCATCTGCGTCGTGAAGAATGTTTATTATGTTTTTTTTGTTCAGTACTGATAAACTATTGCACAAAAGCACATTTAAACGCTTATTGTCTTTTTATATCTATATAGGCTGACAAGCACCAGTCACTATCTGTTCATAGATTTCCTTTTTCCAGATTAAATGGTTTTGTGAGAACCCACATATGCGCTCATAACCTAAATCGAATGGTTATGCGAGAACGCATATATGGGTTCATAGCCAAAATTGAATGATTGTGTGAGAACGCATATATGGGCTCAATGGGTTAATAAGAAAGAACGTATTAGTGTTTTATGTGTAGATTCGAGCTATATAAAATGTGTTACTAATCCATAAATATTTACAGAAATATCGCCAACGTGCTCTTGTGGGATAGAGTCCAATTATTTACATTGAAGAACGGTGCATCGAAAACGTTATTCTTGAGAGTATCCCCTAAAAAAAATCTAAAGGATACAACAAATCTGAAGACAACATTGGTAAGTATGAAAAATTGATATACATATGTCGTCGTGTTGCCAGTAAAATAATTTCCATGTTTTTTAATATCTCATCTTAAAAAGTGCTGGATAGTAAAATTGTGAACCTGCACATTGTATGCACATGCGTTTATGATTACGATAACGCGAAAAATATAAATATTTTGCATGAGCGATCAACGTTAATTTCATTGTGAAAACTTGTTGCGTTTGTTTCGCCGCTCGTTTCGCTGATAAATAATTTCACCACATTTATGCTGAACTGAAAATTCTGTTTTGCTTATAATCGATTATCATTCGAGATATTACTTTATTTCATTATTAATTATTGAAATTCTTGGAGCACTCGAGTGTGAAATTATTTAGTACAGCATACGGACACAAATAAAGTATTAAATGTTTTTAAAACGTTATTAACACTGAGCATTGTTTTACATAGACATCTTTGTTTCAATTATCATTTTTAAATTTCCAAATTGGAAATTAAATTGGATTTAATTTCCAATTTAATAAAATTGGATTTATGACAAAAATTAACGACCCTATGTCATAATTAATCTTCAAACAACCAAAGCAATGAAATGAAGTTTAATGACGAAAAAATAAATTAAAGCTGACAGATAATGAAAATTAAGTATCTTATTCTGTTTTCTTAAATTTTTAAAATGTTAGTGATGCACACATATGTATTTCACCGATTTACACATATTTTACCCTCATGAACTTGTTTATACCGTATCGAGTATATAAAAAAGATTAAAACACTATTCTTGTATTAATTAGTACATAGTGATGTTTAATATTTTCTATATTAATGAACTTTATACAAAACAGAAATCTGTTAACATTAAATTATATGCAAAATTTATTTTAACGATTTTCACTGATATATAAGCGGTATTTGTTGTATAAGTATAGAATAATAAATACAATTTTTATTGTAATTAATAGCTGTAGGACTTCTTATAGTCATTGTACCTGAAACATTTTGATACAATCTCGTTTAACCGAAGTTCCGTATTATCTGAGCTGTTAAACTTTTGATGAACTCCTAAATTAGTTTAAATACTTTTGCAGTGATGCTACATCAAAATGACGGTTCTATAATTTATAAACTTTAAATGACCCTTGCGTATTATCCGGGTTGATAACCCAAAATAAGCTTCGCCTTCATTCTACCTAAAATATTCCAATAAAATACTAAAATATTTTTCTAGAAGGAAATAATAATGAAATCTTGAATCATAAATCATACAATAACCATCAATCAATAACTCGAATGGTTACGATAGTATTTAATAAATTTTATCTCCTTTTAATTAAACCATTTTTATAATCGTTTGTGTATTGAATTTGATTCGGCAAATCGTTTTAGTTTCTTTTATAAATTTTATACTGAACAAAAATATTACATTTGAATTTGTTAAGAAATAACAAGCCTTCAAAAGTTTGCAATTTTTGCCCATTTTGGCGAAAATAGGCTTCACTTACGAATTTTTTTCTCAGAAACTATTCATTCGATTCAGCTAAATTTTTTTTTGTTTTTTTTTTCATAAAGGATTGGGCTATTTTAAAATATTTTTTTGTTGACTTCAACAAAATTCGTGAGATAGCATATAACTCACGGCACAGCGAGTGATAGCCCCTTGTAACCTTTTAACATAACAAGTTTTAATAACATAAACTAATTAAAGTCGCGTTCGCTGTATATTATTAAAAAGTAATCTCTCGAGTGTAATAATTCCGTCACCTATTTGCACAAGAATAGTCTACTAAAAATGAACGATATGAATACACGTTGAGCATCATAATCAAAATAGAGCTAGGAAATTTCATTTCTTACCTGAAGATGGTACATGCTTGCGATTTCTTCAAATCTCGCATAATCCTCGCTCAATTTCGGAAAGCGTGCGTGAACAGACGCCCTAATGGTGGTTCCCAAGTTAGTCGGACAAAATGTGAGAAAACCGAGTCTTCTGTGCCGCGAAAATTGTAGCTTCTGCCCGATCTCAGTAGCTGCTTTAACAAGTCTGGCATACACAGACGACAGATCTCCACCCTTTTGCATCGATATCAGACGTAAGTGATCCTCCTCGTTGCACCAGACGAGAAAAGTTTTCGCCTCGTTAAAAAATATTCCTCTACCTGGAAATTCGATAACCGGCTTCTTACTTCTCTTTAGTCCAATACCGCTCAGACGGAGGTTTATCCACTCAATATTATGAATCCTCGAATAGATCGAAGGGTTCTTATACTAATACTTGCTGGTCCGCAAGAATAAACTTATAAGATAGGCTACTTGCGTACAGCTTTAAGTTCCTTCCATAATTTTATTGAAATTGAAAAATTTTATTTAGTACAAAATGTATTCAGGGAAGATTGATTTAAAAATACAGAAAAGTGGGAAGTGATAGGCTACTTTGTAAAGAACGCTTAGTATATCGTTAATTTAACCGATATAAAAAAAAATATATTTATCAAATTGAATATATATGAAATTGTAATATCAAGAATACGAAAATAATCATAGGTTCTTTCGAAAAGAAAATAAATTGCATCCCATGCATAAAATCGACTAACCCGAACTATTCGAGCGAGATGACACATGATTCAAGCTGTCTCGGTTCAGGTAAAAGAGAGGTTTTGGAGATTTTCTTTTCTTTGCATACAACTTTTCCACAAAGATTGCATAAGTTTACAAATTTTGAACAACTTTCGTAAAACCACTTATCACATCTCATAGTGACCTACGTAGTTGCCCTCGGATTTTTGAACACTGAAGATTTTATGATATATTCAATCTTACAGACTAAGCCATCTCATATTTTAACTTTGAGGTGAATTGAATGTCATAGATTTGACTCATATTGGTGCAAAACTGTATTTTACAAATTTTTTATGTGAGCTTTCCCTTTAATTTCTGCACCCAATAGTGGAGACAGATGCAAAGTTTTTTTTTTCGGACCAGTTATTATTTTTCATTCATTTACTTAATGTAGAAACTAATGTGCTAGAAATTCTAATTAAATTAAAATATTCTTGATCTATTGATCATCTCCTATTATCTTTTTAATTTATATTCAATTGGTATGACTAAAAAGACAAGTTGCTAATTATACTGCATAATTATTTTCTCTTTAATTATGGTGGGTGTAAAATCCTCTGAAAAACTGAGCTATTTATCCAAAAAAAAAAAACTAAAATTACTTTTCAAAGATAGAAAAATAACTAACATAGTTTTTTAATAATAATGCGAAGATATATCACCACAAAAATATGAATATAACCTCTAAATATTCTACTGACGTATTACAATCAAAGAAGGTTATTATCTTTTGACAAAATATATGTAAATTAAAATTTTTAGAGCAAACAAAAAATTTCTAAGGATGTCCTATTTTTATAATACAAATAGCTGTTAATATGTCAATTAAAAGCAGATAAATAAAATAGAATAACGCAGCTTCTTAGTATCTTTCAGAATGACTGGCGGCAAATTCAAATATGTTTGAAATAACCCTTGTTGTTATACCTAAAATTATCTTACCAATAAGACAATAATAATACACCAATACTTTTTATTAAAAAAATTGTCCTGCGTTCGATGTGTGCTTGTCATTGCTTGATTTTAATTACGTATCCCGATGAGAGATTTTTAAAACTAAATTACGCATCTAATAACAGATTTTTAAAATGAACTTCCATATTAACAAGTTAAATGCTTAGTTCAGACATAACGAACTGTCTTTTCGCCGACAGTTTCATAGTCTCACTATAAGACAGTCTGTTTCCTTGCCACATTCAGCCCGTGTCCCAACAAATCAACTTGCAAGTTGCTACTTCATGTGTAAATATGGAAACATGCTACACTGCTCTGAAAACGTAGCGATGTATATGGAACAGTTACAGTAATGTTTCCCACATTATCCCTTAACCCGGAACCGAAATGGAAAAAATTGGAAATGCCAGAATCGAAATTCGAACATCGCTGCTCGTCTCCGTAGTTTGCCAAACAAAGAAAATGACGGAGAGTAGAAATGAAGGATGAAAAACAAGTCAAAGCAACCGGGGATTTAAATACCTATGCATCAAATGTTACATTGAAAACAACGTTTTAACTTTTTTACTATTAACTTTTGGGTAACTTAAACAATGGGAAAGAATGGTGTACGCTTTACGGACAATCTTAGACAACTATGGTTCTCGGACAATTTATAATTACTTACATTCTCGCTTTTATATTGTCAGCGGTTTGTGAAGTACCTATGATATTGCTGTTTCGAGCATACAATTCTTCCAGGATGAAATGATAAAATGAACACATACGATTCATTATAAATTAATATGATCAATAGTCTTTATTGGTGTTGTCCATGATGAAATCCAGTCGGCGCTCAATTGGATGTACTCCATTTTACAAGCTTGTATGCAACATTTAATGTAAATCGGTTCTTCCAAAGTTTCCTGTTCATCGAGAAAGTGATTCGTAATCGTTGATGATTGATATGCTTTCACCGAACAATGTACAATATAAAACTTGCTAAATAAAAGTGAAGTAAATCTAATAATTTGAACTGAGGAATTTATGAACCTACATCGTAAATATTTCGTGCTTTACTAATGTTAATCAGGGTAGGTATAATTATTTCTGAATTTTTGTAAGTATACATTAAAACAAAACTATTGTAGAAGAATTCTACTGAGAAATTTACTTGCAAATCTTGAAATAACGTACACATACCAATTATACAGTTCAGTTTTTCATCTTGTTGTTTAGAGCTCATGAAACATTTCAGCCGAAATGTTTGTCAATTAACGGCATTGCGACGCATCTGACACATTTCAAATAATGTTCGAATCCTGTGAGTTTACTTGCGGAAAGAACACGGATCTGAATGTCTGTTTATCTCGAAAGGGACCGTTTAAACTATGCCAGTAGCACGGGCCAGAAGATAGTCGAATTTCTGCGATTCTTTCTTTGCCTATACCAGATCTGTTGTAGGAAAAGGAAAATGTTTTCTTTCCTTTCTTGCCTTCCAGCAGGCACTGCGTCGTCATTTGACTCCCGCCCTCTTTTAACCCAAGTGTGGAGATTCAGGCAAAGTAAGAAGCGCCAGGTACAGGCAAACTAAGGAACGCAAAAATTCGACTACATACTGGTCCGTGTTACTACCACAGCTTATTGGCATAGTTAAATGGTCCATAAGGCAACACACTTCTAAAATAATCACAGTTCTGTGGCTCACTCATTTTCACCATTCATTGAGATAATTACACGTGGTAAGACGAAAGTTGGATAACTCGAAGGTCTTCGGTGACGTTAATGAACGACAGCTTCGGATTTTCAATAGCGATTATTATAGATTTATTTTGCATCTTTCATTAACATTTAATGACATGGAAGCAAGGTCAAAAGAATAAAAATAAGTTTTTAGAAAGATTCTGTAAAAAAAGATTATGTAAAAAATGAAATAAGCAGGTAATCATCATATTTATGAGATACATAATTTATTACGAAATGACTTATTTACGACAATGTTGCAACGTACACTGTGGAAAATAACGTTACAAGTTAAATAGCATTGTTGATGATATAAGGTCCGAACGTTAATCTTATTCTTCATTTACGTTCTATGATTTCCACTTCAAAGTATCATTCTCTCCGTGACTATACTTTCTTTATTCGATCCAAGACAGATCCGCGTTAGAACCAAAATTCTGTACTGATCACAAGCTTCAGCTACACAAACTTTACGGACAAACAAGGAACGTGAAATTCACCTGTGCGACTAAAACACCAAATTATACGCACAATGAAGTATAAGTGGATCGGGATAGTGGTGACGACGTATTTTTGTACGCCGATTGATGGAATCACATCAGACTTAGCATTAATGGAAAACTTGCCTGGTTATGCAGTGATCAGCAGTATCGAACAACTGAATGCGACCCGATGCCGAATGGAAATGGAGCAATTTCGCGATGCGATAAACCACCGGATACTATGGGGTCTCAAAAGTTAGTATAAAGTTATATTCGGTTAATTTTCACTCGCCACAACTGCATGAATAGGAAAGAAAAAGGAACAGATACGTAGGAATTGCTAGGAGAAAAGGTGGATTCGTAATCGTCGCTTCATCTCGAACTGATTCGATCAGTTTACGGTGACATTTTTCATTTGGCTATTGTAACTATCAACATTCTTCCCTTTTCTCAAGAAGCAGCTTCTCAACAGTTGCTTGTCTTGTTTTCAAGTATTGGACACAAGTGGGCAACCACCATCTGGATACATTATGGGAAATAATTTTTGGATGGGAAACAGGGCACAATGCGAGTCTCTTAGTCAGAAGCTGCCGTTTGTATATTCGCCAAAAAATGCTAAGAACTATTCACACTATCGCAATCCAGCCGACGAGTATCCGCCGTTTGCGCTCAACTTCTTTGGCACATACATTCATCAAGGTGGCACCATACAATATCATACTTCGACATTTCCAGAAGTAAGCCAGTGGATATAGACAGTTTTTGTATGAGTGCCTTTTTATGACAGTAACGAGATTGGTTTATGAAGAATTTGAACGATCAAGCTTTTTCACGAGAAATATCTTAAATATATTTTCAAAATTTCAAGTGTTCGCCATGTTAACCCTTTGCACTCAATTTCCTTCACCTACTGACTACTTAATTTATGAAATAGATCAAGAAAACGGTTCTCAGTAAAATGTATTGCAACAGGACGGAGTATGTGACAAATACATTTTTTTTTATTACAAGTAGTAAATAACTGATAATATACATATTCAACCAATCTATTTACCTGATTTATTTATTAGATCCAACAGAAATGTCGAGCCACACTCGACATAGCAGTGCAAAGGGTTAAACACTAACTGGAACAGAAACAACCTCGAAATGTTCAAACAGATCAAGTCGCAACAATGTTCAGTAGTTTCAAAAATGGCTTCTTTTTAGGATGTGATAATTCTGGGACTTTGTCTACCCGCATCTTGCACTGAAGACGAAGTAGCAACAATGGTGACGAAGGTACTCGATGATAGACTTCTTTTAGTCGATCGCCTATATTCGATGGACCTGAAGTTACTCCGAGTTTCAAATCTTAGGACAGATTATTCGTCGGTTTTTAATGCGAAGATAATTGTGATCATGTACGCAAGCACAATTACTGATCGAATGTTCTATTCTAAGTAGAACTTGCTTTTTGAACATTTAGTAATTGAATATTGATAGAATAATTAGTTTCTGGTTTGTAGCATTATTTTGGTAGTACTACTTGGTACAGTAATAGCGGGTACGTTGCACGATATCTTTGTTGTCCAGAAAGAGCTGAAAGAATATAAGGAATATTCATCTGACCAGAGCAAAGTTACTGGTAAGTTTGTAACTTTTTTATCTAAATACAGTCACTACAGATACCAGTTTCATAATTTCAACTATGTTACATAAAAAGACTAACAAAAGCTTTTTCACTTTCTATTTGAATTAATTACACCTTAGAATGGTATATTTGCACAAAGAAGCAGTCATGAAACAATGTACACGCGTGGAATATCTTTCATTTTCCTTCCTAACGCTTTCATCGCATTACGATGACATTTCTTCAATTCTGTCGAGATTCTAGAATGTTTTGTTCATCCCAAACAAGCATAAAAGTTGCTAATTTGAAGAAAAGCCACAATTTTCTGTTATGCTAGTTCCGTTACTCGATGCTGGTTGTACATTTTCGATCGAATTCATCGGCCTCTGATTTTTCATCATAATAGACAATAATGTGCGTTAAATTGCTTCGAGAAGCAACATTAATTAGCTTTAGAATGTTCAGAAAGTGTCAACAAGTGGTAAAAGTATATAAATGCAAAAATTCTAGTCGAAAGTTCTTACCTCATATTCTACGATGGCTAAACATTTTAATATCCATAAATCGGAATTTTTTCAAGTTTCAATCATAAAGTTTCGAGTCTATTGTAAGACCCTTATTTTAACTTTATCTCTAGCGTCAATAAATTGCAAAATTTTACGAAAAAATGACATCTTTTGCTTGGAGAATTCTGCGCTTCAGCACTGGACATCGCAAGCGATATTTGTTTCAGATTGCTCATGCAAAAACATAAATTTGAACGAGGTGTCCGCAATGTTTTCAACTTCGTAAATCAATTAACTGTTTGCAATAAACTATTGTTGTTTGTATTTTTTTACATATTAAATTACAGTGGTAGTTGCGTTCATATACGTAAAGTGTCTCTGCAAAAGTTGTCCATTTTGTGATCCTCGCCGATGATTCCGAAATATTGTCCACATGTCACCTTATCATACATTGATACGCAGAAAAAATTTCAGCTTGCATATAAGATCGGTTCCTGAGATACAAGCTGCAAAGTTGACAAAAATATAAAATTTGTACCAAAATTGTAGGCATGGGTCAGTTCAGCGGCTATCAAAAATACTTTCCAGGACACAAACATGTTTGAGCAGCTGTGCCCTTACAGTATGGGCATTAGGGTAGCCCTTATTTTTCGACTTCTAACTTTTGATGGTCTAGCCCCTTAAAATTTTTAGTCTTGGTGGAAAAATGATAATGTCAAAGTTTCAGCATGATTGGATAACAGGAACCCGTGCCGCAATCGAGTTGAAGTTTTGAAATTTGCACGATTTCAGGTTATCGTCGGATATGTTAGAGGCCTTTTGTTTTAACGGTGTCGGTGAATATTTTGTAATGAAAATATAATTTTTTACACGTGTAACACTAGCAATGAAACGACCAGGAGGACGAATCAACACATGCAGGCTTGTTGTTTATTTTTATACACTGCTTGTTATTAAAGGTGCTCACTTCGACCAATAATACGCTGAAGTCCAAAAATATGTGTGAATCTAGGGATGCTCCTTTCATTCTGGCAAATTAGCTTCGCTATCCTTTCAGAACACTTCTTGTGGACCACGCACAGCGTCAACTTTCTCTGCGCTGCAGGAGGTTCTAAGTTAAACCCACCTTAGACGTTTCCCGAATTTTGCTTTGACACTTACGGGGTTTAGTCAATTTGTCAATACCGAAAGCAAGGGATATGCTGCGCGTTTATATCTATTTAAGGATAGCCTTGTAGCAAAACCCTCTAAAACATTTAATAGCTGACATGATTGCTCCTATCGTGACAGTGTTAAAGTGTTAAGGAAATGTGTATAATAGGTTTACTGGATTCAGGAGAAATCGAATTGAAAAATAACGTACAGAAGAAAGCTTCGCGCGATGAGGAGATTGCCGTGACGCAATGAATGAAAAGTTAGTCTATAACTGCGAGTCGCCACGAACGGTCGAAGACCGCCTTTGTATTCAATAAAAGTGCGGAAGAGTAGAAGGCGAAATAGAGAGTGTTCTCTTGCCCCCCACCACGACTCCATATCCCATAAGCGTATAATACGGATTCTCGATCTAGACTATTTTTTCTCGCTCATAAGGCATAATTTGGTCACAGCAAAAAAAGTATAATTATCGATTTCGTTTGGATCGTTCATTACCATTCAATGATAAGGAACAAGATAAAAAGAATAAAAATAAATCTATACAAGGAAGCAGCTAATGCCGACGTCAAGGAAAAGACGTACTTTATCTAAAGCATGAAATAAATTAAAAATCATCATATTCATGAAGTGCATAATTGAATACGAAATGTCATATTTAGGACAGAGTACACTCGTACACTGTGGAAAATAACGTTACAAGTTAAATAGCATTGTTGATGATATAAGGTCCGAACGTTAATCTTATTCTTCATTTACGTTCTATGATTTCCACTTCAAAGTATCATTCTTTCCGTGACTATACTTTCTTTATTCGATCCAAGACAGATCCGCGTTGGAACCAAAATTCTGTACTGATCACAAGCTTCAGCTACACAAACTTTACGGACAAACAAGGAACGTGAAATTCACCTGTGCGACTAAAACACCAAATTATACGCACAATGAAGTATAAGTGGATCGGGATAGTGGTGACGACGTATTTTTGTACGCCGATTGATGGAATCACATCAGACTTAGCATTAATGGAAAACTTGCCTGGTTATGCAGTGATCAGCAGTATCGAACAACTGAATGCGACCCGATGCCGAATGGAAATGGAGCAATTTCGCGATGCGATAAACCACCGGATACTATGGGGTCTCAAAAGTTAGTATAAAGTTATATTCGGTTAATTTTCACTCGCCACAACTGCATGAATAGGAAAGAAAAAGGAACAGATACGTAGGAATTGCTAGGAGAAAAGGTGGATTCGTAATCGTCGCTTCATCTCGAACTGATTCGATCAGTTTACGGTGACATTTTTCATTTGGCTATTGTAACTATCAACATTCTTCCCTTTTCTCAAGAAGCAGCTTCTCAACAGTTGCTTGTCTTGTTTTCAAGTATTGGACACAAGTGGGCAACCACCATCTGGATACATTATGGGAAATAATTTTTGGATGGGAAACAGGGCACAATGCGAGTCTCTTAGTCAGAAGCTGCCGTTTGTATATTCGCCAAAAAATGCTAAGAACTATTCACACTATCGCAATCCAGCCGACGAGTATCCGCCGTTTGCGCTCAACTTCTTTGGCACATACATTCATCAAGGTGGCACCATACAATATCATACTTCGACATTTCCAGAAGTAAGCCAGTGGATATATACAGTTTTTGTATGAGTGACTTTTTATGACAGTAACGAGATTGGTTTATGAAGAATTTGAACGATCAAGCTTTTTCACGAGAAATATCTTAAATATATTTTCAAAATTTCAAGTGTTCGCCATGTTAACCCTTTGCACTCAATTTCTTTCACCTACCGACTACTTAATTTACAAAATAGATCAAGAAAGCGGTTCTCAGTAAAATGTATTGCAACAGGACGGAGTATGTGACAAATACATTTTTTTTTATTACAAGTAGTAAATAACTGATAATATACATATTCAACCAATCTATTTACCTGATTTATTTATGAGATCCAACAGAAATGTGATGTCGAGCCACACTCGACATAGCAGTGCAAAGGGTTAAACACTAACTGGAACAGAAACAACCTCGAAATGTTCAAACAGATCAAGTCGCAACAATGTTCAGTAGTTTCAAAAATGGCTTCTTTTTAGGATGTGATAATTCTGGGACTTTGTCTACCCGCATCTTGCACTGAAGACGAAGTAGCAACAATGGTGACGAAGGTACTCGATGATAGACTTCTTTTAGTCGATCGCCTATATTCGATGGACCTGAAGTTACTCCGAGTTTCAAATCTTAGGACAGATTATTCGTCGGTTTTTAATGCGAAGATAATTGTGATCATGTAAGCAAGCACAATTAGTGATCGAATGTTCCATTCTAAGTAGAACTTGCTTCTTGAACATTTAGTAATTGAATATTGATAGAATAATTAGTTTCTGGTTTGTAGCATTATTTTTGTAGTACTACTTGGTACAGTAATAGCGGGTACGTTGCACGATATCTTTGCTGTCCAGAAAGAGCTGAAAGAATATAAGGAATATTCATCTGACCAGAGCAAAGTTACTGGTAAGTTTGTAACTTTTTTATCTAAATACAGTCACTACAGATACCAGTTTCATAATTTCAACTATGTTACATAAAAAGACTAACAAAAGCTTTTTTACTTTCTATTTGAATTAATTACACCTTAGAGTGGTATATTTGCACAAAGCAGCAGTCATGGAACGATGTACATGCGTGCAGTATCTTTCATTTTCCTTCCGAATGCTTTTATCACATTACGATGACATTTCTTCAATTCTGTCGAGATTCTAGAATGTTTTGTTCATCCCAAACAAGCATAAAAGTTGCTAATTTGAAGAAAAGCCACAATTTTCTGTTATGCTAGTTCCGTTACTCGATGCTGGTTGTACATTTTCGATCGAATTCATCGGCCTCTGATTTTTCATCATAATAGACAATAATGTGCGTTAAATTGCTTCGAGAAGCAACATTAATTAGCTTTAGAATGTTCAGAAAGTGTCAACAAGTGGAAAAAGTATATAAATGCAAAAATTCTAGTCGAAAGTTCTTACCTCATATTCTAGGATGGCTAAACATTTTAATATCCATAAATCGGAATTTTTTCAATTTTCAATCATAAAGTTTCGAGTCTATTGTAAGACCCTTATTTTGACTTTATCTCTAGCGTCAATAAATTGCAAAATTTTACGAAAAAATGACATCTTTTGCTTGGAGAATTCTGCGCTTCAGCACTGGACATCGCAAGCGATATTTGTTTCAGATTGCTCATGCAAAAACATAAATTTGAACGAGGTTTTTCCACAATGTTTTCAAGTTCGTAAATCAATTAACTATATGCAATGAACTATTGTTATTTGTATCTTTTTACATATTAAATTACAGTGGTACTTCCGTTCATGAGCGTAAAATGTCTCTGCAAAAGTTGTCCATTTTGTGATTCTCGCGGATGATTCCGAAACATTGTCCAAATGACAACTTATCATACACTGATACGCAGAAAAAATTTCAGCTTGCGTATAAGAATGGTTTCCGAGATAAAGGGGGCAAAGTTGACAAAAATGTAAGGTTTGTACGAAAATTATAGCCATGAGCAAGTTCAGCGGTTATCAAAAGTACTTTTAAGGACACAAACACGTTTGAGCAGCTGTGCCTCTACAGTATGGACATATTTGAAGCAAAAGTACAAGCAGGTAGACGATTGCAACTTGTTGTCAATCCACAGGTCACTGAAATCGCCTCATCTGCATATGTAAATACCGAAATCGTGCAGACGAATCATTTCAGAGGCTTGTAAAAATACTTTCAAGAAGTCCACCTACACCTAACAAAAAAATAAAATAAAAACATAAAGAAAATGATCTTATGGCAATGTATAATTTTTGTCAGTTATGATAATGATAAAGTACAAGACTTCTCCGGAGAAACAAAAGTTCATTTGCACATTCTGAGAGTAATAAGAAATGATCAAAAACAAAAAAGCAGAGATAAAAATGATACAGAAAAAAAAAAGTTCTACAATGTTTGCTACCGTGACGTGGTGAAGAAGCTTTCGAATTATTTGCGGTGAATAGCAAAAACTAATAATACCATTAAATTTAATCAATTTGGAGAACCTAAGAAACCATATCGCTTCCAAACTCTACGTATTTAACAAGTTTTAACGCTGTCTATGAAACTAGATTACTCGCCCCTCCTCAGTCAAGTGAGGGGAGTAAAACCTTACAACGCATATCTCGTATATTTCGACAGTATTCAAAGTAAGCGTCAGATATCTTATACTTCTCATTGATCCAATGAAAAGGTTCTTCAAAAATCAAGCACAAAATATGGGAATTAGACAACTTTGTCCGCACCCTCCCGTAACTTCAAAAGGAGACTTATACGCAGGCCGAAATTTGTGAGTATCGCCACATGATATCATTTGGACCATGTTTTCGTTTAATTTTCATGGTTACCAAAACGGACGAAAACTGTTTAAGCTTTTTAAGTGTAGAATTCAATTATGAGAAAGCTTAAGTTATATTGCACTATAGTTCGTACAAATCAGTTTTCCAGAACGTAAAATGCGCTTTAAAACAGGTTGAATCTGCAGAAATGTGTACTTTGACCAATAATACGCTGTAGTCCAAAAATATGTGTGAATCTAGGGATGCTCCTTTCATTCTGGCAAATTAGCTTCGCTATCCTTTCAGAACACTTCTTGTGGACCACGCACAGCGTCAACTTTCTCTGCGTTGCAGGAGGTTCTAAGTTAAACCCACCTTAGACGTTTACCGAATTTTGCTTTGACACTTACGGGGTTTAGTCAATTTGTCCATACCGAAAGCAAGGGATATGCTGCGCGTTTATATCTATTTAAGGATAGCCTTGTAGCAAAACCCTCTAATACTTTTAATAGCTGACATGATTGCTCCTATCGTGACAGTGTTAAAGTGTTAAGGAAATGTGTATAATAGGTTTACTGGATTCAGGAGAAATCGAATTGAAAAATAACGTACAGAAGAAAGCTTCGCACGATGAGGAGATTGCCGTGACGCAAGAGCTGAAGACGGTTAGCCGTAGTAAAGGAATCCTTACGTATTTTTCAATTTATTCGAACTTCAAAGCTATATTCGAAATGAAAAATACATCTGAAGACATACAAATGATCCACGGTATAAGAGTTATTGGAACAATGTGGGTTATTGTGGCCCACACAATAATGTATAAAAACAATATTGGTAAGTAGAATGCCTATAGTTTGTAAATCTATGTTACAGTCATTGGACTTCATTTATTTGTTTCGTTAGTTTTCTCAATTTCCAAAGTACTGACAGAAACATTCGACTTGTTCAGCTGATAGAGGACAAGTATTCGTGGATTTGAGCACCGTTTCGTTCCAAATCGTGATCAACGCAACACTAGCAGTCGAGACTTTTTTCTTCCTCGGTGGTTTTGTACTGACTTTTGGATATCTGAAGTCGCAAAGGAAAGCCCGTTCGTTTCGCGAATATGCGATTGATTTTGTCACCTATGTAATTAAAAGATACGTCAGGTATTACACCTTCTGACATGTACTCTATTTTTGCCCTTGTTACCATCGATCACGGTAGTAAATATTATTTATATACGAGGGCAACATAGCCCAAAGATTACCCATTTTTCCCCTTAACCAATAGAAATCTAAGTTTCTAGCATGTAATGGTACGCACAATAATGTTTATACTTTAGCTATATGAAATTTGCAAATTAAAAATCAACAGGCTTACACCTGCACACATTGTTACAATATTGATCGTTATCGTAACGTTTACCTGCTTGGCAAAGACTTCATTAGTATTCATGATTGAACCAGCACACGAAATATGCTCGAAAAACTGGTGGGCAAACGTGCTGTACATCAACAACTTCTTCGAGTGGAAAGATTTAGTGAGTGTAATTTTATGAGCCTACAATCTAGATATATCATACAGAAAATACTGTCTAAGAAAAAAACTGTTTCAGTGCATGTCCTGGACTTGGTATATCAGCAATGATATGCAATTCTTTATATTGGGTACCTTTTTATTGATGCTGTCAACTAGGCAAGTAGTCGATGTTCCCTTGGCAATCAATTCTGTTTGTGTAATATACAATTACAATCTATAATTTCAGATATTACTATGCATCCCTGAGCTTAAGCGTAACTCTCATCATTGCAGCGTCGCTGTACCGTGCTTACGTTGTATACGTTACAGAATACGTTGCTACGTAAGTGTAATGAAAGTGTAATTAATCGTAAATAAATTGACGAGAATTCGACGCGTTTAATTTTGCAGACTCGATGCGAAATTCGAAACTTTGAGTTTCATGTACATACGACCGTGGATGAGAATACAACCGTACCTACTAGGAATGGGAACGGCCCTGATGCTCGATAAACTAAATTACAAATTGCACCTATCGAAAGTAATTAATCACTATAATATCTAAGATCTTCATATAAGGTTTACTATCTAAGATCGAGATGCTATAGAATGGCATCTTAGATCCGTGTGTTATTCGTATAGAATAATCACAGCACTCTCTCTCTCGCTAATAACTTGCTAATTTTTACAACACTCAACATGTTACTTTTATCTCTAATGCGGCATAAATGTATTCTATGTTATATATTTTCTATTTTTTATATCTGCTTCAGAAAGTGTTAGCTATCTGTTGGTCTCTCAGCATCTTGTGCAATTGTTGGATTATATTTGGTGTCCCTAGTGTTGTCAAGTCTCTTGACTCATCAATAATTTACGAGACATTCTTCAAAATTGGTTGGAGTCTTGGAATAGCGTGGCTCATTGTTGCATGTATGACAAATAATGCCGGTATGATCCTCCTTCTTGCTAAAATAGTTCATCTACTTATTATAGATGCATTCGTGTTAAAGCAATTAGAGATAATTATATAATTACGCTCTACTGGAATATTAATATTTTTGATTTATGCCAGGTTTCATAAATCGATTTTTATCGTTACCGTTCTGGGTTCCCTTTAGCAAGGTATCATTTTCCGCTTACCTGATAGATCCAGTTGTTGTACTCTTCATGGACATGTGTAGCAATTACGCATACAACAGTGACATCTTATACTTAGTATGTTTTTAATAGTATTCGCATCTTACAGATAACATATTTGTTCTAAATGTAATGATTTCATTGTTTTTAGATTATTATATCAATTGCACAGTTTGTAATTGTTTACATTCTTGCTTTTGTATTGTCAGCGGTTTGTGAAGTACCTGTGATATTGCTGTTTCGAGCATACAATTCTTCCAGAATGAAAAGATAAAATCAACACATATGATTCAATATAATTTAATATGATCAATAGTCTTTATTGGTGTTGTCCATGATGAAATCCAGTCGGCGCTCAATTGGATGTACTCAATTTTACAAGCTTCTATGCAACATTTAATGTAAATCGGTTCTTCCAAAGTTTCCTGTTCATCGAGAAAGTGATTTGTAATCGTTGATGATTGATATGCTTTCACCGAACAATGTACAATATAAAACTTGCTAAATAAAAGTGAAGTAAATCTAATAATTTGAACTGAGGAATTTATGAACCTACACCGTAAATATTTCGTGCTTTACTAATGTTAATCAGGGTAGGTATAATTATTTCTGAATTTTTGTAAGTACACGTTAAAACAAAACTATTGCAGAAGAATTCCACTGTGACGTTCACTTGCAAATCTTAGAATAACATACACATACCAATTATACAATTCAGTTTTTCATCTTGTTGTTTGGAATTCATAAAACATTTCAGCCGAAAGGTTTTTCAATTAACACATTCGTAGCCGGCAAATTTTTTCCGTTTCTAATACTGAGTACCGGCGAAAATAATGAAATTCTGAAATTGGTTGCCGCAAACTTGTATCGTTAAAGCAAGGATAAAAATGATAAAGTTTGTTTGGAAATATCAATGTTACAATTATATGTTGTTTAAAATAAAAAGATTTTTTTAATTTGTGTGGGATTTGCAAGGATGGTATTTGCCCACGAAATACATAAAAGGGATCAGTGAGCGAGGTTAAGGAGGGCAATACCTTTAGAATCTTAAAAAATTGCAAAATTTTTTTTTTCTATAAAACGTTAGTGCAACATCTCAAGAATATTGTCTCGAAATTTTAAAGCGTAATACGGAGCCTTTTTGATGTTATGGCCGATTATCGTGATTCATGTCTGGTATCGCACCGCAGATATCCACGCGCTCGGTGCGGAGGGCTATGTATCGGATTTGTTATTATCATGCCATTGCTGTGTTTGGAATTTAGTATTTTTACGGAGAATGAGCTTATGGGAAAAAATCAGCTTTACGAGGAAGCCGAAGGATGATATGGCGCACGAATCGTAGATTAGTTAGTAAATCATTGAAATTATTCAGTTTTTACTTACCGAAACTTTAAACGCATTTTTCTCAAAACTATATTTTTAAAATTGGCGTGGCTGATAACTCAAAAACTAGTTTATCAATCGCGCTCAAATTTTTTGCACATATCCATGACAGTACTATCTAACATATGAACCTAAATGTATGAAATAAATTTAACATTAAAGACCTTTTTTATTGCAAAATATTGCGAAAATTTTCAGTAAAATTCAACGTTTTTCTTTAAAAGCGCGCCATTTCTTCAATTTTCAATATTTTTCACATTTCTGAGGTTTATCTACTAACTGTGAATGTTAATAATCGAAACATCGTTTGCAAACTTGTTTCAGACCAATGTAACTAAAGCTAGAGTTTACGCCGTTTCAGGAGACACGCCAAAACACTTCCAGGAAAGACTACCATAATTTCGCCACTTTTTAATATTTTAAAAAATAGAAAATATGCTGTAATAGGCAATAGCTATAACAAATAATACCTAAAATTTCGCAAATACAAGACAAAGATATGCTATACAAAAAAATTCACAAATATCAGCTTATTTTCATCTATCTAAAGGTTTGCCCCCCTTAAGTAAAAGTAAAAGTAGCTTTATTAAACAGCTCCTACCAGGTGCTCGCTGGAGCTCGTCGTGTTTGCAACTAACCGTCGTCTTCCAATTCACGCCAAATATATAATGCCGCTACCGATCGTCACTCGTCACCGATCGCCACGCGTGCCCGATCGCTTTATCCTTGACTCTTCTCTGCCGATCTCAACGTCCCACCGACCTCTAATTCGGCCACAAGGGTACGGAGGTCGGCGAAAGATCAAACCCTAAATTTTATACTTGCTTTATAGGTAGACAATAGACCACTTGTTATTATTGATAATTGCAGGACGTGGATGCACATCAGCGGCAATCAGGAATAGAATTAAAAATGACGTGAATTCACGTTGGCGGCAACCAGGGATAGAGCTTAAAAAAACGTGAATTCACGTCAGCGGTCACGAATGTGTTAACGGCGTTGCGACCTATCCGACTCATTTAAAATAATATGAGTTCACCTGCGGAAAGAACACGAATCTAAATGGCTGTTTAACTCCAAAGCCAACACACTTCTAACACAATCACAGAGCTATGGCTCACATATTTTCACCATTCATTGAGACACTACAATTGGTAAGAAAAGACTTGTATAACATGAAGGTCTTCGGTGACGTATGTAAATGAACGGCAGCTTCATATGGCTCAGCAAGCGTGTGGCGTCGATATGCGGCCGCCACGTCCCTGCCATAGTTTAAATAAAGAATGTTTAGTCTAGTCGTAGAAATATTCGTGTGAATGAAATGGGTAAATGAGATGTTTGCCTGAACGAGTCCGAGTGAATGCTGAGTGGTGTTTGCGAGAGAATGTTTGGATGATCGGTTCGAGTGTCGCGTTGGGTGTCCGAGTTCGAGGAGTGCCTGAGAAATACGCGTGTATCGATGAATGATTAGTTTAGAGTGAAAGCGATTCGGTTTGGAAGAAGAGAGAATGATTCTGAGATTGAATGCGTTTGGGTGCGTGGGGGTGAGAGGTTTTAGAATGAAAAGTTAGAGTATAACTGCGAGTCGCCACGAACGGTCGAAGACCGCCTTTGTATTCAATAAAAGTGCGGAAGAGTAGAAGGCGAAATAGAGAGTGTTCTCTTGCCCCCCACCACGACTCCATATCCCATAAGCGTATAATACGGATTCTCGATCTAGACTATTTTTTCTCGCTCATAAGGCATAATTTGGTCGCAGCAAAAAAAGTATAATTATCGATTTCTTTTAGATCGTTCATTACCATTCAATGAAAAGGAACAAGATAAAAAGAATAAAAATAAATCTATATAAGGAAGCAGCTAATGCCGACGTCAAGGAAAAGACGTACTTCATCTAAAGCATGAAATAAATTAAAAATCATCATATTCATGAAGTGCATAATTGAATACGAAATGTCATATTTACGACAGAGTACACTCGTACACTGTGGAAAATAACGTTACAAGTTAAATAGCATTGTTGATGATATAAGGTCCGAACGTTAATCTTATTCTTCATTTACGTTCTATGATTTCCACTTCAAAGTATCATTCTTTCCGTGACTATACTTTCTTTATTCGATCCAAGACAGATCCGTGTTGGAACCAAAATTCTGTACTGATCACAAGCTTCAGCTACACAAACTTTACGGACAAACAAGGAACGTGAAATTCACCCGTGCGACTAAAACACCAAATTATACGCACAATGAAGTATAAATGGATCGGGATAGTGGTGCTGACGTATTTTTGTACGCCGATTGATGGAATCACATCAGACTTAGCATTGATGGAAAACTTGCCTGGTTATGCAGTGATCAGCAGTATCGAACAACTGAATGCGACCCGATGCCGAATGGAAATGGAGCAATTTCGCGATGCGATAAACCACCGGATACTATGGGGTCTCAAAAGTTAGTATAAAGTTATATTCGGTTAATTTTCACTCGCCACAACTGCATGAATAGGAAAGAAAAAGGAACACATACGTAGGAATTGCTAGGAGAAAAGGTGGATTCGTAATCGTGGTTTCATCTCGAACTGATTCGATCAGTTTACGGTGACATTTTTCATTTGGCTATTGTAACTATCAACATTCTTCCCTTCTCTCAAGAAGCAGCTTCTCAACAGTTGCTTGTCTTGTTTTCAAGTATTGGACACAAGTGGGCAACCATCATCTGGATACATTATGGGAAATAATTTTTGGATGGGAAACAGGGCACACTGCGAGTCTCTTAGTCAGAAGCTGCCGTTTGTATATTCGCCAAAAAATGCTAAGAACTATTCACACTATCGCAATCCAGCCGACGAGTATCCGCCGTTTGCGCTCAACTTCTTTGGCACATACATTCATCAAGGTGGCACCATACAATATCATACTTCGACATTTCCAGAAGTAAGCCAGTGGATATAGACAGTTTTTGTATGAGTGCCTTTTTATGACAGTAACGAGATTGGTTTATGAAGAATTTGAACGATCAAGCTTTTTCACGAGAAATATCTTAAATATATTTTCAAAATTTCAAGTGTTCGCCATGTTAACCCTTTGCACTCAATTTCTTTCACCTACCGACTACTTAATTTACAAAATAGATCAAGAAAGCGGTTCTCAGTAAAATGTATTGCAACAGGACGGAGTATGTGACAAATACATTTTTTTTTATTACAAGTAGTAAATAACTGATAATATACATATTCAACCAATCTATTTACCTGATTTATTTATGAGATCCAACAGAAATGTGATGTCGAGCCACACTCGACATAGCAGTGCAAAGGGTTAAACACTAACTGGAACAGAAACAACCTCGAAATGTTCAAACAGATCAAGTCGCAACAATGTTCAGTAGTTTCAAAAATGGCTTCTTTTTAGGATGTGATAATTCTGGGACTTTGTCTACCCGCATCTTGCACTGAAGACGAAGTAGCAACAATGGTGATGAAGGTACTGGATGATAGACTTCTTTTAGTCGATCGCCTATATTCGATGGACCTGAAGTTACTCCGAGTTTCAAATCTTAGGACAGATTATTCGTCGGTTTTTAATGCGAAGATAATTGTGATCATGTAAGCAAGCACAATTAGTGATCGAATGTTCTATTCTAAGTAGAACTTGCTTCTTGAACATTTAGTAATTGAATATTGATAGAATAATTAGTTTCTGGTTTGTAGCATTATTTTGGTAGTACTACTTGGTATAGTAATAGCGGGTACGTTGCACGATATCTTTGTTGTCCAGAAAGAGCTGAAAGAATATAAGGAATATTCATCTGACCAGAGCAAAGTTACTGGTAAGTTTGTAACTTTTTTATCTAAATATAGTCACTACAGATACCAGTTTCATAATTTCAACTATGTTACATAAAAAGACTAACAAAAGCTTTTTTACTTTCTATTTGAATTAATTACACCTTAGAGTGGTATATTTGCACAAAGCAGCAGTCATGGAACGATGTACATGCGTGCAGTATCTTTTATTTTCCTTCCGAATGCTTTTATCACATTACGATGACATTTCTTCAATTCTGTCGAGATTCTAGAATGTTTTGTTCATCCCAAACAAGCATAAAAGTTGCTAATTTGAAGAAAAGCCACAATTTTCTGTTATGCTAGTTCCGTTACTCGATGCTGGTTGTACATTTTCGATCGAATTCATCGGCCTCTGATTTTTCATCATAATAGACAATAATGTGCGTTAAATTGCTTCGAGAAGTAACATTAATTAGCTTTAGAATGTTCAGAAAGTGTCAACAAGTGGAAAAAGTATATAAATGCAAAAATTCTAGTCGAAAGTTCTTACCTCATATTCTAGGATGGCTAAACATTTTAATATCCATAAATCGGAATTTTTTCAATTTTCAATCATAAAGTTTCGAGTCTATTGTAAGACCCTTATTTTAACTTTATCTCTAGCCTCAATAAATTGCAAAATTTTACGAAAAAATGACATCTTTTGCTTGGAGAATTCCGCGCTTCAGCACTGGACATCGCAAGAGATATTTGTTTCTTTCTCTGCGCTGCAGGAGGTTCTAAGTTAAACCCACCTTAGACGTTTACCGAATTTTGCTTTGACACTTACGGGGTTTAGTCAATTTGTCCATACCGAAAGCAAGGGATATGCTGCGCGTTTATATCTATTTAAGGATAGCCTTGTAGCAAAACCCTCTAATACTTTTAATAGCTGACATGATTGCTCCTATCGTGACAGTGTTAAAGTGTTAAGGAAATGTGTATAATAGGTTTACTGGATTCAGGAGAAATCGAATTGAAAAATAACGTACAGAAGAAAGCTTCGCGCGATGAGGAGATTGCCGTGACGCAAGAGCTGAAGACGGTTTGCCGTAGTAAAGGAATCCTTACGTATTTCTCAATTTATTCGAACTTCAAAGCTATATTCGAAATGAAAAATACATCTGAAGACATACAAGTGATCCACGGTATAAGAGTTATTGGAACAATGTGGGTTATTGTGGCCCACACAATAGTATATAAAAACAATATTGGTAAGTAGAATGTCTATAGTTTGTAAATCTATGTTACAATCATTGGACTTCATTTATTTGTTTCGTTAGTTTTCTCAATTTCCAAAGTACTGACAGAAACATTCGACTTGTTCAGCTGATAGAGGACAAGTACTCGTGGATTTGAGCACCGTTTCGTTCCAAATCGTGACCAACGCACCACTAGCGGTAGAGACTTGTCTCTTCCTCGGTGGTTTTGTACTGACTTTTGGATATCTGAAGTCGCAAAGGAAAGCCCGTTCGTTTCGCGAATATGCGATTAATTTTGTCACCTATGTAATTAAAAGATACGTCAGGTATTACACCTTCTGACATGTACACTATTTTTGCCCTAGTTACCATCGATCACGGTAGTAAATATTATTTATATACGAGGGCAACATAGCCCAAAGATTACCCATTTTTCCCCTTAGCCAATAGAAATCTAAGTTTCTAGCATGTAATGGTACGCACAATAATGTTTATACTTTAGCTATATGAAATTTGCAAATTAAAAATCAACAGGCTTACACCTGCACACATTGTTACAATATTGATCGTTATCGTAACGTTTACCTGCTTGGCAAAGACTTCATTAGTATTCATGATTGAACCAGCACACGAAATATGCTCGAAAAACTGGTGGGCAAACGTGCTGTACATCAACAACTTCTTCGAGTGGAAAGATTTAGTGAGTGTAATTTTATGAGCCTACAATCTAGATATATCATACAGAAAATACTGTCTAAGAAAAAAAACTGTTTCAGTGCATGTCCTGGACTTGGTATATCAGCAATGATATGCAATTCTTTATATTGGGTACCTTTTTATTGATGCTGTCAACTAGGCAAGTAGTCGATGTTCCCTTGGCAATCAATTCTGTTTGTGTAATATACAATTACGATCTATAATTTCAGCTATTACTATGCATCCCTGAGCTTAAGCGTAACACTCATCATTGCAGCGTCGCTGTACCGTGCTTATGTTGTATACGTTACAGAATACGTTGCTACGTAAGTGTAACGAAAGTGTAATTAATCGTAAATAAAATGAAGAGAATTCGACGCGTTTAATTTTGCAGACTCGATGCGAAATTCGAAACTTTGAGTTTCATGTACATACGACCGTGGATGAGAATACAACCGTACCTACTAGGAATGGGAACGGCCCTGATGCTCGATAAACTAAATTACAAATTGCACCTGTCGAAAGTAATTAATCACTATAATATCTAAGATCTTCATATAAGGTTTACTATCTAAGATCGAGATGCTATAGAATGGCATCTTAGATCCGTGTGTTATTCGTATAGAATAATCACAGCACTCTCTCTCTCGCTAATAACTTGCTAATTTTTACAACACTCAACATGTTACTTTTATCTCTAATGCGGCATAAATGTATTCTATGTTATATATTTTCTATTTTTTATATGCGCTTCAGAAAGTGTTAGCTATCTGTTGGTCTCTCAGCATCTTGTGCAATTGTTGGATTATATTTGGTGTCCCTAGTGTTGTCAAATCTCTTGACTCATCAATCATTTACGAGACATTCTTCAAAATTGGTTGGAGTCTTGGAATGGCGTGGCTCATTGTTGCATGTACCACAAATAATGCCGGTATGGACCTTCTTTTTGCGAAAATAGTTCATCTACTTATTATAGATGCGTTCTTATTAAAGCAATTAGAGATAATTATACATATAATTACGCTCTACTGGAATATTAATATTTTTTATTTATGCCAGGTTTCATAAATCGATTTTTATCGTTACCGTTCTGGGTTCCCTTTAGCAAGGTATCATTTTCCGCTTACCTGATAGATCCAGTTGTTGTACTCTTCATGGACATCTGTAGCAATTACGCATACAACAGTGACATCGTATACTTAGTATGTTTTTAATAGTATTCGCATCTTACAGATAATATATTTGTTCTAAATGTAATGATTTCATTGTTTTTAGATTATTATATCAATTGCACAATTTGTAATTGTTTACATTCTTGCTTTTGTATTGTCAGCGGTTTGTGAAGTACCTGTGATATTGCTGTTTCGAGCATACAATTCTTCCAGAATGAAAAGATAAAATCAACACATATGATTCAATATAATTTAATATGATCAATAGTCTTTATTGGTGTTGTCCATGATGAAATCCAGTCGGCGCTCAATTGGATGTACTCCATTTTACAAGCTTGTATGCAACATTTAATGTAAATCGGTTCTTCCAAAGTTTCCTGTTCATCGAGAAAGTGATTCGTAATCGTTGATGATTGATATGCTTTCACCGAACAATGTACAATATAAAACTTGCTAAATAAAAGTGAAGTAAATCTAATAATTTGAACTGAGGAATTTATGAACCTACATCGTAAATATTTCGTGCTTTACTAATGTTAATCAGGGTAGGTATAATTATTTCTGAATTTTTGTAAGTATACATTAAAACAAAACTATTGTAGAAGAATTCTACTGAGAAATTTACTTGCAAATCTTGAAATAACGTACACATACCAATTATACAGTTCAGTTTTTCATCTTGTTGTTTAGAGCTCATGAAACATTTCAGCCGAAATGTTTGTCAATTAACGGCATTGCGACGCATCTGACACATTTCAAATAATGTTCGAATCCTGTGAGTTTACTTGCGGAAAGAACGCGGATCTGAATGTCTGTTTATCTCGAAAGGGACCGTTTAAACTATGCCAGTAGCACGGGCCAGAAGATAGTCGAATTTCTGCGATTCTTTCTTTGCCTATACCAGATCTGTTGTAGGAAAAGGAAAATGTTTTCTTTCCTTTCTTGCCTTCCAGCAGGCAATGCGTCGTCATTTGACTCCCGCCCTCTTTTAACCCAAGTGTGGAGATTCAGGCAAAGTAAGAAGCGCCTAGTACAGGCAAACTATGAAACGCAAAAATTCGGCTACCTACTGGCCCGTGCTACTACCATAGCTTACTGGCATAGTTAAACGGCCCCTAAGGCAACACACTTCTAAAATAATCACAGTTCTGTGGCTCACTCATTTTCACCATTCATTGAGATAATTACACGTGGTAAGATGAAAGTTGGATAACTCGAAGGTCTTCGGTGACGTTAATGAACGACAGCTTCGGATTTTCAATCGCGATTATTATAGATTTATTTTGCATCTTTCATTAACATTTAATGACATGGAAGCAAGGTCAAAAGAATAAAAATAAGTTTTTAGAAAGATTCTGTAAAAAAAGATTATGTAAAAAATGAAATAAGCAGGTAATCATCATATTTATGAGATACATAATTTATTACGAAATGACTTATTTACGACAATGTTGCAACGTACACTGTGGAAAATTACGATACAAGTTTAGTAGCAATGCTCCAACCTAACCGTTGGAGCACGGTACGTAAGATTTCGCTTGGAAAGTTTATTATAGGTTCGTGACAAAAGCTATTTTTGAGAAAGACTTTTCCACGCGTGTAGTTAAATTCATTTACCTTTTGCGGACAATAGAGTTAGAATTTTAGTTTTCATAAACTTGGTCATTCCGAAGGGTAATTTCGCGGATAGTCATGATATGAGTAACCTCATACGAACGCTTACAGCAATGTTGAGGATATAAGGCCCGAGCGATAGTCTCATACTTCATTTAAGTTCTATGATTTCCTCTTCAAAGTATCATTCTTTCCGTGACTATACTTTCTTTATTTGATCCAAGACAGATCCACGTTGGAACCAAAATTCTGTACTGATAACAAGCTTCAGCTACGTTACTCAAACTTTACGGAACAAGCAACGTAAAATTCACCTGTGCGACTAATAACACCAAATTATATGCACAATGAAGTACAAGTGGATAGGGATAGCGGTGCTGATGTATCTTTGTACACTGATTGACGGGAACGCATCAAACTTAACAGGGATGGAAAATTTGCCTGGTTATGCAGTGACCAGTCGTATCTAACAACTCAATGCGACCAGATGTCGAACGGAAATGGTGCAATTTCGCTATGCGATAAACCATAGAATGCTATGGAGTCTGACAGGGTAGTAACATCCTTTCTTCTACAAATTTTCGATCCGCACAGCTTCGGCAAAAGGGATAGGAAAGAAATTGATTCATGTCGACCTCTATAACTCTAAGTAAAAAGTAAAAGAGCGGAATTCGCAGCAATTAGTATTATAAAATGTAAAGGTGTCTAAAACGTCCCAGCATGTCGTTTCGAAGAAATTGTCTATTATTTATAATGAGATTTTTTTATTACTATTGTAGCTACTGAAAATTCTTCGGCTTAAATAAAATATTAGTTTTTGATTAACAATAGAATACCTTTGTTTTTAAGTGTTGGGCTCGAGTGGTCAACCGTCATCTGGATACATTATGGGGAATAATTTTTGGGTAGGAAGTAAATCACAATGCGATTATCTTCGGCAGAAAGAACCAATAAAGTATTCACCCCAAAAAGCTAAGGACAATTCTCAATATCGTAATCCAGCCGACGAGTTCCCGCCGTTTACGGTCAACTTCTTTGGTGCTTATATTCGAAACCTGGACACCATGCGGTATCATTTCAATTTGCGTTCAGATGTAAGTACCTGCATGGCGATTAAGGTATCGTCGAATCAGCCAAGACGAGTTGGTTTTAAATATTTTATTTCTTCAAGCTGATAAGTTTTGAATAGATTTATGTTATTTTAGTATAATTATTGCAATAGAGTATAACACTGGCAGAAAGACTGTAAAATACTAGCACAACATCTTATCATTGTTTTTCTTCATATATAATTTTTCTGCCTCTTTTATTTCTCCGTAATAATAACGATCTGATGGAAGGATCCGTATGGAACTAGAGAATCCCCGAACGCACACAAAATTAATAGATCCAAAACAATATTCCTGTTAGGGTCAATATTTTAGGCATTACAACGTCGCGCTCACGTTACATTACTCATCCATATCGCACTAAATTCAGTAATGTTCTATATCATATATACATGTAAATATATTTACAAACTTATAATGAACATAATATTACAAATACGGATATGATAGAAAATTTTGTTCTCCACCTTTGAACAAATGTCGCAAATTTGACTTTAACATATAACATATGTTTAAACTATATAAAATACATATTTATATATATTAAAATTATTATATTTAAAAATATTATACATATAGTGAATATTCCATACTATGAACATATACTGATTATAATTAGTCACTATATTTTATTATACGTATAATCAGTACAACATTCACACGATAAAACATTCATATTTCTATTTGTTACGGCAAAGTCATAATTGTAGCCTCGACCATCGGGTCCCTAAGTACCTGGGTTTACAGCCTTAGCAATCGAGTGCATTTTTACCGCCATGGACCGGGGTTTTTCCCGAAAAAAGGGCAAATGTAGCCGTAGCGGCACTTGGCGACCAGGGCCTTGGAAATTCCCCGGAGTTGCCAGATTTCATGCCCATATGCCGGCTAACTCCCACCTTTAACCCACCCCTTCCAACATGACCATGGAAGGGCAGAAAATAGCAATTTTCTTGTAGCGAAAGTACACGGCAGAATTGTTAAAACCTTCGAACCAGTCACATCAACTAGATAGTATAGCATTATAAATTAGTTGCAATAGAATTCGTTTGTTCCCTCGAATGAGGGTGGTCCTTCGATCTTAGAAAGTTTTTTGTCGGCACATACGTGCAAACACCAACCACGCTCGAGCAATTAAAGTTGCATTTGAGTACTTAACATTGGTCCGTACGAGCCGGATACGATATCAGCTACATAGTCAACGGCTACCTGCCTGGAAGACAGCGAGCCAGTCATCAGTAGCTTGATTTTGGAAACAATATCAACTGCCAGTGGATACAGTTGAAGGACTGATAGTAAGGGCGTAGAAGACGGAAGAGGTTCATCTGCAGTGCAGCATCCAGAGTGGCGACCGTGCGAGTGGAGTAGTACAACATCGCACCCCCTGGACGAGATAGTAGCAGTGCAGAAGAGCGGATTGACGATTTTGGCGATCCATCAGCAAGGACCAACGAGCTGGGACCACTGAGCAGCGGTCCAGTTTCACTAAGTTAACCCCGTCGTTCTCCACGTGAGTTTATTTGCTTGTTTTTACTTGCGTGGATCGTATATAGAATGGAGGCACAATTGAAGCCCCTAGTAGCTGAGCGTCGGGCGATTAAGGCAAAGTTAACGATATTTAAAAAGTTTGTAGAAACGGCGGATCTCGAGATAGATAGTTTGGCTTTCGAAAAGCGCGTCAAGGCAAATGAGCACCTTTATGACCGATTCGATCGCGTTCAATCACAAATTGAAATAATCGTAGTAGACTCTGAACTAGAAGCAGTGCATTTACAAGAACGCGAGTCTTTCGAAAATACATATTTCGGTGTAGTTGCTGCTGCTGAGAAACGTTTGAGCAGCGGTCGTGATTCGCAATCGCCAATAAATAGTGAGGCATCTGGGTCGGCCGATTCGCATCCTACACCGCGTCTTCCGGTAATTAAACTTCCGGTCTTTGACGGCGATTTCGGACAGTGGATTCGGTTTCGAGACACGTTTACATCACTGGTTCAAGACTCAGAAAAATTGACAGATATTGACCGTTTTAATTACTTGTATTCGGCATTGACGGGTCCGGCAGCACGCGTTATTGAATCATTTAGTATATCCGCCGCCAACTACAAGCTTGCTTGGTTAAGATTGAAAGAACGTTACGAGGACCCCAGGGCCTTGATAGATCATCATATCAACTCCCTTCTTGCGATAGCTCCGCTTCAAAAACCCGACGGTAAAGCGTTAGCCGAATTTATTGATAGAGCCGTGAATAATGTACGGGCGTTAGAATCGCTATTAAAACCGGAGGACTTGAGCGATGCCCTGCTTAGCGTTTACTTATCGAAGCGTTTAGATGCTACTTCATTAGACGAATGGGAAAAGCGTGTTATGGGGGCAACTAGTAGGCCGAATTTCCATGATTTTTCGAAATTCGTGGAACAACGCGCACAATATTTAGAAAGAAAAGAAGCAGCTATACCGCCCGCGAGTAGTACGACCGCGAACGCGATTAGAAGATCGGAACAACAGCGCGGTAAGGCAAATAGTAGAAATTCGTATGTCACAGCTTCTCATATTGCTAGCCAATCAAATAAATGTTTGCTTTGTCAGGGTGATCACGCGTTGCAGGATTGTTTTCGACTGTTAGCCATGGCTTTCCCGGAAAGACACGAAACAATTAAGCGATTACAAGTTTGCTTCAATTGCCTCTTAACGGGACATAGTATAAGAAACTGCACACGCGGCAAGTGTAGGAAGTGTGGGAACAAGCACCACACCGTGCTGCATCGCGAAAATTCCATTGCATCGAACGGAGTACCGGCGGAAGCTCCTGCTCCGCAATCGTCTCATGTAGTCCAAGCGTGTATTTCGAATTCAGTTGCTAACGAATACACCATTCTGTCTACCGCGTTGGTGTACATTATCGATAGTAGGGGTAACAGACATAAATGTCGCGCACTATTAGACGTGGGATCGCAGGCCCATTTTATAACCAAAGAACTTTGTGATAGATTAGCTCTTTCGCTCACTCTTATTAACACAGTAGTTGGTGGTTTAGGAAAAAAGAGCAGTTCAGTCCGATCCAAGGCGCAATTACGCATAGCTTCGGAATGTAATACATTTGTAGCAGACCTCGCGTGTTTAGTATTAGAAAATATCACCGAGGAAATGCCCAATATCCCATTAGCAGGAGCAAACATCCCAATACCTCCAGGCGTCACTCCGGCTGATCCCAGGTTCCGACATCCCGGCCGCATAGATCTTTTAATTGGTGCTGGCTTGTTTTGGAAATTATTGTGTGTGGGACAGCACAGAGTGGGCTCAGGGAGTTTAGTATGGCAGAAAACGCGCCTTGGATGGGTTTTAGGTGGCAGCTTGCTTTGTCCGAATACCGAAAAGAGTTTTGTGCAGGCATGCCACGCGGTGACAAAGGCCCAACTACACAACTCAATTTCCAAATTTTGGGAAATCGAGGAGATAAGTTCGTGCGCAAAATCCATTGTCGATGACGAGTGCGAACGGCACTTTAAAGAAACGACCACGCGAGATGAAAGCGGCCGTTACATCGTTGCTATCCCTTTCAACGAGAAAATACGTGAATTAGGTGACTCGCGCGGACAGGCAGAAAGACGTTTTCTTAACTTAGAGCGAAAATTTAGAACCGATCGTAATGCTCATCTTCACTACGGTAATTTCATGCGTGAATATTTGAACTTAGGACATATGTCATTAGTCGATGGTGATCCCGATGCTGAAAAGGGTTACTTTTTGCCGCATCATGCAGTGTTCAAGAGCTCCAGTACAACCACAAAAATTCGCGTTGTATTTGATGGTTCAGCCAAAACAACTTCCGGTATTTCATTAAACGATACTCAGATAGTTGGTCCCGTTGTTCAGAGCGATCTCTTTTCCATTTTAGTTAGATTTAGAAAGCATCGAATCATTTTATCCGCAGATATTGAAAAAATGTACAGGCAGGTCTTAGTAAGAAAGGCCGATCGCGATTATCAACGCATACTTTGGCGGTTTAATGAAAACGAGGCAATCAAGATTTATAGTTTAAATACCATAACCTACGGCACGGCGTCGGCGGCTTTCCTAGCTACGCGCGTACTACGGCAAGTAGGAATCGACTGCGCGCAGTCTTTTCCATTCGCGAGTAGAGCAATCTTAGAAGACTTTTATGTAGATGATTTACTGACTGGTTGTGAAACCGTAGATGAGGCAATTCAGTTACGCGACACTATAACGCGAATCTTAGATCAGGCTTGTCTTCCGCTTAGAAAATGGGCAAGCAACGAACCTAGAGTAACCGCTCACGATCGCGGTGAGTCGCATAGTCAGGTAGAATTCAAGGAGGCTAATAAAGACCCCAAAACTCTAGGCCTATTGTGGCGTGTAGGTATAGATTCACTTAGTTTCACAATTAAGGATTGTCAATCGGCGCGAATTACTAAGCGGCGTATCCTTTCGGAGATCGCTAAAATTTTCGATCCATTAGGGCTTGTCGCGCCGGTAATAGTCAAAGCCAAATTAATAATGCAGGATCTCTGGCAGAGTAATGTAGGTTGGGACGAAAGCCTTCCCCAAGATATGCACACTCGATGGCGCGACTTTCGAGCTGACCTGAGTCACATCGCCTCGTTAGAAATTTCGCGATTAATTCTAGCCGAAACCCCGCAGTGCATAGAATTGCATGGATTTTCGGATGCATCGGAGAAAGCATATGGGGCTGCTATCTACCTGCGTTCTCGAACAGTCAAGGGTACATGGGTATCTCGTTTATTGTGCGCCAAATCGCGCGTAGCACCTTTGAAAACGATAAGCCTTCCGCGCTTAGAATTATGCGGCGCAATTTTGTTGGCGCGACTTGCGGATAAGGTAAGAACTGCATTAGCCATTAGCGACATGCGCGAATATTATTGGACGGACTCGACTATAGTTTTAGCATGGATCAAGGAGCAGCCGTGTCGGTGGAAAACTTTCGTTGCTAACCGGGTTTCCGAGATTCAGCGGCTGACGGTTTCAGGTAGTTGGATGCACGTGGCATCCAAGGACAACCCCGCGGATCTTGTGTCGCGCGGTTCTGATCTTAGTAGTTTGAAAGGTAACAATAGCTTGTGGTGGTACGGTCCCGCTTGGCTTCTAGAACCGACTTTTAAATGGCCGTCCCCGGAGCCTGTCGCTGTTGAACTATTAGAAGAAAGACGAACGGTCGCAGCGCTTACAACCGCGTCCGTCGAACACGCGTCCGTTTATGAAAGCATAGTTTCTCGCTATTCGTCTTACCCCAAAATGCTTCGAATAATAGCATATTGTTTACGCTTCATTACGAACGCCCGTATTAAAAATTTTGTACAATCAATTCGAGGGCAAGGGCGTCACTTCCCACCGTCCGCAGCCGAAATTAGGAAAGCAGAAAAAACGATAGTTAGAGTCGCGCAACAAATAAATTTCCGCGAGGACATCCAACGGGTGATAGAATGCAAGCCGTTGCGCAAGCATAGCCCTTTAGCATCGTTAAATCCATTTATTGACAAAGAGGGGATCCTCAGGGTGGGCGGAAGACTTGCCAACGCAGTATTAGATTTTGATAGCAAGCATCCAATAATTCTGCCGAATTCAAAGATTCTCGTTACTTTAATAATACGCAACGAGCATCTCCGCTTGATGCATGCCGGCTGTCAGCAAACTCTGGCATCTCTACATGATAGATTTTGGTTGATATCTGGCAAACGATTAGTTAAAGGGGTTTTGCGCCGGTGTGTTACGTGTTTCCGGACGCATCCATTGACTCCACAATATCAAATGGGTAATTTGCCAGCTAGTCGCGTCACTCCCGCACGCGCCTTTACTACCTGCGGCGTGGACTACGCCGGTCCTTTCCAAATTAAGGATAAAGGGCGCAGTCGAACCTTTCGCAAGGGATACATTTGTTTGTTCGTTTGTTTTGCTACAAAGGCGATTCATATAGAATTAGCATCGGATCTTAGCACTGACGCGTTTCTTAGCTGCTTGCATAGATTTATTTCGCGTAGAGGGCGATGCCAAGCTATCTACTCGGACAATGGTCGAAACTTTATAGGAGCGCGAAATGAATTGCAAGATTTAGGAATTTTATTACAATCCTCTGCACATGAGAAGCAGATAGTTGGTACCCTAGCAAAGGAGGGTATAGAATGGCATCTTATCCCTCCAAATGCACCGCACTTCGGCGGACTTTGGGAAAGGGGGATACGATCAGCAAAAACTCATTTAAAAAGGGTTATTGGTGACCAGAAATTAACATTTGATGAGCTATATACGATTCTCACGCAGGTAGAGGCTTGCTTGAACTCGCGTCCTCTTTACCCCCTCTCCTGCGATCCTAGAGACCTCACCCCTTTGACCCCAGCCCATTTTTTAATTGGCGACACATTGACCGCACTCTCGCAGCCAGACCTTACTAATTTGGCCCAAAACAGGCTAAATAGATTCCAGCTTATGCAGCAAGCCTGTCAACATTTTTGGAAGCGGTGGCATCGCGAGTATCTGCACCAGCTACAGCAGAGAAACAAGTGGCAATGGAAGCGGCCTGTCTCAGTCAAGAGAGATGCTATGGTGTTGATCAAGGACGAAAATCTACCTCCGTTGCAGTGGCGCCTTGGTCGAATCATTGACCTGCATCCCGGATCCGACGGAATCATCAGAGTGGTTTCACTCCGAACGGCGGACGGCGTCCTTAAGCGACCCGTTACCAAAATATGCATCCTGCCAAGCGCTGAGGAGCCTGAAGACGCCACTTCCCCCTAGATTGTTTGTTACGCGAAACCATTTTGTAAATATGTACAGTTCCGCGCCCCTTTGTATATAGACCATTTGTTTGCCATTATTTCCGTTAAAAGAAAAAAAAAAAAATGTATATAAACACGCGTAGATATAGTTTAAGTTAGCGAGCGGCACACAATTTAGATACATAATATTAAACCTTACGAGGAACATTCCGAAATCAGAGATGTAGATAGACACAAATAGAGGTAGATAGATATGCACTAGATTTATTGAACGCGAACCGTTCAAGGTGGGCGGTATGTTACGGCAAAGTCATAATTGTAGCCTCGACCATCGGGTCCCTAAGTACCTGGGTTTACAGCCTTAGCAATCGAGTGCATTTTTACCGCCATGGACCGGGGTTTTTCCCGAAAAAAGGGCAAATGTAGCCGTAGCGGCACTTGGCGACCAGGGCCTTGGAAATTCCCCGGAGTTGCCAGATTTCATGCCCATATGCCGGCTAACTCCCACCTTTAACCCACCCCTTCCAACATGACCATGGAAGGGCAGAAAATAGCAATTTTCTTGTAGCGAAAGTACACGGCAGAATTGTTAAAACCTTCGAACCAGTCACATCAACTAGATAGTATAGCATTATAAATTAGTTGCAATAGAATTCGTTTGTTCCCTCGAATGAGGGTGGTCCTTCGATCTTAGAAAGTTTTTTGTCGGCACATACGTGCAAACACCAACCACGCTCGAGCAATTAAAGTTGCATTTGAGTACTTAACACTATTAAAATAAAGTATATTTCCGTTCCATTTATTTCAACTAACTTTTCATTCTAATTCAGTTACTTTATATAGTATATATAGTATATTGATTTTAACTGAAATAAATTGTGTGATGACCACAAAAGCCTTAATAACCATTTATTTCATTAAGCAACAATAACATGAACAATATAACAGTCGTAAATTATATCTTTTAAACTGAAAATTTAATAATTTTGTATTGTGTGGTAAATCTCAGATCAGGGTTCAGTACATAAGCCAATGTTACATTTTTTGCATTCGTAACGCGAATCAGTTCTGCGATTATTTTTAGTGCAAAGAGCGCATCTGCGTCGTGAAGAATGTTTTTTATGTTTTTTTTTTTCAATACTGATAAACGATTGTACAAAAGCACATTTAAACGCTTATTGTCTTTTTATATCTATATAGGCCTACAAGCACCAGTCACATTTATTTTTGTATCACAGTAGCATATCCCTGCGTTTCCCAAAACAACAGTTAATCAGATTTTCCATCTTAGAGCGAACTCTGGTACGTCTGTACGACAAAATATCAATCACGCGTTAAATACAGACTAGCGTAAAATTCCGTTTGGAATCAAAGATTATTTAATACAATAACCCAGATCCCTATGGAATACACTTCACCGTCACTCTTTTTATTTTAATTACAAAATAACGCGATATATCTCTGAATTTACAGTTTAGTTGTAAATTGTAAGCGATGCAAGTTAAGTTAAGGAAGTAAGATAAGTTAAATTACTTATATCTAAAAAGTGTTAAACAATACCTCCGTTAATCCAGTTTACATATTCTGTTTGAAAAGATTCGCAATTAAGACAAACACGTTCTTCTTTCCGCTTTTGTTACGCAATGAAATTTCTAGCAGTCATTCCAAACGTGACAAAAAGTAAATCCTGCGGCGATGTAAAGAGATACTTGAAAAGTGGTACAGTTTCTATGTACCGCTTACTGTGTATCAGTTTGCTTCAGGGAACGTGAAATTGAATTATTAATATTCCATTCTGGATACGGCACACGTGCAAGTACGTCTGCAAGAAACTCTGCGCAGAGTTTGAAATTTCCTTTCACGCGAGAACCTTTATCCCAGTTTTACAATCAGTAGAAAGTACAGTCAGGGACAAATCTAGTTCTTCTGAAGGAAATGTGACACTCGAGGGAAAAGAGGTGTCCTGCATATTGATTCTTGCAGATTTTTCTCGAGTTTAAAATTTAGTGATGGATTAAGAATTTGAAGACTTTGGAATTTGTTTATCTACGGATATAGGAGTTTAGAGATTTGGTGGTGTTAGTGTTTGGAGACTTAGAAATTTATGGACAAATGTTGAGATTTAGAAATTTGGGGGTACAGGTCCTTTAAGGACCTACGGATCTAGAAAATTATGAATCAGTATTTAGAGATGTAGGAATCTTACAATTAGAATTACAGGACATAGGAAATTCAGGTATACGGATTTTGGGATATAGGAGTTTCGGGATTTAGGGATTTAGGGATTTCGGGATATAGGGATTTCGGGATATAGGGATTTCGGGATATAGGGATTTCGGGATATAGGGATTTCGGGATATAGGGATTTCGGGATATAGGGATTTCGGGATATAGGGATTTCGGGATATAGGAGTTTCGGGATTTAGGGATTTCGGGATATAGGGATTTCGGGATATAGGGATTTCGGGATATAGGGATTTCAGGATATAGGGATTTCGGTATATAGGGATTTCAGCGATATAGTGATTTCGGGATATAGGGATTTCCGGATATAGAAATTCTGGATATAGAGATTTTGGGATATAGGAGTTTCAGGACATAGGAATTTTGGGAATATAGATATGGGAAAATAGTAGTTTCGAAATATGGTGATTTTGGGACATAGGAATTTTGGGTTGTAGGTGTTCTGGGGTATAGGAGTTTTGGGATATAGAAATTTTGGAATATATTTCAGGTCATAGGAATTTTGGTATATATGGGTATGGGGACATAGTAGTTTCGAAATATAGGGATTTTGGGACATAGGAATCTCGGAACATAGTGATTTTGAAATATAGAGATTTCGGGATATAGCAATCTTGGAATATATAGAATTTTTGATATACCTATTTCAAGACATAGGAATTTTGGGATATACGTATATTATTATCTTCGATAATAACTATATTAAAATTAAGATTTTTAGGTTCATATTTAATAATAATTAGTACATACATATATGGGTATGGGGACATACTTATTTCGAAGTATAGAAATTTTTAAGACATAGAAATTGCGGAACATAGTGTTTTCGAAGTATACGAATTTTAAAATAGAGAGATATCTGAGTACAAGAAATTATTTCGTGATTTTAGAAATATGAGTAATTGATAATTCTGAAATTTCAGAATTTGGATATTTGTAAATTTTCAAGCTCACATGTGCACATGTGCTCATGTAAAAGAAGTCTGCGTTGCACTCAAGTATAGTGCATTATACAAGTATTAGTAACTGAACATACATGATATTATTTCATTCAAAATGTTATGAAGTGCTAATTAACACACAAAAACTGCTAACAAAAATTCCCAACTTTGTTTTAAACATACTTGAATACAAATATAAAACGCATTGTATGTTAACGTTATATTTCTTGTTAAAAAAATTTGAAAAAAAATTACGTTGACAATAAGTTTCGACGTTGACAAATAATGATACAGCCATAAACAAATACAAGAAAAGATGGCGAATTTAATTGAGAAACTAAAAAGTCAACAGTTATTCGATACTTTTATAATTGACAGCACCTATTTTTAAGTATTCATAATATATAATTTGCTTTCTTTCTTTGTTAATTTTATGGTGAAATCAAGAGCTTATAAATTTCTAATTAGGTACAGGGAATGAAAATGAGCGAAGCGTGCAAAGATAAATATTGTTACCAGTTGAAAATGAGGGGTCATCATTTTGCTTTCAGAAATAATATTATACCATGTTATATACGTTGTTACTTTCCAAAGCAATACAAGTATAATTTTGAAAAAGATAGCGAGTAAAATCTTCGTTTCAGCTATAATTGGATGTTTCCTTTTTGTACTTTTATTTGCAGTATCCTCGCGTAGCAGAGAAAAGAAAAAATTATAAATAAAATTGCATGAATGCTTGTATTTGAAACTGATATAAGTATATTTTCCATTCTCCTTCGATTTGTTTAAAAACAAATGCTGTATCTTATTAATAGTAGCGCTGATTTCTTTTGAGTCACATTTTGACTTTGATCTGAACTTTAAAATATGACAAAATTATTGCAAACAATACTAGTTAAGAAAGTATGTTAATTTAAATATACAGAATAATTAATTTAATTTATAATATTCTATAAATCCACGTTTATTGAATGTCATTTATTTATTTATTTTAAATGTATGTAAACAATAATTGTACTGATAAAACTTTACATTTTTGTTATTATTTATAAATCATCAGATTATTTTCAATTTTTATCTAGCAATTTTTCACTTTTTTATTTTCAATTTGTTTAATTTTTAATACTGCTAGTTTTTGTGCTGCGCATGTACTAAGGGACATCACCAAGGGGTTACACGCGGATTTTAATTAAATTTACATATGTGGTAGCAGTTTAAAAATTATTTGACACGTATTTTTTTATATCTGTTGACATTCATTAATATGAATATAAGGGGGTGAAAATAGCCCTCAAATTTGGTGGTTGAAAACACATTTTCGTAAATATCTCGAAACTAGAGGGTGTAGGAGTATGCTTTTTTTTTATATTGTGTATTTGTAAGTAAGCAATTTAGTTCATTACGAAAATTTCGGAAGAAATTATTTATTTAACTAATATATTAAAAAAATTGATTTTTTATTTAATTTTTTATGATAAATTCAGTCCGATTTTTATTCAGATTTGTATACGTAAAGTATGGATCAAAACATGTGTTTTTGGAATTTTTTGTTTATTGCAGTTTAGTAATGATTATTACATGTACAATTTTGTCCTACTTTTTACGGCGTAAAGTGTTAAGATTTGTTTTCGAAGATGGTAAGCCTTTTTTATCCTTTGTTAACAATTGGATAATGTTACATGTTGCTGTTGTTCCACATGTAGCCAGATTGGATTTATGCCACTTTCAAAATAAACGGCTCATATTACTTTCAAAGTATAATTGCGTCAACGAATTTTATTTTCAAAATATAGTTCCTTCAAACGAATAACAAAGCGATTGTTCTTGAATCATATTAATGGCATAAATCGTATTGTTACGTCCACTCATTTTGATTGTTTCTGCAAAAGGTTTCTGAGAATACGATTTATGAACTCGGCAGAAGTTCCTATGGATAAAACGAATCTGGATAAATTATGATTCTGTAAAAGGTAGCTTTTCTCGCGGAAAATGTATTATGCAAAGATATTAATATTTCATTAGAGTAAATTGAAATTGCATGTTCTACGATACACATTTCCTTTTGACATTTATCGTATGAAACAATTGTACGTAGCTGGAAATATGCTTTTTCTGTTAGATACGTTTTTTATAGCATTAAAATTTCACTTGAAAAGTAAAATTAAACATAGAAAAGTAAAAAGTGAAATTTTTCTGGACATTTATACAATTTATTACATTATTTATTATAGTAGATATTTATACAGAAATAGGTAGTTACGTAGTTTTCGTTTCTGATATCGGTTAAATTTTCATGAGAAATGTATAAATCGTTAAGTCTTTGTACTTTTAATTATTATCAACTCCAATCATTAACCTGTCTTTGTTAGTTTAATGTTATCTACTATATTAACATAATTTTATGTATTTCATATAATTAATTCAATTGCGTAAAGAGTAATACAATCAAATGTCATGACAAACAATACACATGTCATCAATTTATTTATTAAAAATTAATTAACTATAATTTTCAATCATAAGTATTATTTTAAGCAATTATTTCTTATTATATTTATGGTAGGAAGTGTTGAAGTAAAGTTTGCAAAAATGTAACAGATTTAATTGCCAATATAAATTAAAAAAGCCTAATAGTATTTTCAAAAATATTTTCACCTGATACAGAAATGAATTAATTTTGTTACTTTAATTTGTTGTAAATTGTACGATATTCAAGTATGAAACAGTAAAAAGAATAATTATTTTATTTCTGCAAAAAAACATAAAAGAAGATAATATTTTCAGCAGTTCTTCATTTAATAAAATAACGTCTTCTAAAAGTGGTTATACCATTCGACTCTGTCTTATTATTGTAATACTCATTATTTAATAAATAAGAACAAGTTATTGTAAGCACACTATGATTAATTAAATTGAATTAATTCAATTGAGATATACAGGTATATTCAAGAAGTGTGTACCCAAAAACCTCAAAACTTTATTGTATACGTTTTACTAAAATTCGAATCTAAAATTATTATTTTCCAATCACATTTTGTACGTATTTTTAACAATCTAATATAGGTATTGATAATCGAAGAGTGCATATAAAATTGGTTTTAAATGTCATTTTTCAGAAAATTGTCATTTATAAACTCAGTGTTCATATGAAAGATAATAACAATAAATATAGATGGAATAATTATTACTATTATTTACAGTTCTTATAAAAAACGAGTATTTATATATTCTATCGAAAAATAACACTTAACTTTATCATTAGTGGCCTTATTTATGTCCACTCTCCAATAAATGATATAAAACAAAAGTATTATAAAATTAATATTATAAAATAAATAATATTGTACAAATAAAACATAAGAAGCGAATTAGTTGCAAACTCGGATTTATTGAAATTTGACAGCATGTTCTTAAGGAATATTTAAAGTTAAAAGAGCAGCAGATAAAATTAATATCAACCGAGCGAAGCGAAGAATATGAAATGAAGCTTTTTCAATACCTAATACCGAATAATCTGTAAGAAAAGAATTCTTTGAAAGAAGTGCAAGTACAGGAGAACGTCGATTATCCGGATGAAGGGGAAGGCAAACGGGACCGATAAATCGATACGGTACGGCGATTCGATTATTCAGACGAAACGATTTTCATGTCGCAAACTACAGAAATTATTTCTGTTATTCCTTCAGACGACCGTTAACTTAAACTAGAATATTCGTATAATTGAAAATCAGAATAATCGAGCATGCAACGAGTCAACAGAGATCTTAAGATTTTCAAACATCTCGTCTTTTAATACAAGCTGAGTACTTTTAAAATTATTCGTATCCTGGAAAATTGTACAACCATATTTTTCTTACGTTAAATACTTGCAGTAAACACGTTTAAATAATCGGATATCCGGACCGCATGGATTAAAATACGTATTCATTAATACGCGTATATTTAAATATACGTGAAACATTACGTTTGATTAATGAAAAAGGAAGCTCGTGAAGAACTTATGTATTGTATTTGTTGAATTAGTAGAAACTTCAGATGGTAATGTGATAAAAAATAATTACCATAAAAATGCTGTAACAAATAGTTTCTTATTGCAAATGAAATTTTGTGAATGTTATTTTATTTACGTAGGGATATTGATTTAGATAATTGAACATATAGATTAGATCATTTATTATCTCAACGTAAATATTATTTAATTTATTATGTAAGCGTGTAAATTAGATAATTTATTATTCAATCGTAGAGTTTTCAAAAGAGATTACCACCGAAAGGGTCCTAAAGTAAAATACAGGGAAAATTAACAGATTTTTATTTTTAAGTTTTAGTATTAAGTTAGTGACAGAAAAACGTGTAAAACTTCAAACTTTACAAGACATTCGCTGCGAAAGAAACTTTCTATTTGAGTTCACAAATATAAGATTTGGTGTCCATTTTATAAGTTCAACATGTTCTTTGATGCTCGCGTTGTCATCAGCAACAAACCAAAGATGGCATAAGTCGTTTGTTCTCAATGAAGACCGCATGATCAAAGGAAATGTAACAGCAAATAAAATTTTGTTGCAGAATATGTCATTAGCGGTTGAAAGATCCTCTTTCGTGCAGTTTCATTTTTCGTTTCTGAGCTCAGCCATTTTCGTTCGTGGCAATAGCGTTTAAATGGAAAATTTGTGTTATTTAAATTAACTGAAATATACAAGATGTTCTAAAAATAGCGTGCGACTAATACCGTAAATGAATGAAGAATTGTTTTACTATTTTGTAAATAACAATTGAATTAAAGAAGTAAACGAATTAACATTTCGTTTGAAAATATCTAATTATGTTACGCTAAATTATTACGTTAACTGATACAAAATTGATTGATCATTAGTCACGTATCCCGTAAACGTTTGGCGTTAGACGACTGTAATTAACTTTATTAATGAAGTGCAGCAAGTGCATTGTGGAAAGAATATGATTTTATATTATTTTGGATTTTATTGAAGATGTTCATTTGTAGTGAACTTGCTATCATGGTGAAAATGGACTTGTTTTATTTTTATAACAGCTTGAATTACAAATAATTAACAACAAAATTTATTAATAAGTATAAAAAATATATCAGTAATTGATAACAATATTTATCAGTGACAACAAAGTTAACTGATCTGAAAGTGAATGAGTAATGAAAATGAAATTCATCAATAATTGATAACATAGTTTATTAGTAATCGACAAACAAAATTTACCAACGACCGAAAACAAAAACGAAACAATAAGAAATTATCAATAATAATTTTTAAAATGCTCTTGAAATATGTTTAATAACAAAAGCAGAATAAAGTATGCAGTTATTATTAACAAACGTGAAAATTGTAAATTTATAGTCATTTATAATGTCTTGTCAAAAGATAATAAAATTAAATCAAGCAGTTATTTGAAATGATAAATGTAAACAATAAGTATACATTAATTTGACAGACAAGAAATGAGATTTATAATAATCGTGAAGAAACGCGTATTATTTTTATTAATTTCGCAAATTGCAAAAGCTAATCAGACGTTTAAAATATAAAGAAATACACATTTGAAAAATTTGAAATAATTATTGTAACACCAAAATTAATACAACTGATCCTGTTTTTACGAATGTTTTCGTTAAAATTGAAACCCAACTTTGTAAAGAATGTTTCTTCTTGCATCGAACAAAATGTTTGCGTTGAACTTGATAAAGCATCGGACATTTCAATTACACAGAGATATTCGTTGGTAACGATTATTCGAAAATATTGAACTCGGTACTTCGCGTAAATGCCCGAAGCAACACTTTGTTAGAATAATCACATCTCATAAATCAACACAAATAAATGCGTTGGATACGAATAAAGCTCGCAGAACCATTAATCTATGGTTAACTTCGCGTACGTCCAGTCAACACTTTGTATTTAAACAAAGAACTCAGCTCCCGCTAGCGTTACTCTGTAAACACGTTGTTAAAAGACTTCGAACGTTTAATCGATGAATAACTTTGAACGCAGGCTAATTAAATTTCACGAGGTAGCTTCGCTATAAAAGCAGCCTGAAATTGTGGACGAAAATTTACCCCTTTCAATATTGAGATTCACGACACAATTAAATTAATTGTAGATTGATTAACTCTCCAGGAAAACCTTCCAATCCTCCCTCTTTGCATTCTACACGTCTCAAATCAACTGTTCATGATGTCACTATTCTGATTGCGTTTCCTTATACATTCCTTATTGTAGATGAAGTAGTAATTCTTGTTATGACTTTTAGATGAAAGACTCAGATCAAAATTAATCTTAATTTCTTTACGATTTTTGCAGCAGCTTGATGAGCTTTAATATTGAATGTATACTTAATTTTATTACTATAAATTAATTTGATAAGCGTTCACTGTATTGTACTTGTGTTTTGTGGCCTCAAATCTTTAGATATCACTTAACATTAATTTCTTCGTAATTTTTGTTGAGATTTTATAGACGTCAATATTAGAGCAATACACTTAAGGTAAGGGTACCAATAGTTGACTAGCTTTTAGAAAATATTAAAAAATAAGGTTTTTATAAATTGTAAGTTAAATTTCAAAACAATTACATATGGAGAGAGATACGCTTATTATACCGAACATCTAAATTTATTAATGTAAGTAATATGTCGCTATATTTCTATTTTAATAACTTTTTTGTTCAAAATAGCTGTACGGTTCAAGTGAAAAAGGTCATACTTTGTCAACATTTCACGAATGAAATATATTTCTCTGGTATAAGTGGCCAGCTACTAACGAATAGAGGTTCAGTTACTAATTCTTTCATTTTTAAGAGTGGTTAACTACTGAAGCATTTACCGAACTATTAAAAATACTTTTCAAATTTGTATAACTTTTGTTAAAAAGTGGTCTTGTTACATAATCCAGGAATATTAGTTATTGTTAACGAAGTTAATTGTAGAGACATATCAGTAATGTTATAAAATTTCCATTATAAATAATTACATGAAAATACTACTAGAAATGGTTGTAAAGATTTCTTCTAACTGATCAACTACTATTGCCATTACTACAAATATAAGGATCATAAATATGTTCGAACATTTTGCACGCGAATATTTACGTGAACTAGTCTTCGGAAGGTCTGTCAATAGTAAGTGCAGCTGGTGGAGGTCGACACAACAGAGGGGAAATATGCATAGAGACAGATCATGAAAAGGAAAGTGTGAAAGTACAAGCGTAAGCGGGTCTGAAGTACTTAGAACTTATTCTGGTTTATGGTGAAGATTGCTCTCAACTGTAAATGTTTGGGTTACCTCCTATAGCAACACTTGACTTGGTTTTAGGTGGTTCCGTACTTGAGACAGATTGAAGATTACACGTCGTAAAGTGGAACCGACTCTACACGGTCGGTCAAAAGTCAAAACTACATAGTTTCGCTTAAAGGAGTCCTACATAGTTCTGCTGAAACGTGTCTATGTATATGACGATTGTTTACAGGGTGCGACACGAAGTTGCAAGATATATTTGGAATTGGGTAACTGCTAGAAAAGACTGTAGAGGTAAACGTTACATACTATTGTAATATCTATTTCTATGACATCGTCATTTTTTTGATAAATGCAATGATACGTTTGAAAAATAGGAGTGCACTTTTTTTAATTAAGACAAATTTTTTTTTATGTGCATATTTCCTGTTTGAATGTAATTTTTAATAAACCTAAATTTATTGAGATATTTCACATTTTTTGTAAGAAGTTAGTTTGTTTATGTCGAATATTCTAATCACTTTATGGACACAAATACTATTCAATTTGTAGTAATGACTAGATTTATTTATTTGGTAACATTTATTAATCCTTAAATTAATTGAAAAGCTGTATTTGTCATTTTATGTTACGTGAACAAATATTTTTATAAATACTACCAGTTAAAATTCAGTTTTTTCGAAATTGCAGCTGCGTATGAAAAAATTTTTTTCCGCGTTTTCGGTTTATTTTTTCGCACGAATTCATACCTTTTTCAATAGCACCACCAGACTAGAAATACATTGACTAATACGGAAAAGATTGATGTACCGTATTTTCCATTTCAACGAACTTACACTAGAGCAAAGTACTTCAGAAACCATCGAAATAGCTCAAAAGTCGACGTTTTCAGTGAAAATTCATAATTTTGTTTCCAATTGATAAAATCATGTAATTTAAATGCTGTTATAAGAAGAACCTGTTGCTTTAACAAGCAAAAGATTAAATAGATCCTTTTGACCTTTCCGGCGGAAAAGTACAATTGCTATAACAAGTACAAGTACCGAATTATGAAAGTATGAAAGTGGAAATAGAGCAAGTGGATGGTAAAGTACTCAGCGTTTCAAAAGATTTATGCTACACAATTTACTTTCTGTTCGGATCAAGTATCCATTTTTATCACGCATTACTCGTTTTACAGAAAGTTCGAAACAAACGTTACTCGAATAGGTTAGAGCCCGTTGTAATCAGCTTGAATTCACTTAAAACATTCAATTACAATGCCCGAAGTTGCTTCAGCTCGTTGGAAAACATAAATCCTCGGTAAGCCAGACGGTGGAAATTGAGGGTGGTACAAGTTTAAACGAAGATTAAGCCAAAAGTTTCTCAGATTAAAATGAATTCGACGGGACACGGAGTAGGGAAATTTCTATCTGACGAGTGACACCACAGGGCTCACTTGTTTGTTAACATTTTGTAGCGCCGATTTGTGGAACTCAACCTCCGGTGGGTTAAACGATTTACGAAAGATTTTCGAAGAATTCGATGCTTGGAAGAAATAGTGATCAAGTTATCAAATCCCCAAAGATCCCTAAAAATAAAATAATAATAGATCGCTTCCGCCTTTATTGCCATATTCTTTCTAAGGGAAGATGGATTTCTCTTCACTCTACAAAACGTCTTAGTAATTCTTTCAGACAATGCTTATAATAAATTCTTTCATTGGCCATCTCAGACGTACGACCATTCTTCCCGGACATATCCGATGTCTAGACGGGAATACTTTATTGTACATGTACTATATCATGTGTGTATACTGTATTGGTGCTTTGGAAACAAACTAAATTGGTGTAGCTAAAGCTAGAGCAAGTTGTCATGTCTATCTGCAATTCCTGTGCAAATTGATTAATTTAAATACAGTGAGTGGCAAAATTATTATACTCAAATATAAACTTACATATTCTATTACTTTAACCGATAGGATAGAACAGATATTTTTACCATAATGTTATAATATAATACTGTATATTTTGGTACGATGTACTGCTAAAGGAAAAATAAAAATTTCCAAAATAGCAGTTTGACTACTATAAAATTTTGACTGCTTCCATATGACACTCGTGTTAAATTATATTAATCGTGTTAATTATAGAAGGACAAATAAGAAAACAGAACAAACATAAAAACTGTTAAGATTTCCTTGCATGCATATTTATTAAAACATTGCTTCTGCAAAATGTAGCACTTAATGCTGTTTTTCAGAATTACTTTTCAAACTTCTTTTATTACATACAAATTACCCAATTACCAAATTTTGTTTAGGACTAATTATCTACGATTATTTTCTTTGAATAATTCGACATTTCTTGAGAACGATGTGATCCTGCTAATCGAAGTACAAAATGAAGATGTATCAAATAATGGCTGTCTTCTTGTGGTTCGTAGCCCACCAGAAAGCCAACTGCGGATTTCGTGATTAACTGAATTTGCATTAGTGATTTTCATCACGATGGCCTTGGGAAATCTCTTTGCTGGTGAGATTAAACGGCTCAAAAGGGTTAAGGGATATTAAAGAGATTAGGGCATGTACAAGGGAGAATCAGCTACTCAGGGAGAGAGTTTTCAAAGCCAACCAAAGAGATATTCCCTTCTACCCCTCTTATCGTGAAGCCTTCGTCAACATAACTTATTACATTTTAATCTGTTCTCTTGCCTTCGTAATTGCTTGTTATAGTGTCATAAACTGTTACCAAGTAAAGTGTATTTTAACGTTCAATTTTTGGCCAAGACTTCGGTAATCTTATTACAGGTAAGGTATAATATTATGGCGGTTTTCTATCATGAACGACTAAAAAGCCGAATTTTTGCTTTATTTTGGTCCCCATAATCTCATTACAACGTTTTTTAAAAATATCCGAAATTAACCGAATTGCAGATTTCTGATAATAATATCGTTAAAGTGGATCTGGAATTACGTTCTTCTCAAAGCTATCTTTTAAATTTTCTGAAAACTACAGTTTCTCTCACGATTTAAAAAAAGATTATTCTCTAGAAACGTTGTATTATATGTATGCCTGAAGAACATGTAACTGTATCATAACTTAACTGCATATTATTCCATATTTTATACAATATGGTGTTCTTCAAGATGAACTTTCATTTCTGGTTATAAAATATAAATTTCTGCAATTCGTTTGCATTCTTTAATCCATGTATCAACTAAATAGTTCACTGCAAAATTTATACTCATAGCTGTTGACAAGCCAAAGTCCTTAAAATGAAATGTATAGTATGAGCAATACAGATAAATTTTAGGTTGTAGTACAAATTGCAAAAATAAGTGTGTACTGTGTATCGATGCCAACCCACGAGTTGACTGTTGAAGAGGCTGACCTAGGTTTTTAGAACAGCACGTATCAAAATCGTTATACTATTCCTAAATTTCCGAATTCCTATATACCAGAGTTTTCATATTCTTCAGTTCCTATATCTTCAAATTTCTATATCCTCGAATACCTATATCCTGAGTCCTTACATTTCCGAATACCTACGTTCCCGAATCTCTACATTTCCAAATCCCTCATTTCCCAAATTCTGATATTCCCAAATTCTTTTCTACCCAAATCCCTATATCTCCAAATCGGTACATCCGAAAATCGCTACATCCCTAAATTAATATGTCCCCAAATCGCTACGACTCCAAATCGCTATATCCCCAAATCATTATGTCCCCAAATCGGCACGACCCCAAATCGCTACGACCCCAATTCGATATATCCATAAATCAGTACATCCCCAAATCGCTACGTCCCCAAATTGCTATATCCATAAATCAGTACATCCCAAAATCGCTATATCCCCAAATTCCTTCATCTCCAAATCATTATGTCGCCAAATCGGTACGACCCCAAATCGCTACGTCCCCAAATCGCTATATCCCCAAATTTCTACATCCCCAAATCGCTATGTCTCCAAATCGGTACGTCCCCAAATCGCTATATCCATAAATCAGTACATCCCAAAATCGCTATATCCCCAAATTCCTTCATCTCCAAATCATTATGTCGCCAAATCGGTACGACTCCAAATCACTACGTCCCCAAATCGCTATATCCCCAAATTTCTACATCCCCAAATCGCTATGTCCCCAAATCGCTATATCCATAAATCAGTACCTCCCAAAATCGCTATATCCCCAAATTCCTACATCCCCAAATCGTTATGTCTCCAAATCGGCACGTCTCCAATTCGGTACGTCCCCAAATCGCTATATCCCCAAATTTCTACATCCCCAAATCGGCACGTCCCCAATTCGCTACGTCCCCAAATCGCTATATCCCCAAATTTCTACATCCCCAAATCGGTACATCCTCAAATCGCTATATGCCCAAATTCCTTCATCCCCAAATCGCTATATCCCCAAATTTCTACATCCCCAAATCGGTGCACCCCCAAATTGGTACGTCCCCAAATCGCTCCACCCTCAAATATCGACGACTCTAATTGGTCAGAATAGAAAAATGGACGTCTGTGCAGTCACGCACACCAATGAGGTCAAACACAATGACAGTCGGTAAGCGTCTCAAACGTGAGATAGTGCGAATTGCGTGATACAGTTGTCACTGTCATTATTATTCTTATTTGCCGAAGTGTAACGCTGGAAGTGTTCACGGTGGGGATAGGCTTCTTTTGGGTCGACCTCCTCACACGCCAACTTATGGGTTGACATCTATACATGTGTGAACTATTTAATTAACAAATCTTTTCCCGTAGAATATGTACTCTCAGAAGGCTAAATCCAGGATACTGATTTAGACTGTCTTGACGAAGGCAAAGAAAATGGAACATCAGACTTTCGTGGCATATGCGAAAAAGGATTTCAATGCGTCCTAATGAAAAATTCATCGCAGTCGAATATAGAAAGAAAGCTGTTTTAATAAAAACGATTAAAATTAGATGCTACATGCTGCAAGCTTCGACTGCTAAAATTGAAAGTAGGCTACGAAAATGGGCATCGCAAGCTGAACATGGGATTTATAGAGGCAGAAAATACAATGTATTAAATTTGATGAAAGTTCAAACTAGAAATAGTTATGTAGAACGAGAATCTGTCCCGATATGAGGTAAACTGCATATCAGTAGCTGAATGTAATTTGAAACTCCAGTTTATTTTTGTGATAGAGATTTTAAATATTGTAGAGATGGTGACATTTATTTTGTTATTGACTGCTTAAGAATATTTTATATGTAATGTGGGCTTTACAATTAAACATCTTTAGTTGTTATAGTATATTTATAAAATATGTTGGAGAAAGGTTTTTCAAGTTGATTCAATTTGCAAGTTTTCATTGCATGGATTTTGCATGTTTTCCAAGTAAGAATTTTTTATTTATATCAATTTTACAAAACAGTAAAATATTACCTTCTATCTGTAGCAAAAACATTTTTTATATTTGTTCAACATGTTAACATCAGATTTTTAGTTAGATTATCGATACTTATGTGCTATTATATTGTGATCAATTTTTGAAAGAAATTAATTAAAAATCTTAAAACCAGATTGATTGATCAAAAAAATGAATCACCAAAATATAGAAGTTGATTTAACCGATGCACGGAATTAGTTTGTAATCGCTAATTATAAATACCGGTCATTAACTATCAATTACTGATTGAAAACATTAATCGGTCATCAGCGATCGCGGTTTTAAAATACTAATCGTTAATAATTAATTATTAGTTTTTGATTGAAATTTAATTATAAATTTATTTGATACATGTTACGTGCAAATTAGGTAAGTGAGATGTATTTTCAGTACATATTTTCCATAATTTATTAATTTTGGTAATAAAAATATATTTTAGTAAAATATGTCAGAACATTTATTTGTCCGCTTATCAGTATTTCGAAGTAAATGTTTTTCGTCAATATTTTAAAGTATTGAATCGTCATGAAATTCAGATATAAAAACAGGTTTTTAAATGTTTGTTTGTTTGTCCGAGTTTCAATAAAAAATCAGTGAACCGATTTTAATGAAATTTACACAGTTTTCACAATTTGTTCCCCGTTTTCGTCCTATATTTAAAGTATTTTTGAAATTTTATATCTTACCGTTCCTGAGAAGAATACATAATGTTGTCTTGAGTTACTGCTAAATTATCGTTATCTAATAAAATACAGTAATCTTAATTGTATAAATATATCGTTAAGAATAATTCAGATAATGATGGATGAGTATGTTTGTACATATGTTTATAATTTGTATTATTTCATATTTGAGTTTAACATTACTGAAACTATATTAGCTAAACTAGTAAAACGGAAATTATTTTAGCGATTTCTATGTTTCACACCTTGCTTCATTTAGAATCGTTACCTTTATATCTTCTCGTATAATAAAAGCTGGAGTTAAATGAAAGTATTGAACTTTTCACATGCTCCAATTGGTGTGAAATATACATATTTTTACTTACTTATACATATAATTTGCAACGACTGCAGTTTATTAAGAATAAATTTGATATTATACATATCGGAGTCGCTGGCAGTCACAATGCAAAATTTATACACTTCTAATAAAGGATATTCAAATTGAGAATATTATTATTTATTAAATTTCATCTGCGAAATTTATATCTCAGTCAAATTAGTATTAAAATTCCTACGACCCCAATTTAGTTATTAATAATTAATAGTTGATAATCCTAATTATAAGCATTTTCGTTCCAGCATTAAATAAATATAAGAAATTGGATCAGTCTATTTCACTCCAGTAAACTTGATATAACATTCAATCTTAAAGTTGGAGAAAATATTGACAAAATAAATAAAAATACTGAACTTCCAAATCGATTTAAAAATAAATTTCTTGTACAAGGTAATTCTGGGAACTGGGACAGGTTTCTGTTCTTTCAATACCGTATGATTTTTCTCTATTATTTTCATTTATCTTTACTTAAGAAAGAAAAGTACTCTCCCAGTTTCCAGAATCATTCAAACAAGATGAATCACGAAGCAAAAGGGTTGAGAAACTGTTTTATACAAATTTGTGGATTGTACGAATTTTTGAGATTCGATGAATTTTACCTAAATCAAAATTATTAAAATTTATATACATATTTTACTGAATCATACTGAACAGTATAATGTCGATCACAAAAAATTAATTAACTGTACCTTTACATTTTCGTAATGGCACTATTATTCCTGTTACTCTCTTTTCTCTATTGTTTACCAGTTCCTTTCACCCAATCTTCCTCCTTTTTGGACGAACGATTTATCGACTATTCGTTTCGGGAGCACGCGAAATGGTTATTCTAAAAGCTCCTTTCCTACGTTGCCTTGACATAATTGAACATTTCATTCGTTTCTTCCGGCAGTTACATTTTATACCTTTGATTCAAGTTAACAATGATAGTTCTTGTTTCTAACAAAGATGGATCTTGTTCTTGTCTACCCTTGTTTGTTATTTACGGGTTGTTCCAATTTCCGAAGCTTTTATTTGTCTATCTTCTACTCATCCTTGAAAAATCGTTTACTAACTTATACTGTTTCTTTTTGATAATATTTCTTGATCCTCAATTATTCGAAAAGTTGAATTGCCTGCATTGAAAACCTAAGTAAATATAATGAACTTGTAACAGCTTTATTTCTCATAAATTGCAGACAGTTATTATATTAATTAATCATTTCATGAATTAATATGCAATTAAGAAACTTTTTAACTTTCCAAACACTGTAATATATTATTGCATTGTTACCTACAATTTTATTTCTAGTAGTATTTTCATGTAATTATTTATAATGGAAATTTTGTAACATTACTGATATTCCTCTACAATTACCTTCGTTGACAATAATTAATGTAATTATCAGAATTAACCTTTATAGGTCTAGTTAACATTTCAAAATTGAAGATCATTTTAGGTGAAGAATAATAATAAATTGAATTTATTTTAATATTAGGTAAATCACTGGTCAGAAATACATAGTGCCATTCAAAACTATTATTTTATTCTTAAAACTGTTATTGTATTTTTAGATATTGCTCTTGCAGAAAATTTTATTACTAAGATTCAGTTACTAAGGTAGTAATATTTTATTACTAAGGTTCAAAAATTTAATACTAGCGACTAGTATTTTATTTCTATCTGTTAGTTTATGTAGAAGAATGAGGTTAAGTAACAGATCAATAATAGTTAGTAATTTTAGAAGTTCATTTAGAGATCTCAAACATTGACGAAAGTTCTTCAGTATTTAGTATGCAGTAACACATTAATGGAATTTCACAGAAGCCAACAGTTCAGCTCAGTAATAAATTATTACGAATATTTTAATAATAGTAGATAATCGATAAGTGACTGGAAAATAACAGAGACGGACAGAGCATTTGAAATATCTACCCAAATCAACAATTTTTTATTTTGAAATAGTATTCGTGTGTCTGCAATAGTAAAATCTTTTTTTCCCAGTAATTATTTAAGATCACTATCATCACTGTTAATATTCTACTAATTAGTGGTTAGATTTTCAATCTGGTTACAATATTTATGAAAAGGGCATGATTGGAAGTTACGAATAAGACGTTCCTTACCCAAAAACTGAAGTACGGAAGATATATTTAATTTCTTTTATTCATTATGACACTCAAAAATTCATTATTGATATTAATAAATATTATATTCATAAACTTCACTGTTGGTTTTTGAGTTAATTTATGTTATATTTATTTTGTTTTTAACGTACCTATATTGATGCATGCATTAAAAAGATATTATTTGCCAACATTTACCGTAGGTAATGAACGTTGGATTAACAATAAATGTGTTAACGTTTTGCCTAATCGCAAATGGGCAATTTATATATATATTATGAACGAAGTGATAAATGGACCATTATTTATAATGCCTGGCCCGATTTTGTTCGCATTATTCATAATGCTCGTATTAATCACTTAATCCATAACATGCGCATTATGTAGGCAAAATATAAAATGTACTTCATTTCAGAAACTGCCTGAGTTAATTTGGGTCATGTATTACAGGATACTCAACTTTTTCACTGCCTAACTTTTTCAACATATTCCATACACAAAATAAGAAGTAGATGTTATACTAACATAGGGTTTTAAACACTTCATTAAAAAGTTATAGGAAAAATGCTAAATAACTTCGGACTGCTTTGTTTTTCGGCGCCATATATAGTTTTGTACGTAAAACTTTACCAGTATGTTTCACAAATAAAAATGATAAAAAGGTGTTATATAAACATAGACTCTTAAATATTTTATTGAAAGATTATGAGCAACATATGAAATGATAGTACGCGATTTTCTCCGTTAGTACATACAAATAATTGTCGACTTTCATATTTTTTTTTAATAATGCATTTTCTCTTATTTTTATTTATGTGCTAGTAAAATTATATGGACAAAACTGTAACACCCTGTTTGTGACATCGAGCAGCAAATCCATATCATATTCTTATTTTAATTTTTTATTAAAGTCTTTGAAACATTATGTTCATATAACATCCTCTATTTTTACTATTAGAATATGTTAATAAAGTTTGGCGGTGAACAACTGGGATATATATATTATCGTCTTTTGTACATCTTCGATAACACACAGGGTGTAACTAGCAACATAACCTACAAAGGTAATTTTTCATAAAGAAAAAAGTAGAACAAAAGCTAACAATAAAATTATTTCATATGAGACTATGTTCGAAAAATTCCGCGGTATTCACGTAGAATTCATACAAGTTTCTTTGTATCCGTTTAAGGAATTTTGCAGAAGTACCATTTTTTTCCACGTTTGTGTTTGTTAATATCTGTAATGGTATGAATCACTTTGCATTAATCATACAAACCTTACTTTTGTTGGATGTCACTACGTATAGCAATCGAGAATATCCGGACATGAATTTTGCGCGTGTTTATTAAATATACATGTGGTGAATATTCTTACAAAAAATCCTCGTATGTAAAATTTTATTCTACACTTTTGTCTTACATTTTTATGCAGAATTATTATCTTTCCAGTGGTACCGCTGATATTCTGTATAAATTTCGTTAGTCGTTTATGCACAAAATATTTTTTTATATATGTTCGCGTAATTTGCTATTCCAACTATTTCGGAGAAATAAAATAAAACACATTTTTCGCGGATCATTTTTATAATCACACCAAAAAATTGTGATGCAGTATTGCATAATTGTAACATTTTAATATGATGTTATAATATTATTATAAAATTATAATTGTAATTGTACTATTTAATAACTGTGATATAATTATTAAAGTATGACAGTGTTATCATTATCTTTTTCTCAGAAATAGTTTTCTATTAATTTTGTAGGTGATCAAAATTTTAACAAAACGTGAATATGAATGGACAATGAATGAATTTTAACAAAACCTCAATTTCTGTAATTCTTAAGTATTGATACATATCTAAACTGATAATTTGATAGAAATCATGCGTTAAGAGTTGAAATAGTGATACGATCTAAATATCCGGAATAAAATAAATTCGTTTCTACCACGAAAAGAGTAACCACTCAGCCTTGAAGAAAATGCTGCAACAAATCCAAGCACGACAGAGATATTTCACAAAAATAAAATGAAGGAAAAAACAGTTGAAACGTTCTCTCGTGCTCGAAGAGAACTCGTTGAGATGCTTTAAAGCAATTCCAAGTTTAAAGCTGACTCGAGGCAAGGATTAATCGAATCGCTTTACGGACGGTTTAAAGTTATTTCGAATTCACGGTTGACTTTAAACCGTATGAAACATGCACAGCTACGCGAACGTCCACACAGTAATTGCGATCACTTACAATCTGTTACGGTTCGTAACACAACGATAAGTTTACTATCAATTATTACTACGATGCTTTTATAAAAGGTATTTGACGCAGAGTGAACGATGATGACATTATCGGCAACACCAAACAATTGATACAGCATAATTGTAAATTTAGACTGTTTACCAGTACCTGGTGGAAGTTTTCTAGTTTTCTAGTTTTCTAGTCTTTTATTTTTCTATTTTCCTAGTCTTCTAGTTTTCTAGTTTTCCATTTTTATTTTTTTTTTATTTTTCTAGTTGTCTAGTTGTCTAGTTTTCTAGTTTTCTAGTTTTCTAGTTTTCTAGTTTTCTAGTTTTCTAGTTTTCTAGTTTTCTAGTTTTCTAGTCTTCTAGTTTTCTAGTTTTCTATTTTTATTTTTTTTTATTTGTCTAGTTTTCTAGTATTCTAGTTTTCTAGTTTCCTAGCTTTCTAGTTTTCTAGTTTTCTAGTCTTCTAGTTTTTTAATTTTCTAGTTTTCTTGTTTTCTAGTTTTCTAGTCTTCTAGTTTTCTAGTCTTCTAGTCTTCTAGTTTTCTAGTCTTCTAGTTTTCTGGTTTTCTAGTTTTTCAGTTTTCTGGTTTTCTAATATTCTAGTTCTCTAGGTTTTTAGTTTTCTAATCTTCGAGTCGATTGTTCGAGTATTCAAGCGTTCTAGTTTTTATATTTTCAAGTTTTCTAGTTTCCAAGTTTTTAAATTTTCGAGTTTTCAATATCTAAGTTTTTAAATTTCCAAATCTATGAATTTCTAGATGTCTCCATCCCCAAATTTCTGGTCCCTTGTATCCCTAGACTCCCAGATATCTACGGCCCTAAATTCCCCTGTCCCTCTTTCTACTTTTCCAAATTTCTTGATCCAGAAATTTTTAAAGAATCAAATTTCTAAATTTCCATATCTGTAAATCTTCAAATCTCAGAGGTCTGCAATCTCTGAATCCCCAAATTCCTGTATCCTTAAATTTTCTATATTCGTAAATTCACAAATTTCAATGATTCAGAATTAAAAGATTTCTATATTCGAAAATGCTCAAATTCCAATGATTCAGAATCCAAAGATTTCCAAATCTCTCAAACCCCAAATCAATCCCTAAATATTTATATCCATAAATACCTAGAATCCTAAATCCACAGATCTCCAAATGTCTAGATTCCCAAATGCCTGGATCTGCAATATCCATAAAATTTGAATATGGATCTCCATATCCCAAATATTCGAAATCCCAAGATCCTCCAATTTGCAGATCACCAAATCCTTAAATTCCTAGATCGTAAATTTCTAATTCCCCAAATTTTCAAATCCTCCAAATTTCCCCAGAATGAACGAACGAATTTCTGTGCAATTACCATAAATTTACTATTAATCATAGCTATGATACTTTTGTAAAAAGTGCTTGACATGAAACGAACGATGTTGATGTTATCGGGAGTATCACGTAATTGACACGTTGGGGAAAATTTCATGTAATGAACACATCAAGAAAAAATCTCTATTAACTGAAACATGTTTATAGTTTATAACCGAAAAATTTGAAAGCAGCTTGTACATTAAAAATAACTGGTACATAATGTAAAATATCCAATAATTGGACATTTTACGAACGGAAGGTTTGTACGACTTTTCAATTATATAAGTCAAATTATATTAACCACTTTTGCAATTACGTAATAACAATTATAATATAAATGTACATATTATGTACACATACGACAAATATAAATTATATAAATTTTTATATTATAAATAATATAAATTTCAGAGTTTATATATTTTCAGTATACAAAATGTAGAAAATAATAGAAACATCTGAACTCCGATAATATCGAGAAAAAAAATAAGAAATTAAAAAATCTAGTATTCCTGAAAGAACATTTTCGATATTTTCAAAATTAACTGCTTACGCAAGTTTGCGAAAACAAATGTAAAGTATTTTTTAAACGAAAGACTCAACCATTCATAATCCACTAACTGATGTGGCTTTATGAAAAATGAAAAGTTAGATAACAGGTAAATCGCTCATTAATTCATATCCAAGAAATCCGGCGTCGAATTATTTATGAAAGAAAATCTCCAACACCGTCTGACGAAGAAAAATCAACGAAGCGACAAATTTTTCGAACAGTTTTAAAAGTAAAGCAGAGATCGATCTGCTGAAGTTTGAAGAAAGTTAGAGTGGCAAAGAGGGTTCCATTACTCACCGGTCGGCCAGAATCTATTGGCATTGGCTGCTTCTAAAAATCGATCGCCTTCCTTGAACAGGAAATGATCGTCTATCAGTTGTTGCTGCGTTTCTTTATCCATCGTGGCGAGAGAATAGTAAGTTCCTTTCAGTTCGCCTTCTAACGAACTTAAAACTTCTTGCACCTAAAAATAGGAAAGAATTCACAGTGTAAAGAGCGTGAGAAGCCATTTTACCGCGTCAGTCAGGAGCCATTTTGTCGCGGCACTGAAATGTCACTTTTCGTGGTGGATTCTTACAAATTATTTCAAAATGAAGAATAAAACGAGAAAGATGGACGCAGAGAAATGAAGAGAAATAACACTGGAGAGATGAAGAGAAACAAATTGAAAATAAAGTTTTAAAATTTACAAATTTTTCGAAATTTTTGAAATAAAAAATTTGTAAAGAAGAAAGTTTTTCTATTAATATTTCTTGCAAAAAATGGTATTTGTATTAATACTGATTGTATCGCTTTAGTATTACTAGAAGCATATGAACATAGCCAAAAGGAGGCAGGGAGGGAAACTTCACCCCTTTGCATGTACAAAAGTAGATTTTGTTCCTATTTTAAAAAGAAATATTGAAAAAATATTGTGTGCCAATCAAAAAATGTAAAATCATTCGTGATAAATTTTCTTACAATTTAACAGCAACAGCTGCTTTTCTACTAATAATGAATAGTAATTAGTACCTTTACTACAAATAATTAATAATAATGAATACTTAAAATAATAATTAAGGAATAAATTAATAATAAAAAATAATTAATACTTTAATACTAAAATTACTAATGACGCAACAACATAAGATAGTACTTTGTACGTTCATTTTCACTTAATTCTATCAGCTAATATAATTTGAAAGCACAATGGCCGATTCATGAAAGTAATTAGTTTCGTAAAGCTATTAATGTACGCAAATAACTTTGAACAGCATTGAAGTTTACAATTTAGTACGTCTGGAAATAAATAAAATTGATTTTTGTTTGGCATTGGTAGACAACCAAGGAAATTTAATTTTATGCAATACCAACTAGCCGAGGAACAAAGTTTGGACAGGTTTTTGTTGAAATTAAAAAACACTCTGCTTGGATTGAACGGTTTGTTATTCATAAAGCTGCACGCGTATTTGTGCGGGCGGAGTGTATTGGAATAAATATTGAACCAATGAAAGAATTTGATTTTCTGGTTATGAAAAAAAATGCTGAATGTTTCGTAATTGAAAACTGTTGAATCATTAAAAAAATATAGTTCCTTGGCAATTTAAATATCCATTATTATAAATAATAATGATTTTGTAATTTTTTAAATGTGGAAAAAATAAATGCACGAAATTTTCTAAGCAGTTAGCACGTTAACTTCTATAATTTCAGGTAGCAAATTTTACATACAATCATGTTCGCAAAATTATCTTGACGATGACGTAAGCGTAACAAACAAATACTATCAATTTTTATTTGTTTCTCTAGTTTTTTTATTTTTATTTACCTCTTTTAATTATCAGTTTGTATTTGCCTCTCTTTTAGTTATCACTCTTCCCTTATTATACAATAACACACTGACACAGTATACTTTCAACAAAGCTTTCCACAAAATTCACTATCTTTCTTACTAACACTTCCTTGGGAGCATCCTTCTCTTTCACTTTCCTCTCTATTTCGTGAAACCTAACTTACAGACCCTAGGTCAAAATTGTCTCTCCCCCTGACACCACGACTGTACTCGAAGAAATAACCCACACACGCGACCTCAAACATCGCCACACAAAACGAGGATTTAAGGAAGCTCAAAGGCTGACTCTTGAACAACCCCGGGGTTACGAGTCTCGGACGTTAATCCACTGTGCTGTTCATATTAAAATCGAGCTTTCAGTCCTTCCATACCTTTTGCTCCAACTCCTGATAGTGATTCAGAGTCATCGTGGGATTTAAAGGATATCCCACGACCGACCTGGCACACCGAATCCTCGTCGAGACCACGAATTTTCCTTCAGGATCGAGATCACCTAGCTCCTCGGCCGTTCCCCACTCTAAATCAGGATGAACGTTTGTAGCCTTGAAATCGCCGTGGTATTCTTCGATCATGGGATCAAAAAGTTTGGCGAAAATGTCGTACGCCAGCAGATCTGGTGCGTACATGCCGACACCCGAGTCAGGATTCATGAGACCCGATTGAATCACGTCCATCAAGTTGGAGCCGGCGCTGGTCATGCGTGCCTTCAGCTGATCGAAGATTTCTGGGGTTAAGTGTTTTTTCAGCAACGATTTGCTTTCGACCTGCGAGAACTTGGCGTACGATTCCTCTAACAGCTTCACCTTTTCGTCGTTTGGGTTCATGAAAAGGGGTTGAGGTGGTTTCTCCTTTTTCTCGCAAGCGCACAGTCTTTTGTCACACATTTTGCCTGCTTGATTGCTCGCTGCTCTGCTTCCTGCGTGGGCATCGAGAAGGAGATAAGAGTTAATCTTTTGTGCATCGCGGTATTCGAGATATTTCGTTTATCGCGAATTGCGAAGAATTTGCTGAAACTATTGCGAAGTTTATTCTGCAGGTAGAAGTAAGAGAAGAATGTAAAAAATGAAACATAAAAAGGATTCATAACTATTGAAGTACTTGAATGAAGATACGGGTCGAAAATCTGGCAGCTTCAAAAAGTTGTGAACAACTTTCTGTTTCGGTTGAAGCGAATAACTATCTCGCTTTGGGAAATACTGAAAGCAACGTAGTTAAAGCTTTCGTATGAAAGCAATGGACTATCTGTCTTCATATTTTGTACAGTGCATCGTTAGAGGAAAACGTATTAAATATCTTTTGTAACCAGAAAAGGGAGAAATGGTACTCTGTTATTGGCGTACCTGAAGCGAAAAAGTTATTCCCTCTAAGTGAAACGGAAGAGCTAATTATAAACTATTACTATTTTTAATTATTTTTTGATCCATTTTTATTAGAACCACTTTTCATCCTGTCACTATTGGTACTTGTGTAGTTTGCATTGCCATTATCAGACAATTTCAAATAGTTTAAAGAAAAGAAAATCAAAGTTTAAAAAGAAAAGTTAAATAGTTTGCAAACAATGGAATAAATATATTTTGGAGCAGACAAGTTAAAATATAATATTTCTGCGTGATGCGTCATTGAAATATAAACATTTCGGATTTTACTTGTCAAAAGCAATTTTCTGTTAAATTTATTTTCTTCCTTTAGTATAATTATTACTTTCCTATCAGAGCACGCGGGCAGCTAATATGGAACATGTTGGGTGCGTGCAGTATGAAACATGTTCTACGTTCAACAGCGTTTTTCATCACTCTAATGACACGTTCAAGCGACGAGAAAATTATACAATGTAAGTGTAAAATATTGATTTTTAACGAAAACAGGTGGTTTTTACAAATAACATTATAAAAGACAGACCAACAGAGAAGGGAAATTATTGCAACCTCAATTCAACGTGAGATATAATTATATAAATAATTAGTCGGATTATGATATCAATGATAATGTTCATTTTGTAGCAAACATTAAAGATATTATAACAATAGGGAAAACTGATGTAATGGAAACTTTGCGTTATGGAAACCTGGGATGATTGATATTAATTGTCAATATTTCAGAGCTCTTGCTATCAGTATAGGCCATCAGTATAATGTTATACAAATCATAAATAAATGTGATAAGATTGCACTTATAATTTAATTCTAATTAATTTAAATGTAATTAAATTATAATTATAATGACAATTACAATGAGAAATAATAATTAACATTATGATAAGGAATAACAATTAATTCTTAAATTACCAAATACGCAAATTTTGAAATAATCAAATTCTTAAATTCCCAAATTACCAAATCTCCATCTTTTCAGATTCTCAACCTCCTAACTTCAAAATTCCCAAATTTCTATATCTCCAAATCTCAAAATTTTCAAATTATCAAGTCCAAATTTTCAAATTCTCAGAACTATAAAATGTAAAAATTTCTGAAGTCGAAAATTTCCAAATTTCCAAATTTCTAAATTTCCATTTTTCCAAATTTCCATATTCATAGATTCTGATTCACCAAATTTCCAAATTCACAACTTCTCATATTCAGGATCGATTGTATGTATATTGTCAATACAACATTGTCAATATTTCAGTATTGTCAATAAATACTGGTAATCTTGAAATATTGACAATACATATTGATCGCCCGAGGGCTCCATTAGAGACGCATAGAATTTGGTGTTCCAACGTGTCATTTACACCAACATGTAACGGAACATGAACGACGGAATACATTAATAAGCATGAAAAATATACATTTATTTGTATATTCGTTTCAATAAATATTTATTTTGATAACGATCGTTAAATTTATTTACGAATTTTATAGCTGTTTCATTATGTATACAACTCTATTTGGAATCGCTGAATTTTATTGTCTTCACTTTTCCTTATTATAATTTCAAAGTAATTAAACTTTTAAATAATTAAGAACATAAAAGTTAAACTTTTAGATATTTTTAACTTCTTCTATTCGAATATTTATTTATTCTATTGCTGTAAATCACCGATATTTACTGTTTCTATTTCTTCTTATCATAATTTTAAAGTTGTTAAACTTTCAGACATTTCATTATTTATATACCTATGTATGTTTATTTATTACTCTGTTATAAATTGATGGTTTTTTACTGTTTTCATTTGTTTATAAATTCTCAATAATTGAACTTACAGATATTTAATTATTTACATAAGAATGTTTATCTATTTCATTGTTGTAAATTGCTGATTTTTGGTGCTTTTATTCTTTCTTATCATAATTTCAAAACAACTGAACTTTTAAATACTTGATTATTTATATACGAATATTACTTTCATTCAGAAATCATTTTTTTACTGTTGACATACTTTCAAAATGATATACGAATATTTAACAAACAAAAAATAGCTAATTTCTAAATCTTACAAAAACATCTACCAATCAGCGAATTTCTGTTATTTTTTAATAATTTTGACCTATACGTTGACCAACCATACCAGTTTTAAAGAGAAATATTGTTTTTTGATTTCAGGAAGCTGGATTGTGAAATATCGTGTACACAGTTTGGTTATCTCATTCTTTTTTTCAATTCTACGATGTCAGCTGAATTGCAACAAAAATTATTAAACGAAACAATATTTGAAGATTATTAAAAATGAACTAATTGTCATTATTAAATACTACTTTCAGTTATTATTATTAAAGACTACTTTTAATTAAAAATTAATTTTAATTATGACAAATTTCTGTTGATTAAAAATTAATTTTTACTACAAATATTTTACTACTAATTTTTACTACAGATTATTTGCTGTATGTCTCTAGGAGGTTTTTCACTTTGTCTCAGCTTTCTATAACCGAGAAACAAAAAGTTCCGTTTTTTAATCCTTTCAAGAAGGAAACCTTGAAATATTAAATTATTTATAGTAGCACAAATTAACAAAATTCCACAATACGATAAATTTTTCATATACACGATATTCTTCGTGTTACTTACGAACAATTTCGAGGACAATCGACCGAATCAATCAAAACACCCTGCGTACATTAGTGGACCCAAGGTCCGAACAATGCCAAGTATTGTCAAAAGAATGGATCGTAGACGCTGGACCCCTGGAGTGAGAGTGCTGTTCCGAAAGAAAGAATGAACGCTCTATAGGATCAAAAATCGTTACTGTTCCTCCTCGAGTCGTTGATTATTCCTTCTCTAACCTCTCGCTCGTCACGCGTCGTCTGGACGTCTCTATCGTTTTCACCCCTTTCGTTCTCCCTTTCCGCGGAGCATCCCCCGGAGCGTCGAGTTTTAATTACACATATTTTTTGTGCGAGCCGCTCTCAAGGCTGCCGGTGTGCACCAGAAGGACCCTACACGACGGCGACGTGAATATTCTGAATTTTGACGCTTCTGGCATAGCCATCTCGACGCCGAGCAACCGCGAAATCTCGTTTCCCACTCGTCACGAAAAAATCGTGAAGCTGCTGCCTTCAGCTTTTCGTCTCGTCTTCGAGATCGCGCGTCAGGGACGCACACACACACAAACTTTCGGAGTAATTTGATATAACACAACCACGTGCATGATATACTTATTTTTCAGACTTTATGCGACGTAAGCGCCACTTTTTTTATGAAGACAACGAACAAACTAAATTATATATCGTAATCGTGGACCTACGGTGACTCACGAAAGTGAACGATGACTGAAACTTTGAAGAATGAAAACATACGTTACATTTATCTCTTCAAGGTATGTTATGCTGCAACGCACAGGAGGAGGTTCTTTTGGTGTAGAACTACACTTCTTACAATGAAGTAACTTTTATTTATATTATAATCGGAAACTCTATTCTTCTTTGAATATCATTGGACTTCGTTTATAGTATATATTGACTGGTGACATACAATTCGATGTTTGGAATGCTGACTGAGCTTTTGGGTTTTGTAACTATAAAGTAAGTAGTCCATTGTCGGGATGTATAAAGTGAGCCGCTGGCTTTGTGAATTAAGGTAGGCTGCTTAACAGAGATTACAGTAAAGTACAGATATATTCTGCAGTTGATATCACTATGTTTATGTGGTTGTTTCGAGTGAACGACGAATAGTTCTATCATTATGAATTCTATGTTAGGTCCTATCATATGAATCATATGATGTTAGATCCTATGAATAATATCAATCGTATAATGTTAGATTCTTTGAATTAAATGAATCATCTGATGTTAGGTCCCATGCAAAAGAATGTCATTTCTTCAGACATATAGGTATGCAAGTGAAGCCTATGGCAATAAATCAAGCATTTGATCACTTCTCTCCCTATCGTTTCTTCTATCAACAAGAAATTTCATCTGAACCTTCGTGTCCTGCAAACTGATTTCTGTGGTTAAGATTAAATTTCAAATAAATTATACTGTAAACCAATTCGTTCAAATTCTTTACTTCAACTAAGTGTCCCCAGTCAAACGTCTTCCTTTTATTTCCTGAGAACTACATAACCAAACTTTCTTTGCATTCAATCCATCTTGTGATTTAATTTTTAGGATTAAATTGATTCCACAATTTTAATTGATTTAATTTTCAGAAAGAATTTTCATAAATTAATTCTATAATCGTTATTAATATAATTTTCAGAATTTCTTCAATGAGCAACATTTCCCCCAGAAAAATGTTCATCCACAGGAATAGTGGTAAAAATGTGTTGGGACTTCATGATGGTTAGTAATTTCCTTCTGTCCATGCAGCTGAAGTCGAAGATTTAAGATTGAAGAGGTTAGAGTTTAAGAGTTAAGGGTTTTAGGGTTTAACCATTTAGGGTTCAAAGTTTTAAGATTTATAGTCCAAGGGTTTAGGGTTTAAGAGTACTACAGCTGAAGTGTGTTGGGGTTTATGGGTATCAGGGTTCAAGTGTAACAGGGTTTATGAGCTTGGGATGTAAGAGTTTCAGATTTGAGTCTGTTGGGTTTAAGAATATTCAAATTCAAGGATACGGAGGTTGAGGGTGCTACAGTTAAAGTGATCTTAGCATTTAGTGATACTAAAGTTAACGAGTTTGGGATTCTAGTACTCGAGGTGTAAGAACTTATGGTTTCGCACTCTCTTTCAATGACACTTCGACTAATTTAAATGAGGCTCATATAGTACTTATTCAGGTTAAATTGATTCATCTTGCTATAGGTTCGAAATTAATCATTTTAGTACTATTACATAAAATTTTTCTTTCGGATTAATAAATTCATATCACATATTTTTTTATTAAAGTAGCTTATGAAAACAAGCTTGAGTTGTAAAAGAGTGAATTTGATTTACAAAACGTTAAATTTCAGCAGTGAAAAGGTGTACTTCATTTGCAAAAGGTTTAATACGCAAAGAGTGAAAATCTGCAAAATATTTCATTTGGGCAAAATGGCGAATTTCATTTACAAGAGAATTAATTTAGAGTATAAAGCCTGTGTTTCTGCAGTGGTTCTTCAAAACACGGTTCTAAATGAATATCTCAAAACGAGTTTCAACTCAACTGATGAAGATTTAACATGACACTGGATTTTAGTTCACAAAAATCTGTATCACTGTGTGACAGAGGAGGACAATGAATCGGGAGGTTTCCTGCTTTGGTGACTTTTTCCATTTTCCTTGTTTTCAGCAATTTCTTCTCTTCTCTTCGGGCAAAGGAACATTACATGTTTTTTCCCTTGCAGCTGCAACCATCGACTGTCTATTAAATTTCCGTTTCACCCTCCAGTGTGCCCATAACCCTCTGTGGTTGCTTTGTCTTCTCATTTCATTTGACCAAAAATCAAAAATATTTATACGTTTACTTATTTTATAAAAAGTTTAGAGCCCTGTAGTTGTAAAATTCACCAGCGTTTCCTTCCTCGTTTTGTTATCTAAAGCAGATTAGATCTAAAAGACAGTCTATACTAATCTTTCAATTACTTTCTTTACAATAGCAAACTTGCGTATGAAGTTGTTCTTACAATGCGTGGAAGATACTGCTACTACTGTGCCCATATAGTACTCAGCACGCTATACAATTTTATATTACTCACTTCATATGAGAAATTCCCGCTCCGCATAATTTCCCACAACGCCAGTTCGTAAAACGCATAACGTATTAACCACGTTATACGGGTGTCTACTTTAGTATCGTTATATTGGCACCACCGGAGCTGTAAGAGCAGAAAATTCGTGGAATTGGCAATATAACTGGAGCTCCTTCCATATAACATTTAACTGTCGAAATCATGTCGCCCGAAAATTGTGTGGAATCTGCCATGTGTTATTGAATTGATCTTTCAAAAAGTGATCGATTTGGAATGACACGTGGAAATCCATCTGAAAGAGCAATGTAACAGTATAATGGAAGTTTATTGTAGTTAAAATTTAAATAATTTGTGGTTAATTTGAAATGAATGTATATCATTCTCTTTTTCATAGCAGAAAATGATTAAATTGTTTCACACCGGATGATAATAACTCTAAAATGGCGTATCATATGCCATTTTAAATCTGACCTTAAATTTGTATGCATCTATGTAATACTACAACACCTGTGTGACATTACACTAATTATACAAGATGATCTGAGAACTGCAAACTACTGCAGTATTTTAAGTAAAAATAAAGAAAGTGATACAGGAAACACGCATATGGTATAATACGTCCTAACTTCCTGTGACCTTATTTCTTATGTGGACGCATCAATACACCTTCCACATGCAATTGAACTATATTCTTTAATGCAACCCAGTTCTTTTGTTAAATCAATGTATAGGTAATAGCAAAATAAAAAACTTCAATAAAATGCACCTTTCCAAGGAATTTTATTTTTATTATGTTCACAGAAGTAAAACCCATGAGAATTAGTAATGAAAGATGAATCACGGAGTTAGGATCTCAATATGAAAACAATTCGGAGCACAATCGTGACTTTTACATTATCCTGTACAAGTTTTGTTTGGTAAGTGTTACGGATAGAAACAGCTTTGCGAGGAAAGATCAGAGCAACTAAAGAACATACAGACGATCGAGTATAATTAGAGGTGTTTCGGGGGCGGCTGATCAAAAGCAGCAGGTATGGGAGCCATACCTCGAAGCCCTACGTGCACAGGGAAACCTGTGGCCGTATTCGTCGAGCACCATGAGTGTTTCGGCATGAAGAACATCACCATAGCACCGGGGGTATAGAAGCCGCCCGGGAGGGGTGATGCTCACCATAACACCGAGAGCCACACTGCTCGGGAGAGGTGAGAACCCGGGCGGGGGCGAGCTGGCTCGCCCCGCGTCCGGTTGGCTGTCTGCAGGATCGCTAGCACCCGAGAACAAAGAAATGATCAGTTGAAGAAACGGACACGTGCACGAGGCACGTGGCACAGGCTCTGACTTTCCAAGTAAAGCGCAAATTAATAAGTATTTTTATGCGGCCGCTGTATGTCGGCAAACCTGGTGCGCACTTCGGCGAATAAGAAGGACTTCTTCGGCGACGTCTCCTGACGGGTAATTTCTAGAAGCGCGTACAAGGGTGCGGACCGCGCCGTGTGATGGCGGATACCGGCAAGTGGCCGGCGAGCCGCCGGTGTCGGCACGCGGCTTAGCGGCGCGGCGGCTCGGCCGCAGAGGGCGAGCGGCGTAGTAGCGTTCGGCGGTCCGGCCGCACAGGGATGGCGGCGCGACAAAGATCGGCGGAGGGCGCGCCAACGGTTCCTCGAGGAATCGGCGCGGTTGCTAGGAGACGTCGTAGGGGAATGTCCGATATAAAATACGGGAGGGCCCCGAGGCCCTCACTTCGGTTTTGGATTTGTATAAACGTACTGCGTAATCTAGAATATCTCGAACCCAGCGAATAAACTGTTAAACAATTATTCAGTCTAATCGAACACACCCCACCAGGCTCGACTCTCGACCTATTCGGGAAGTCGACACGATACAGTAAGAAAGGGAATAGAAATAATATTTACACAAAGTTTTTTTGCAAATCGAAATGTTAATGTACGGGTAACATTATGTACCTAAATAGGCACTGGATATCATATTTTTATAATTTTGTTTCACGAAAAGAACAGAACGCATTCGCATTCTGTGAGAGCCGAGTAATCATAATCTTTATGCGTTCGCCATTTTTTAAAGGAATTAGTTAACGAATGCAATTAAGGAACACACGTGAGACGTACTTACGCTATAAATAAAACAAGATGTACATTTCATGTGGTTTATTTGCTGCACAGCTGGAGCATACGATATACAAGGTGGATTTAAAGTTTCCTAACAGAATTTTTAAATGTGCTTTTATGCAAGCACCAAAAAGTAATGCTACAGTCAAAATAACCTGCGTTACATACAAAGTTCGGAGGTAAAAAATAAACAAAAAATTAGGAACTGAATGATGACAAGTAGTAATAGTCATTTTCGTTACCTTATAAAAATAGTCATAATTGTCAATTCAAATTATAAATTTTTAAGTTTTAATGTAGTGAACTAGATGAAAGTTTAACTTTAAACTTTTAATTTAGCCTCGAAACTAAAGTTAATTTAGTGAAATTTAAATTCAGTTTAGTAAAATTCAGAATTTAGTAAAGAAAAAAATTCAGTATTTAGCAAAATTCAGTTTAAAATTAAACTTTAATTTAGTTTGAACATACTACTATTGAAGAGTATATTTATTTTTTGTAAGGTTTGTATCAAAGTCTAGCTTATACTTATAGATTCTGTACTTTTCTTGAGAATATATAGGAAAAACTGAATTTTATAATAAATGAAATTCTAAAATTTTAAACAGAGCGATCAATAATAACAAATTTCAACACATACGAAACACAATATATACAATATTATTGTCTTCAGGTAGACGTTATCAATAATTAATGAAATTTTATAAATACATTACTCTTTTGTTATGCTCATTTTAAAACTACTCTTAAAAACAGTATGTACAGGGCTAATCGATAAAAATTACACATCTGAAATAATTTTTTATTTATTAACTTTTTGAAACAATACTTTAAGTGCAGTATATTGTGTCAAAACAGTCAGGTTCAGAAAATTTTATCTTATTTATGTATTATGTATTTTACTTTCCTAGATATAAATATAATTACATGTTTTAATCAGCAGCCTGTTTTTTCAAAAAAATGTCTACATAATCAATTGAATGAATTGTAATTATAATTCTTATCATTCAACATTACTTATAATTCTTTTAATTTTTCATAAGAGAAGATTCATATAGTATAATATAGCGAAGGAAGCTATTTTAGATAACAATTCTTTTTGTCTCACCCTGTATCCTGCAAATTTATCATAAGCAATGCTCTAAGCCCCTTTAGTAATAAAGCAACACACAGTAACAAGTGCACTGCACGACAGAAAAAGATATTGAGCTTTTAATCGTTGAGCCATAAACTCATTAAACTAGTCTGTAAAGTGTTGTTTTTAGTGTACCATTTAGACTGATTAAAAAATTCGCTTAAACATAAAATATGCAAGTATATTTTGCACGGTTTAATCCAACTGTATATACTTCACTTCTAAAATTTACTAAATTAATATTAACTGATATTTAAGCTTGAAATGAATATCGATTTCGAAATTGATACAGAATTATTTATGAGCCGTTACCTAAATAAAATGGTTGTATAAATACAGTTGTTATTTAAATAAGGTAATTGTGTAAATTGGGCCGTCATGTGAATAAAATAATTATCGAAATAAATTAATTACTACATAAAGCTATTTTTTAATCAAAATGTCTTCCTAAATGAAATAATTACCTAAATAAGTCTAATACATAAATTGAACAATTATCTAAATAAAGCTATTGCCTAAATAAAATAATTATCTAAATAAAGTAACTATCTGAATAATTATCTAAACATTGCTATTACTTAACCAAAATGACTTCCTCAATGAAATAATTACCTAAACGAATCGAGTACTTCAATAGAATAATTATCAAAATAAAGCCATTGACTAAATAGAATAATTATCGAAATAAAGCTACTACCAAAATAAAATAATTATCAAAACACAACTATTATCTAAATAAAGTTATTGTCTAAACAAAATTACTGCCTACATAAAATAAAATAAATTAGTATTATTTATAAAATTTAAATTAAAATAAAATAACTGCTGTATGTAATGGGTACCAACACAGAAAAATAAAATCTTGCAGTATTTAACACTAATTTTCGTTTCAAGTTAAAAACTCACATTTTAATAATTTTGTCATTCTAAATTTAATAACTTTCAGTTTTGCCAAATACTAAAATTATTAATTGATGTTTTCTTGAGTTCTGTGTTAAATTAAGTAACTCTCTAATTTTAGATGTTGTACAGTATAATCTGACACAATTTTTGTAAATGATCTACTTTTTTCAAAGAAACCCTATTGTATGCTGCAGTACAAAAGAGAATTTAATTTACAAAAATCAAATAACAAAACGAATTTGCATTCGACAGCATCTACTTCAAACTACAGATATCAAAACAAATTGACTTTCTGAAGAAGTGATACAGTCAATCAGATTGTCGCAAACATATTTAGGAAACAGCAAGCGCGAAGTTTACAACAATTTTTTTTATTAAAAACGAGATTCGCGATAGACTGCAGTTTAAAAACTATTTGAATTCAATGGTACTTAAAACACATCCAGTTGTAACAACTGAAGTTTCATCGGAAGCACGTTTTAGATTTCAGGATTACAATTCTAAACAGAGAGTCTGTAACAGCACGCTGACACTCATGAAATCAAGCGAACTCAAGTATTCGGAATATTCATCACATCTGCCTTCACTCGATCCGATCTATTATTAATGCAGAAACGTCTATAATAGCAAAAAATAAGCAAGTAAATTATAAATGGACTTATGGGTCTAGACAACAAATTGCAACTATTTATATCAGTAACCGATAAATATTGCGAACATAAATTTTGAAAAATTAATATACATAAATTTTAAGAGATAAATATACAAAAATTTTGAAAAATAAGTACACGTATTTTTAAAAAACGTAAAACATGTCATATTTAAAAAATTCAGGATGTAAAATATTTAGAGAAAATTCGGAAAAAGGTTAAGTTAATCGTTCTTAACTCGAGCAGCCACGTAATTTTCACGTTTCAACCCCGATACGAAATCGGAACATTTCAAAAATTTTTAGAGGATCTTCCGGCGATGCTTAATCCCTTTTACCATGCAATTTTTGTAGATAAAATATTCCAATACTCCATATTCATAGAAATACCTAACGTAAAAAGTTTGTCGTTATTTAACACAGATCAGATCTACTTCATAGTTCAAATTAAATACCGATGTTTATCAGAAGAGGAAAATGAGCGACCTAGAAATGTACAAACGTATCCGATCTTGAAAAATTTTTTCCCTCGTCCGGATAGCCCTTTATTTATGGTATTTCGAATTTGTTCCGAATTTCATCCGACCAGCCGGACTTCCGGCATCGACATTCCGATCGCGAACAACTGTGAAATCCCGCTTCCGGTACGCTAACTGCACGTCGTGAAAATATTTAACTGCGTCCATTGATCAAGATTTTTTTCCGGGTAAAAATAAACGTCACGCTGACACCTGGCATGTGTATTCCTGAACGTATCTCCAACAGGTTCTGTTCAATATTACCATCCGCAGAAACAAACAAAGGAATTCCTTTTTTTGAGAGAGAAATGTATTATTTAAACAATGGAAGTAATGAAAATGTCACACTTTATGACGAAAGAAATTTCATGGATTTCTTTGCACCATACAAGTAAGAAATAGACAAAAATAAAACTTTGTTTTACAAATAATGAACGATTGAAGATGAACATTCTCTTAAGGAGAGGTAGATAAACATTATTTTACAAAACGTTACATTTTGATGTTTTTTGAAATCTTCAGGTTTTATTTTATTTTGAATAAAGAAGAATGCACACACGCACACACTGACCCTCCACATGTCGCTTTTCGCACATGTGTTCACAACATTTTATTAACTCCTTGCCTTATGATTTATTTGTCAGGTGCGTCAGTCGGAACTAACTAATTACAGCTACAGTATTAAAACAGAGAAAAAAGTTGAATTGTTATCTCAATCGTGTATTCAGCAATCCTTGACTATAAAAATTATAATTGGACTTAAACTTCTAATTGAAGCGTATTAAAAACTCAAGTTAGATTTGTCACGGTTGAAACGTTATTGCGTCACGTGTGACAGACGATATTATAAGGCAAGAGGTTAATAGTCTCTGTTATTATTCATTCAAATTATTCAAGGAGGTAATAAAATTTTATGTCGACTATCGTAAGGTGTTAAAGTATAGCTAACAGAGGTAAAAAATTTGTTGAATAATTTATAAGTGAAATGTTTGACATTAAAGAAAATATAATATTACAAATTGAAAAACATTTTCTGCAGAGTTTCGTAGTGTTATTTCCTTGAATGTACATCTCTATACTTAAGTCACATTTATTCTTTATCAATTTTATACAGTTTCTATTTTATGAATTATGCTAACTGTTACAAGAATATTTTGCTGTTTTATTTCTATTATGTAAATATTTGTTATGAAGAAATAAATTAAATTGTAAATGTATTCAATTACTAATTCTCTATGAATGATGTCACTGGTGACAATGACGCACATTGTGCAGAAAATTAATATAAATTGCAAATATACACCGTGGGAAAAAAATAATGATCCCAGCTTACAGAGGTTATTATTCCTACCTTGTTAAATGTACATTTGTGAAAGAAACCGGCCGCGAAATTAATTAACCTGTCCAATCCAACGAGAATTTAAACGAGTAACACGGTTGACAGAAATTTAATGAAGTATAAGTATTAATAAGCAGGTACGTAGAAGCAGTCATAATTTTGCAAATATTTTGAAGGTTATGTGATACTTTGGTGCAACGTATACATCAAAATAATATTTAGCACTCGTAGGAACTCTTTTCCGTGAAAATTCAAAAGCTAAAAACAGCTTTTAAAGTTGAAAATGTAAAACACATTCGATCAATCTCGAAATCTCGTTATTTAAATGTATGATTCCGAAATGAAATCTGTTTAAAGAATATGTTACAGAATAAACATATTTTTCAGATTTTTCAGATGAAAAGTTTTTACATGAAAACAATTTTTACGAGACCATATAAATATATTTTGAATAATTTTATTCAAATATTATCATCGAGCTTAAATGAATTTATATTTCTAGGTATATACTTAACGTTCCCTGCAATCTAAGTCCCTAAAATATTATACAAATCGAGAGTTTATTTATTATAATTAAAATTTTTTAATTAAAAATCTGTAAAAATGCGTTTCAATATGTTGACTTTATTTTGCTACCGTTTCAATTTTACTAAGCAAGTCACTTTCTCGGAAAATTTGTAATTGCTTCTACATAAATGAATTTAGTATTCAAACACATACAAGTTAGTACGTTTATACATTCCCTCTGACGAAAAACTTTTTAGACAGTAAACCAAATGTGTTTTAAAACCCAAATTTCAAGAGCTGCCCTCACAGTTCCAACACGAATGATGTCCCAAAAAAATATATGTACGTGTTTTATCATATTTTATTTTACTACAACTTTATTGACATTAGAGTGCATTTAACCTCTCTTGTTACAGTTCTGAATGTTTATTTTTAGAACTAACGTCAATATAACCACTTATTTTATCTGAATATGCAATTAATTTTTTCGTATTGAACGTCGAAATAATTTCGTAAACATACTATGACGTTATTACTTTTTACAAGCGTTGGGAAATAATTTAAAAAATTTGAATCTTTATTTAGGTTTTTAACAAAACCTATTAAATAAGTGCTATTATTTAAATAGGAATTGTAAATTTAACTTTCTTAGATACACTGTAGGAGTGTGACATTTGTATCCTGTACGTATATTTTTAATTTCCTTGAAACGCAAACTCTTAAATATCGCAGTTTAATCATAAATGGACTTATGTCAATTTCAAAACAAACGGCTCAAATAAAAAAATTCCTACACTTCACCTTACAAAGCAGCGAATACAAATAATAAAGAAATAAAAAGATTATTTCATTTATGAAAGGGAAACTGAGAATCATAATAACTTAGGCAATTCAAGATGTATTCTGAAGAATATTATAATATTGAGAAGTATGTTAAAATTCATTACAGAAGTTGATCAACTGTGTGTTGGAGATTTATATAGTTTTATGTTTACTCCTCGAAAGGTAAAACTACATTAATCGTGACCCAGATTGACAACACATATACGTCAGAGTTTCAGCTGAAATTAGACGCTTGAATTTTTCAACAAAACTCTAAAATTGAATGTAATTATCATCGCTCGGCAACTCGCTACGTGAGAGTTAATTTATGATTTCAAGTGATGAAAAATATGTTTATTGTATTAAATTGAAATTGTTGCGTTCGTTTAAAACTGTTTTGCTCTTCAGTAGGATAAAATTACCTTGGATCTGACCATTTTTATATATTAGAGAGCGGTGGCCGTTAACTGAGAAAGTTGTCTAATTTGTAATATCGTGGTATGAGGAGTTTTGTTATTTTTCTTGTAGTTCCAAAAGCACGAAGTTCACAATAATTCTTCGTTCGCTATAATCATGAATACTTTGTCAAGAGTAAAATTGGCGTAATTGAAGAAACATATTTTTGTACATTTTTTAATACCTGTAATAATAAATATTAGGTGTTAAGCTTATCGAAAGAATTTTGAACCTCCATTTCTTAAATTAACAGATTCTGCAAAATTGCTATGTGTAAAAGTTTCTTGCACTTAACAAATGTTCGTTATTTTTCAACAATTGTAATATATAGTTCAACAGATCTACCGATGTCATTTTTATATACAATCGGGTGGAAGAAAGAGGAATCATTTTCCCGGAAAAAGGGGGAACTGAGAAATTTCCACTGGAAAACTATAAAAGGACAACTTTATTTTCTAAAGCAGCACAATACTTCAAATATTCTCGTATTGTTGGTCAAGAACAATACAACCACCAGCTAAAAAGAGGGTACAGTAGTTCATTTAAGACCTGAATTTAAAATTTTCGGCAGAAGCATATTTTAAGTTATTTCAATAAATTTTGTATCGTGTTTAAAAATAATTGTCGATGATAACTGTGTAAATATATAAAGTTGTATTGAATGGTACAGTATGTAACAAATAATTACACAAATGCAAATTTTGTAATATATTAAATGCTACAATGACAATGTCTCATCCATTGTTTAATCTTATCAGTGATCACTGTTATCAAAAATTACAAATTTCAAAATAATCATAATTCATAGATTGCACTATAATACGGAAATAGTTCAACATGAAATAAGTGATATCATAGAAGAAAACTCAATGAAGATGAGCTTCATGTTAACAAATAGATAATGTTTTTATATACATTGTGAAATAACAATTCTAAATGTCATAAAGATTAAAATGAGGCTCGTCAAAAATAAAGCTACGAAGTTGGCAATATAAAGTATCGATATCCTGACATTCGCCACACGCAACGATTCTCTGTCGAAGACAACGAACTTAGTTGTCAGTTTTTCTTTGGACACGAGGTTCTATCAAATTCACGTGATGACAATAAAAAATTATCAAGTTAAATTAATATGGACGACGCGAAGCTGTACAGATATTACAAGTCCCGAAGTACTGATCCTTTTCGATGGCTGGTCCGTACAAATAATTATTCATCTCTCTAATACATACAAAGCCAAAGAGAATTTTCCCGCGTGAAAACACTGCTTCTTTCATTTCAGATCTATCATTTTCTGATCACCGACGCGAAGCTGAAGCAGACTCTTCATTTGGGTCCGCATTGCGGTTTCTTTACGTTCATCACCTGGGCGATGATGTTGATCGTCGTTATCTGCTCGTTGCTGGTGAGTTTAGCTTCTTTTCCTTCACCAAATTTGTGTTAACGTACTCTTACTTTATGTTGCTCCGTTAATTGTTGATCTGCCAGGAGATATCCCGTGACAAGTAAAAAAGGCGGTTAAAAAAAAGTATGTGTGATCACGATTGCTCGTTTGCATCGTACTTCCACATTTCAAACTTACTTAACCCCTTACCGGTTAGTTAGTCAAAACTATTCAGAGCTATAACATTAACAAACAAAAAGAATTAAAATGTGAGTATTTTATATTCAGTGATCCTTCATTATGCAAATTATAGTTGGACCTAAATTTCAAGTTGAAGAGTACTCAAAATTTGCGTAAGGTTTGTCACATTTGAGCTACCAGTGTGTCACGAGTGAGACTCGTCATAGTGCAGGAAGGTGTTAGATTGGAGGATGCTTTTCTTTATCAATGATAAATTAGCTGAGAGGTTAATTCCAAGTTAGCGAGAAGTTATTAACGTGTTCATTTCGTTTCGCTTGAAGTTGTTGAGTTGGATTTAAAGTGTTAGAGGTTGACTTAACCCCTTAGATTTAATACCTTGCGATTTTCGTAGTCAAAAACTTTTTGTGCGTTTGGAAAAGGTTAAAAAATATACTTATTAAATCTTACTTCACTTTTTTTCAAACTTAATCAAAAAGGGGATTCAAGAGATCATTCTTGTAAACGATAGATTTATTTGTCCTGTAATGGTTGCAATACTAATTGTTACGAATAGATAAACCACTGGTTTAATAGTAACAATTTTTTAAAATGTAAATTCGTTTCTATCCAGTATGTTGTAAAAGGCTTAAAGTTTTATCCTTTTACATGTGGAATGTAGACACATTTTGGAATAAAAGCTTTTACCCTAAAGAACGGAGAATAGACATGATCCAATTCAAGATACCTGTAGTTCAACTGAAGAAACCAGTTTCCTAAAGTGGGCCAACGATGTTATTTTGAAAATACTTATTTGTAACGGGTCACGTAGCATTTTAGTGAGTTTTGTTAAATTTGAGGTAATGGATCTAACACTTGAAACCATTTTAGAAATTGGCTACCTGTGCAAATGATACAAATTACAAATTACTTTATTCCTTTATTAAAATATTTTATAAAATGTATTCGTATATTTCTCTTCGTTAACTTATAATATTTCGAAAGAAAAAAGTTGTTTTCTTTTTAACTTTAAAATTTATAGTATTTAAATATTGCTGGTATTTCATTTGCTGAAAAGTCTCGATATTTTCTTAAGCAAATATTATTAATAGTATTTAGTATTTTGGTATAATTAATATATTTTTTTTTAATTATACATTATTATTGTTTTCTTTTTAGTACACGATTAAAGTTAAAATTCTCAAAAGATTTTATTCTTGATCGAATTTATCATCGATTAAACCGGTAAAAGTGTAGTCCAAATTAAATCGGGTTTTTAAAAAAAAAAAAATGTCAAAAATTGGTAAATATTTCATACAAAAAAGTAAAACATAAAAGTTCTATACTTGCATTGATGTCACAATGTTCACTTTCAGCAGTCTTTTTAATCTGTTATGTTAAAACCCGTGTGAAAGTGGAATTGTGTAAATAAAGTAAATCGGGAGAGATACATATTTCAGCTGATATTTTCCAGCAATGTTATAAGATACTTTCAGAGCTTCTGTTTATTCTTGCTCAATAATTCTCTTTCGTATTTAGCTCTCTTTTGATTTATTTTCGAGGTTATGTCCGCGTCGTGTGCATAATTTTTCTCTGAGGTACACACAGCTTTCACACGTTCTCCAACTCTCATATTTAATTTTTAATAACGTTTGGCAATCATTATTGAACATACAACTTTATAAATACGTTGCTACTTCAATAACTCCTGCTGCACTGAAGATCATTTCTAAATCCATTTTCTAAACTCCATTATTGAAACATTCATTCACGTGTTACGTGAACCTACTAACTCATAATACCTTATCTATATTTATTATATGCTTCTGTAGAATTGGGAACATTAATTAATACGTCGCAAAACATGCTTAGATAACAAATTCATACTTTTGTGAATATTGACATAAACTGTGTAGCAATTTGTTTGTAAAAGATGTTACATTTGAAAAATATAAAGAAAAATGTCCAACAATATATTCTACAATTGCAAAAATTGTTGCTTGTAGACTTTTATCAGGTATGAAGAAATTTGTGTATTTTAATTCTATTTTTATTGACAATGATTAAATATTTTGAAGAGTGTTAACTGCGAAATTTGACCAATTTTCAGTAGTATTCGAGTGATGCAATAAATTTACCCAGCAGTGTAACCGTTCGGAATGTAGTGATCAATTTTGAAGGCAAAGCTCAAAGCATTTCGATTTTTACATCCTTTTGTACTGAGTGCCACCAGATACAACGTAAACGAATTATTTTGAACGCGTTTCTCTTGAAAGGCTTTTTTTCAATCAGAAGTGAAATGAAAAATGGAACGTTTGATCGATTTGAAATTTTAACACGTTACTCTACATACCGTTGATTCTCAAAGATTACAGATTTATAATTCTATATTCATAATTTCATACTTTTTCATTTCGAAATGTTGGATAAAAATTGAAACTTCTGATATTTAAGTTTGGAATACGCTTGTTCAATTTTGAGTTGTATCGATGTTTCTGATAATAATAATTCATATTGTTCTTGCAATAATATTTTTTTACAGGTCAACAATATTGGAACGCATATAATAGCGTATGATACTTCTTGCAATATAAAGTTTTTTCATTTTTTTCATTTTTCAGCCGTAAAAAAACTATGTCCCGATATCCACCAGATTCGTCTTGAAATGCTTTAACAGATAGACGTAACAAAATTATATGTTTATTTGCAAAAAATTCAAGGTGACCTTGAAATACATAAAAAAAAAAAAGAGTTCTGAAATAATTCTTCATAGGTAAAGCACCCTTAAAACCATGCAAAAGCTGATAAAAACATTTTCGATCAGATTGCTAATAAAGTTAATTTCCACTGGTCACAATTCGTGACACACCCTGTATTTAGAAAATGCAAAACCTTTAATTTATATTAATACAAATATGATACAAAACCTTTCATGGATCAGAGAAAAGTGGTTTTGTGAAAGTCGACAGTGGTTGCTGAAAAGAATGCCATGAAGAAGGCGATTGTATATAAATGGATGAAAATATTCTAGGGTAAAGGAGAGGACATAAAAGATCATGAAGCTTAGTTCTCCACGCTGCATACTGATGGAAACATTCAACCTATGCATGAAACGGGTATATGTAGAGATGGATTGCTACTAGAGTGATTACAAATCAGGTTAATAAAAATTATCAGAAATTGAAAAATCCGTAGGTTATCCAACATGATAATGTTACGGCTCACCTATCAAACCTTATTTATGAGGTTCTCGTACCTTTCAGTGCTAGTATCTGCCTTATTTTTTCCTGGACTTCAACAAAAGAAGTGTTGTATAACAGAAAATTTCTAAATTTCTACAGACTTTTTAGATTTACCTTTTTTTATCGTAGATAGCCTATGACCCCAAGAATTGAACGGTAACAATATTTTTCCTTAACTTCTACGCATTGACCCCCCAGAGGCCAAAAAATGAAATCATATAAATGTGGTTTTTCGTGAATACCAAACAGACAATATCGCGAAATAACGTAATCTATACTTTAACTTGACCTAATCTAGCCCTAACTTGCCCTAAATAACCTAACCTACAATTAAACTTACCCTAATCTAACCTAACCTACAATTTAACTTGCCCTAATCTAACCTAACCTACAATTTAACTTGCCCTAATCTAACCTAACCTACAATTTAACTTGCCCTAATCTAACCTAACCTACAATTTAAAACTCCCCACACCCCGACCTCCAGAATTAAAAAACTGAAATGGTGCAAAAATGGTTTTCTGCATATTCCAAGCAGACAATATCGTTGAAATAGTCTAACATAAACTAACTTAACGTACCCTACGTAACCTACTTAATCCAACCTGACCTAACCGAAATTAACTTAATCTAATTTAACCCCACTACTAATTTAAAAGCGATACCACAGGGTGTTCCAATTTTTTCCTTATAACTTTACCAGCATCTTCCATAATCTTTCAAGAAAACATTTAAGAGTTTATGTTTATATAACATTCCTTCATCATTTTTATTTACAGATCATGCTGGTAAAGTTTTACGTACAAAACTAGGACACATTATATGTGAAGTCAAAAAAATAAACAATCTGAAATTTTATACTTTTGTTATAACTTTTGAGTAAAGTGTTTAAAACCGTATGTTAATATAACATCTTGTTCTTATATTTGTGTATGGAATATGTTGGTATTTGGCGGTAAAAAACTGGGGCTGCATGTGTAGAACTTTGTGTCCTGAATTAGTATGACATCTTATCGCTTTACTTGGAAACAAAGTCATTACATTCTGTTCTTCTGTGTATATGTTTTATGTTATTATATCAGAATGAATCCATATAATCACTTGTGAAGTAAATGTGACGCAGTATAACGATTTGCACCAACTATTTGTAATTGGATTCTTTCCGTTTATTTCTATAAAAATGCCATCTTCCGGATCACGGTTGTGAAGAAAGTTTAATCACGATCACGGTCATGTTTGTGACCAACAAGTCTAAGGCCCACATTTTTAGATATCGCTTTTCAGCTCGCGAATTGTAAACACACTTCTCAACAATATGTGAAACTTTGTTCAGTTAATACTACATGTCCTGATTATCTGATTGTACTGCAATCATTCATTCGTTGAAAAGTTTTGACATTGACTGTTTTCTTCGGAACCCAGAATTTTTTGCCCTCTATATTTCAGGATTGGATCCGTTTTATCCTCTTATTGTACTATTACTTGATAGCTTCCCTTAAGCTCTAATACGTTATGCTAAAATCTCCATTTCGATTTAAAATGGACCGTGGACCTTTCAACTGGCTATGTCAGAATATTCTTTCGAAATTTATAAACAAAAACTATGAATGGTACTAAAGTAACACTTCACAATGTATGTACTATTAAAAGATTGGCGACTCTTGGTTTTAAGCCGTAACATTGTAACACAAAATTTTACTGTTCCTTTCACTAAAACGGTATAACAACGACTAAGTACTTTGGTAGATCAAATAGTCCCTCATGGTTGTTTATTTCAAGAACCTTTAGTCTTTCTTACTGGTAACAATTACGCTCATTTAAAGCAGTTGAACAAAGACGATTTTGTGAGCTGGGTGACTGGTTTGTTCGTTTAATCAACTCCAGCTAAATGTCCTCAACTTTTGAAATTCTGTAAATTCTATATAACTTTGATATAATTTTTCTATATATCTACTTAAAAATAATTTCAATTCTAGATTAAAAATTCTTATCGCTGTACTTCATAGTGACAAAACATTCTTACAAACAAACTATATCGTATTTACGAAATAATACAATTTGAGTTTATATTTCATACAGAATTTACAAAATTAATTTATTTACAATAGTTTGCTGATTCTTTTTTCTCTCAACATTAAAGCAGTAAATAGTTAATTTTACTGTATTCAATTACTATCAAAATCGTGAGACAATTGAAATCAGTGATAAAGTCTAATACTAGATAATCTATTGAAGACTGAATAATTATAATAACAATTGAACAGCAACCATAATATTAAACATAATAAATATATCACAAAGTAACGACTGTTTCACCATACAGTGTCGATGAATTTTTACAAAAACAACTGTCTAGTTTTACGTAGAACATTAAATTAAGAAATATACATTATACTAATTTATTCATTGTATTCCTTCATCTTGATTTTAAAGAATAACCTATGTTTAAAGTACTCAGAGTAAAACCTTCACTTTAACGAAGAAGTTTTTATAAACATTTTACTTTGATAGAACCTAGCTGTTTTTGAGAAAAGAGCGATTAAAAATTTACTTTAATTAAGACACAGTATGCAGGCAGCTTCGTTCGCTTACCAAATATTTAGAATCACATTCAGAAAAATTTTATCGTGTGATTTAGATAAAACTCGTTCTGAAAATAAAAAAATATACAAATTTAGAATTTATAAAAATTATAATAAATTTTCTACAATCGTTAACTTCGAAAATTTCCGGTAATAAGCGAAATTAGCAAAGTGGCCAATATATAAAAAACCACGTTACTTTGCATAAAGGTATATGTAGCTAAATATGTTCCAAATAACCTCTTCTCTCATACCTAGCAAACTTTCTATCGACCTACCTAACACCCTGTATATTAAAATTGATATATGTTCGTGTATACATTAAAATTGATTTATGTCTGTGTATATATTAAAATTGATTTATGTTCACACAATTTCAGAGTGCAAAAGCGATCGTCTCGAATGAAAAGGACTTCCTCGAGCTGCACAAGGAAATGAAGAAGGTACTGCAACGATCACGAATAAACTATGACTGGAGTAACAGTAATTACGTTTAATTCACAGAAAATTCCGCGGAAGAAAAGCGTGACGGACATCAGACCGGCATACAATTGCATTCATAAACACGTAAGTTTGTTTGTTTGTTTGTTTGCGAGTTTGTAGGGAAACACGTTTCCGTTAACTTCCTTCTCATGCTGCGGTCCCGTCGAGTCTTTGTTAACAATACGATTGCAGGAAACTGTAAATTGCTTTCTGATTTCCAGCTACAGCAGACCGACGTGTTTCAGGAGAAGACGAAGAAAATGGTGGGTACTTTTCAAATATACAGTGGGTCGTCAAATTATTATATTTAAACAAAAGTTACGTATTTTATAACTTTAACTGATGGAGCAGATATTTTAGTTGTAATCTCGCAATATATAACTTTTAAAATAAGTATATTGTATTTTTTTTAAATATTATATTAGATATACAATATATTGTATATTTTGTTACGATATATTATTCTGTGACAATAACATATGTATTTAAAAGTAAAAATTGAATAGTTAAAGATACTTAAACGTAATTATTATTATATAATGTATTATATATATATTATTTTTACAATATAGTATATATTGTATATTTTCCTACTATGCATGATTTTGTAATGCAGTGCATGTATTTAAAACTAAAAGTTGAACACTTAAACACAAGTCGAACGCTATATTAAAGAGAATAGTTCTTTAATATTTCGTCATTGTGATCTTTTTATTTACAATCCTAATAAAAATCCAACAACGATCGAGTTTAATGTCGTTTAAATTGAAGTCAACGTTGTCGTCCAAACACTAACAGAAGCCCAAAGCAGAGAATACTTAACATAACCTTAAACCTGCACCCACTTTTTTTTCTAGAAATGAGATTCATGTACAGTCTATTCCACAAGAGCGTGGACGCGATATCTATGAAATTTGATACCTAACACAGCAAACGTTACTTTAGTCCAAACATACAGTGTCTTCTCTAATACGCAATAGCCCTTCAATTGTTAGTATCATTTCTGTCACTGAAAAGTTCAAGTCATTTTGAGATGAGTGCCGTATACGGTAAACGATTGGAAGCAGTATTCTTGAGCCAACACCCGAAAGGGCCAAAAATGAGTGTTAGAAATGCAGCAAAATATCTGTACAAGTCTCGCGAATTTGTAAATAAGTGTATGCAACGTTATAAAGAGACAAATTGTGTCGATCATCTCCCTGATCAAGGTTCGAAGCGAGCTACAGAACTTAATGCGTCGGGGTTTCGGAACTTTATGCGTCTTTCTGGATAATTTAAATGCCCAGAAGATGATTAAACTGTACCAAAGGGGTCTCTTAGTATCGGTGAAACATTGGTTTAAAAGAACCAGAGACCATTGGATACTTCAAGAGGATAACGACTCCAAACACCGAAGCCGCCTTTGTACGGAATGGAAAACAGCGAATGGTGTCAACATATTGGATTGGCCATCTCAGTTCCCCGATGCCAAACCAATCGAAAATGTTTGGTCTCTCATGAAGTACAAACTCCGAGGAAAGCGTATTTTAAAATTGAAGACGCTCGTTTGCCGTATTCGAGAAATATGTAGATCTCTTCCTGCCTCATACGCTGCAAAGCTGGTTGAAAGTATGCCCAGGAATAATCACTAATGGTGGTGATTGGACACATTATTAAGCAAATGCGTATTAGTTCTCTAAATGTACTTTCGACCTATACAAACTTTACAGAAAAGATTTACTTGCACTCAAATATCGCGTCCACGCTCTTGTGGAACAGACTGTATTAACGCATTACTCACAGGTTTGTTATATATTGTACCATATTAGTATATTAATCATTAATAACATTGTCAAACTAATTTACCATATTTTCAAAAAGGAAACTCTTGAGTATAATAATTCGACCACCCGCTGTACATCATAGTGATCGTGCTGAAGTAACGCAACTAAAACATTTTATTCCGACAGCTCTGCAAGGAACACCTGGAACTAGAAATACTGAACAGCAGAATCAATTGTATAAACAAGCTGCTGAGGCCAGAGGTAACGTGTTCTGAAATTTCTTCAATACTTTTGTTTTTCTCTCCTTTTTTCATACATTGATTGTCATGCTAGCATCGACTATATCTACAGTGGGTGTTCAAATTATTACGACACTTCAAATATACAATTTCATTCTAAATCAATGAATACGTAAATCGAAACCCAGTTGAGTTAAATTATTGCTATGAAATATTGTATAATACATTACTTTTTTGAAATATTATATAATAAATTATTATTTTGAAATATTATATAATACAATATTATTATAATATTTTTTTATTAAATGGTGGTGTTTATCGATGTTGCGTATGCATTCGAAAACATTGTAAAAAATTGTGGAAATTATTGAAAAAGGGATTTTCGATGAAACCTGGTACAAGCAAAAAATTGACCGTTTAATTGCAATATCGCATGGATATGATGTACTAAAAAAAATCTATATAAAGTACATCGAAATTATGCCGAAAACGATAAAAACAGAAATCAAATACTGATTATATCCGTAGTTTGTATAACTACCTCAAGAAATTGAAACTTTTTCAATATTTTTAATAAAGTTACATAAATTGCACGAAATTCAAATACGAAAATTAATGTTATTTCTGGTCTCATGATTCTATTTTTACAAGAACACAGAAAATATATTTTTTCCATAATCACTCTAATAATTTGAACAGATACTACGGTTTGATACAGAAAAATGTAGAATAAGGAAAAATTCTTTTATCTCGAAATTCCAATTTATTGTTTAATATTAGGTACCTGTATCTAATTCATATTGGTAGTATTCAGAATTGTCTTTCTTTCATAAGTTTTTTAATTATTCGAAATTAGGATAAATTCTATGAAGTTATGTCATCCAACCTCAAAAATTTTATTATATTATTCGTTTATATAGCTTCAAAATAATGAAACTATTAAATTTAAAATATAATCGTTAAAAGTCACGTCATTTTTAATTAGTGCAAATTTAGCTATAATTTGTCTACTTTTAAAAAATTAAAAAAGTACAATTACGTTATAATTATTACATAATTACTATACTTAATGTAACATTACAATAATATTACAACTTTATATGCATTAAAGGAGTACATGAAATTTATTGTTAGTCATGTAGGTTTCAACATATGATTAACGTGTCAGGATTCTCGATTTTACAAAAAACACACTAAACGATTTGTAATACCATAAACGATTTGTAATACCGTTTCAATGAAAATACCGATATTTACGATTAATCTGCTAGTCCGGAACCACACAAAAGATCTCCCGTTTTCCAAAAGAGATCCTGCTCAGCTGATTTTTCTTCCTTACGAGTAATGCTAGCTTTTTTGCAGCCTCCGTCGACCGAATGGTAAATTTTTCGTCTCGTAAATTCACAAACATTTCGGTCTACCGCTCAGCAGATTTTCATGGTGAAAAATATTCTCAAAACAGATAAAAATCCCTCGTTAGAAATATTAACACTTAATTATATATTATACTAAATTCTTTATTGAAAATATAGTTGAAAATATAAGAAATTGATGAAATTTTCGAATGCGAGAATGAACATTATTTCGAATTTTGAAATTGAAAAATTTTTTTGTACTCAGCCTACTTTGAAATCTAATATATTTTTATAGAGTATAACATAGTGTCATGTAACACATGAGCCATTTATTTTGAAAGTAAGAGTCACTTTCTGAGTTTCAAAATTGATGAATTATTGTAGTCGTTAATTAAACGTATAATATTTCAGTTGCTCAGTTATTCTTTTTCACAATTTCATTGAATAATTTTGGTCTGAATTGTTTTCATATTCAGATCTTGACTAAAAGATTCTTCTTTTATTACCAACTCAATAATAAAAATAATAAAATGCTGTGGAAATAGGGATTTAGTTGGAATGGCGTTATTTCCAAGAGAAGTTTTTCTGTTTTGTTATTATTACGTACTGGTTTAACGGAAAAACTGGGTTGCATTAAAGAGTAAATTTCAATTGCACTTGAAAGGTGCATTAATGCGTCCATATAAAAAATACGATCATAGGAAGTTAGAACGTGTTAAACCATATGAGTTTATCACCTATTTATTTTTACTTAAAATAAAGCAATTACTTGTCCACAATCAAACCTTCAATCATAATTTTTTGAACATTTTGCAACTTGCTATTTCATTTTCAAGATATAACTGAAAAAATATGTTAATGTTATTCAGAATAACTACAACAGAAATTTCTATAGAAAACATGTACAACACTTGTAAATCTTGTAATTCATGTCCTCGCAACTCAATATTTACATAAAGCAGTATCAATGACCACTTTGTATTGTTAAAGCACAAATGTGTAATATTCAATTACTTATCTCGGAAATGAAACTGTAATTTTCAATTATTTATTTCCCGATAACGAAACCGTAATTTAAAATGATAAAGGAATTTTCAGTTTGTTGTTCCCTGAAAATCCATAGCTGTCGGAATATACAGGGTGTCCCAGTTTTTTACCAGTAAATGTTACCAACATATTTTATACGCAAAAATATAAAAAAGACATTATACTAACATAAGTTTTTAAATACTTTATTAAAAAGGTATAACAAGAGTACAAAATAACCTACTTTGCAATACCACATACAGTGTGTCCCACTTTTGCCAAACTTAACCAGCATGTTTTATAAATGAAAATAATAAAAAAGTGTTATATAGACTCTTAAATGTTTTATTAAAAGATTATGAAGAATATACGAGATAATAATAGTCGATTTTCGCCTTGGATACAACATTCGAATCCACTTTCATATTTTTTTAATAACATTCAGTAATGCATTCAAGACTCTATATTAACATTTTTCTTATTTTTATTTATATAATGTACTAGTAAAGTTACATAGACAAAACTGGAACACCTTGTATGTGACATCAAAGCAATGAATTTATCATTTTACATTTTTGTTTTAACTTTTTAATGAAATATATGAAACCCTATATATAATATTCTCTCTTTACATATTAATACGGTTTCGCGACGAAAAACTCGGACACGCTGTATATTGTATTTTTTTTTTTATTATTATATTGTATTTTACTATATATAGTATTTTTAGGTTATCTATTTTATATTTAATAGCCGCTTTGTATGTGTTTAATATTGCTTTGTTAGCTTCGCGGTTATTAGGTGCTGTTACAGTATCTTCATGGTATTTAAATACGTAAAGCAATTACATATTTATGAGTTGTTTCTTTGTTTGTTCCGTGGCAACAGACAACGTTTAAACTACACGAAATGCTGTACTTTCAATCTTCTTGCTCGGAAAATTTTAGCTCTCCTTAAAGAGGAATTAACAATTCATGGAGTAAGATGGGGAATCGTGCATATCGTTAACTCTATGAAAGATTAATTATTTCATTACTACAGGCAAGTTAATATTCATGTACACAGCACATCATATGCTTCCTTTGGATAAGCACAAATATCCAAACTTGAAAATTTTTAAATTTCCAAATTATTAAATTCTCAAATTTCGTAATTTTCAAATTCCTTCATTTTTTAAACTTTTAAGCTTGTAAGTTTCCAAACCTTGAAATGTGTGGATTTTTAACTATTAACGGTCACACTTTATCAGAATAACATACCTGACTCATTAGGATCTTTAACCCTTTGCACTCGAAGTCTTTATTCATTCATAGCAACTCGAAACATTTTCAATAGAAAAATCATATTCACATATAAGTAAATGATATGCACATTAACAGAAATGTCATTGTCTCCGACAATGAATAATAATTTTCAAAGAAAATTATTTGCATTGTCTCCATAACCCTCGAGTTTGAAGACAAAATGGCTCTCTCCGGAGTCCTCGAGTGCAAAGGGTTAAGACCACAGCCACTCAAATATTCTTTACAAAGAAGCTACTCATTATTTTAACTTGAAAAAAATAGGTAAATAATCTTTGAAAGTTTTAACATATTCCAAAGCTGAGTTCGGCGAAACGTTGAATGTAAAAAGAAATTCAGAAACGTAAACAAATTCAGAAAATGACGATTTTCATAGAAAAATACTATAATCGATTTTTATATAAAAAAAGATAAAATCTTAGTCGAACATTTTTGAGATATAACAGTTTGAAAGAAAAAGTAGTAAAAATATCGGGGTTTCAAAAAAGGTATTTGCTCAAATTTTCAGGATATAAAGTGGCTGAAATTAAAGCTAAATTGGCTGGGGTCATTTCATACTTCACTGTGATCTTTAAGGGTTAAATATTTTAAAAACTATTGTTCATCTAAATCTAAGATGTTACATACAAAAATTTGTAAAAACTTAATGTATCAATTTGTTAAAGTCCTATAAAATCTGAAAGTAACACAGGTAGTTTCCTGGTCAGATACAATTAACTTAGTATAGTGTGCAAATTATTGGAAAACTCATGAAATATTGCATAACGAGCTTTAAGATCAATATCGCCGTAACTGTACTAAAATGAACTACTAAAAACGATCACTTAATGAGACCTGCTGACATAAAAATAGAATCAAACTAACCTTTTAGCCAATACCTGAAACTTTTGTTGGTCACGAGTTTCGTTTACGATGTGCTTTTCCTTTTAACAGCTTTTCCACGAAATCGTCGATAAAATCAACGGACAGAGGAACAGTCGATAGCATACACTACAGTCCAAAAGTTTGTACTGGCCATTATTATCACGTACTGGCCAACTTGTATGAATCGGTTCTTTATTAACACGTTAATAAAATTACACAATCATTTATGGATGAAAAGAAAAAAATATTTTGATTCACGGATTCAAAAAATTATGTAATCCCAGGAACAACATTTTATAATCTTTTGAACAACATTTCTCTACGGACTCTATCCCGTAATTAATTTTTACTAATTATTGTTTAGTTATGGTAATAACTAGCTAAGTAACAACAAACACAAAAATCTGAACCATGTACGATTTTTATTAAAGTCAATGTCAAAATTGTTTAAGAACCTATTCCATATGTAAAAATAAGAAAAAAATGTTTTATTAACATAGGGTTTTAACCACTTTATTGAAAAGTTAAAACAAAAGTATAAAATGACTTTGGACCGCTTTATTTTTTGATGTCACATACAATGTGCTCCTGTCTTTTACGCAAAACTTCACCAGCATGTTCTATGAATAAAAATGATAAAAAAAATGTTATATATAGGCTTTTAATTTTTTTATTGAAAGATTATGTGGAAATTAGAAATTTGGAAGTTTAGTAATTTGGAAATTTAAAAATTTGAGAACTTGCGAGGATTAAAAATTTGGTAATTTGGTAATTTAGTAATTTGGTAATTTATTTTATTATTAATTAGTGATTTAGTGATTTAGTGATTTAGTGATTTAGTGATTTAGTGATTTAGTGATTTAGTGATTTAGTGATTTAGTGATTTAGTGATTTAGTGATTTAGTGATTTAGTGATTTAGTGATTTAGTGATTTAGTGATTTAGTGATTTAGTGATTTAGTGATTTAGTGATTTAGTGATTTAGTGATTTAGTGATTTAGTGATTTAGTGATTTAGTGATTTAGTGATTTAGTGATTTAGTGATTTAGTGATTTAGTGATTTAGTGATTTAGTGATTTAGTGATTTAGTGATTTAGTGATTTAGTGATTTAGTGATTTAGTGATTTTTAAAACTCAGACATTGTTTTACTTACAAGCTTAATGGAATCAACATTGTTTGTATAATTTAATTAATATTAATTTCAAATTTAATTAATAATTAATTTTGTTTTATAATCTATATACGATGATAAAACCTATTTTTAGACTAACACGTTCTTACCTAACTAATATTAGTTTCTTTTACTTTATCCTAAAATAAAAAGAAAAGAGAAATACTACTGTTATCGTAACATGCTCCATCTATCCATATTAACGCTTTCCATTATGATGAAATTACCCGAAAATCAATCGGACACACGGTACGTGAACAAAATTTTTTGCGCTTTATTAAAGAATAACAGAGAACGCACGTATTCGTTCGAAATATCGCCGATGGCTTTAAAATCTTTGGGAGATGGTTGAAATTGATGGAACGTTTTTTCTTCGCTACCACACACGCACGTATCAAACGCACATACATTCTCCCCTTTTCATTAACGGTATTTTCATATTTTCAATAGCAACAGGAATATTCACGTGGCACGGTCAGATTTTACACTGGTTTTCAATGAAAACAGAAGGAAATGTAGAGAAATGATTTATCTTCGTATTACCTAATGCTATCGGATATTTTTATATGTAGGAAGGTAAAAAAACATTTATTACTCTATTCAGAAAGACGATCCTATTTATATTTGATCCAGCTAAGAATGTATTAATCAAATATTTTCTGTTACTGTAATATTTTATTATTGTTCAAATATGATGTGTCCATTTTTTGTTTATTTTGGACTATAATTATTTCATTTACTACATTTTTTCTGTTTACAATATTTTTCTGATATATAATCACTTTTTGAATTAATAAAAATAAATAGCGATTTCATACGAATAAATATGAGAATCGAAATACTGGACATTTAATATACGGCTGTAATCATAATATTATACTGTTATCATCTTTTCCATTTACTATTGCGTCGTCCTTATATGTACGTGTGGATGTCAGGAAATTTTTACCCCCATGTACGAAACGCTTAACGTTCGAATTTTTCCATTTTGAAAAAATCAATATAACAAACAATCCTGGGCTACAACGTGGTTACTGTGGATTTTGGATCGATCGATCACCCTGATCTAGTACAAGCATCTGATCTGAAATTCCAAATGTATTTAGCGGGCTGAAAATGATTGTCAAGGGGGTTTCAACCACGCCGTTTTCGAATCTCACAATATTTTTTTTATTCTTTGTTTCAAACTTTTTTCTTTAAAATCAATACCTTAAGAAATATAGTAGAAATTTACTAGACTTTAGAGGGAGTAGGAGGTGAACAAGGCCTTGTCAAAAATCCTCTTGTGGAATTTTTTTCTAAACAGGAATAAATTTTTATTAAAATTTCACCGTAATTGGGAGTTACAACTTTTTCGAACCTTACCCATATTGAGTTTGTGAGATTTATACTAAATAATGTAAAAAGTTACTACAATTTTTATGAAACCGTCAATGTTTATTTTTGTATTATCTCTGGTATGGTCGGTGTATAACTCGATAAATCATTACAGTTGGATCAGAAATTGATTATCAAGCTGAAATATGGTAACGTCAACTATGACGTAATGGCATATGATAGCTGTACGATCGATTGAACCGCCAAAGTCCCATCAGCGAGTAACGCGAAGCCGGCGGCATTTTGTTTCTCGAATTTACAAATTAAACCCTTCGAATGGAATGACATGTAATGAACGTCCATGTAGTATAAATGTAATCCGTGAAACTAGTCATCAAAGGTGGGACGTTGATAAGACCTCGTGTTGGCACAGTGAAAATTTATATTTTATCAACTTTATTATTTCGATAAAGAAGTAAATGTCACGGAAATTACCATGTTTTTAACGAAAAATACGTTTGTTACAATTTCTTACAGATTTCATTAAACTTTCAACTTCATTCCTATTATAAACATTCTGTACTATAATATATTACGTTTTTATTATTTTGTAATAAACTACTTTATTTCAATTCATTTCAAAATATCTGTAACGTGATATAAAGTATTAGGTAGAACATAATGGAACAATGAAAAGAAGAGTTCTATGTGCATACAGTTTAAAAATTCAACATTTAAAAAGTTCGAACAAGGATGAATAATTTTGCTAGTATAACACAAAGTTAATCTATACAGTAACATTTATTTATATGGTGCTTAGTTTTTGAAAAAAAAACTGCATCTGAAAATTTATCAAGATATTTGTACGACGAAGAAAACAATAATAATTGTAACAATTCTTTCATTAATTCAATAATTAGATATTAATAAATGCAGTTATTAATATGTATGCATATTATACGCCACTACTAATTTCTTTTATCTTGTTATCGCATAAAGTAAAAGTAATATGATATAAATGATAATAACACAGTACAGAATTTCCTTTCAGTCCACAACTCCTATTCAGATGCTTATAAATTCTCATAGCAACAGTTTCCTGATGATTCTGACTGCATACATTTCCATATGATAGCATACGTACAACCAATATGATAAATTAATCTGACACTATGACCGTAAATAAGTTCCCTTCGGGTCTAATTGCCTTGATTCATCAAAAGCATTCGCAAATGTTCTTCATCCGCACCATGGTATACCAGCTATTAACAATCCATTTATTATTCTATACATTGAACATCTCATAAGTTTATTTATATAAACATAATCTCTGAATATTTGGTTATCTCTAATTTACATGGTCTTCTAAGAGATTTTTATAAATTGGAACAGTATTTTTTACAAACATAAAAATTTGGATATTTGACAATTTTGAAATTTACTACTTTGGTTGTTTGGAAATTTGATGCTTAACATGTTTAGAAATTTGAAAATTTGGTGCTGTAGAAATTTGGTACTGCAAGGACTGGTTAATTAGAAAATTAGAAAATTTATAAAATTAGACATTTAAAATTTTTTAATTTTGGAATTTGAAAATCTATATGTTTGGAAATATAGAAATTGGAAATACTAATTTACAGATGTAACAATGTGTAGATTAGAAAATCTAGAATTTATGAATTTGTAAGATGGAAACTGAGAATTTAAACGAATAGTTTGGAAAATAGATTTGGATGTTAAGAAAGTTTCTAAGGTGAGTAGAAAACAGACCAAATATAGAAAATGTTAGTTCTGTACCCGCTTTCCCTCAACCGTACTATTTACTACTGCACAACAATTTATAACTGAATATTTAAATAAGAAATAGTGAATACACGAATGGTATTGACATAGGTAGATTTCAATCCCCTTTTAGCAAAGCGCAATATTCAAAAAATATTTGACATAAATTTTATTTTAACGGTACATTTTCAAAGGGATGGGACAACCCTTGTGAGTTCATATTTCAAACCGTACTTTGTAAAATATTTCGGAAATTGTCATTGAAGGCAAATTTAAATGTTCGATCTTTTGGCTTTTAGTGAAAAATCCATCGATGCAAACATATTTCAAACAAATGTTTAAAAAATGTATTTTAAAATAACATACTTCTGCAAATATTTTGCATAAAATATTAAATAACATTTATGAAAAACTATACATGTTAACCCCTAAAATTTGTAATTCTACACTTTTGAAAGGATTTATTACATGCACAAATAACTAGTGGTTACAATTTTCGTAACATTTCTAATAATTTATAGTTTTAATCACTGTGCAAACTTTTATTAAATATTACCACATAATTTTATTAAAAGTATAACTTTCCTAAACGTGTTGTGTTAATATAATATTTCAATTTTGTACGTTTATATTTTTACATTATCAAAATATTTATTTTTATATTATTATATATTATTATATTATGGAAACATTTTCATGATGAGATATCATTGTATTATTATTGAGATAGCAAACTAACTTTCGAGATCAATTTTATATTGGACCAACACATAACCAACAATTTTCCTATTCTTTTTATCGTACCAACTGAACATAAACAGATTAATAAATGTAGATGATTGCATACAAATGAAGAACTTTGCAAGATCGTCACGGAAGTTCAAAATGGCCGAGTAGGTGTAAGTGTCGGAGCTAGAAACTTTGGAATCCCAACTCCTACTTTAACGAAATAAATGAAATCTAATAACTTGTCTAAACAAATCTTAGAACCATGTTCACTGCTGGGAACAGAAAATGAGGAGAAACTTAAAGCTCATATCAAAAGTTGCAAAAGCACAGGTCTCCGGCAAAATCTGAGTACATCCTACAAAATTCAATTTAAATCAAAATCGGGTATCCATAACAAATTTAACATAATATATTCCTTTACTCTTCTTATATGTTTTTTATTTAGGTATTTTATTAATGTAGATAGAATAAAGTAAATAGTGCATTAAAATAAAATAAAAATATACTAATATTCTTTTTAATATGTAATGTGTAATTGTACATAAGATTCTGAGAACTGAAACAGATTACTGCTAGTTTTAAAGTAAAAATAAAATAAATCATATGGTATAACGACCGTATGGAAATTATTCTCTTCTTCGTCGGAAAAAATGATTAAAATGCTTTATACTGGACGATACGAACTCTAAAATGGCGTATCACATGGAATTTTAAATCCGACCTTAAATTTTTGTGCATCCAGGTAATACTGAAACACCTGTTTGAGATTATAGTAATTATACAACGTGATCTAGGAACTCGAACAGTGTTGTATTTTAAGCAAAAATAAAAAAAGTGATAGAGGTTCACTCATATGGTATCAGACGTCTTATCTTCCTATTACCTTATTTTTTGTATAGATGCATCGATACACCTGCCAAGAGTAATTACTCTTTATTCTATAACAACTCAATTTTGTTGTTATTTTTTATTTTTTTTATTGTGTTGTATGTAAAAACTGCTAATGCAAGGAAATCGAAATGTCAATACTAGAGATATTTGTTAGAGAATGTTCGCCATTGCACTCTGAACATTTCCTAATGCGTTTTTTTACATTTTTCATTGCATGTTAAATTGCATTGACATTCGAACGTATGTTAATTTAAAACGTTTTTTTCTTTGGGGTTGTTTAAAAAATAAAACGAATTCAAGTTCTTTTGTATTGGTCCACTATTTAAAGGAATATCAAAATGCATTGATCGAATGTCATTGTAAATCAACTGAAACGTGCAATGAAAAATGTAAAAAGTATGTTTAGAGTGCAATGGTAAAATATTCGAACGCTTATTGTAATAAAGTGCGCGTTGATATAAAATGTCAAATATTTCATGTAGTATTGACATTTTGAGGGCACCGGGTTAGTATTTTCATATGCAGGATAATACAAGAAATCGATTGGTTGAACACGAAAATTGGGTTACATTGCATAATAAAGTGCAATTGCATTTAACAGGTGCATCGATACATTCATATAAAAAATGTCATAGAAAGTTAGGACGTATCGAACAATATGATTTTTTTTGTTTTTAATTAAAAAATAGTAGTAAATGTTCTAGATCCAAGGATCACCCTGTATATTGTGTGTTTTGAATATATTCTTTTGTACAATTTTACGACAATTTAAATATGTCAAAGTTGAGTGACTTAATACCAAAAACAAAGGTGGAAGAAATGCTATATGGTCCTGAGATCGCAATCTTCTTCCAGAAAATAAATACTGTGTCCGAAAGATAGATTTCTACCAAGAGGTGTCAAAAGACACCTTTCAAATTTTAACTTAAAATTATTCTCTATGTTGAATTATTTCTCCACATTTAATTTTTTGATTTTTCATACAAAGGTTGTTAAATTAATTCAGCGATATCATTTTCTTCCAGCTCATCCTAGATCTAAATATGTGCGTATGGTGTACTTATTTCTACCATGAGGTCTTTTGACACCTTAAAGATTTCCTGACGCTGTCTAATTTTAAACCATTTTACATCAAAATATCAACACCATTTTGCAGCGTCATATCAATTATAATCAGATTAGAGAATCCCGATTTCAGTTGTAACGGAAAATACAGGAGTTGCGGTATAACTTTGATATTCGTTTATTTCCCGCCATGTTGCATTTTAGTGTACACCGCTATATTTATATTTTGTAGATCAATGAATTAACCTAGAATTTACAACCTGATTAAATAATCTCTAATAGAAACACATCAATGTATCAATAAATATATTCCATCAAATTATCTACATTTAACTGATATATAAACGAAAAGGTGTCAAAATACACCTTTTGGTCGAAATAGGTATACACAAAATTGTGGTAGAAATACTTTAAATCGTCGCGGATTTAAAACTTTCCATTGCAAAATAAAAGAAAAATAACAAGAAATTACCATAGCTAATGGTACATGGTACAATACTGCGCAATTGCTGCTATCAAAAATGTACAGTATGAAGCTTTTGTCACGCGGAAAACTGTGATAAATGTCGGTTTGAAATATGGATATCAAATTCGAGGAAAAGGCATTACCGCCAAAATCGTATATGATATTTGTACGATAATTGACATTACATGTATATAATATGAGCTAAACGCTTGATGGAAAGCAACGCTAAAATTCATCCATAAAATATTTTAAGACGCGCTGGGACTATTTTAAGTAAAACTGCTGAAATAAACATGATTCGATTATAAATCATTCATAGGTGTGGAAATAAAACCATTAGATTTAGAGTCTAGAGTATATCTGACTTCTCTAGGCAATTTTATAATTTTAGAAATCTGGCACATGTGTAAATTTGTAATAAACATATTAATACTTTTCAATTTGAACATTTGTAAGTTTGCAAACTTGTATGGTTTATAATTTAAACATTTGTAAGTTCATGAATTTGTAAAATTTCCAATGTAAATATTAATAAATTTGTAAGTTTGAATATTTGAAAATTTGTCAATTTGTAAACGCGTAATCTCGTAAACGCGTAAACTTGCAAATTTATGCAGTAATAAATTTGCAAAAGTTTAAATTTATAGCCTTACAAATTCGTAAATTCGTAAATACATAAACTTTGAAATTTATAAAGTTGTAAATTTGTAAAAGTGTAAATTTATAACCTTGCAAATTCGTAAATTCGTACATTCATAAATTTATAAACTTGTGCAAAAATGCGGAATTGCCTCAATAAAAAATGCAGTGTTATACACAGTTATTATCACGCGAAAAACCGTGATAAATGTCAGCTTGAGAACCAAATTCGAGAACATATTTCCGCCAAAATCGGATATGATATTTGTATTCAGCAAGTCAGGACAATTAACATGATCTATAATATGTACCAAAAGCTTGCACCTCTAAACTTCAGCCCTACACTCTTGATAATTTTTGGAAAAATTCGAGACACCTTGTATATGTATGTCTTCCGTACATAAAAGGCGACTGGTCAATAGAAATAAAAGGCTTAATTGTACGTTAACTGTCGGTAAATGAGGACAAATACAAGAATGCAAAGAGTTGAAAGTCGCGTGACAACTTAACTCAGCGTTGGCAGGTGAAAAACGGAATTCATAGCGAGAAAGGAATCAGCGACGGGCTGGAAAAAGCTTAGATTTTACGACGCGATAATCACGACACCGACGAGAAAGCCTCAGCTCGAAAATTAGATTAAAACAATTAAAAGCCAACCCCGTTAGCCGAAAGGGACGCGATTCTCATCTTGTTAATTAGGATGAACTCGCGGAAATTCGTATAGTTACGGATATATGTACATACCGGGTGTCACAAAACGAACAGTATACAACTCTCCGACAAGATCTTAAAGTTCTTTAACAAGTTACGCTATAATTTAACAATTTTCGGCAAGTTCTATTTCCGCGGAAACTATATTCAGTTACAACTCTCTATGAGAAATAATGTTAAGAAGCGATTATAATTCCCCACTCCTCAAATCACTCCATCTCATTTGTTCGTTTGTCTGTATTACCCTACCGACAATTTAGGGTAGACTCCTAAGACACCCTAATTTTCCTCTATACAATTTGGCGGCGATCTGACGAAACCTCTTCTCATTCATCTCGATCATCCTCGAATCGACAAAAAACCGTGTTTTGGTTTTCGATCATTTTTAACATAAAATTCACTAAAACTCTATAACTCATCGTTGACAACATTGCTTCAGATTACTGATCGTCACTGACGACAGTCGTGAAATCAACAATAACTTGGTATCGTATTCGATACCATCAGTTTCAGAGACGTTTAATCTTGCAGAACGACTTCAACATCCCATCTCATTCTTATTCTATCTATAATACAGTAGGTACTCTAAATTTTTATTCTTTGCTCTATAACATCGACTCAGACTCGTGACGCACGTTATAGTTCAAATGTGACAAAACTAAATCGTATTTGCATGAAGATCGAGTTTTGACTATGATACAACTGCAGTTTGTATAATTAATGATCGCTAAATCCAAAATATACCTCGTGTTTGAAATTTAGATGATGTGCTGATTGGCAATGCGTATATTATTTTTCATCAATGGAAATAATCCATCGATGTTAAATCACACGACGTAGATATTTTACTTCTGAACGTCAATCACAATAAATCGCATGAAACGTCGCACCGTTGTATTGAAACCACATGTCCTCATACTTTTATTTTCGTAATAAATTTGTATTATTTCACTAAAATCGTAATGGATTGTGGATGACAACTGTCGAACATAGCTGTCAGACGTATTTGACGTGAACAATTTAAAAAATTGATTCTCTGTAAAAAAGGAACAACAAATTTTCTTGGATCAGAAAATATTGACAGATTATTATGATTAAGTACGAAATGTTATTTTTAAACAATAAAGCTACTTACGTAATTACAAATTCATCGACTTAAGTGAATTTAAAAATGTTTATATAAATGTTTATATAAAAGTTCTTACCGAGTACGGAGCTGAGAAAAATTTGAAATTTTGCGTCTACATAATTTTGAAATTTTCTAATTGGTGACTTGAAAATGTTGAAACTAAGGAACTTGTGAATTTAAAAATTATTGAATTTGGGAGTTTTTAAATTTACTAAATTTTATATAGTAACTTTCAATTTAGAAATTCAGTAATATAATAATGTAAAATTCAGAAATTTAACGACATAGTAATTTAAAATTTTCAAATTCAGCAACATAATATATCTCCGAAATTTAGTAATACAATAATCTAAAGTTCAGAAATTAATATAAGAATTAAAAAATTTTTAATTTGTAACCACAATAATTTAAAATTAAAATATGTCTCAATATATTAATTTGAAATCTAAAAATTTCGGAATTCGAAAATTGAAATGCCTTTCAAGTACGGAATCTCACACAGCCAAGTCGCAGGCGTAAATCGTACAAATTCCATACAATTCGCGTTGACCTTATTTTTATCATTTAATATGTCACCATTCTGAATGGAGATTTCATTTCTCGATTCAAAATGACATTACGTATTTTAAGTCGCCCGGTACATATATTCTATGAACTTGAAGTATATCTCGCTCGCCGACTGTAAAAGTGTCTGGAAACTTTTCTGTCGGCCAGAATGTTCTGCGGCCAGACACAACGTTGCGTTTATAATTGCGTTCTATGGAGCGAGAATTACAGAGGCCGTCGTCGAAAGAGAACTTTATTAACTCCTTTGTCCAACAATGGTTTCAGGTTAATAAGAAAAACATCGCAAGCACTAGTTTTATTGTTGTTACGATTCTATCTCCGCGCCAGAATAAATGAGAAAAACCAACTGCAATTAAGCGCATAGTCTGCGATGCGATATAGTGAAATCGTAAAACATCTTCGAGGAACTAATTTTTTATCAGTTCAGAGGGTTTCACGCTCTAATATTTATTTTGATTTATTTATTTTGAACAATTTGCTTCTTTTAATATTCCTTTTTAACGATGAACTTTATACGTTCCATTATGTAATAATTAGAATATTAAAAAAATTGTTGTTTAATTTAGAATATTAGAAGTGGTGAAATTTCATATCCAATCAATTCTTGGTATATGGCTCGTTGAATAACTTGGAACTATCGCAGCGTTCGTTGATAAACTATATTCTTTGTGCGTTTGTCACAACAGAGAATGTGCAACCCATCAGGTGAACCAACTCCGAACAGTGCCACATAAAGTTGTCCATGTGAAAATATATCTGATCTGACACCTAAACCTGCGCACTTTTGTTTATTTGTTTTGACGTCATTTTTTTGCTGCCAGAATACACGTGAAATTGTGTTTAATGTGACTTTTGTGGTACTTCTTCAATTTTAATCACCACGAAATCTGTTACAAAACCATTCTCTAAGGCTTACGTCATGAAATTCTCTTCTGCTATAAAAAGTAAAAGACGACTTCTCAATTCATACACAATTGGGTATTATCGCACCCTCTCCTTTCATTAACTTTGTAACTATCCCTATTGACTGCAGTTAGTAGTTGAAAACTACTAATATTTGAAAACTTTAAGGTTTCTTACAACTAGGATCACAAGAGTAGGATCTCTAATAATCGAATGTAAATATCTTCTAAGTTATTGATTTTTGGATAGACGTAACCTAATACTTCATTGTAGGTTAACAAAATTGTATAACTGTTAGAATATAGCAATCTAGATTTAAATATTGGCGTCAACTAGAAAAAGTGTGAGGCCTGTGAGGGCAGCACTTTTCTTTTACCACTTGATCGTAAGAAGTTAACTTGAGAAAAACGTGTTACTGAGTCTTCATTGTAAAAGCGGCATACGTGTACCGAGAGCACGGTAACTTATTATTAAGAAGAATATTGCTATTATTATTACAAAACTCTGTCTAAATTAACAAACTACAGAACATTTTATAGTATTTAAAATGTGTAAAATTATTTTTCTTCCATTGCATGCTGCCAACAATAATACATCAACAATGATATAATTTCATTTAAAAGAACTTACATATGTCCTCTACGTGTCCTTTAAAATTAAGCCTCTCTGATTGTGACCTCTTTATAACCATTCTATTTTTTTGTAAGACTTTTATATTATAAAAAATGGCCTGGATATTTCGGGTGATAAAGTTAGGTGGGAGTCTGTTTACCAAATATATTTAAATCTCTATTGCAAACAAGAATCCAAGTATATATGCAAATGAAGCTGAAATAACTTTAGTTAAGGTTTCTACGGAGTATCGGAATGAAATTTAAATTTAAAATAAAATATTCGCGCGAATTGTTTGTATTGAAGAGCAATTCACACGTGTTTCAGGCGCAGACTGAATGGCGGCGAACCAAATTACCGAAAGTGTATTATCGTCCCATTAACTCGCCCACATTGAAGTAATGACCAGGGAAGTAACAATGTAATTAACCAAACACGAACTTGTCCAATAAAGAACGTACAAACTGCATCGGCTCGGTACGCGTTTACAACTTCAGGATTTTATGAAGTATCGAAAGTTTTGTCGTTAAGAAGAAAAAATCTACTTTGCGCTCTTTCAGTTTTCACTTAAATACTTTTCGTCTTATCTATATGGTGTGAAAAATATAATTTCACTTTGGTGACTCTTTCTTATTAACTTGCCTATATATTTACAGCATTCTTTTGAAGAGGGATGAAAGAGGAGTAACTGGAAGCAATAATATTAATCGTGTGAAATATTTTTATTTTTGCAAAACGATGAGGTTAATCAGATATAATTGTTTGCTATTCAGATTTAAATCAAATTAATATTAATATGTAGAAAACTCATAATTACTGAGAAAAATGGAGATAGCGTGTAGTTGTGATAAAATTGTTAATTTAGTATTAATAAGCTAAAAGAAATGAACTATCAGAAAGAAGAAACAGCTAAATGCAAAATTATTGAGACATATCATAATGGTATATAATAGTGATAAAGTTTCTAATTTATAAAAATACAGAAATTAGAAATAAATATAATATGAATAGACTAAAAAAACGTAACTAGAAATAAAAAAATACTTGAATGTAAATTTATAATAATTGAGACAAATCATGACAAAAATGAAGTAACAGTTTTCACAGAAAAGTTCAAATCTTTTCTCGTCTTAATATAAAGAGATCAAAATTTTAGCTCAATTCTCTTGGGAATTAACAGTTTTGAAGAAAAATAGTAAAAGTACCGTTATTTAAAAAGGGATTTCATAGATATTATTCAGATTTTCAAGATATAAAAGGCTAAAATTCAAGCTGAATTAGCTGGGTCGTTTTATTCCCAGTGTGACCGTTAAGGATTAAAATTATATTAAGTAATGTTGGGTTATGTTGAACCTACTTAGTTTATATTTGGCTACATTAATAATTGCAAGCACCCTATTCTTTCTTTTTAAAATACTTTAAATGACTTAAGGTATTCATAATAATTAAAAATATCTACTTGCTGTACTGTAATCTTTCTATGCACAACTACAGTATTTAATTATTATTCCTTTCATTATTCGTCTATTCGAGCAAATAAATGTGTCGATGAAAATTCATCGGCGATAATCACGTGTCCTTGGCGATGAATGCAAAGCTGATGCTGGTGAAACGAGTATTGATGAAAACATTGTGCATAACTTCAGCATGCCAGTTCACAATATCGGCGAAATTCAGCAACGGTGAAATAGTGTCAGCGAAAACATTATCGGCGAAATGATTGGTAATCGCACAACATCCCTTTCGACTGCAAATAGTAAATACATTGTTTAAGGTTTCTTAATTTCCTGCAGTATATTAACTATTTTAATCTGTACAAATTTTAGTTTTAATGCTGTTTCAGAGTAGCCTTTAGATAGAGTAACATATTTGTTTTATAAATAAAATAATTGTTGAGTTGAATTGATTTTCCTTTAGCAAATTCAACACAATCGGTTTTCTTCTTAATATAAATATAACTGTTGAAAACATGCAGTTACTGTAACATGATAATGTTTACATATAACCGTACATATTACACAACTAATAATAGCAAGTAAATGATCTCTTGACTTTCAGATTACATCACATATTTCTAATTTAAAGGGGACTGAAGGGGAAGAAGCAAAAGAAGCAATATCCAAGCAAACTGAAGGAAAACAACTGCACAAGAAGATAGGATGACTTAGAATGAATAATACTCTTGAGAACGTGACAATTTTAAACAAACAAATTAATGCAGAACGTAGGATAATAATCAATTCAGTACAAATCTCGTATAATACAAATGGTTAGATAACATACAGGGTGTCCCTATGTGTTTATAGAATTATATGTTATGAATAAAATTTTTGTATTTTCTATAGCTGAAAATACGTGTAAGTCTAAGCGTCCATTTTTCTGTTCTGATCAATTGGAACCGTAGCTCTTCTAAACGCCTGGATCAGCCTCTTCACGCGCCAGTTCGTGGGTTGACATCAGTATGTTCGACACGTAGCTCTGGATAAAATAATAGGCAAAACAAAACTTTTTCTTTGGACTACGTGAAAATTGTAGTTTATCTCAAACTTATTGCCACAATAAAATTTCTTCCTTTCATCTTTCTATCAGTTATTTCACTCTGTCTATCTTGTCTAGTTTTAATGAGTTTTTGCATTCAAGGTCACGTGAAGATCATAATATTATAAGTAGTTGAATTCTTTTTGACCAACTATTATGCCACCATAATGAAACTATGTTTTCTCGTTTAAAATAACTTTTATAACTCTCATTAGTCAGTTAACTCTCTTTATTACTCTCATGAGTGATCTTGAGGAAATTTTCCTAACCCCCACAATGTTTGTCCTTTAGAAAAAAACGTTTCCCTCTGGCATCTTTCTTTATCATAAAAAGAAGCAAGATATTCGAGGTGTTTAAGTTCGGTAGAATACCCTGTATTTAAAACAAGTAACTCATCTCATAAAGAATATTAGCCCAATCAATTTGGTACTTTTAGATTTTGAAATTATGTATTTAAACGATTTATAAAGGAATTGATTGGCTTACATATTAAGTGAAAAAAAACAATGATGATTATCTAAAGTAAAGCACAGATAGAACAAAGGATTATGGAAGATAAAAAAGATGTGAATACGTCTGAAAGTCCTTTATAGCAGCAAATAATGCATAAAGTAAATGAAAATGTGTACGTACACTAAAAGAACAATAACTGGGAAAGAGGGCTGAGCGAATTTATCCAACTGCAGAGGATAATGCTGATCATACGATGGGAGAGTTTTTATAAAGACTGTATTCTATTAGTTTATTTTATATTACCTTATTCCTTTTAACAGTTTTCAATTATTTTATGATCACAAACATCGTCTTTGAGAAGAACGTGAACTAAACTTCTCAGTTAACCATAAAAGAACATTTCTCCATATTTTGGGAGAATGAAAGATATCTTTGATTTTCTCTAAAATTGCATTAATCGAAACGACAATAGTTTCTGTAGCACAAATGCAGCTATATTCAGACGGTCGTCTTTTCCGCAAAATTTAAACGCAAGATAGATCCCTCCATTTCTATAAATGCAATCGACTATAAATGGAAGTCCTAAATCCTTAAATTCCAAGCGTTTATTGCAGAAGTCATCTGCAAAATCCCTACTGATGAGTCCAACAGAGGAGACGTAACATCTGATTTTCTTTCTCGTATTCATACTCCTTCCTTAACTTATTTCCTTCTAGTATGAGTTACGCGGTGAACATGCACCTGAATGATGATACAAGAATCCTTTCTTTGCTATGTTTGCTATAACACGAGACGTGAAATTGGCTTCTCAATGTGGGAGTCGAAAAGTTTCCCTAAATCAAACGAATTTAGGAGGGACACGTCCCAACTTGCTATTGTAAGTTGTTCCCTTTCTACGAAAAGGGACAGAAAGGGGAAAGAAGTACACTCGAGGGCAAAGGCTTCCTTTGAGAAATGTTTAGACAGTCAGACATTTGAGAACTTCGACACTACGGAGATCGGAAATTTGGAAGTGTGGAAATTTTAGGTGTGAAAAAATTAAAAAATTTGGGAATGGAGGAATTTGGGAATGTGGGCATTTGGAAATGTAGAGATTTGAGAATTTGGACATTTAGATATTTGATAAGTTGGAAAATTGGGAATATGAAAATTTAAGAATGTTGGAACTTGAAAACTTGAGAATTTGGGAGTGTCAGGATTTAGAAGTTTCAGTATTTAGAAATTTTGAAAGGGAACATAGGGATTTGGGGATGTGAGGATTTGGGAGTGTGATACTTTGAAAATTTGGATATTTAGGGATGTGGAAATTTGAGAACGTAAGAATCTACAAATGTGGGGATTCGGAAACTTAGAGACTTGGGAATAGCAGGATTTAGAATATAGGTATTTAGATATTTAGGTATTCAGGTATTTAGGTATTTAGGTATTTAGGTATTTAGGTATTTAGGTATTTAGGTATTTAGGTATTTAGGTATTTAGGTATTTAGGTATTTAGCTATTTAGGTATTTAGGTATTTAGGTATTTAGGTATTTAGGTATTTATATATTTATATATTTAGATATTTAGGTATTTAGGTATTTAGGTATTTAGGTATTTAGGTATTTAGGTATTTAGGTATTTAGGTATTTAGGTATTTAGGTATTCAGGTATTTAGGTATTCAGGTACTGAAGAATTTAGGTTTTGTCAGTTTTCAGGTTTTTAGATATTTAAACATTTCGCAATTTAGGAATTTGGGATGTAATAATTTGGTAATTTATATATTTAATAATTTTTCGAAATTGTCTTTCGAATTTTTTAATGTCGGTATATAGAAGTGTAGGTAAGTGGAATTTATGTACTCAAAAATTTATAAATATAGGAATGTAAGAATTTATAAGTATAACAATTTGGAAATATCAGTACTTAATAGTCTGTATATTTGTAAATGTGAGAATTTAGAAGTATAGGGGTTTAGAAATAAGTACATTTAAAATGATTCTCGATACAATCAATAAGTATGGATTATTTTAGATAATGGTTCTTATTGAAAATAGTATACCTGTACATTTCATAAAGGTGCACTATCGCTAATTTTAGAGAAGGTAAAATTATCTATACACCAGTACACGCATTAATAGCAAATGTAAAGGATAATCGTCGCGCCAGATGGATAAAGTTTCACACGCAAAGTCAAATATAGGAATCAAGATCGCGTGACAGATAAGAATAGCTCGACATTTGGAAACAGGTCCTTCTGGGGAAAGTCTACTCTATGATTTTAGAATGGATGATTCAGTATAAATTTAAAAATATTCATTTATTTTTGTTTCCTTTGAAAGTACACTTATTTTACTCATACAATGATTGCTTAATATAGCCAATGTTTTACACCTAACTTTTCAAACCAGAAATTAGGTAATTTTTTATGATAAACCTTCACTTTAAACAGCTATCATTCTTTTTATAAATCAATTGATTAGGTAAGGAAGCTCTTATTGTTTTTAGGTTTTTTAACTGTGAAATACAATCCACACATTCTTAAAACAAATATCAACTAGAAAACTTTAAAAAATATTGAATTATAGTTAAGCAAGTTATAAACTACAGCTTGACCCACCAAGTGAAGTAAAATTATCTCTATTAATTAAAACACCTAATATTTAAACGGACTATGACAATATCTAAATCTTAACTAAATTTTAAAAAAGTGACCATTTCTGTTTCAAATAAACGCAGTGTCGATATTCATTGGTCCCAAAGATTGAGTTATCAGAAAAGGAGTCTTCTAAATATAACAAATTAAAATTATGAACATTCCAATCTTCTAAAAATCGTTTAATATATTTTCACAGTAACAGAAAGTGTTAATTAGTTTATGCTCAGAAGTTTCACAAAAGTTAACTCACTTTTAGTTGACTTATGTGCATATACTTCCTTTAATCGTTTTATGTCCGTTGGTGATATATTATATCACTCTAGTTACTCGATTATAGCAAACATTTGATGAATTATATTTAAAAAGTTTTATTGCAAAAAGATTCATAATTCGCTACTCATCTACGTTTGGTAGGTTGAATACTATAAAAGATAGTGTATGCACCATTACCTGCAGGTTAACAACATTCGAATACACCATTCTCAAACGACCTGCAGAAACTTCTAATGTTAGCAACTAATTCCACAGTTCGTTTAAGTATAAAGAAATTCGATAACAGTCATACCTAGCAATCTTCAACAAAGAAACTTGTGGCTCGTCCTTTAGAACATTGATTTCGCAACTTTGTCGCTACTTTACACGCTCAGTACCTTAATTTAATTCTAAATTTAACTTTGAATCGATACGGCCCACTTATCCGGTATATTCTTCCATCCAAACGCTGTTAACTTCTGCAAATATTACTTTGATCTTGAAATAACTGATGTGCTTCTTTCGTATCTTTCTGTAGTGCGCCATAGCATAACAACTTTGATAGTTGTATTCTTACCTTTTACTTATTCTAATCATATAAATAGCGATAAATATAACAAATATCAGAAAATGTACATGTGCCTGAAAATTAGTTGAGACATGAAAGTGTGTGATATAGAGTATGTTTATAAATAAAAATAAATTACGTGTGGGAAATTATTGAAAATATACATGTGTCTAAAAATTAATACAAACATGTAAATTCATGGATATAAACCGTAATATAGACGTGTTTAATTTTTAATGAACAAGTATTGTCATTTATTTGATCAGCAAAAAGTTTTATCTAACTAAAAATTATAATACTAGACCAATTACTAACAAGATATATGTATGCTATTTACAAGAGTATGAGTGTTATATCATCAAATCTATGTGGATAAAAATGTACAAGGTTATTTAGAAGTTACTTTCAATTTAAACTAAACTAATCGTTTTTGTGATCCTTGTTACAAGCATGGTTAACTTTATACAAATTAAAATCAAAATTAATTGTGGTTGTGAAAGCAGAAAATAAAATTTACTGATTATGATTCCGATATAACTAATAATTACTCCATATTTGTGGATTTGTAGTAGATAATCAGCACAATATGGCTGACATCCGAGAACGCGCGCCACATTTGAATTCAGCTTATTCGTATTGTACTAAAAAATTATTATAGAAAAGAAAATAGTCAGTGAAATTCTAAAGAAATGCAAGGTAATTGTGCAAAGAATTTTTACTTACTAATTTATCAATTTGAAATATCTTGTATGTTAACAATTCATTAAAGCAAAATATTGCAACCCTTCAGAAACAGTTTCAATGTCACTATTTCGTTGAATACCGCGTAATTAAAATTATGTTATTTCCGCAACATTCCCCATGATTTTTCTTCGCCGTTTAATTACAGAATTAGTCATTTTTTATATTCGTACAGTGACAAAATCGGTCCGACCGTACAAAATTCGACCGTACAGTGACAAAAGTGAAAAACTTCATCCCCGAGTATCGTTCAGAAATAACATATTCACCGAGTACACAAAACCAATGTACAAAATCGTCTTAACACAAATAGACCACGTACACGTCGTTAGCCCCGCGAATCAAGTTGTGCGTTTACCAGGCCGTATAATTCATTCGCGTGTTTGACGTGTGTAATAATAGAAACAATGGAACAACAGAGCCACGGTAACGCGACAGCAATAACTCACGACTGTCCCTGTGTGCACAACTATAACTCCTCGGCCCGGCTATCTTTTGAGACACCGTCGTTGTGTGTTGATTAATCAAACCGAATAATCTGGTCGAACTGAATTCAAATAATACCCTGCCCCCTCTTTATCTCCCTGTCTCTGTCTCTTTCCCTCCCGCCGATGACAATTTCGACCACCGCATCGTAAACATTAATAATCGACGACACATGGAAGATGAGCTACCGCGTGTGCAACGGATCGATCGATAAGAAAAACTGTAGCCGCAGAATCGTTTAGCTTAGCTATTGTGTCGTGCATGGTGATCATGTTTGCATATCTGAAAGTAAACGAGAAACACAAATAAATTGATAAAAAAAAAAACGAATACGATAGGGAAATATTTGTTTTCAATTAATCGAATGAACAATTCGAACGAAGGCACAGATCGAAATTAAGTTATATTAAAAATTCGTTGATTTACTAGCCTCTTAAGAGGCACGTGTGTACACATGTATTTGGGTTTTAGTAATTTAAGATTTCGGATATTTATGAATTCAGTTTGCGAACTTACGAATTCACTTTGGAATATAAAATATGATTCGTTGGGGGTTCTCCGCCACCTAGAACCCCCGTTAGCCATATTTCTGTACTTTTGACAATTTTTCTAGGGATTTTGGCCCATTTTAGGAAAGTTTGATTTTTTGACAAAAACTATCTGACACGGTTTGTACACTTGTATACGTTAGTGACTGGTCGAAAAGGAGTTTTATTTCGATTTTTAAACTTTTAGAATTTGAAGCTTTGAAGGATTGACTCTCAGTAAAATGTCGAAATAAAGTTTTACTCCAAATAGTAAATTAGTTTGAAAAATAATATCAACAGTGATACTTGCGTCAATATAAGGGCAAATCCCTTATAAATACATAGAAGTTAATGCTAACAGTTTTTGAATTATAACTCCTAAAGCAATGGAGGAACAATACAGAAACTTGTTTTATTATTTATGTATTCCAATCTGTCAGTTATAATACAGTCTGTACATTATCGAACTGTCTCCATAAATCCATTACTCTGAATCCAGTTCATAAAATTTGCAATCGACATTATTCAAGTATTCTATGAAACCCAATCGATGATTTCAACGTAAGAATTTAATGTAATGTTCTGGGAATAGCAACTTTGTGGTAAACAGAAAAATTTTCATAAGAATTAAAAAATCAATTTATTTTTATTCATTTTTACTTTGTATTATCTTATAAATGGGTTGCTTTTGGCCTCGAGGTAATTATGTACACTTCTATTTATTTATCAATCTTAATAATATAAACGCAGTAGATTAAAACACCAAGATTTGTAACATAACTATTACTTAAAAATTGGAACTCTACTATTAGTTGTTTTTTTAACTTCCATAATACCAAAAGTCAAAGTCTGACATTAAATGTTACTTGTTAATTATTACGAACATAAAAATAAATTAAAAGAAATTATATTATAAATTATATTATATTCTTTCTTAAATTTATTGAAAATAGATGTAAAATTGTAACAAAAGCATGATGCTTGTGGTACAACTGCATCTTACTCGGTATTAGGTTAGGTTAACCTGGCTTTATAGATAAAGGGTTGGAATAGAACTTTTCAGAAGAAAGTGCCACGTTAGGCTTTTTCCTGCTCAAAGAGGACATGATACATATTCATGTTTAGGCTTGTGCTGCAATCAATAGTATCCTTCTTTACATGCTTAAAAAGCGATGCGATGTGATAAAATCTGAAATCACTTTCAACAATGTTTGTTATACTGATCGTACACTTATACTTCCAATTTTTTATTTTGATAATACTTATTCAGCTGTTAGGCAAATATATTATATTCTTCTTTTCGTCACGCCTTCTGTGCCATTTTCTATAAATTCATGAGACATGCTATTAGCATGTTTTCTAGTGTAGCAATCAGTTAACTACTAGTTCGTTTATTTAGTGTAACAATAAGTTGAATGGCCATTTTTTTCTTTGAGAATTGAACAGCACTTATGTATAGTAATTATACTTGTCACAAATTATAAAAGTATAAAAGTATCAAATTTTCAATTTTTCAAATCCTGAAACAATCAAATTGTTACTCGTTTTCTTAAATCTGTATGCTTGAAATAAAATAAGGATTCACGTTTTAATAAAATTATTTTCAAGGGCACATTCATCGATTTATAGTCCGCTAACGAATATTGTGACAGTTTCAATACTTTATTCGTTACAGTTTCATAACTGTTTCTAACAGAAGTGTACAACTCAATAGTTTCCTTTTCCCTATTAATACCACCAATCAAACACTGAACGCTCTGTACAATCACAAAATTGCCTGCTTCTCCACGAACATCTATAACAGTAATACCTTAATTATTTCCAACGGTGTACAGCAGTACTGTACAATACACGAAATTAATATCGTTACTCAATCTAATTACATCAATTACTCAGATATGTTATCCTTCATCTCAACTTTCCTCGGTTACTCATAATCATTAATAAAAAGTCACCAATTCTTTCTAACGAATCATAGTGACATCGCCAATATTTTATTCTTCTCTTTTCTTTTGTACAACTTACATCAATTAACTGAATATAATGATTATTTTTCTATTTACAGAGTAAGACCTTTTATATAAGCGTAAATATACTGTAGAGGAGGAATATCATTTAAATCAATCATTCAAGTCAAATGAGATATGAATTGAAATTTAAATAAAAAAATTGATAAAGGGAAGAAATACTGTGTAACATGATACGATATACAGGGTCTGTCGAAAATTCGACTCCACCCTTATATTTCGGAAACGTTTTCAAATATGGAAAAATGTTTTAGACAAAAGTGCTTTCTTAGATAAATTGAAGGTATATTCAAAGAGAAACTGAATTATCGTCAGACAAGATATCATACCTCCAATTGCTTTGCAAAAATAATATTATATGATCCGTTATTGTAGAAAAAATATAACGTGGAATATGTACATATTTTCAATCGTATATACATTACACGTCACTATTGATTCTCAGCATCTTGTTATGGGATGAAGCAAACATAATGCGATATAAATGATAATAACAGAGTACTGAATTTCCTTTCAGTCCACAACTTCAGCTCAGGTGCTTATAAATTCTCATAGCAACAGTTTCCTAATAATTCTGCCTGCATACTCATTCGCATTATAGTACACGTAGAACCAATATTACAAATTAATCTTACTATGTGACCATAACCAAGTTCCTTTCGGGTCTAATTGCCTTGATTCATCAAAAGCATTCACAAGCGTTCTTCATCCGCACCATGGTATACTAGCTAATAACCTATTTATTATTCTATACATTGGACATCTCATAAGTCTATTTATATAAACATAATCTCGGAATATTTCGTTATCTCTAATTTACATGGTCTTGTAAGAGATTTTCATAAATTGGACCAGTAGTAGGGGAGAGAGGAACAAAAGTAACTTTCTCGCCACTTCCATAAACGTTTTTAAACAATTTGTTTCCATATTTGCACGTGTATAATATCTATTTTGTTCCATTGATCAACACTGAGCCATAACATGAATCACATGCGGTGGTTAAACTGAATTGCTAATTTAAATATTTCAAGTAAACTACAATTTCGATTTCCTTCTTAATATTTGCTGGTTTGAAAATTTGTGAATTTGAGAAATTGAACACTTGAACTTTTGTAAATTTGAAAATTTGGTGGTGTAGAAATTTGAAAGTTCAAGGACTAGTTAATTAGAAAATTTAGATATTTATAAAGGTGGACATTTTAAATTTTTAAATTTTGGAATTTGGAAATCTATAGGTTTGAGAATATAGAAATTAGAAATATTAATTTACAGATGTAATAATGTGGAGATTAGAAAATATAGAATTTAAGAATTTGAAAAGTGGAGACTTGGAAATTTGTAGATTTGGATGTTAAGAAAACATAGTTGTACTACATTAAATTTGTTTTCTGTAACTCCAGTTTCATTTTTCTGAATTCCCACGTTTCAATCACTTAATAATAAATAATTATCCTGTTTGTCATCATTTTAATGATTATCAATCATTTAACAGCTGTCAACCATTTCATTTTTGAATATTATATGAAACATTTTGAACGAATACCTATAAGGGTATTTTTTATGAAGAATGACATTATAACGGTATTATGTTAACGCAAATATTATTTTACCCATCAATCTACATTTTTCCCCATTTAATAGTAATTGGATAGCAGACTGACACATAGCATATGACCATACAGAGATTATACAGGGTCTTCCACACAAGTTGGACGAACGATATCTTCACAACAGTTAAAGATAAAAAAAATATTATAAGAAAATCTTTTTTCTATAAGTGCAACAATGCATTTGAAAAATACAGGTACATTGTCTCTTTAATACATTAAGTACCATATTCAAGCAGTTAAAAATTGGATTAGGTGATATTTTTATTTTGAACAAATCTTACCAAACAGTTTCACAATGTTTTGTTATATTTATCATTCACAATTCCAAGTAGTTAATACAAGTATCTCCAATTAGTTAAGCGAACGAATTCTTGATAATACTGCTGATAGATGCGTATAAAAATTTAAACGTCACCCGTATATTGGTGACACGTTGAAGTGTTAAACTGCATATTGTTATACGCACATCGATCTGCGGAACATTCAGCGTAAAAAAGTTTTACGCTTTAATATCAAAAGAATCAGTAATTCGTGAAATGTTTAATTTCAAAAGTGAAATACTTTTTATTTGAAGCGTTTCATAACTTGTGGATTTTCCCATGCCAGTATATTTTATTTGCCGTGATTAAAAAAATTCAAATTTCTCTTAGTGAACATTTTCATATAGTGAATGTGATAACACATGTGTTATTTTGACCGTGAATATAAATTCAAATAGTTCCGACATAAATAGAATAACTTTTACCCAGTACCGTAAACCTCAACTCTGTCCTCGAATTTTTGCTGTTGATATGTAGCAACTATAAAATTGCTAATTGAAGAGTTTATCGAAATCGTTATTTCTGTATTATTAATAACTACTACTGTTTATTTCGCTGTGTTTATGCATCACATGTATAACACTATAGATTCAGTTAATCCCTTGCTATAAACTTTATTTATCAGATGCGTCAGTCATCACTATCTTCCGCTACAATATTAAAACAAATAAAAAGAGTTAAAATGTTACGTCAATTTTGTATTTCATGACTCTTGACTATGGATATTATATTTGGACTAAAACGTGAAATTGAAGCGTATTAAAAATACAAGTGATATTTATCACTGTGAGTGCGTCATGATTCAGACTCCTCAAAGTATAGCAAGGAGTTAAAAATACTTCTTTCAAATTATTGTATTAAACTGAATAGTGTGAGTATGAAGTGGAGTCACCGTCAGAATGCAAAGGATCAAAAAATATTAATTTCAAATTTTTAAACCCAATTGTGCCTGTGAGTCACGTTCCAAGTGCACAGGGTTAAAAAACACTTATTTCAAATTTTTCTATTAAAATGGTGAGTGTGATTGACTTCTTGGAAATCTTGTTCGTATCTTTAAAAGAACACCATCGGCTATCATCGAAAGAATTTCCTTCGACTCTCCCGTCAACCCTAGCTTCTTCTAATTATTTCTAACAATGTGAAACGCAAGAAAGCCCACTGACAACATCCGTTAGGTGTGAAACGCGAAAGGGGTCGTAAGGTCTAGCACCTACACCAAGGCGAATCCGTGCCGAGATTTCCAGGTTTGCGCACGCGCCACCCCCGGGGTGTCTTATTCTTTTTGCACCCCTGCAGCTAGTCACGGAATGTAGATGTCGTTGCTAGTGCCATCCAAATCCTAGCCTTCGTCTACCCTCTCCGTCTCACTCTCTCTTCGTTCAACCCCCTTCGTCTGGTGTTGTCGTCTATTTTCATTCAGCCCCTTCGCCTCGGTCGCTGTTCGACCTGGTCGCCTCTGGCGCAGAAATTGAACCACGGCTACGTGGTGCACGGGAACAGGGTCTTTGCTCCCGTTTAATATTTCAACCAGTCCATTGGCTGCCTTGAGCATCGACATGCGCCTTGCCATCGACTCGCCTCCATTCTCGTTACGTCAAACGTAACGTTGTCGCTCGAAATCCCCGTTCATAATCCACTTATCAGAGAGGGGCGCCGCGAGACGTGGCTATCGATACACGGAAATACGAAAAATCGATCGGTGACAACCTAGCCGGCAGCCTCGTGCACGCGTTTCACTTTTATGGAGGCCGACACTTTGCCTACGTAATGCAGACTATCGTACAACTGCTAGTAATTAACTGAAAGCTGCTGATTATGAATGAGGAAACGCCTCGAGGAAAACCTGTCGATAAACCTCTCGTGGATTTTGGTGATTCTTTTTAATTTATCGTGACGCGTATATTCAACCTCGAACAACCTTGAAAAGATGAAATACGTCTGAACGTGTCGCCTGTACAGCCATGTGTTTGCATCTTCTGTATATTTAACTGTCATTTAATGCCGAATTGTCGTATAGTGATATTCGCAATTTTACGGGTCAAACGATATTATAAATTATACTTGTTCAAAAAATGTATCATTCAAATTGTGACTTGAATGCGTGCGTATGACACAGTTATGAATGAATGTTATGCTAAAAATATATAAATGAATAAGTAGAACTCCGAAATCCACCCTTATAAATTAATCTATTTTCATTTATTATTGCACGAACCACTAAGAATTGTACAGAAATCGAAGTGCAAAGCTGTGAGTGATAAAAAGTACGTGTTTCGCGACGGCCAGAAAATAAAATATACCCCAAACCACTACTGAAATATTCGCTGCATAAATATACCAATCCCCTTTGTTTTTATTAATATGAGCTTTCGGTTATGGCCAATATTTTTTAAATACTATCTTTTAATGTGTAAATAACAATTCAGCGCATCAACTGAAATATTCAGCTGAATATTATAAAAACTGTTTTTTATAACTACTTGTTTTCATAAAACTTGTGTTAGTAACACCCAAACATTTTTATAACTTGTTTTCATGACAGGTTTTAATAATATAATACAGAATGAAAAATAATTTTTAGGCGTATCATATGGAAAACTTTAAGAAAAACTGTTTTATCGTGTCTTATGTGCAACAATAGGAAATCTAATGATTTATCGTATTCTCACCGCCACGGTTTATATCGAGAATTCGATTTGGCATGTTACCAATAAAATTTCGTACTATATTTTCCCCTACGTTATTCCATGTGTCAGGTGTTGCAAGTATTAATTCATCTACATTTGAATATATACAATTATTTGAAAATTTGTTCGTACCAGTATTCTCCATCAATTTTCTGTGGAATTAACGTCGGGGGAACACATAGACCAATCTAATAACGGAATGATATTTGATGGCAAACCATCTTAATGCATGTATAGATTTATAAACTGATGCATTATCCTGCATGGAAATGAAAGTTTCGTTGTGGTGTTATGATCAATAGGGTTTTAAATAATTTTCTAATATAACGGTGTAATTACTGTTCATTTTGTGGAAAACAAATGCTATGGAGCTTTTTCCATGAACGAAGAAACACGTCCATAACTGATCAAAGCATTTCGAAAAATATTTCACATCGTTTCGCATATTGTCACAATATGAATTACTATGTGGCTCTAGATTTAATTTTTTCTGGTTGTATCGTGTCGACTTCCCGAATAGGTCGAGAGTCGAGCCCGGTGGGGTGTGTTCGATTAGACTGAATAATTGTTTAACAGTTTATTCGCTGGGTTCGAGATATTCGAGATTACGCAGTACGTTTTTATGTAAATCCAAAACAGAAGTGAGGGCCTCGGGGCCCTCCCGCATTTTATATCGGACATTCCCCTACGACGTCTCCTAGCAACCGCGCCGATTCCTCGAGGAACCGTTGGCGCGCCCTCCGCCGATCTTTGTCGCGCCGCCATCCCTGTGCGGCCGGACCGCCGAACGCTACTACGCCGCTCGCCCTCTGCGGCCGAGCCGCCGCGCCGCTAAGCCGCGTGCCGACACCGGCGGCTCGCCGGCCACTTGCCGGTATCCGCCATCAAACGGCGCGGTCCGCACCCTTGTACGCGCTTCTAGAAATTACCCGTCAGGAGACGTCGCCGAAGAAGTCCTTCTTATTCGCCGAAGTGCGCACCAGGTTCGCCGACATACAGCGGCCGCATAAAAATACTTATTAATTTGCGCTTTACTTGGAAAGTCAGAGCCTATGCCACGTGCCTCGTGCACGTGTCCGTTTCTTCCACTGATCATTTCTTTGTTCTCGGGTGCTAGCGATCCTGCAGACAGCCAACCGGACGCGGGGCGAGCCAGCTCGCCCCCGCCCGGGTTCTCACCTCTCCCGAGCAGTGTGGCTCTCGGTGTTATGGTGAGCATCACCCCTCCCGGGCGGATTCTATACCCCCGGTGCTATGGTGATGTTCTTCATGCCGAAACACTCATGGTGCTCGACGAATACGGCCACAGGTTTCCCTGTGCACGTAGGGCTTCGAGGTATGGCTCCCATACCTGCTGCTTTTGATCAGCCGCCCCCGAAACACCTCTACTTATACTCGATCGTCTGTATGTTCTTTAGTTGCTCTGATCTTTCCTCGCAAGGCTGTTTCTATCCGTAACACTGGTCATTAAATATAACCTATAGGTTATATAGGTTATATATACCTGTAGGTTAGGTTATACACCTAATGTATAACCTATAGCCTATAACCAAAACAAATTGTAACTAAAAAACATTCGTTTCTTGCAAAATAAATATTTTCCCCAACATTTTCCCAACTAGTACTCACGTTTGCTTTAGCAAATGAACGTTGCGTTGATTTACCTTCGTTTTTCAGTCGTGGATATTATTTTCGCTCTAACAATGTACGGAGATGCTACATAGTTCAATGTCTGCCTTTGCAACATTTAATTTGCAATCATGTCGCATTACGAGTGACATTGTCGGGTTAGAAGCTAATCGTAGAATTTTATCTCGAGAGACTCTTTTGGAGAACGACCTAAACACTTCTCACCATGATTACGTCTTTTACTAACATAATCGGCAATAGCACTTTTTGAACGACCTATTTGTTTCGCAATATAGCTGCAACCTTTGCTTTCAACGCGAGGAGCATCAATCATGGCGCTTTCTCTCTCTGAAAATTCTTTTCCACGAGACTTTCTGCCCTTCATAAACGAATCTTACGAATGTGAAATGTAAGAAATGAAGGTAGTATAATAATTTTGTTTAGTTATGAAGCTCGATTGATGTCATCATAAAGAGAATATACAAGGCTGGTACATTTTTGAGACGCCTGAAAATTAGGTTTTATGTAACCTGCAAGGATGGCTGAAAGTTATTGAACATTTAGAGAAGTCTTTTGATAGACTATTTTTTATTCACGATTAATCACAATTGCGATCTTCTTCTTCTGTTAACAAAATGTAAACTGTTCGAGCTGATCTTAATTTCAACACTCTCAAATTATAAATGTGTTAAAAGATAGTGGACCCTCAGATCGTAAGCTTTCACAATTTAACAAATCCAGCTTAACATTTACAGTGGAGGACAAAAGTATTCGTACACTTGAAATATAGAAATAAAAGCAACAATATTTTCTATATTATTAAATATATTTAATCATATATAGCTGTATATTATACATAACACTTACAGTAACAAATGACCCAAAACTGAAGGCAATAATCATGTAGTAACTTGAAATGACTTGAAATTCACCAGACCGTAAGAAATCGCCGGGACAAAAGTATTCGTACACTTAATTATTGCTACAATTATTTTAGTAGGAATTTTATAAATTAATATTTTGTATGATAACCCTTCCGGCGAATCACTTCACGTAATCTATCGGGCATTAACAACACCAAACTTTTAACGAAGTTAGGTACTATATTACATAATTCTCTTTTTAATATTTCTTTCAAGTGTTCTTTCGACGTTATATCATATTTTCGCACATTCTTTTCTAGTTTTGCCCATACATGTTCGATAAGATTTAAGTCAGGCGATTGTGCAGGAGTTTCTAACCTATGGGGAGTATTGTATAACAACCACTGACGCACTATATAGGCTGTATGTTTCGGGTCACAGTCCTGCTGAAAATAAAATGTTTACCCAATGCCTAATTTATCTGCTCTATTTTGTAAATTTTCTTTTAAAATATTTAAAACACGTCAACAGTATTTTATTTCTTTAACGGTCGTTGGAGTCCGACCGCTGATTTTTATTACTTCTTCCATTATATGCAAGTCATAAAAAATTAATTAAAACATCCATGAGGGCGTAACACATCGGTTGAACCAGCTCGAAAGTGTATAATAAATGAACTACGGATGTTCATGCAAATGCATATGTTCATGGAATACAGGTATCGAAACGGGGCGAAAACAGAAATCTGTTTTGTTGTTAAAAAATTCGAAAACTGCATTCTTTATTTTGCATATTTTGCGCAGTTCGTGTGATCTGCATATATTTTTTTTTAGGAACATATGCAAAAGTATCATGCATATATACTTGTATTTATTTTGTAAATTCTAATGCAAATTACCGTTTTTTCGAGCAGATTTAATAATAGTAGAAAATCTCGATTTTACCGTTAACACTGTATAATGCACGTAGATATTGGACGTGTTACAGTGTAATTTTCTAGGTAATAAAAAATATAACTTCGATGTAATTAAGTTCATTAATATTTGGCATTGCTGCAATATTTAGGTCAATTAAGGATAGTGAATCAAGGTATTTGGTTTAAGAAAATACAGTGGAATATCCCAGTTATACGAAAATAAAATATAATTGATATTCACTTTTATGGAGACCTTGAACGAATAATATGTTGTCAATATTTCAAAATTCTTACGAATTTATATTGTAAATATATCTTCGATATTTTGGTGTTATCGATCAATATTGAGAATTATAAAGTATTGATAAAATATGTTGTAAACACTTCAGTATTTAAAATAAGTATTAATTACAAATTTCCATATTTCCGATTTTTTTATTTCAAGTTTTCCAACTGTCAAAATTCCTAAGTTCTCAAAATTTCACGCTTCTCAATTTTCAAATTTAAAAATTTTTTAGATTGTCGTATTCTCAGTCTTCAATTTTTAAGTAACCGAATTTCCAAATTCTTGAGTTTTCAAATTCCCAAACTTGAGCATATTCAATTTTTCGAAGTTCCCAAATTTTTTATTCTTCATATTTCAGGTTCCTAAATTTCCGAATTTTCAAAATTCTAACGGCCCAAATTTCAAAAGTTTATTACTTCTATTAGCCTGATATTGCAAACTACCAAATTTCGCAACAAATCCCCAAATTCTCAAATCTTATCATATATTATTAAGTTCTGAAATTTTCGAAGTACCAAGTCTCCAAATTTCTAAATCGCTAAATGCCTAAACCCCAAAATCCCAAAATCTCTAAATCCCTAAATCCATGAATTCTCAAATTTCTGACCCTGTAAATCCCTGAATCCTTAAATCCATAAATCCCAAAATTTGTAAATCTCCAAATCACCAAGTCCTAAAATCTTAAAATTCGAAATTCACGAATTGCAAATGAGACAATCAATATATTACATATTGACCATTCAATATTATCAATATTTCATTATCGCCAGTAGATATTGGCAATATTGAAGTATTGACATTATATAACTATTAATCTTCTGAGACCTTCATTAAATCAACACTTTCAAAAATAAACAAGATGTGCAGAGTAAGAGGAAGACATATAATGCAAGAACAATAATTAATTAATAAATTAATGTTAACCGATAAACTTCATTAGTCATACGATGGATATACATATATAAATTAATACTTCCAGTTTATTACAATGTAAATTATAGTCGTGATAATTAAATATAATAATCATACTGTTATTACAGTATATTTTCCTGTATACTCATACAGAGTGATTCACACAACTTGCACACATCAAATAATTTTTAAACTATACTTTCAAATTATTGTAATTTTAATATTATTAATTACATTATATTAATTACATCGATTTATGTAATTGTTGCTACTGTTACTTTATTGTAATCAGATCTTATCTGCATGGATTTTTATACATATTTCTGAATGCATTCACAGACACATTTTTAATTGCTAGTTTGAGTTAGTTCCTATGAATGAAATTGAATAGTTAAATAGTAGTTTATTATTGTTAAGGATAATTAAATGTATATCCACCTCACATGCAACATCACTTATTTTTTCATTATAGAAACAAATCTCTGAGGTAGTTTTACAAAAGTCTTTGAAATTTCTTCACGTGTTATAAAATTTCAGAGTTTATATTATTCTATTCTCATCAATATTCAAGACTGATCATTAAATTGTACTCATATTTTTTGTGCAATGAAATTATACTAAATTTTGTCCATTATTGTCAAAATTTGGAACGTGCTGTATTTATGTGCAGACATTTTATCACATGATAAAAAATTCCGCTTGAAACTTTTGCTTTTATTCCATGTAACATGTACTTTGATGACGTAATTCGTTCAGGTAGTTAATGAAACAAGAATTTTATTATTTTAACCCTTTCAGGACTTCCTTTCCTACTCATTAGGACCCTGTTAACCCTTCCTTTGAACAGCGTGAGCATTTAGTTCTGTTAGTAACGAATTTTTAACATGATAACGCAGACCTAAATATTTAATACGAATTTTATGTATTTTGTTAAACATATTTATTCAATTAGTTTCATCGAAGACGTATATTCCTCTTTTTTTGTACATTATAATTTATTATACACACCATTGATCGTGAAAGAGTTCATAAAATTATTCAAAAGATGTTTTCGTTTTAACTTGATTTTGCTGGTGTGTACAGTATCCATGCAATAAATAAGTAATTCTGATCTCTTTGTCGCTTTGATAACGTAAATATTGAACAGTGCAGTTCTCGGCAACTGTTAGCAATTTTTAATCCAATAAACTGGAACTGCTAACACGTTCTAGCGTATCATCGAGATTGAAGTACACAGTTTTGTGACTAAGATAACAGAAATTATTGGAAAATTGATTTCCACACATCGTACATCATGTCAGGTGTCTGATACTACAAATATCCTTGGTGATCGTTCAAAAATTAGTAAAAAGTCTACACGGAATAAATGGCATTTAAAGCGTGAAACATTTGAGTATAATACATATATTACACATTTAAAAAAAATTATTGAACACAATTTAAATTCTCCATAAATATTCTGCTAAAATTTGAAATAAAGCAGTGTTAAAATTTCAAGAAATTTCGTTTCAGAAATGTTGTTTGCAAATATTATATAACAACATTAGCTATTGTTATATTGTAACAAATATTTTAATAATAAAAAATATTAAAGAATTATTAACGCAAACGGCTCTAAACGTTTCAGAAACTGAATGCATTTGTTTCGTTATTATATTCTGCAATGGATAAGTAATATAGTAAATATAAACAGAATCGCGAACAATTTATAGCGAACAAGTGAATGCATATCAAACGAGTTTCTAAAATCGATTTTCTTGAAAAGGAAACTCGGATGAGAAAATTCCATTCCATACTTATTTTTATGTATATTAGGATACTATCTAACTGCCGGTACAAGCGAAAAGACAGCGATCAAACGTGAGAAAATAAGAAGAAAAACTCGGAACAAAGTTTTATTATGAACATCGTTTCCCATTTAATTATTACTTATATTTTTAATTGAGAGAAATATGATTTTTGTAAAAATTATTGTGACAATATTTCAAAGATGAAATATTTGATCTGACATTAAGAATAATTTTTTACTACACAACTACCTTCTGTGCCACTTTTTCAGTGAGTAATTAAAAAAAAGTTACAGCTTAGTTTCATTGCGTGATTCACTCTATAATTAATTCTATAATTATTCTATAATAATAGTACAATTTATTCTGATAGCTAATTGTATAGTCAATTCTGAAGCATTGTTTAGATACTAATAGTACAAAGGCATAAAAACCTTTTTTTCTAAATCTTACATTTGAACGTGCTACTTCGAGGTAATTCGAAAATTAACTTTATTTAACAATCGTTTAACTAAAATTAAGTTTTCTATTATGAATAGACAAATTGAAATGAATGGTCGTTGTATAGTTCTTCCACTAATTCTCTCATTCTGCTTTCTTCTTTCATTTATTCGAGTCTTTACGGAATCAAGGAGTTGCAACGGAAGAAAATTAACTTCCTAAGAAGTTAAACTTGCACGAAAGAAAGCATGATTGCATTAAAGTCACGCCACTGAAGAAATCCGTGTAGATTGTTCGGAGTCTTAGAAGCGTGATTCTTTTCCTAATTCGTACCTTCTGTTAATCAGAAATATCGAAAAGTAGTGGTATCGAAAAGCAACGGAACAAAGTTTACATTCGATAATAATTATTCTCAAACCGCAAAATTTGACATAAATATTTGCGTCAATATCCGAAGTTTAATTGAAATACTTGCACAAGCGTGTTTTTTTATTTACACTGTAAACAACGATCAATTTTTGTGTGATAATTTGATACCTTTAAACACTGAAACCTGTGAAATGCATGTAGTCACAGTGATTACAGGGATTAACGAATATTTCGATTTTATGTGCAATCAATTCGATTGTGTAATTTGAAATAAAAAATATTGTACCAATTATTTTTTTCGTTAGGATTACATTTTTTATCCTCACTGGACCTGCCGAGGTCAATCCAATCAGTGAACGAAAACAAATTTACCAATATATAATTTAATTGAAATAAGTTAATTATCTATATTAAATGTAAATTAACCATCGATGATATTAAATTGCCCGAATATCTCTGTAGATCCTGCGCAATTTATTTATGCTCGTAGTGTAATCACTCGGGAACGGAAATGAAACGAGCAATGTAAAAACAAATAATTAATATTGTGCAGATTCGTCGCTGTTGTATTTCAATTTATAATGAATTATGCTGTGCATGATTATACGCGATTAACAGAATTAACAAAAGCATTTTTAATTAGAGAGATTTTGAAAATACAAGAACGAATTTCTAGTTTGTAACAAACGACAACGTTGTTTAAAAACACAACGATATCAAGTTCTGGATAAAAAGTGACGAAGAAAAATTTCTTGCTGCGTTCTCCCTCCATTTTTTACACTTTAGTTCCAATTTCACGCGTCATTTGTCTTTCCCCATATGTCAGGAAACTGCTAAATTTCATCATTAATAACAAACACTATTATTCTTTCCATAGTGCTACCATTCAAAACTCTTTCGCCTGTATTTTAAGAATTTACGAAATCGTATGTTGAGTGAAAGAAAATGGGAAAGTTCGAAGTAACGAATAAGGTATCAGTTTTATGTAACATATTAAAATATTCTGAAAACGATCAACATTGTTAACTTCTGAAGAATGTATATATTAATTAATGATACAAAAAGATTAATAATATATGTTAGTGGTGTGTTTGAAAAATAATACGTAAATATAACAAACTGTAATTGCGAAGATACTAATAATTGTGAAGAAATATTTTATGTAATAATAAGATAATAATAATTGCGAAGATATATTCTACTACTTGCATTAATTATAACATTTATAGTAGTAATTATAAAATTTGTAAACTGTTTAAATGTAAAATTTGTGATCTGTTTAATTAAAGAATTTGTAATTTTTTTAATTATAAAATTTTTAGTATTTATGTTTGACAAAATGCAAGTAATAATACTATAATAACCATTTTCGTCACTTTTATTTTCAAGAAAATAAAAAAATTCTTTATTAACAATAATCTGATGACACGCTGAACTGAGTGAAAGTTCATACGATTTATTACTAAATTTTCTTTTGAAAAATTCTTTACAGTATATTCATTTATCAAGAGTTCTCCCACGTGCCACATATACATATGAATGTTGCGGCATGCTTCTGCAGCTTTTAAACCAAGTTTAAGCGCATAAAGCAAACATGCTCGAATTACATCAGATTTAAGTGACATCTTAAAAGACCTTGAAGTCACTCTGCAGAAGTACACGTGAAGTTAAAGCCGACTGATGCATCTCTGTACTATACATATAATATTCGTACAAACTTGGACTATAGTCGCTGCAGCAAATCATAATAAAAACTGCATAAACTTTTTTGATTATCTAATGAAATAAGTGAATACCTGATTTTAAAATGTTGTTAAATATACAAACGTTTCTATTTATACTAAAAATATTTATATTAAATTACAATTAAAATATTTATGTTAAATTTAGTATTGATTGATTGATTGATTTTGTTAGGGACTTGATTGCTATGATCATTGACTCAAAATTAGTATTAAATAATATTATTACAATCGAATATTAAGATTAATTAAACATGACAAAATTAATAGACACTCACATGGTTGTGATTAACTATGCAAGAATTTAAGTATTTTGAATTCGTAGTAAAACATGTGAAAGGAGCCCAAATGTGATGAATTGAAATAATGGACTTAAAGAAAATTTGTAAAAAAAAAAATAGGGAAAATTTCATTGCTATTATAGAGAAAAAAATGTTTATTCGAATGGGCAATATAAATAAATAAATGTATTACAGTTTTTAAAGATTTATTTAGTGTGGAATTCCTATCGTCACATGTTGAGTAAAGAGTGTAATGTCATATTCAAATGATTTCCTCCTTTTTTCATGATTTTGTTGTAATTGAATCTCAATAATCGATTCAGAGTATCGATAAACTCTGACTTCTGCATAGTCACAATAGGTGTACATTAATCATGTGGAAGGCAGTGGCAGGAAAATGTTCCGCCATATTGATCTAATTCAAATCTATTTGTGTGAGAATAAGTTTCCACAGTAAAATAATAAAATAAATATTCTTGTCAATGTAATATGTTACATCAATTTTAATGTTAGTTTAATTGTTTTTATTTATAATTTTAATATTTATGTGCCAAAGAATTTTCATAATAAAAGTAAAATAATTCATAACAAAGTAACCTAACAAATATTTTTATCAAGTGAGTATGAAGTAAAATATGTTGTTATATTATTTTTGTAGCAAAAAATTAATATTATTTTGAAATATACGTTTGAAATCCTTTTCCTGAACCAATGTTCAACTTTTACCTTTCTCAATAATTAATACTTTTATCATTATTTGAAATTATAAAAATAATAATAATTTGTTTACGTATTTAAATGAACGAACGAAATTAATGCCATAATGAAATAAGCTTCAGTATTTCATATCAAATCGGTTTAAAACGTTTATATTGTTACTTTACTACGAAAATTCGTTTTCATACAAATAATAATATTAATATTATTAAACAAATTCAATTTTAATATTTCATATTAAATCGATAATATTAATCTCGTTATTTATTATGAAAATTCATCTTGAAACAAATATCAAAATTAAAATTCACGAAAAAGTTGAATTACGATTAAACTTGATTCTGTAACAAATTAAATTTTAGTATTTCATATTAAATCGATAATATTAATCTCGTTATTTATTATGAAAATTCGTGTTCAAACAAATATCAAAATTGAAATTAATGAAAAAGTTGAATTAAGATTAAATTTGATTCTGTAACAAATTAAATTTTAGTGCTGCACATTAAATCCATAAGAATATTTAGTTCATTTTTTTATTATGAAATCCTCGCAGCTTAAATCAGTATGACGATAATCAATAATAAAAAACGCGAGTGTGTGATGTTATTAAGTTGCACACATCTCTTTCAAGTAATCTATATCTTTCTCCAATTTATTTATAATACTCTTTTCAATTTATCACAAAAAAAACTTCGAATTATTCAATAATAATTTAATTTTTTCTTGTGAAAACAAATTTATATTTTTTTTTAAATCATCTTCTTGCACTTATTCGGTAAATGCGTCAGACTTAAATAATTATACACTGCTACAGTGTTAAGGCGACTAAAGAAAGTTGAAATGTCATGACTGTTTTACATTTAACGATCCTTAACTGTACAAATCACAATTAGACTTAAATTGAATATTCAGCCTTACTAAAAATATAAAAAAGGTTTACCACACTCTAGTTACGAATGCGTCACGAGGGTAGTTCGTCATTATGCAAGGGGTTAATTGTACTTCCCCGTCGAAAATATCAAATTCGTCTCTGCCACCTCAAGGAAAACCCTAGATTCGCTTCCGTCGCAGCATCCTATCGCGTCTTCTTGGTGCAAACTTTTCTCGAGTAGCCAATTTAAGACGCGAGATTTCTGCAGGCCCGTTCGAAAACTCGTTTCTAGCAGGTCGTCTCTTTTTCGTCGCGACGCTACGCCTCTCAAAATGGGCTTCCTCGCTTTCGAACGAGTTTTTATAACTTTCATACGCGCGATTTCGCATACATCCGTGCCATCTCTCCTTTATACATTCTATTTACGACGGACCTTCTTGAACCGTTTAAAAGTTGTACGGCAATGCGAAGACCTTCCATCCTGCTGTACCGTGGCGTAAGTTGAAGGATGTTCGTGTGTCTATTCCATTCTCGTCGCGAGAACGCTTCGTGGGAAGCTCGAAATAATTCGGGGATCACTTACCTAGGTGAAGGGAAGCGATGGGTTTATCCTTGACTCTGGAATCGATTTTATTCTCCTTGGAATATTTTGTCCAGGGATACGTGCCTCTTTATTTTTGCCAAATCTTGGATTTAGGGGGTGAGACGGTTCGGGAAGATTGAAATGCGACGATCTCGGTGATGAGTTTTGCTCTCGGTAAACAAAGTATCTGACTGAATCTTCCAAATGGCATCATTTCGGATTCCAATACAATTTGTTGCGAATCTGTATGCGAAATAAACTTAGAGCAAACCGGCGCACAATTGAACATTTTTTGAAAGGACATGTTTATACCGAAGAAATAACTTTTGCTCAATATGGAGGTGAACTTTAAATATATTTTTAATTAATTGAATTTTTTTGAAATTTTCGTACAGAATCTTAAACGGTTTGCTTTTAATTAATTTTTGTTTGTATTTTGCTCAATTGTGCAAGATAATTTTAATTAAACTTGTGCTATCAAATGCATAACGGCAAAAATTCGTTTTTTTTTTTTTAACATATTCTTCATAAAAAAGCTTTAAGCTTTCTTTACGTAGATCTTGTAATAACATTCTTCATGTAACTTAAATAATAATCATCAAAATATTACATTACTACAATCAGTAAAGAATAAGAGCAAAACACTTGCAAACAATAAATATTCGATTTATGGAGACTTTTATTTCACTATAAACTTGTGCAAACAAATCAAAAAACGATTGCGAAACGCACGGATTTTGTAAACGAGCTATAAAAGTAGATATGATATACGATTTGACCCTAGCACTTTTTACACATTCCCCTAAACTGACAGAGCAGTTTGAAAATTATTGTCCATTTGAACAACGGTGAAAGAACAACGGATCACAAGGGTAAACTGTAAACTGCTTTCTCTACGATAGAAGACTATGTTTCCAGGAGAAACAAGAGAAAGTTTCGTGCTCAATCAATTTGATGTTACCGTTTAATTTCTAATTAAGGGTCGTTCACACCGCTCGAGAAGAGAGTGTCATTGTAATTGTTCGTTTCTGAGGATCCGTTACACGTTCTGTTGGCTCGAATAATTAATCACGCGATATGCATGTGCATATATTAAATAAATTAATCGGCCTGTTCGTCGAAGGGGCAATTAAGGCGGCCAATTAAGCTTCGAGTTAATGGATTTGATTGAAAATCTTCATTGCGTTATACGTGGAGAAATATTTAAAACAACCGTCTACATTTAGGGACAGTGAAAGTGTTTCGTGCAAATGTCATTTTTGATTTCAAGAGAAATGCGATCATACGACAGCTTTTATGAAGATGATAATTTTTTAAATTGCAAATTTTGAAATTTACAGATTTTCAATATTGGATATTTTGGTATTTAAGTTTGTAGATATAGTTGTTCGGATTGCAAATTTTGGTCTGCCTAAATACCAAGAATGAAATAACTGTTCATTGTTTCTATTACAATTTTTTATTTTTGTTATTCAAATGTTGTTAAATAATAGCAACATTTTTTGGTAGATAGCGGGAGTAGTTAATTTCATTCACGTACTCGTTTTTACCCTACTTTCCATTACTTTTGTGCGAGGGAGTGAAAGTCATAGCGGTTTAAGTCATCTAATCCTCGTTTTGAGAAATGAAAGGTTTTATTAAACTGATTGTAATCAATTCTACTGAAGTTTCAATTTGCAATCTCCAGCAGCATTTCCACGGAGCATTATGGTAATTCGATCTTTCGATACCTTCAATCCCGGAAATTTCCTTTCCTTCCGAGCAATGAAAGGCTTCCTGAACACCTTTTTCTAAAATAGTTCAATATCGTCGACGTTAAAAGTGCTTTCTTATCAATAACTACCTTCATCGATTAGTTTTTTCAATATTTCTTTGAAAATTATTCACTGTCTAATGTGTACTCATAGTTTCGGCTATTGTTACAATGTTCTGTTAATTATGATGACATTTCAATTAATTAAATTATTCAATTTTTAATTCACTTTTTACTTTATTCTCTGATTTATTAGAAACTGTATAAATGTGTTATAAAATTTATATAATAAAGTAAATATATTGCAATAACTAGATAATTAAATAATTTTATAATATTCTTTTTATACAATTAAGGGTATTATTATGCAATATGTCACTTTTATAGAATTTAAGGATATACTGTAAGTGCCATTTTTATTAATTTATCAACATGATAAATTAAAATATGTTAAAATGAACTTAATTAAAATGAAGAATATAAACGAGATGGTATGACCAAATTAGTCTTTATTGAATACCAGAATGGTAAATTTAATGGAATTCGATTAAACAATAACCAATCAACATAAATTAACAATCACGTATAATGGCAGGTATTGATACCATGGAGGACATCACATAAGAACAATATGTTCTATATTTCTATCACATTACTTTTAAAGCACTGCATATTGTAATTATAAGATATCTGCGTAACTGAATAATAGTTCTTTAAAACGTGGAGGTTAAGCAACTGATGAATGTGAAAATTTGGTTTATCAAAACCAAATATGTTATATGTATGAATTAATGTTACATTAAATTACAGCGATTAAATCTTGTATACAATGATTCATATCTATATTCAGATGAGATTGATATTTATTTCTATGAAATAATTGTATTTTATTAAATTTAAAATATACATGATAATTAACTATTTGAATGTGCGAGAAAAACATAGAAAGAAGAATAATTAAATTCTAAGTTTATGAGCAAAATATTATTTACTTCTGCACAAAAATATTTAAATAATATATTCTCAACTAACGCGAAGTAAAAATATGCCCCTTTCCTGCATTTAATTGTAAATATTCTTTCGCATTGTTGAGGATAAAAATATCCAATTGTGTTATATCATAATAAGACTAATTTTTCCATGCTGTTTTTGTAAATATCCTTAATACGGGATTTTTTGCCACATTATAACCGGTATAGATTTGTTTTACCCACAATTTTTTTTTTTCTAAAATCTTTCGATGATTACTCAGGTGACTAAGCTTAACAACATACCGCTATTGATAATGCTAGAACGCAAAAAATATCAAATTTGCTTTCATCGAGCACAACTTTACATTATTGTGTTATCAAAATGTTTAGTTCTACCAATTTTCTTATTTAAATCTATAACTTTAAAAACCGTGTAAAAGCGAAATCATATAAATAAAGTACTATGTATATCTGGAAAAAGCTGTACTAGGATTCATAACTTTGATGTATATTATACTATAATACCATAGAACGACATTTGGTCTGCAATATGAGGACGTATTAAAAAGTAATGCTTGTGCAGCCATAACTTTTTTATCGGTACCGTTACTTACGAAATATAAGTGTGAAATGAAAGTTCAAAATTTCCTCTATTCAATGATGCTATCACTTTACCATATATACAGTTTCCAGCTACAGTCACACGCTTACGAAAACATTGGACAAGTTGTGTGAAACCGTTTTGAGAAAAGTCAGAAGTCTCCTTACGGCACCGTCGATGTCGCTCAACTTGTCTCGATGTCATCAACTTCTGTAGGACCATTGCGTCCAAAGAAATACGATCATCTTTCAAATGTTTCTCGAATTTCAAGAACAAAAAGAAGCAAGAAAATCTTATGCTGCTGGCTCTGGATTTTTACCAAATCGTACCGTAGTTAAAAAATAAAACAATTAAGTTTATGACACGCATATGTCCATACGAATATTGGCTATCGATCCATGATTGACACAACATAACCTCAATATGTTCTGTTTATTTTCGACAAACGGTGCTGTCAACATTATTCACCGACCCACAAATTTAATCATGCACCATATCGATTACACGAGGTGTTAGAGATTTAATTGTTGTAAATTGCATTAACACTAGATTCACGGAACTCGTCAAAATGACGGATAATAGATCTGTTAATTTAAATGACACAACTTATTCAGAAATTTTTGTAAAAATATATGTCAATTTTCGTCAAGCTAAAGAATGTCTTAGGCAGTTCTCATATCATCCCCCATTTATTTATTTTTCTACTTTAGTTCAAATTTAAATATTAGTGACCATCAAGCGTCTAAAAATTAGTGCAATCCATCTGAAGCAAGTTATAAACTAATTGTAAATCGATTATAAATTAGTTTAATTTTGTTGAAACATTAATGCCTTATAATACATAACTACTTTGCATAAATACTCTTTTAATCTGTAAATCTCCATTTTCTTCTGCTATTGCGTTATAACATGTTAAAAAGATGTACGATTTTTATATAAATATATTTAACAAGTCAGAGGATACGTTTGGTATCAGTATGTTGTTGTTTTACACAAAAGTACTGCAATTCAATTAGAATTATCAGTTTTCAGCACTTCCTGGAATCAATCATTTATATTGTCCTCCAAACGCAGAAATCAAACGGTGTTAAGTCGAGCAAATAAACTGGCCACAAATGCGTTGTTTACCTAATTGCAAATTGTAATTAGCTCACCACGCATGTCGTATCTAGCAATTCAGGAAGATCCTATAGAGTGCAGCCGTTGCTGTCCATGACAGACCATATATAAGGCATTCATCGTGTGGATACCACATTAGTGAATTGGATGTTGAGATCATTACATAGAAGCTGCTCTTTTAATGGTATAAATCCATTTGCTCCCGCTTCGAGATATTTATGGGTTTGCGTTTGGATCGATTTGAAAACATTGGTAAATGTTAATGAATATGATGCACTTAAAATATAAATCTGTAAAATGTTATTCCCCGATAAAAATTAATACAACTGCTAAAAAAACGGGAAGAATTTTTAGTTTCATAAAAAATGTTAAATTTTTTTTGAAAATGCAACATGAATCCATGTATTTATACAGTGAGATATTTAAGGGTTCGAATAAACTAATAAATATTTATATTAAATTTATGCGCTTGAATTAACTAAAAAATATTGGAAATTTATAGAATAAATAAAATTTTCTGAAGCTATGTATAAATCCATTTATTCATATATTGAAACATGTAAGAATTAACTAAAAAATTTTGATAAACTTTAATAAATTCGGATAATGACATAATAAGTCCCGAACAATTACGACAAAAAGTTATTATGGCGTTTGAACAATTAAAGTTGGATAATGGATTGTTAGAACACATCCGTAGAAATTTGTTAAGGAGAGAACAATTATGCATGCAAGAACATGGAAATCACTACCAGCAATTTATGAACTGAGCGAAATTACTCCTGAATATTCTGGTCTTGACTCTCGATGTGTTCCATGTATACAAACATTGTATGTACTTATGGAAGGGAATAAAGATAGTTTACAGCGAAGTCCATCAAGCCGAATGTAGACTAAGTGCACGCGTACTCGAGAAATTTTCAAACCTATTTTTCTCAAAAAAAGCCTCATATGAAAAAATTGTATTTTACATTTTCGACTTATCTTTTATGTAGAATCACCTCCTTTCCGATTGTTCCACCAGTTACGGGTCACCCTGTATAATTAGTATAATTTCAATGGCTACCACGTGGTGTACAACACCTCTGACCCATAATTCAAATTCAACCCTGGTCCCAGGCACGTATCGACGATTACATATAGCATTAACCTAGGACTCTAATACGTTCTTAAAAAAATATAGTAATAAGTTATACGCATAAAATTAGAACACCATGTATATTAAATGTTATCAAAGCTGTTTGTTGTCATTTATTATTTATTGTCCATTTTTATGTTTGCGAATAGGATATGTTAATAATGTTTGGAGGTAAAAAAATGGAACACCCTATGAAAAGAATAAATTTGACTTTGAATCCTCTTACGATCTTGTACCTATAAAAATATTATTACTGGCCTGTTATGGTTGCTTTAATGCTATTATATGCTAACATGTATGATACTTTGTAACATCTTGAATGATATAACTTGGGGCAATTTTAATGGTTTATACTTTCCATCATTTTTATAACCAGTTACATACTTTTTGCGGTTTTATAACTTACATATAAATTTTCAATTTCTGAAGTATTTTTTTAATTAATTGATGATATGTCTCTACTTTTTATAAACTTTTAAAACTGAATGTTTTATATTGGATTCATTTTAAATTCATTATTTCTTTATTTTTATGAATTCATTTTAATGATTCATTATTTCAAATTTTGTATATTTCTTATCTTACAATTAGTGTTTATAACAATATGGAATTAAATATACGTATAAGTATAAATAGTATGACCATATATTATCAACTTTATGAAAATTTATAAATTATACAATGAAATATATTGATTTGTTTTTAACCGCCACTAAACATTTGATACAAAATGAAATAGTGATCAGAGAGAGAAAATTACTTTTAATGAAATTGCACCTCACTTTGTTGAGGAGAGAAGGTAGGACAGTAATATTGAACGACATTAATATTATGTTAATAATATGAAATAGCACATTGAACGCTTAAATTGAAAAATGCAATTAAATTATTGATCGTCATTATCACGTGTCGTGCTATACATTGATATTATCACTGCGCAGTCCACCTATCAACTAGATGATGCACAAAAAGAATCTATTAAAGCTTTTATTTGATTCTTCTTCCAGAAATGAACTTTGTACGTTAATAAATTCTAATAAATAAGCATAAAGTCTGTTTATATTTATAAAATATAAAATAAACTAAATCTGTTATAAACAGATTCGAAAACACTAAAACATAAATCTGTTATATTTATAAAATCTATTCTTTTAAAATTTAGTTTATAAATGAAAACAATTACTTCCTTAATGTATAATTAAATTATTAGTTACATAAGTAAATATAACTACGTAATTAAATTTAATTCAATGACTCAGTAATAGAACGGTTTATTTAAATTGTAAATATGATACTGTAATACCAATCTTTTCATTGTTATTGGCACCTGTAGATGCTTGAGAAAATTCGTTTTACACCGATGACATCTTTATAAAAACTTATTTTACTAATTATAAAACATCATTCTCAAATTTTTACCAAATGATGTTTAATAGTACACTTTGCTGCAACATAGGTTTTCTTTGAATTAGAACATCTAGCGGATGGGGTACCATTATTTAATTTTGGAAAATGTAGTATGCAGAGTTGAACTTTTCTAGATTTTCTAATCCCAAGATTTTTAGATCTGTATTAATATTTCTGATTCCTAAATTCTCAACTCTATAGATTCCAAAATTTCAAAATATCAAAAGTTTACGAATTTTCAAATTCTGTAATGAACTAATCCTTAAATTATCAAATTTTTACAATTTATTGGAGTTATCTGAATTAGCAATTCATGTAATGGCGGGAGGCTGGTCAACGGAACAAAATAGATATAATACACATGCAAGTATGAAAAACATATTATTTAAAAACGTTTACTGAAGCGGGAGAAAGGCGCGTTACTTTCACCGCGTCGTTCAACCCCCTCACCTACTTAATCGGAAATATATACGTTGAACAACTACGACAATATTCGAACAGTACACTGAGCTTCAAGTTAATGAGGCACAGCTATTTTTATCTTCAATGTTGACTTGATGTATAGTTGTTATGCTTGGTGAAGGTTCTACAGCTGATAGCAAAGGCCAGTGCGAATTTAACAAAGAGAGTTTCCCAATTAGCCGACTCAGAGTTTCATGAACTTTTGCACGTTGATAAACCACGTTATTACGAATTTCTCTATACACAGTGAACAGCGTAAAGTGTTACAAACTGTCTCCTTTTCACCCGCAATAAATATCGACTTTATTTGTTAAGTAGTTTTAAATGGATTCGTATTCACATTGTGGAGTCGATAGGTACTTTTTTGAACGTAGGTTCGCTGAATTTACTTTTTTATCCTACAACTGTAGGGATAGTCATTTAAAAACATTTTAAAAATACCTAGCGATTCCGTGACAAAAAAATTAACAATTTCAACAACGTTGTTGCAACAAATCCTTGCACTCCAGTTTGCAAGGGATGAGAGAAGAAATCATTTGGAACATATTTAGCTATACATATATACCTTTAGGCAAAGTATCATGGTTTTTGAGATATTGGTCACTTTGTGAATTTCGCTTATTGCCGTTCATTTCCGAAGTAAACAATTATAGAAAGTTTATTATGATTAATATAAACTTCAAATTTGTATATTTTCTTATTTTCAGAACGTGCTTTATCTAAACCACACAATAAAATTTTTCAGATTGTGATTCTAAATATTTGGTATGCGTATGAAACTGCATACTTGTAATTAAAGTAAATTTTTAATCGCTCTTTTCTCAAAAACAGTTTCTATCAGATTAAAACGTTTGTAAAAACTTCTTCGTTTTGTCCTGTTTCTAATAGTATGTAATCCTACATACTAATATTGCATTCCTACTTGTTTTAGAGGCCCCATAGATTAAAGAGTTGTTATCGTAAATATGTATCGTTAACTTTTATTTATTTAACAGCTGTAAAAATTATTTACGCTTTTTATGACGAAAACAGAACTATAACAAGAATAAAAGTTTGATTTTGAATGCAAGTTTAATTTAAATCAAGGGCACATTTGACCACCCTATTCGGTTTCAACCTTTATAATTTTTTTAGTACTATCTGGGTAGAAATATAGCGTTCCATAAAAGTATCCGAACATTTACAATTACAACTTTTAACAAGCAAGATATGTAGTGAAATTGAAGCCTTGACAAACTCTTGTGACGTAAAGACATCGTTTAATAAGTTTCGTCTTATAATTGCGTGTAGTTGTGAAGGTAGCAGCAGTTATGAGTGAAAAGAAATCAGAATCGCAGGAGCGCGAACAGGAATCAAGATTAAAACTTTATAAAGTCGGAAAATCTTGCAAAGAGATAGTCGAACTCGTTACTGCAAGTAAATTCCACAATTTAGTATATTATAAAAAGGTCGAAAAATATAAAGATTCTCGCGAATGGAGTTCGTCAAAGTCGTCCCAGGAACTTGACTCGTTGAGAAGAAAATACTATTATGCCTTAAATAAAAAGCGTGGGGTACATCGGCTCTAAAATTTGTCGAAATAGTCGCGAATGCATTTGGAACAGCTGTTCCTTCAGAACTTTGTCAAACATTCTTACTAGAAAATGATTTTTACGGTAAAATTGCTAAGAGAAGTGTCTAATAATAAAGACAATATCTTTTGTGATACAGTTAGATTTTCCGACGAAAGTAAATTTAATATTTTTAATTTAAATTTACGTTTCAGTTCAATGTACGTATGAAATGGACCTAAAACCGAAATGGAAATATAAAATTTATATTATATTCAACAGTGAAGCACGGATGTGGTTCTGCTGACTGTATGGTGATCAAAGTTAATACGATTTGTAACACCATGCGTATTGTAGTACTAATCCGCGATAACGTATAAAATTAAATAACGTTTGAACAATATAAAAGTGATCCCTCGTTTGTAATAAACTGATCCTACGTATACAATTATATTCAAAAATCCATTAGCTTTTGCAACGGGTGTTTTGTTAAAAAGGAAACCTTGCAAAAACTGTAATAATAGAACTGATTGTGTGTAATTAATTTTTTACTAGGTAGTAAACGAAAAGACAACCAAAATTTCATACTCTAAGTCTGCATTTAAATGTACAGAAGAAATTACTTCCCCTAAGTACGAATAGAAAAATTACGTACATACGTAGAAACGTATTTATACGTTTTTAAACTTATATTTCCAATTTTCCAAATTTTGAAATTTCAAATTTTCAAATTTTCAAATTCTCAAGTCTCTAAATATCTAAATACTCAAATTTCACCGTTTTTAAAAACCTACATATTCAAATCCCTAGATTTCCAAATCCCTATATCCCAAAATCTTTAGACCCAGAAATCCCTAGATTCCTAGATCCCAAAATCTGTAGTCCAAAAAATTCCTAGATCCCGAAATCCCTAGAACCCAAAATCCCTAGCTCACAAAATCTTTAGACCCAAAAATCCCTAGATTCCTAGATCCCAAAATCTGTAGTCCAAAAAATTCCTAGATCCCGAAATCCCTAGACCCCAAAATCCCTAGATCCCCAAATCCCTAGATCCCCAAATCCCTAGATCCCCAAATCCCTAGATCCCCAAATCCCTAGATCCCCAAATCCCTAGATCCCCAAATCCCTAGATCCCCAAATCCCTAGATCCCCAAATCCCTAGATCCCCAAATCTGTAGATCGCAAAATCCATGGACCTAAAAATCCCTAGATCCATAGATCCCAAAACACTAGATGCAAAAATCCCTAGATCCAAAAATCCCTCGAAGGGATTAACAGGTAAATTGAGTAGCGAGATTTAATCATTTGTAATATCAAGTATTGTATGATATACGTAAACGAACACATACAAAGTTATGTGTAGAACGTAGAGATTAATTTATCGTTTGAAATTCAATCATGTATTCAATAATTGTTATCGTTCGAAGGAGTACTTTTACTCTTTTAACGGGTTATATGGCTAGCACGAAATTCGCTGATTGAAACAGTGAAAATAATATCATCCGCCATTCGATATCGGTGCAATCAAATAATGGTGAACATTATATTAATCGTTATTAATCGTTTACTTGCTACCTTTCGAATGAATTGTTCATCGAAAAGTTCCGTCATTGATGTGGAAATTCAGTTGAAAGGCGTTTTAGCAAAGAACCTTCGTAGGGATATAGACGATAGTTCATTTGAATTAGAAGAGTCTATCCAATTAGAATTTTAAAGACGGTTTGGAGTTCATGAAGCTCGCATCAGTGAAGATCGGGATATAAAAGGGGCAAAGTATGCAGCGTCGAATAATGGAGAAGTTGATTTTGAATATCAGAAAGATTGTATTGAAGAAAGTCGGTGAAAAGTTTGGACCGAGAGTTCAAGAAACTACGTGTGCTCGAGCCGAAAAATGTTTTTATACCGGCTTTTATACTTGGAAAGCTAACAGCAGCATGTTTGAAAACTTGTTTACGGAGATGTTTTTTCCGGACAATGAATATGCAAGTATTTTATTGTTTTACTTACTTGTAAGTGTTTTATTGTTTTATTCAATTATAAGTACTTTATTGTAACAAGGTGGGCAGCGTTCAAATATTACTTTGATAACTATGTCAAAGGACAAGGAGTTAAAACACCTTCTTATATTAGGAGGCGCAAAAGAAAAAATTCAATTACTTCATGTTTACAAATTTCGAGGAAAGAAAAACTTCGTTAAAAGTTTCTCTACGAATGTTATATTTTTTAAATATTGCAATTTATATTAAGGGAAATATAAACAGTATTTCAATCTACCATATAAGTGCCGTTTATTAAAAATCATAGATCTGTAAAGATATTTAAGGTGTAAGAGTGGTTGTGTTAATACGTAGAAAACAAATCGCTTAATTATTTCGCAATATTAATTGATAAAATTTGATTGGTACTGTTTATTTGTCGTAAAAGGGATTTTGATTTGGTAATTTGGTAATTTGGTATTTTGGTATTTTGGTATTTTGGTATTTTGGTATTTTGGTATTTTGGTATTTTGGTATTTTGGTATTTTGGGATTTTGGTATTTTGGTATTTTGGTATTTTGGTATTTTGGTATTTTGTATTTTGGTATTTTGGTATTTTGATATTTTGGTATTTTGGTATTTTGGTATTTTGGTATTTTGGTATTTTGGAATTTTAGTATTTTGGTAATTTGATAATTTGGTAATTTGGTAATTTAATAATTTCACAGTTAAGTAATTTGGTAACTTGGAATTTTAGTATTTTAGTAGTTTGGTAATTTGGTAATTGATAACTTGGTAGAATGGTAAAATGGTGTAATGGTATTTTGGTAATTTGGTGTTTTGGAAATTTGGAAATTTGGAAATTTGAAAATTTGGAAAATCGGTAATTTCCAAAATTTGGATTTAAAGATTTGAAAATTTGGAAATTAGAAATTTTGAAAGCTTGAAAATTTGAAAACTTGATTATTGAGAAACTCGAAAATTCAGACATTAAGGATTGTACGATTAAATAATTTAGAACTTTGAAAACTTAGGAATTAGAAAATACTGATATCTGAAAAGTTAAAACTCTGGTAACTTGCGAACTTGGGAACTAATTCATTTAGAAATTAAAACATCGCAAATTCAGACATTTAGAAATTTAAGAAAAGGTAAGGATCCTTATAGCAAATACAAAAACTTTTAAGTCCGTTATCCCGAGTCTCTCCTAACGAGATTAGTCGATGCACGCGTTGAAGTAACTTTATTCACTTTAACTTTGTTTAAAAAAAAAAATAATAATAATAATTTTTAATATTACAACTCTGCAAACCGTTAACATAAACATTTCCAACAGTTGTCACCTTTGCATTTTAACACATAAGGTTTTAACAATTCTCAAAGCAACAAAGTCGAAAATCATTTTCTGCCTTCGGGACAAAGTTTTCCCAACTGACGCTAGAGAACTTCTACTTTCGACATTCTCGTCACCATCGGTTTCTCCTTTTCTTTCATCTCTTTCTCCTGTAACTTATACATCGCATTTATCGGCGTCGTATGCTTCTCTTATGTCGTGCACATCGCGTCATTTCTACGTTTTTGTTCGCTTCTATAGGTGCTTCTCGAAAGAGGGTCTTGCACAGGTCGTCCTCCACTTCAAAACCTCATTCTTGGAACTTTTTATCTGATTTCTCCGCACTCAGGATCAGAGTGACCGATTTTGATCCTTCTACCCTGCTTCAGATTTTCCAAACTTTCAAGCGTAGCCCTCAGGCTTGTCCTTTCAATATTTTCAGAATGACTTCTGTCCTCTTCGGGGTTTCGTGCTGACGATTGTCATCTTTACCACTTTAAGAACTTGGCTGTTTCTTCAAAGTTTCGAGTGCGACCCCTAGATTCTTTTTAATCCTTACCGCTTTCGTGTAAATTCATGTGCATTTGAAGATTCCTTCTTAAAATTTATTAATTTCATTCTTTAAGCTTTGTTCCTTATTACATTTCTCAGATTTTATAAATTTCACTAATTTTGTGACATAGACTGGCTTGGGTTCAAATTCAGTTTCTCCTTCTTGCAATATACCTCCAATCTCTTGCCTAAAAATCTGCAAAAATTTCAGTTACTTGCACTAATTTTGCTAATATGGAAATAATACTTTAATGTCAGCCGAAACTATGGTATTTAACCTTGAATTGAGGTTAGTTTTTAAGATACTTTTTGGGAGAATTCTCAAGATAATTTTCCAGAGACTTACATACTTCATTATTTACCTGATTTCGTTTTGGCAGAAAATCCTTTACGTGAAAATAAATAAAAAATTATTTTACTGTTTTGAATTCATTTTTCATCTCTTGTTAAACATTTATATGATGAATTAAACCTTAATTTTACAAAATACGGTTATATGACAAATTTAATAATTATTTGAAGTTATAGATAATATAGTTACAAATTCACTTTCAATTTGCAACTGGCAAATTCACTTGCACAGTTGCTGAGAAAAACAACCGAGCAACAACTAGACGTCGATTCGCAAAAAGTGAAACATTTTAATTTGTGGCCGTTGAATTTAATCTCGAAAGCAATGAATCACCTAGTACACTGCTAAAATAAAAATCATAAGAAATCTCCAGTAGTATTCTGCAGATTTATTTTTATTTTTGCAGATTAATTAAGTATGCATACGTGAGTAGATGTACAAAACGACTCCAATAAGATTTCCGAACATAACTCATAATAGGTTTAAGAAAAAATGACGATTGCAGCAGTAAACAACTTTATTGCAAAAATGAACACAATCGCTGTTTTTGTAAAAATTTTCTAAGAAAGCAAATCCTAACACTTGATAAATCCTCTAACAACTATCAGTTGGGAAAAATAAGAATAAAACAAAAATGTCAACTTTATTTTCTTGTCAACCATATGATGCACACGTCCTTTAAAATTACCTACGAACAGGTCATGACTTTGGTAATTTTAGTATTAAATACTTATTTGCTAAATTGTATGTTACGTTAAAGCTTTAAACGATCCTGTGAAACGCAACGAATATGCTAGTATTAAACGTTGATATAAATCTGTCAGTAGTTGTGTACACGTATGTAATCATAACAATCGCTTTTTAAAAGCTCCTTCCGGAACAAGTTTATCATAGCATCGATAAGTCGATGCCCTGAGACTATAACGCTTATCGATTCGAGTAAGAGAAACATTTTACGTGGCAAGAAGCCTCTATGTCGTTCACCGTGCAAAGTAGACGACAATGCAGACGCAGCGGTTTGTTTCAAAAAGCCGATCTTCAATGATGGCAAACACACTCAATGATAAAAAGAGTCTCGCATCTCCTTTGTGGAATAGAAAGAGCTTTCCACGGAAGAGAGATTTTGTTACTTGTACAAAGAATCATATTTATTCGTCGTTAACCCTGAAACTGTTGAACTGATCGAATATTGAAACGTTCTTTGACAAACACAAGCTACAGAAATAACAAATCTTAATAATAGTACACTATTTTCGATACCATTCAATGTATTTTTTAATGAAACAATGTTTATAAATACGTATACATATGTTCTAACAAACTGAAAAAGAATCTATAAGTAATATATAAATAATTTGTGAATAATAGTATGTAAATATTAATACTCTATGAGACAAACAAACATTAGTTTATTAACGACGTTAGTATTACGATAAATAGACATAAATGACACTATATACAAAAGAATATAAAACCTTTTCTTATAGTGCTTTAATTTTAATTTTACGAGTATGTCAGAAAACATTCATACACGTCTATTGCGGAAATGGAAATGTATAATATACGAATTTCAAAACTAAAACAATGTCATCATTATTATTTATTACGAACAGTAATTTAAAGAATTTTAAACAGCGCACTTTTCTGTAATTTCGATTTGTTGAACCAATCAGTCAATTTGTAAATCTAAAGTCTCCTAAACAATATGGCCGCCCCTTTGTAGCACAAACATTCGATTAATACATTACTCAAAAGATTACTTGTGAGAAATCAGGAAAAAGGACAGATAGGTAATATTATAAAATAAGGCTGAACTACAAAATTCGTTTATTCTGTAGCGTGTTTCTACGTCCGGAACTAGAATGCCTTCTCAGCAGAACGTTGGCTGCGAGGACAGCAACGTCACCATGGCCCTTGACGACTATTTGTTGCGAGCACGTGTGGATACGCACTCAGCTATTAATATTACACTGAGCAGGTTATTAATTATTTAGACGAGGTTTTATAGAAAATAATTCTGTTATTTTCAACAGAAAAGAATATCACTTAAAATTATAAGAAAAATATAATATGGTTGCTTTACTCGTCTCGAAAAACTTTCCCTTGCGACCAGAAAAGCGTTCTGTCAAAACGCACATGGCTCGCTTTGGCTGTCTACAATTATACAAACTTTATATTTTCTAACATGCTCAAAATCTATAAACAAACATCACTAGCATAGAAAAGATCGATATAAAAACGCACATATATGAACAGATGAAAGTTCGAAACATTGATGGGAAAGTGTATAGAAAAGGAGACGGGGAAACAGAACGTGGGGAAATAGCGGACATAAACTACCGCAACGGTTAATATAATAATCCCAAACAGCATACGCTTTTACCGGTTGAACTGTACGTTCCAAGAGACTTCTGCGACTGGAGTTACACGAAATTTCTTCCGAGGTCGACTTATTTCTCAGCCGAGCGAAATAATCTTCTTAGCCCGATATCGTTGTGTCTTTTTGCCTCAGCAGAGAGACAGAAAAGGTACGGAAACGGTGGCCAAAAGCGGAACAACGGAAGAACGAGTTGCAAGAAAGCGGATAAAAAGGGAGCAGAAATAAAAAGAGAAAGAAAAACAAAGAGTTGAGAATGCGTTCGCATTTTGTATATACAGGGATGCATATTACCGTTGGCCCCGATAGTTCGATCGAAACAAAAATACGTGTACGTATGATATATGGGATGTCATATAACTGATGATGTAGACTGGCAAATAATACGTAAGAAAGTAAGTCAATAATAAGTGAAATTAAATTTTAGATTTATGTTGAGACCTGCTTTGTTCGCTAGTCTGTTATGGAAATGTCTTTCTACTTATAGAATGGCTGAATTGATACATATTTATGCTATATGAAATGAAAATAAATAGTTAATCATACTGATGAATAATTCAGCGAAATGTGCTACCAATTTAATATCTAATATTCAAATATTGAAGAAGAATTTCAATTTCGTCCAATGCGTGATTCAAAGTAGATAGTGTACTTTCTAAATCTGAATCAGTGGAAATTTACAGAAACCCAGGGCTTTAAATTTATAAGTCTTCAAACTTTCTACTTTCTATAAAAGATTCTCCGAATATTTTAAGTGCTTAGAGTCTATAAAAGAACTTAATCGGATACTGCACAAGGTTACGTGTTAACACTGTTTTTACAACGATTTTGTGTATACCTATTTTGACACCTTTTCGTTTGAATGCAAATATTTGTCAGTTCTTTCAACGATAGAATTTCTTAAAATCTTTTTTGATGCTATTCGTTGTTTTTGTAAAGTGAAATTCATTTTTCGTGTTGTTTTTGCTGATCAGAGCGGTATATTGATTTAAAGTATTCGTAGCAGGAGCAAAAAATTGATTGAAGAACCAAAAAATGATAACATAAAACTTTCGAAATGAGGTTGTTAGAGTGATAAAATAAATTGGGTTTTTTTAAATCCCGCTTTTTCGGGTGGTGGTGTGAGTTTAAGCGTTTGAGGTTAGAGTTTGATGCTGCAGAAATCTGTGAAATTCATATATTATGAATCTATTATATATAATTATTAAATTATTTAAATATTATATATAGCGGTATATGATGATATAAAATTGTGTATAAAAACAATATGCAAGGATGTAAAAATGGTTATATTATGTATGTATAGCTATGTATCACATCGTGTAATCGCTAATGATAGTTCTGTTAATACGACTATAACAACAAATAAATATTAAAAATTTATTACAACTCTTAATCGACAATTATGTATTTAATGAATAATTGATAATAAACCGTATAAGTTTAATTTACATAATATTCGAGTATTTTTGCAACTCCTGGTATTTGGTTAATAGGTACTTGCATTTTGTTATTATTTATACAATTGTACAGATTTAATAAATGGTTTCGGTATTTTTATTCACTAGAAGTTATAACGTAATATTTCAAAATATACATCTTCTTAATTATTCAGTATTAATTTGAATTTCTGAGTGCAACGTTTAAAATATTCTCCCAACCAGCTGCAAAATTTTCATACTTATTGATAACACGACACCCACTTTTTAGCAGTTTATTTTCTACACCCTAAAAATAATTTAAGATACCACCGGATAAAGATGACAGGTTGCAAATTAAATATTAGAACAAAGTTTATTTGAAGATGTTGAAAGCTATACTATTATTAACAGCAATGGGAACAGTGATTCGTTTCCTTTTTTGAAATGTTAACCACATAAATATTTTTATGAATTTTTTAAATATCAAAGTATTATTTTATGATATTCAAAAATATCAGGACTAAAGAAAGTTAAAATACTCGGAAGATGTATTGATTTTGTGAATGTTTTTAGGGATGTGGTTTTAAAAGGAACATTTTTGTGTGGAACAAAATAAAATAAACGAGAAAACTATTCAACTTCTATTTTATACTAGTAGAAAAACCAATTATCTAGCCACACCTATAAATAACACTGTTATACTAACTTTTTTAAACTTGCATGATATTCCTTTATTTTAAAAAAAAGGGCATTTTATTCCTTTTCAGAATTGTTTGTAATGAAACAGATATTCTATTTATGAGACGAAAAGCACAATAAAAGACGATGAAGTTAATGTAATTTAATGTAAAATGTAAATACATAAACATATGTAGAAATATAATGTATATATTACGAATAGTACCTATGAATCGTCTGAAATTTCCATTAAATTTCTATTAATTTAAGAAATTAATTCTGGAAATTTTATTACGTGAAAATTCAACTAATGATATCCGGATGTGTGGAAGAATAAATTACCTTTTCATAATTTGTCGTGCAATTTCTTTTACGATTTATTATATTTAAATTCCGCATAATTTATACAAATTTTGCTGCTCCCAAAAACTTATCGCTCCAGTGCAGATACACGTGCATCATCAGTAAAACTATATTCTTTTTATAACAAAATCAGCTTCTTATATTCCTTAAACATTAATAATTTATATAAAGTTACCGTTTATTACCAAACAATATAAGTGTAGAAAGATAATAAAGTTACAGGATACAAAATGACAAACTTTTTAGACAACCGAATAATATACAGAGTATCTCTAAAGTCTGACCCCGCGTTTATACTTCGGAAACAGCCATAAATATAGAAAGATGCTTCAGACAAAAGTTGTAGGATGTCAAGGGGAACATAAGATGGTGGCAACAATTTGACTTTGGATGGTCGTTTGAAGGCCACGTGAACGTCATCTTGTTTCTTAATTGGAACCCCTCATTTTTTATTGCATATTCTTGTAGCCCTCGAGACGTTCTCAAAACACTATGTTTGTTTCTTGTGTAAATCATCCCTAAGATATGAAGCTTCAAAGTTAACGCATAAGTAGCGTAAATCTGAACGTGCAACCTTTGCGCGGTACACCTTGGTTGATGTGAATACTGACAGTATGTCTATGTAGAATATTCATTATGAATCGCTGTGACATGAATCATTTAAAACTAAAAAGGTTGAAGAGTTTATGAAACTTAAAATTAAAAAGGTTTTATAATTCCATGAGCGGTGAAATTATCAGCATTTTATAACAAAACACCTTGTATCCATAACGTTCCTCATTCGCGGAAAAGGACCGGCTGAGATTGTAAATGCGAAGGAACCGTAACATTTGCAGACGTCATGGTCCAGCACGCGGAGAATGATAAGTGGCTGCGAGAAAGAGAGAGGAAGGACGAAAAATTTCATTTTAAAGTTCGCCAGGATGGAAGCATTCCTGTAAATTAAACTTTAATCAAAAATTCCCTTGAGTGAAGGCTGCCTCGCGGCCTCTGTTGCGCTGTTGCGGTGAACCTAGCTTTCTCGAAATCCGTTGTCGTTGAAAGAAAAAACGAAAGAGTGCTTTTTGCCACTGTGTCATTTTGAAATAATGCGATTAATCCTTTTGTTGGAGAGATATATACACGTGTGTATAGTAAGTCGACACGAATGTAAGAGATTTTTACAAATTAAAGATACGAAGGTACTTCGTAGAGGAGATACCCTTTTTATCTCTTGACTTAGGAAATTCTGGAAAAATTAGTATCAGGGGTTTGAAAAAATATGGAACATGTTAATATTAATATTGTGTATCTTATAGAACTTTCGATTTTTTCATTTTTTAAATAAAGACAGTGTTACTTTCGAGAACAATGAGCTATAAAACTACGTTAATCTGAAATTACGATTTTTTCAGCTGCGTCAGTCAGATCCAATCACTGCTGCAACATTAAAATAAATAAAAAAACTTGAAATGTCAGATATATTTCAAATTTAGCTATCTTTAATTGTACAAATTGTAACTGGTGTGGAACTCAAAACTCGGTTGTAGGACAAGTACGATTTATTTTTGTTATTTTTGAACTATGCATCACGAGTGTAAATCGATGTCATAAGCCAAGGGGTGAAAGAATTAATGAAAAATATAAATATAGAATATATTAGAAATTTATTTAGTTTTACGGTAAATGCATATACAATATTTTTCATTCTCTGAAGATGCACAAATAGGTTGTTCGAAAAGTTGTCTCCAATTTTTAATTTTTTGAATTATATTCGCCAATAAAGAATCGAATTGTTTTAAATATTTTATTATTTTGTATATTGGCATCGGACATCTGTTATTTATTGGTATTTGTTATTGGTATTTAAAACCACATCTTATTCTTGCGTGTGGAATATGTTGTGTTTGAGGATGAAAAACCGGGACACCTCCCCTCCATTAAAAATGTTAGTTTCAGTAACAAACGTCATATGAACACTGATCCTTTCTTGGACCCTGGAATTATTAACAAGGAATCGGAATAACTTTGGTAAACTTGATATTTATATTCAACACTGAATAAATACTGCGTACCTGCTATACTGCTGACAGTATTACCTCACGTTCGCCATCAGGAGGACATCTGCAACAACTTTCCCGCAAGTCCTCACTCGACTATCCATTTCTATAGGGAGTAAGTTGCGAGAAATAGGACACCTAAATGGGATTGAGGTTAGGGGAAAATGTGAAAGCGGAAGCGATATTTTCAGGAAAGCAAACATGATGCTACAAATAAGGTAAATAATCCTATTATTGAGCACATGAGAGTGTAATCGAATGAAGATAGCAATTTTTTAGAAAAGTATGCGAATTTTTCTGAAAAATAACAATTATTCAATGTTCCTAAAGTTTCAAGTAAAGAAACCTCTTTTATTTTCATAAAAGATTGGAATATTTTATCCTACATTATTTAAGGAAAATATAAAATTTGAAGTGCGTAATCTCATTTCTGTTTGAAAAAAAGTCATTAATGGTCGTTTAAATTTTCAATCATCCATGTGGTAACATCCCTCGAGTCTAGATACGTTGATGGTCATGTTAGTGGACGTACTCATCCAATCCATCTCTTGAGATAATTATCAGCTAGTTATAATGAAGAGATTACCATCATTCATAATGAAGAGGTGTGCTATCATGTTATAAACAGCTAATGAGATAGATGTGCTATTTATACCTACTTTTTATACAACTCTCCGCATTTTGTAAGTAAAGAAATTAAAAAATAATACTAAAGTAAGGAAATTTTGAATTCTTCATTACACAGTAAGAATATTTTATTTTAATATTCAGATTGACATTAGATAAAAGGTTACTGAATATTAGTCATCAATTTTAATTAGTAATTAATTTAAAAAATTAGTGATTAATTAGTAATTAATTTTAAAAATAATAAAATATCTATTTTTGCAATTTGTAGAAAGTAGTACTTGCACACTACTTCCATTTTTTATTTTTATTTTAACTGTTTAAAAATGTAATATTATAGATGTCATTAATTAACAGTAATACAAAACAACATAATGACAGTATGACTATTTTAACAATTTCGCACATGAGTATTTCACAATTTGTGCACATATACTACAATTTCACTATTTTTACTGAAATTTTGTTGTTGTTACTATTAGTTTTGGTTAGTACATCTAATTAAATCTTTATACATTTCATAAATAATAAATCTGAAGTACTCCTAGGAGTGAAAAATAATTATCTACAATAATAAGTTCAATTTTGTATTTTTACATCTTCAGTATAAAATTGCAAATATTTAAATAATGTAAGTGGCAGATATCGCAATTCTACTTATCACCGTAAGTTAACTTTTTGTTTAAAACGTTTTAACTTAATTTACTTGATAATGCGACAAACAAAATACTTACCGCACAAGAATCGCTCAGTTACCGTGAACCATAAGCAACTTAAAAATAAGAATATAACAAAAATTGCAGAGGGGATTAAAACTAACGCAGTGGCCAAAAGCGTTTTACCTAATTTATCTCCTATCCTTTTGTTTGGTGATAATATCTTAACACGTTGCACCTGAAGGTCGTAGATCTACATTTCGTGAGACGAAATGTAGATAGGAACGACGTGGATCTACTTCCCGCCTCAACTGCGTGCTCTTAAATGCAGTTTAGAATCACGACAGTAACCACGATAGGCCACGAAAAATCGTTCCGGGCGAAACGTGTTAAGGAACACTTCCTAACAAGCATGTGATTTCATTATAATTGCAGTAAAATTTAGCAACTTCTGCAGTTATGTTGTTACGTGTTTTACCTTTGATCTTAAATTGGAAAAATTATTAGTAATTTAAAAGAGGAGGTAGTTGGGCTATATTCTGGGGTAATCGCTCTTAACTAGCGCTTCTGTTACGATTCACTTTTTTAAGAAAGCTACGAGATTTAAAATAAACTCATTTTATGGTTATAAACATATAACCAATATTGTTTATTTAATGGTTATGGTTTTCTAAAATTTTAGCAATGTTTTCCTTATTATGCAACAGGGTTAAATACCTTTTTTTTTACATGAACTTTTATTTTTTTTATTGATAATTTACTACGAACACTATTATCTTTCTTCTTCATTGTCTCATTATTTTTATTTAACAATTAACATAAGAATTTCACTTTCTGTTTAATTCAAACAAATTATTTTTTAATTTCTTTTAAGAAACAATTTTTCAGTTCAATTTCTTGGTTCAAATGAAATAAATAATTTGACGTAAAGATGAATTCGATGAACTCACTACTATTTTGCAACATTAATTAATAGTACAGTTTCTATGATTCTATGAATAGAATGTTGCAGACGAATATTTGTTTTGTAGTTTGTAATAATGATTACATTTATATCTTGTTAATTGGATCAATTATACTGGCACGACACATTAAAATTGTACATTTGATCGTAGTTTATTTGAGCTAATTGTGCGATTCAATATTGTTCCTATTTTCCGATCGAAATTTATCAAGGTAATAATATTAATACATTAAATTACATATACCCTCCGGTATGGAATATTCTGATTAAAATCTGTTAAGAGACAGTGTACGAATTTCACTTCTGGCCATCGTTTGTTGCAACTGACAACTAGCTATTTTGTATGCAGGATACTAATGAACGCTCTTGTGCAGTCATTTTCATCAGACTTCAAACTCCACATTGATGTAGCAAACTTTTCTAGTATTCTTGTTATCAAATTGTTTCAAATTTTTCACATTTTAAAATTAAATGTTTGCAATAATGTAATATTTATCCATTTGCTCTTAATGTTTAATACAAATTTATATAAATTATTATATTCTCGTTTGAAAATAAAAATTTACTTTCTCAATTATAAACAGAAAAGTTACCAATTAAGTTGCAATTTTTGTAGAATATTCCTCTTTCACATGTCACTCTATTAAAAATAATAACTCTACAACAGTGTGCTAAATCGATAACAGATTTTACAAAAGTGTTTTCTGTACTCCAAACAAGTTCTTTACTTTCAGTGTAACCTTTTTGGAGGTTTATCTAAAAACTGTCTTAAAAATATTCCTTTATCCACATACGAATTTCGTACAACTGTTTTCCAAGCAACGCTACGTCAGTCATGGTTCCATCTATCAATCATAAATGCCTAAAGACTATTTCCATTTTAATCGAATTTGCCTAGAATTTGCGTCTCGTCGGATGGAGCAAGCTTAATTACGAAAAATTCTTGTCTTTTGATTTTGCACGCGCTGTTTGCCTTTGGTCCTCGATTTTCCTCCGCTTCCCTATTCGTTCGTTTTCTATATTTTATTAATCACACCAATGTTTTAGTGTTCAACTGCACTTGCAAGGCAAAATAGCTGCGTTGTCAATGACGCGTGTCACATCGCGTTACGAGAGTCCTTTAACGGATGAAAATTGAATCAGCACGCGTCAAACGCGCCAGTCAATCTCTCTCGTCAATTTCTAAGTGACTGGATTTCGGTATGGCCGATTAATCGACCGAATTCTGGCCCATCCTCCGTTCAGAATGTGTCTCGAGTCGATAAAAGAAAAACGTAGAACGGTGTTTCTCGCGCGAACACTGAAATCGAAAGATTGAACGCTGACGCACGACAAGGCTTCCTAACTTCCTGATTGATGAATGCTCGAGATACTCGATCGAATTTGCTGATGTGAGCGCTAATGCACCTGCTTCGTTATTGCTTACTAGAGAAAAAGAACCTCGAGCTTTCGTCCGCGGAAACTGATTTGCATTTTAATATGGGGGTTGTTACATCGAAAAAAAGATTTTTACTGATTGCGTTCTTTTCTTGATTTATGTAATCAGACCTGGAGTGATGCACAAGTAAAATAAGCAATTAGGATATCGGTGGAAGGAAAATATTATTATATAGCTTTAATGTATAACCTGACATTTAACAGTAGGTTTACCGATCCCGTCAAGAAGATTGATATTCAAAAATACGAAAATTATTAAGGTTTTGTCAAAATGTTGACCTTCATCGAGTTAAAGAATCATTGTATAAACTGGTTTATGTATTATCAATTATTTATTTTCACAGTTTATTTTCAATTTAAATATAAGTGGACATTAAACGTCCATAAATGTAAGATTTAACATTGACCGATTGTGCGAATTTTTTAGAAGAAGTTTATAATACAAACAAAAAATTTTAAATAGTTTTAAATCTAATTTTAAATTTGAAAATCTCAGAATCTAAAAATTTGAATATTTGAGAATTAAGCAATGATGAAGTTTACATATGTTTAAAGAAAGCTTACACCCCACGAGTACGCTAACCCAGCTACTCCGACGTTAAATATAGTGCGCCCCATGGAATAACACTAGCCCATACATTTCCTCTTGAAGCTGTTGATCATTGAATAACTCTAGACCGACTTTCCCTTTCGCTGGTGCCGGTTCGTAAAGAAGAAAGAATCAGAAACGGTCTGGTGAGAAGGGTTGCCATCGCTAAAGGGCTCACGTGTTAGAAGCCAGAAGGGAGCGTTACGTAGGTTAATGCGAACGTATGAATTACTGTCACGTAGCGGGAAGGTTTTCTGAACGGGATGCGTAATTTGTACCGGTGCCTGCAGCGTCGTGAGATGAATAAATCATCCAACACTTATCACGGGGAAACTTTCATACGGGGCTGTATCCCCCGGTGTCTAAAACACCTAACGCCCCGTGTGCACTAAACCCCGTTGCTTTTACCCTCGCCACCTATTCCTTTCTGTTTTCGTTTAATCTAGCTGGATGCGGTTAAGTCGAAGCTTTAACGTTGATTTATGTGACACATTCAGACACCAAGCGAAAGTATTAGTGATACGTGTGAAGAACCGCGTAACCTGTCTGGCTCGTGCTCGTAGGTTTCTTCGTGGCCGCCTGAATTGCCCCTCTAGCAGAGAGTTCTAGGGTAATGACGTCAGACCCATAAAGAGAAGTAGGAAGCAGCTTTCCCGTTTCTCATTTTCTTTTCCGCCCTTACAACGTTATATCGCGTTCATAATATACGTGTGTGGTCGGCGCGATGTAGTTGCGGAATCGATTGTTTCTTTCCCGTATTCTACCCGCGGTTTCCGACGCAAATTAATGCGGCTGCCAACTAGCTGGATTTGATGAGATATTGATTGATGAGGATACTCCTGCTATTTTTTTGTAGCTTGATTGGTTTGCTGATTAATTAGACCGCAAATGTACGCCAGAAGTGTTAGGTGTATATACCACCGTTTGATTATAACTATTTAACGTATGTATGTTAGACACGTTTGTGACTCCGTGCAGTGTTTAGAGAGTTTGGTTAATTAATGATTGATTGGAAATGCGCTGATACTCGAAGAGAGAGCGGGGATTTCGGAATGGTGATTCGGACTTGTGGTGTTTTTTGAACGAGTTTTTTTAATTTGGGAGAAACTTTTATATTTAGATATTTAACTTTTTATATTTTACTTTTGTTTACTAAAACAAAATATATAAATGAGAATAGTATTAATTACGTAACCAACATTTAACACAGACCGCACGTCGATAGTTGAAGATTAGAATGACCTTGTAAAGACGATGAAGGATAAAGTAAAAGAAAAATAACTTTTGAAAAAGGAATTATGAATCCCAATAATTGTCAATCTGAAACCAAACAACTGCTTCTTGGAACAATCTTTTTGTATCTGGAAAAGAAAGGAAGATCGTAAAGATAAACGAAGTATGTTGAAACGTGTATGTTTTATGATGTATGATATTTGACATGTAATATATGTGGGGCTTTTGATATTTGTCATATTGGAGCATTAAAGTAACTGTCTGGTGATATCGAATTTCTGAAGTCTACCTTTGGGAGCCATTGCTGGCATTAATACATTGACTGCCTTCGGGGTCAGTGGTGACTCCTTTAAGCATTGAGATACTTACGTTAGCAGTATGAAAAATGGCAAATATATTACTCGTTTTATTTACTAGGTCGTAGCACGTTGTTTACTAGTTTTAACACTTGTTTAAATTACTTGTGATTATGTAACACTTATACATATTACTTGTGATTGTTTAACATTTGATTAAATTACTCGCAATTGTACAACACTTGCATTGTGTAAAGCATACTTACAGGGTGTTTCAAAAATAATAGTAAATACTTTTGGAGATGGCAGTATGGAATACTCAACAAAAACACAAAAACAGATATAATTTAAAAATTTAATTGTTTAATATTTCTTATTGAATAGTGTGGAAGATATAGTTATACTAGCATTTTGTTATCATTATGAACAAATTGTGACATACAATGAAGACTCCTTAACTGTCTAAGATAATGTCTTCCGTAAATACTCGTTTTTATTTACTATTTCTGATATATAGTTATTCGTGATAATGTAAAAAATTGGTAATAAATGCGACGATTAAAATTCTTATTTTCCTTTTTTCACCATTTTACTTAAAAAAAAAATATCAATAATATCAATATCAGTATCAATAGTATTATTAAAAGTGACATTCATCAAATTAATAGAAAAGTTGTTGCATTTGTCATTTTATATGCCGTGAACAAATTATTTTACAAATACTACAAAATTGTTTAAATTCAGACTTTTTTCAAAAATGAAGCTGTGTATGAAAAAATTTTATTCTACACTTTTGACTAATTTTTCCACGTAGATATATTCCATTTTTAATTATACGACGATACAAGTGACACCCTGTATATATGTTTACGAGATAACAGCACTTACGTTGTCAGCAAGATGAAAATCAGATGACTACGTGAATATAATGTGTAGATACAAATGCGAGAATTAGCCTTTAGTATTTATGCACGTACTGATAGTTTCGGGATGAGTTATGTTTGTTGAGACTTGCGTGGAGAATTCACTGTATTGTAGTTTCCTGTGTTTACAAACTGTGTGACAATTTAATAAACTGAATTTCCTCTCGCTTGCTAATTCCTACGACTTAAACTACTCAGGAATGAAAGCAACACCTGCTCTTACATACATATGGAAATATTATATGTTCTGAAAATATCGGTGGAATGATTCTATTTGTAAATCATTGAGATATTCAGACTTCCATATACTTAGATCTCCAAATTCTTATGTTTCGAAATTTCTGCGCCCTGGACTCTCGTGTCTTTCGAACCCTAAATCGCAAAGTCTACAAATATGTACGTTTTCAAATTTCTAGGGTTTCTTAATGCCTAGATCCTCAAGTTTCAGTATTTCGAAATTTATAGGTTAATAAATTCCTAGATTTCCATATCAATGGATCCCAAACTCGCAAAATCCTTAAGCACCAATGTTCTTGAATTTCTACGCCCCTCCCCCAATTTTTCCCCATGTTTCTATGTCCCGAAATTTCAGATCCTTATATTCCTAAATTCTAAAATATACTTCACGAATTTCCATCTTTCCAAATTGTAAAATTCCCAAATTCCAAGTTTCACAATTTCCCAAATTCCAAGTCACAATTTCGCAAATTTCTAATTTCCTAAATTATAAAATTCCCAATTTACTAAATTCACAGATTGTAAAATTCCCAAATTTCCAAACGCCAAAGTTGCCAAATTACCAAATCGTTAAATTCTTAAATTTACAAAGCTCGAACTTCTCAGCAATTTAAAATTTACAAGTTTACAGATTTCAAGATACCAACATTGCCAAATTACCAAATCGGTAAAGTCTCAAATTTAAAACTTTCAAATTTATAAATTTTTAAATTCTCAAATCAGGTTATCGAAGGCCATCATTTTACCAAATTATTAGATTTCCAGATTTAAAAATTCTAAAGTTTCCAATTTCTCAGATCCTAAGCTCCTCAAACTCTAAATTTCTAATTCTTTCAAATTTATAAATTTTAAAATTTTCCAAATTTCCCAGTCTCCAGATTCCCAAATTCTGAAATTCTCGCACCCCAAATTTACGAGCACTACATATTGTCAACAAATATCCGAACTCCGAAACATTATAAATATCAATGCATATCGAGTGTCTGAGGTCTCCATTACACGAGTCTGTTTGTCCATAAATATGACCTGTTTCTTCCCGAATTTATAGCAAGGTTCTTCTTCATTAAATCTCCATTTATTTCTTATTCAAGAAATACCACGGATCCTTTTATCCGAGAAAGGGGATCTTTCACGGGAAACACTCATAACAGTTAACCCCTTAACCTACAATTTTCCAAGCAGTTGCGTCATACACAGCGAACTGATTATTGCTACAATGTGAAACCAAACAAAGAAAGTTAAAATGTTAGACACGTTTTGTATTTTGCGATCCACGATTGTGCAGATTATAATTACAATTGAACCCAAAATTCAATTACGATGAAAATACGAGGCCCATTTGTAATATTTTACCTATAGTGCGCGATATAGTGCAGGAGATTAATGATTCTCGAGTTAGTTATACCAACCGATTACATTTGTTTTGATTACATCGGTTATTAATCATGATTGCAATTGTAATCGTTATACATCACATTCTTTGGAGAAGTTTCTTCGAGCTTCCGTATTCTTATTTCATCTTGTACTGATTCGTGAACATCAGTTGATTCCCTCGTTGCGACTAATAATGATAAAAGCCGGAGAAGCGTCCTCTTGAAAGCACTATAACCACGTGACACAGGTGGATAATAATTCGAGGACAGAAATAACCATTGGCTCAGCTTCATTTTCACGACAAAATGGCACGGCGAGAACAGAAGGCAAGTTTTTGTTAGACACCGTGTAAAACAACTTGCCAGTTCTTTCAAGAGAGAGAAAAGTCCGTGGCTGACTTAGCCACTGTGGTTGCCGGTTTATCTGCTTTGCAATTAGTATGTTTGCGCTGCGCTGAATTGTTAGTGTAATTAAATCAGCCTTGGTCTACTGATTCCGTTATCTTCGTGTTAACGTTCATTTCGGCTTGAAAAAACTCATTGGTTTGGTGGAATCACATTATAACGAACGATAGAATGTGGAAAGCGGGCTGAGACCTTGCTTCGACTTTTTTCTGATTTTTACCGATTTTTAAAAGAAAGTAGGATGGTCGGGGTTAATTAACGAAGAACTTTTATCACAGAACCTTGTTCGTCGAATTCTGTCGATAATGTAATATAGACAAATTAGCTAATTAGCAAATTATTGTTAAACCTTCGCTTATCGTGTGACTAATTAATAGATATACCGTGGAGAATAGAAGTAAATAATCGCCTGGTTATACCAGAAAACGATTACTGGAATAAAAATTCGATTGTATCGAAGCAAACGTTGACGAAAGAAATTATACTGAGTGTTTCAGTTATCATTATTTTCGTCTTTTTAAAAAATGGCCCCACCTTCAAAATAATTTATTTATCGAACAAATAGCAATAAATTTTACAGTATGGCATATAAATTTTACGTCAAAGCAGTATTAAATAATAATAGATTATTTTTTGTTATATAAAATTAACGAGCCTTCATTCATAACGTTTTTGAGCCATGGCGGAGTAAATAAGCTCCCTTGTTCTAACAACGCCTCGATTCCTTCTCGTTTCTTTTCAAGCAAAGGCAGCAAACTTTCACGATGGAATTTTTCGCTGGAACTTTGGAAACTGGTTGTTCGCTTGCCCACGTGATTCACAGTTCTAAGTTGAGAACAATGATTCTGTCAGAACTGATAGATAATTCTTCGTGGTTGAACCGTTAACTCGAGAATAATAATACCGCTGAAAACTTGTTCAAAAATTTTACAACCGTCTTGTTAAAAGAAGAGCAGGAATTTCGTGAATGGGGCGTTGAATTTTTAAAGAAAAAGAATGTCATACGACATAAAATAATTTTATCGTTATCTATACATTTTTCTTTTGGATCTTACTATATGTATAATAATATCTTTAAACTTTTAATAAGATTTTTGTTGACTGAACTTTTATGATTCAATTTAAATTCAATTTTCCTGTTGTCCGGATTATTTGAATTCTTTATTATTTTTTTGAAGTTGTATGCATGTAAGTCTTTTGAATATTGAGTTTAGATATCTATTCAACTTTTGTTGATATGTCGTTAGACACTTTGTAAGTTTCGATTATAAGATATTTGTGAATTAGTAGAACAAAAATACGATGACGAGTCAAGAACGTTTTATAAATGTTTATAAACTTTTGATATTGTGAGTGAATATTTCCGTAACTTCCGTTTACTTTGTTTCAAGGGATACCGTCGCAATATACCTATTCTAAAATGGACGAGTATATATTTACGTATTTCTTTAAATTTGCTAAATAAAAATTCAAACAATCATCAAATATACCTAAGGAACTAAACTGATTAAATAAATGTAGTTTGATAGCAAAGACAGTGAAACGATTAATTGGTGTAGGTAATTTATATTAAGGATGAAAACCTAAGGATGCTGTAATTAAAAGAAACCTTACAAGATAGTAATTACATTGTATTACAGCTATAAGAATGAACTTAGGCAATTAATTAGTTGGAAATATATAAAATGAACGAACAGAATGGAGCAAAAGTTGTGTATTGGATTACTCATGTATGGAATATTTCTTTTCTTTCCTAAAACTGAAATATTTCGCGAAAACATTATTATTATCTGTAAGTATTTTACTGTATTATTATCAACAAAATGTTTCAACGAATGTTGGTATAATGTATTACATTATGTGAGTTATTTATAAAAAAAAGTGATGCAAATTGTTTTTCAATTGTTAGAAACATAAAAACATAAAAAATATATAAGGTATTAAAATCTCCAGTTTTTTAAATTTCTAAATTTAAAACTTTTAGTTTTCTAAATTTATAAACTTTTTAATTTTTAAATACTTGCATTTACGTATCTCCTAAATTCTTCTTCCTAAATTTACAAAATCATAAAAATTTCTAAATTCACAAATTCAAATTTAAATTACTGAAGTTATCAAATTTCCAATGTCCCGAATCACTAAGTCCACAAATTTCCAAATCTCTACACACAAATTTTCAAATTCTCAATTTACCAAACCCTCAAATTCCCAAACATCAAATTTTCCAAATTTCTAAATTTCTATATTTTCAAATTTCCAGGTTCTCACACGTGAAAATTTTCAACTTCCCAAATCTCCAAAATATAAAAATGGTCAAGTACCATTTTAACACTTTCCCATCCCAAATTTCCTCACCTCCAAACCCCCATATTCCCATATTATCATGAATTCTCATAAATCCTAGATCTCCAAGTGCTTAACCCAGCCCGAACCCTCCAAATCCTGAAAAATCCCTAAAAATCAATGAATAGTAGGCCTCTCTTCCATGCAATACCATACTTTCTCTAGGACAGTCAGATTTGCACCCGAATGTACGTACAACGATTCGCATGGTAGCGCCAGCTCATACCTTAAAAGGTTAAGCCCCCATGGGCAAAATACCCGACCACGATACAACCATGAATCAGATTTAAGTCGAATGCGGAAGCTGCAAACAAACGCGAGTAGGAATCCCACCGACGATAGATTTCGTGCATCCATCGAGATCGTAATCCCATGGATCGTGAAATCACCGTGGAAAACCTTTCTCCCTTGGTATCATTGTTAGTTTACGAGCGTTCAGGGCGGACGTTCAGTCCCAGGCGGGCGTTACTCTTCGAACTTCCTTTGGACCGATGAGAAAGTGAAATGGCGAACGTCCACCGCACGTGTGCCACACGATACTTCGTGACACGCGTAAATCACGTCCACCAAGGGAGTTTCGCGAGTTCCGACTGTCTTGCCAACCCGAAATCACCGATATACAGGAACGTTCGAACTCACAGTGGTTCTTCGATAGTTCTCCGCCATTTTGTGACAAAATCAAGTGGAATCATTTTTGACATTAGACGAAGTTTGCGGGATCAAACTTTTCGTTCTGCAGGAAATAAAGATTGATCTATAAACTGTTATTTAACGATTTGTTGGTTCTATATTTGTAATATGTGTATAATGGCGATTTTATCATATCACGTTTTGACGAGTTACGTGATTTGTATGATTATTAATCGTGTATTTCTTGTATTCGTTCTTTTTCTTTATTCCCTGATAAGAGCTTCAACACGATTTATTCTAATCAACGACCGAACGAAACGATAATAAAAGAAACTGAACAACGCGATTCAACTGGCTTTCGACTTCACGCGATGCATCCATTCCACAGTTCTTGAATAAGAAGAGTTTTTGAGTGCAGTGAGATTCCTTTGAAAGAGGGAAGTTCAATGAGTGACGATTGTGGCTCAAAAATATTTTGATAGTATTCGGTAATTCGAGTGCTATAAAGATAGGCGAAAGTTAATAGAGCTGTGGATTTTAAGTATTTTTTTATCCTTGGATGCGACGAAGACGCGCTCGAGCAGATGTATTAGCTGCAGAATAAGCTATAATTTATCGTGACTTGAAGGAGAAATAAACGTGACAAGTTTGGCCAGGTGGTATTATTGCTTTCCGCATCTTTTTGCCATATTATCGATAAAACAGTGAGGAATACGTGACAGGTGTGGTTGGAATACGCGACAGGTGTGAGTGGCACTTGATTAAAACTATTGCCAACAGAAAACCAGTTTTGTCAGATTGAATCATAGTATGTCTATGGATTTAACGATATATCGCACGTTGAACGATTTTTATACTACAATTGCAATGATCTCTTTTAGAAATAATGGAACGTGAAGAGAGCAATTTCCAATGATGTGGACCACTTTAACCTATCAACTTCGCATATTATTTAGTAGACTTTTTAATCTATGCGACCAGTAACTAATATTGTAACAGTTAGATTAGTTTTACTGAAATTAAAGGTTTGAACTAACACTGTATTCTATGTGTTTGAAATAAATTTTGTTGGCATTTATTAATCCTTTGTACTCGAGATCTTTTTAGCTCGGGCGAATCAGCAGCTCGAGACGATTTTCTGCATACTATATGAATTTCTCACAGTTAACTTAAAATGATCTCACCAACAAACTATCATATAAAACAATTATATCTCAATATATCTCTGCCTCAGAAGGAAGAAAATTTGTTAAATATTAAACCCTGTATTTTTTCTTCGTATGATATTTTGTGAAATAATCGTTAAGATTAATCCTCAACTTGTATCACAGTAATATGTTGTTCTATGTTTTTCGCCGGAATTTTTTCGTTGAGAGGAAATCTTGCAATCCTTCCTAACTCCCGTTAGAATAAAATGTAGCTTTTGATTCAATCGAATTTCATCGAAATTGGAAGTCAAAGAAAAAGCTCGATCACGAGTGTGACGAATATCGTCTCTCAATTGATCAACCAAAGTTTTTACATACTATTAAAACCAAACTTTTACGAAAGCTTTGAAAGTAATATTTCTATTGCCATGACTGTCAAGGTCGGACCAACGTGGAGCCCGATTTGCGATCATAGACTAATTTGAGACATAAAATGGTGACTCTCAGTCTGTCTCAGTGACTCTCTCGAGTTATCGTATTGAGCTAGAAATATTGGATCAAGTGGTGACTGAGAGGTCTCCTCTAGAATACAAAAGGTTAATATTATTGCATACTGTACGAACTCCTTACATTCTGAGATTTACGGAGAGTGTATTTTATACGTCATAGGTTAATTTTGATTTTTGCAATTCACACAAATGTTCTTTAAAGTAATAAACTTTTATAAAGAAAGTATTAGAAAATCACATAACAAGTTAGACCAAGTGGTAACTGAGAATCACTTTCCAATAATACTATAGTATGGTATCAATTACTTTGTATATTCGTACACAATTAACTTAACATATTCTTTGTTTTTAATTATTTAAAAAAATGTATTTTTAACGATATTACAAATTTTGTTAATTAAAATCTTCAAATCTTTTGTTAATTAAAATACGTCATTTATCGTACAAGAAATAATATATTAGCAAAAATGTATTATTTTTACATCACAAAAATATTCGGAAATTTAATTTTCTACCATGCTTTTACATAAAAAATACATGTGCACAGTACAAAAATTAAAAAATGTCAATATTTTATCGGATAGTCGTTTTGTTTAATTACATGTCGTACTCGATTGTGCATGTTAATTATAATTGTTTGAACATAATTTTGCGTAATGCATTTCCATTCCTGTAATAATCTTTGTTTTAATTCTACCTTTGACGTAATTGGTGTTTGTCGAACTTTCCAGTCCAGATAATCCCATAAGTTTTCAATTGGATTTAAATCAGCTGATTATTGTGGTGGATGTAACACACGGGGCCAATTATGTAACAGATATTCCTGAATTATCCTAGCTTTATGCTTCGGAGTATCATGATAAAATTTAAATGTATCGCCAATGTTCACTGTACTTACCCTTTTCTTTAGATTTCGTTTTAAAATATCTCAAAACCTATTTTTATCGATAACTCCGTTTAGAAACATCAACTCCCAACTCTTCTCGACGAATTACATCCCCAAATCAGGACATTTGCACCTCCGTGTTTAATCACTTCGATGAGAAATCGTCTTTTTAGGATCTTAATATTAAGAGATTTGTACTAATTACAATTTTAAGTAAATCTCGTTACTTTCGCCGTTTTCGAAAACAGTGTACACTTGAAAAGTAATATACAGTCGATAAACATAGAAAGGAGGAAACTGATTTTTTTCGCAAATGAACAGCTAATTCCACGATGAGAATCACTATGGAACGAGGGCAGGTTTGCTAACAGAAGAATTATGGATGCTGGTAGTATGTGTGTACACTCAAAAGCAAATCTGGTTGCGGCAGAAAAAATATGACAGTCAAAGAGGAAACGTTCTACCATTCGTTGATTTTCAGGGATTTTTGAAGATTCGAAAACTTGGGGATGAGTTCACAATTTGGGGAAATAGGAACCTGAAAATCTGGACATTTGGGAATCTATGAATCCGGCGGTCTAGGAATGTTATGGATATAGAAACTTGGTGAGTTAGGAGTTGGAGAAACTAGAAATTTAGGAAATTAGGGAATTAGGGATATGTGCAAATGGGGATTTGAGAGGCTAGAATTTTAACCATCTTGGGATCTGAAGATCGAAATTCCAAGATTTAGGGATTTGGGAAAAAAAATATTGGAGAATTTGGGAAATTTGGAATTTGGAAATATGAAGATTATGAAATTTAGCAAGTTTCTGAGAAATTTAGCAATTTTCGAATTGAGTATTTGAAAATTTAAATTCGAAAAAAATTGGAAATTTGAAAATTAGTCAATTTGGGAATATGAAAATTTGAGAATTAGCAAGTTTAGAAAGATAAAAGTATAGATATTAAAAAATTTAGAAATTCAAAAACTTGAGAATTACTAAATTTGGAAATTTGGATATTTGAAAATATAATTGTATGAAAATTAGGAAGTTTGGAATTTGGACCTTTGGAAGTTTAGAAATTTGGGAAATAGGAGTTTGAAAATTTAGAAATTTGAGAATTAGGGATTTGAAAATCTGGATCCTTGAAAATTTGTAAATGTGGATATTTGAGAATTTTTAAATTTGTGAATTTCAAAATGTAAACATTTAAAAATTTGAAATTTGAAACTGTGGGTACTTGAAAATTCGCAATAACTGAAACATCCAAAAATAAAAAATTTCGAACTAAGAATTTAAACATTTTAAATATTTGAAAAGTCAAATATGTGTGATGGTAAGAATAAAATTAGATAAATCTTATTTTACATTAAAATTGTGCCCATATAATATAACCTATGTTCTAATACGTAACATATTTGTATGGCATATTATATCTTTTATAATTATTCAAATTCCGTAAAGTGAACAGATAATTTCTTATTCTACAGGCAGCTAATAGAGGGAATCTGAACTTCAATCCCATAAAAAACATTAAGAAGGGCGGAAAATACTTCATTTTAAAAGAAAACTTGGTAACGTTGCTGAAATTTTCTAGCTTCGAGAAAGTTTATAAGTTACCAATTAACGTACTTTAAAACTTCATTAAATTCAGGATGCCACAAATACCTGTTAAAATGCAGCAACTTTCTTTTTGCTTAAAAAATAATAAACTAACGCTAAGGAAAAAAGTTCACGTTTTTCCAAGAAAATATCCGTCTATTTATGCATAAGTCAGATAAAAGCTGCAATATTGGGAAAATCCTGCGTTCAGCGGAAAACAATTTAAATATATATAATATTTCATTGTTTAAATTTTGTATCAGAAATGTACTCGTCATCGATCACATGCATATTTATTAATCATACTAATTAGCCATGCATTTCATTGTTTATTTTGGACCACAGTAGTTACTTTTATTAAGAAAATATTGCCAATGAATTTTGACGTGGTTGATATATTTTTCACATTAAACATTTATTCGTGCAAATCTTTATCGAAAAATATTTATTGAAATTTTGTTTGGAGGAATAATAGTGATATCAATGAATTTATGGAAGTAAATGTTGAAGAAGTAAATTTCGATGTGATCCACGATAAAAATATCAACTTCTCAAATTTCTTAAATCCCAAATTACTAAATTCTCAAATTCTCAAATTCTTAAGTTCTGAAATTCCTAAATGTCAAAATTCTCAAATTCTCAAGTTTTCAAATTTTCAAATTTTCAAATTCTCAAATTCTCAAATTTTCAAATTCTAAAATTTCAAAAATGTCCAGATTTCTAAATTCTCAAATTCATAAATTCTCCAACTCCCGAATTCTCACGATATCGAATTTGTTAAATTTTAAAATTTTTATATTAGCACATTTCCAAATTTCAAATTTTCCATATCTCAAAATATCTAAATCACCAAATCCAAAACTATCTGAAGTATTAAATTGGTAAAGCCTTAAATTTCTATATTATCAAATTTCTCAATTTCCCAATTCCCTAATTCCCCAATTCATAAATTCCCAAATTCCACATTTTCCAATTCCAATATGTCCAAAGTATCAAATTGTCAAATATTCGAATCTCTTTATTATCAAATTTTTAAACTTCCAAATTCTAATGTGTCCAAATTTCTACATCTCGAAATGTTCAAGTTTCCCATCCTAAAAATATCCAAACTTCCAAATCGTGAAATACTTTTTGTACATACAATACCAAATTCCCAAAATCCCAACCTCCCAAACTCCCAAACCCCCAAAATCCCAAATTACTGTCCATATCCCAAAGTTCACATATTTCCACATCTCCAAATACCTAAACCGAAAATTATCCATCGCACCAAATCACCAAACGCTCAAACTTCTATATCTCCAAATTCCCAAATCCCCAAGCTCCCATATTCCCAAACCATCAAGTCCTTAAATTTTCCAAATAAATAAAAATAAATTCCTAGTAGCGTCATCTTAACTACCCGAACAAACAGACTAGATTTCCGCAAAGATTCGTAAAGGTAAAAAATCGAAGGTGAAGGAAGTATTTCAGTGTTATGCGGGCCTTAGGCGTAGGAAAGCCGGAAAAAGATGGGAAAAAAGAGAACGCGTAGCGCACGTGTGGCCCATTCGTTTCGAATGTTCCCCTCTGCCGGCGGAACCGTTTGGGGGAACAGAAAAAAAAACGGTGGCACACGGAGGGTAGTCACGCTTTAGGGGCATTTTTCAACAGCCGTTTGTCGACTAGCGTGTCCCAACGTCCCTTCGTCCCTTTGCCACCCTTCTTTCCCATCTCTGGGAAAGCTCGATGGCCGCGTAGACGCCTGCCGTTGCTGCAGCCCTCGTTGTCGATAGGGCAGACTTAACAGATCGATTTTTTACATTCCTTTAGGGCCCGCCACCCTCCTCCTTTGAACAGCCTCTACGATATTACACCGGGATTTTCTACTCTTTGTTTCCAGTGTCACATTTGTCACGACCAACTGACCGATACTATCGAATCGGAACAAAGGACGGATAGTGATTGTATGCCGAGGAAGACATTTGGACCTGATGCTACGGGGACAAAGATGGATGCCGTTATTTTAAGTCAGTCTTCAGGTTGAGACATTTTTGTTCTAACTCGTGATAGATGACAAGTGATGTAACATGATTTGATAAGTATGAATGAAATACTATGATTTTTAATGTCTATTAGTACACATAGGTTCATAAAGTGTGGTTCGCGGACCTTTGGAGGCAGCCATTACTCATCTGCGGAACCATTTTGACATTAACTTTACATCTCCCAACTTTTTGTTCTTATTCAAATAATTCATTCAGTAAAACTCCTACATGGTCGAGACTCTCTATTTGTTGTTACTTAACTAGTTATTAACGTAACTAAACAATTAGTCAAAATTTAATTGTAGGTCGGCAAAAAATGTTCAGAACAGGGTCCTTGGACAACATAAAGAACCCCTATAAGGCCTAAGAGTTCCATAAAAGAAAAAACTTATAATGTGACCGTCTTAGTAATTTTAGCTTCAAATCTTAAGCATATTTAGCGTTAAAAGTGAAAATATTTCTTACTTTTTCTATTAGATCCATTAAATGAGTTTCAGTAGAACTTTTTCTTACCCGAAAGTTTATACGTACGTTATTCTCACTCTGTATCTCTCCAGTTTCTACGTCGGAACTGCTAAAAATTCTTGTCTTCGCTCACGGCGGTCGTAAATACGATCACGTTCCCTTTCTTTGTTCGTGTAATATCGTTGCTTGAGTATGAAACAAAGATAAATTTTCCATTTTTTATGGCTCGTTTAGGAGATTCTTGCCCGTGCGTTCTCTGCAATTTAATTTGTACAAAGTTCTCGAATCGTATCGACGATGCTCATCTTGCTTGCTGCCAGTTTTACGCGTTTATTTTTGCACACTTTAAACCCCGAAAGTTGGAGCTTCGTTTCTTTCTGATTACGTGCTTCCACTCTGAAACTATCTTTTGTTTAAACACACCGTTCAGCTTTCTATTTTTTTTCTCGGATCGTGTTTCGTTTTCTCCCACATTTTTTGTTTCGATTTAATTAGTTCATTAGTTAGCCTTAATATTGGCTTTAGCGAAGGTCGAACAGAAAAAATTAATGATCTGATTAATTGCTTCGAAGACAGCGTGATTTATGGACAGATTTTTTTCAGACCCTCATCCCGTTCAACTTTTTTCAACTTTTACGTTGCAGTAAAATATATGAATCTCGTTCAATTGAAAAATTTTATCTGCGCTCTCTGCATGATATAATTTTAACAAATTTTGTTGCCTTTTTTTATCACGGTTATGCGATTTACATTATGTTATTATCGTATATACATCAATTATCCAAGTTACACTACGTACAAGTCAAATTTTGTTTCACACAAAAGCAATTAACAAATAAACGCAAATTTTCTATCATCTTAGTTGACACATAAAATATTTACTTATATTATATTATTATAATATTCGTTTTTTTTTTTAATCTTTGAAATACAAATCAAATTTTCCTTCACAGAAGTAATTAACTAACAAATGCAAATTTTTCACCTTAGTTAAAACGTAAAATATTTATTTATATTATATTGTAGAATTCCCTTGTAAATTATCCTGATGTTTTCGATCGTTGTATACAAGTCAAATTTTGCTTTCCAAAAAAGTAACTAACGAACATATGCAATTTTGTCTCGCACCAGTTGACACATGTCTCGTTAACTGATCGGGAAATTGTTTTCGATAAAAAATGAATTTCGTTCAATGTTCACATTATGAAATACGTTAAAATACAAAGGTAAAACAGCAGAAATCTTATTAAAAAATAATTGATATTAATTTGTCCACAACAATGTGTGTATTAAATTATAGCTTCATTTTTATGAAATTTCATATTAATCTTCAAACTTCGTCTCATTAAAATTTTACAATAATTAATTTTCTATTAGCTTCAGAACTGTACGACAGGTTGTCAACTTCATAAATATTATTCATAAATTTTTTGGACGTAAAAGTGCCACCACAGCATTAGAATTTTTAACCTAACCTCGATACATTAGCGACAATCTATGAAGTACTTAAAACATTTTGCGTATTCAATCTATCGGAGTTATCGATGCAATCAATTAAAATAACAGTACTTTAAATCGTTCAAAATCTCAAACTATTTTTCGGACACACTGCGCAGTAGTACAATAATTTTCTCGGAACAAATGTTCAAATATATGGCATGTATGAATTGTTGGATGTTGTAACGCATTCATCGCGACAAACGTCGAATTTTATATACGAAATACCATTCATTTTTCACGAGCAAGCTCTTCAGCGAAAGGTTGAATTATTGAGAGCACCTGACTTTACATATTTATGGAAACGGTTCGACGAGAACTGAAACTTTTTCTTCGAAGATTTGCTCAATAATTTAACCGTTTGTCCCTCTATTTTTACCCCATTTCGTCCCCACTAATTTGTTTCAGAATCGATGGTGCCGTTTAACACCTTTGCTATTTCGTTAAATCGGACAAAGGTTCTTTCAGATCGTAAATTTGTGAGCGTTAAATCTGATTTATTAATTTTATGAAGTTTATTATGCTGACACTAAATAAAATTATTTTTAAATGAGATATTAACATGTAGATGTTAAAAATTTGTCCATGGTTATTTAATTAATTGAATGTTTATAATAAAAGAAAAGTGTATTTAACTAACCAAAATCGGAGCGTGATTAGAAGCAAGGACATTAAAATTAATAAAAACTAATTAATTACATTAAGTAATATGTTAACAAGAACTAGTTTATAATAATAAAAAGTAGTTATATTAATTAGCACATTAAAAACTAGTTTACGGTAATAGAAACTAGTTAATTACTAGTTAATTTTATTAATAAAAACTAGTTATTAATAGAACGTATTATGTGATATTTTATTTACCACATCATTAACACTATAAATGAATGTATTTCTCGTATAAAATTATCTCCGAAAATTGACCGAGGAAACGATTCTCCTGTTTTTTCTTCGAATAATCAACTTAATATGTCACTTGTTTATATTTACAATATTTTCCAAGAAATGAAGGTGATCTTTCGTTTTTTAATCGCGATTGCATATTTTTCTTTCGATAAATCGATTCCTGGCAACGTTCTGTATAAAAAAAGTATAAGAGCACCGCGTTAAAAAAGTTAATAATTCCTGAGATATTTCAAACTTTTATATGAAGCATCTCATTATAAAATATCAAATACTCAACGAACTATTGATTCTTTAACACTACATCTGTATATTTTTTTAAGCGATACGTTTCGAAGGATCAAGCCGTATAAAAACAAACATACAGCTTCGTTCAAATGAAGAAATGCATTATTTTCTACACGAAACTATATTTTTTATGTAATGAAAATATAAATCGATTCTTGTTGACATTCGACATAAAAAGCGTGCAATGCTGTCAAATTTTTAAAAAATTGAAACTTCAGGAAATATTCTAAATTCTTGCATAAAATGTCTTATTTCTATGAACGAAATATTTTAGAAATTGTATGTCTTTTTATGATTGTACTTTCGTACTCTTTTACGCGGATCATTTCGCAGAACTGATTTACTGCTGCACACAGACTGCAGACAATAATTAATCATTTTTTAATGAAGAAAGAAAATTACAAACAGAAAATGCGATTGTGCAGATCTTTAGTTTTCTTATATTGTTAAATGTGCAGTGTTCAGACATTTCACTAACAAAAACTATCATCTATCTTTCTATTTATATTGTATCTATCTAGTTATCTATTTATCTATCTATTCATCTGTGTACATATAACCCTCATATTTTAATAAAAAAAGGAAACTAACAATAAAACAATTACTACACTATATGTGTTCTTGAAAACTACACAACTTTTATTTGAAAAATTTGTTTCGACAATGAAAGAATCTAGAATTATATGAAGTCGTCATGATACAAAACTGTTAAGAATATAACAAATTATCGCACAACTGGATGTATTAATCCATTAACAAAAGATAGTACTCTATCATTACATTGTATGTATAATTGTGAACACCGTCCTGAATTACTGTTTATCGTGTCGTTCATATCGATTTATTGTATTATAATATTATTTTAATAAATCTTGTATTTGTGTTCGGATTAACATACGCTTACTAATACTCAGTCGTGATCTAATACTGCGTAATTCTAACAAAAACTCACCCTCTCTTTATTCCCTAAAATAATATTACATAATTATATCAAAGCGAAATTGTATTATTTTTGTTTAAATTGAAAATTTATACTGTTATTCATTTAATGTATAAAGGCACTGGATAAAAAAGGGAGTTGTTTCACTTGTAATACCATTTAATACGAATATAATATTAATTTTTTATTGCAATAATAATTAAGAAATATTACGTTTTCGTCGACCAGTGTAAAACCATCACTGACTGTAGCAGTCACTACATAAATTACCAGCTTATCTGTTGGCCCTGTAAGATTATAAGGTAGTATAAGATTATACCATCATAAGATAATAAGAGTATAAGATTAGCTTGACGTGGGTTGTAAATGTACAATCTGGGTAAGTAATGTACTAACTCAAGTCATTATACACGAAGTAGACACTGCAGGTGCAACTATCTTCGACTTGGCACTAGTTAACGTCTAAAATATGTATATATATTGACAATTTTATAAGATTAGACGGTAGTTGAAACGAGTCCACAGTGAACAGACTTCCACACTGTCTGAAAATGAAATACTTTACAACAGGCTACAGCGAACAACTCTCATAACGTAAACCAACAATTTTAATCACTTACACAAAGACAATTTGGTGTGGAAGGTACTTGTGAACTCCTCTAAACTAATTCTAAGCAGCGTAATATGTAACATTTATATTAACACGAAAACTACCAAACCGGTCAAAATGGCCGGATTGGAAGTTTTTTTATTTTTAACTACATTTGTTAAAGAATTGATGTGATTTGATAAAAATTTGGTAAATAATTGATGTGTCTGACACTTTCTGTTTTACCCTTTGTTTATTTAACTTTCTCCTTTACTTGTAATTTCAAGTATGCATTATGTCGGTATGTTTAGTATTAAAAAATGAATTTTATTAACCTATTTGCGAAATAGATTTTTATAAACTGAAAGTTGATTCGCAAATTTACTTTTTAATAATATTCCAATATTAAAACACGTTTTATTTCAAAAATTGCATTCACGTTCTTAAAAATAGCTGGCAACTCATAATATTTAATTAAAAAATATATGAATGGTATTATACTGCTTGCTCATAAATGCGAACACATTACCAACGTGCCTCACAACAAAAATACAAATAAAAGTTTGATCAAATAAACCAGCCTACTTTACAGTATATTTAAAACTTTTATGATGATTTAAATTAGTCGTTACGATGCTTCAGCTTTTCATTGTGCAGATGTTTTGATTGTTTTGCTGATGTTTCACTGTTGTTTACTATCTTACTTCTTCAGGGTTGACCTGGATCTGATTTATGTTTACAAAACGTTGTTAAAACAGCCAAACTGTTAATATAGTGGAAACACAGTTTGTTAGTTTATCTAATTTGCCTATTAATTTAAGTTAATATCGTTTTATTGTGTATTCTTGATTAGCCACTGCTATAAACACAAATCTAAACAAAAACAGTAGCCTAGAAAATACTTAAAGTTGATTTTCTCCAAAATAAACCTTCAGAGGAACAAATTTTATTTTACATTTTCGATTTATTTTCTTATGCAAATTCCCTCCTTTACTGATCGTGCGATTTTATTCATCACTTTAACCTTTTCTAGGCTATTAAATGAGAGTGACTTTAACATTATTTCTACCACGATTTTGTGTATACCTATTTCGACCGAAAGGTGTATTTTGACACTTTCGTTTGAATGCAAATAATTGCCAAAACTGTTGGGATTTCAAATTATCAGTTTAATGTAGATAATTTGAAGAATATATTTATTGATACGTTAATGTGTTTTTATTAGAGATTATCAGGTTGTAATTTCTAGCTTGATTCAACAATCTACAAAATATAAATATAGCGGTGTACACTAAAATGCAACATGGCGGGAAATAAGCGAATATCAAAGTTATGCCGCAACTCCTGTATTTTCCGTTACAACTGAAATCAGGATTCTCTAACCTGGTTATAATTGATATGATGCTGCAAAATGGTGTTGATATTTATATGTAAAATGGTTTAAAATTAGGCACTGTCATGAAATCCCTAAGGTGTCAAAAGACACCTCATGGTTGAAATAAGTATACCATATGCACATTTTTAGATCCAGGATGAGCTGGAAGAAAATGAATTAACTTAACTATTGCATGAAAAGTCAAAAAATTAATTGTGGAGAAATGATTCAACTTAGAGAATAATTTTAAGTTAAAATTTGAAAGGTGTCTTTTCACACCTCTTGGTAGAAATAGTATTTAATGATCTTCGTTACAGTTCGCCGAAATCGCCTTAAAAGAAATTATTACACCGCGATAAAAGAGATAACGTGTCATTTAAGAAAAATAGGGAGTAATCCTGCATTCTCAGGGCGTTTTAATCCAGACAGAAACTGGTCGGGGCATTTTTGTACGTAATACCTTTTCATATCATCAAAAATAACGGAGATATTTCAGGAGAGTAAAATTGAAGTTTTAAAAAAACGAAGGAAAAGTTTTGAGCGCGAAGTTTCTTTATCAAGAAAAGCGGCTTTGAATATTCAAAGGATGAATAAAAACACTTCTATATACAAAGTTTTTTATACAAATTAAAAGACAAACGTTACTGCTATTATGAATGTCTTAAAATCTGGGTTTTGGTCTACTCGTTATATCTTAATATCATATTTCCTTTCGTTACTTGATTTTACATATTTTCTTAAAGACAGCTGATACGTTTTTGTTCGTCCCTGAGGCGAATCGATAAACGTTAAATTAATATTGAATTTTTTTTTCATTTTTTGCAAGATAAATAGTAAAAGTTCATGATAATTATACTTTCACTTTTTTTCAACACTGAAAAAATTTAAGTTTATTACGAAAAACAGTGATATGCTCACGTCAAGATGGATAGCAGTTTTAGTAATATTTTAATCAACGAAATAGTACTTTCCAAGAGTAATTACTTCGTTCTGCTCTATCCTTTTATCGTATCCCCGTTATCCAATAAGTAAGAGTAGAAATAGAGCTACTTCAATCAAGAGTATTCGCTGCAAGAGAAAAGAAGAAATAAGATTTCTAAATAACATTAATCACATGCTTCATAGTGATGAATCGTAGCTACGTTACAAATCATATAACTTACTGATAATTCGGATTTCAAATTTGTTGAGAATCTGGTGTATGAATTCGTCATCGAAAATATTAATGATGGCGTAGCATCTTTTATAACATTATGAAATTTAATAAAACGACGACATTTAAAATATGAGAAACCTTTAAATACGCCTGTCTTATTAAAAATTTGATCACTTACTAATTGAAAATACTATGTATCATATACATATATCAAATTAAGTACCTCGATCTATGAGTAACAAATATAACAAAATATTTTGAAAGAATATAAATAATAAATGTATTATATTTATTTATAAGAACATGAATAATAAATATAACAAAATGTTGGTTTATTTCAAATTAATATACTCATGATGCAAAAATGAATTGTGTTGAGAATCACTGAATATTTATTTTAAACAGAGTAATAATAAAAGCAATAAATATGCTGCACATTGAATGTCAGATTTATCCACGAACATTTCATCACAACTTCATTTCGTGTGCGGATTTCGTATAATAGACTTCCCTCCGAGTCAATTCATTAATAATAAAATTTCTTTAAAAATCAAATCAAAGCTATATTTAATCGAAATAAATTATCGAAATTATGAAATAAATATATTTCATATATTCGTATGAATGCGAATAATAAACATGTTGCATATACCCATATGAATGCAAATAATAAATATAATAAAATATCATGAAATAATACGATTATGATTCCGGACTAATAAAAAAAGACAAGATGACCTTGAAATGACCTTGAAGACACCCATGCATTAAAAAATTAGTAATTCCATTTGACTCCCCATTTAAAATACTAAAGGACACGTGTAACTTTGTTTTTCTTAAATCACACGTCTTTTAGATTTTTTGCAATGTCAACTTAAATAAAAAAAAATATTGCGAAACAATTTGGTAAGATTTCTTAAGAATAAAAATATAACCCAACCAAATTTTCCACAGTTTCATTGTTATGCAAACAATATTTTAATGTCTGAATTTTAAACACCACTCAGCTATAAGGTTTACGACACAAATAATTCATATCGACGAATTTTATTATAACCGAACACGTATAACTGCTTCGTTTCATACAAAGTACGAAATATTGCGACTAATTGTAGCATAAAAGGGGCTATTCGAACAGTACCGACGATAAAGGAAGTTTCTCCTTTAGAAATTCAGACACGCTCGCCCAGGTCGTTTGAGAATTCATTGCTGGCCAGCATGATTAAGGCGTCACGGTGTATCCCTGAATGGTCTTTCAGAAATTCGCGGCTCTTTCACCATCCCCACGGTTGGAAACCGTTCACGCGTTTATATCGACGTTTACGAACTTCGTAGCCGCTTTTTCTTGGAGTTCTTTGAATCCGGTTCCGTCATCGGTTGCGCGAAGAAAGCCAGACTTTCCAGCTATGAGTCAATGGTCGACGAAGAAAAATTTTATGTTCACCAAACATCCGAACGGGACACTTACAGAGAACTTGAATTAAACGAACTGAATTCTAACAAGCGACTGAATTTCAGGTTTTTATCTTTGGACAATGTATTGTTGCAATTTTAAAACACGGGACTGTAGAATCGTGAAGTTAAATGCTGTAAGTTGAGTGCATAACGTTCTTTCAAAATTTGTTAGTTTCTTGATCTTAAATTCTCAATTTTTCGACGAATATTTTCATTACTTATTTTCATCGAGGATCCAGGTTCATAAATTTTCAAATTTTCTGATCTTCAAAATTTCAAGTTATTAAATTTCATAATCCTTAATTGCTGAATTTCCAAACTTTCAATTTTTTAAGTTACCAAATCCATGTTTTCCTACATTTCCAAATTCTCAATTTTTCAAGTCACCAAATGTCTAAATTTTTTTAATTCCCAAATCATCAATTTTTCAAGTTTCTTAATCTTCAAATTCCCAAATTTCCATATTCCTATATTTCCCAATTTCCTAGTCCTCAAATGCCCAAATTTTCATATTCCAAAATTTTCAAATTTCTTGCTCCTTAAATTTCCTAATTCCCAAATTAAAAAATTCACAATTTTTTAAACTTTCAACTTTTCAAATTGTAAAATTTCCACATTTCTGCCTTAGTTATCAAATAGCCTAATCACTGAATTCCTGAATTTATAAAATTCAAAATTCCCGACTACCTAAACTTCTAATCTGCTAAATTCACAAATTTCAAAATACCAATGTTGATAAAGTACCAAATAATCAAATCACTAAAGTTACCATATGTCAAGTTTTCAAATTTCCAAATTCGCAAATTCTCAGATACTCAAATTACCGAATTACCAAATTACCAAATTATCAAATTATTAAATTGCAAAATTATCAAATTGCCAGATTTAAAAATTGCCAAATTGCCAAATTGCCAAATTACCAAATTACCAAATTACCAAATTACCAAAATTACTAAATTGCTAAATTACCAAATTACCAAATTACCAAATTACCAAATTACCAAATTACCAAATTACCAAATTATTAAATTGTCAAATTATCAAATTTCCAAATCTTAAAATTCTCATATTACCAATTCCCAAACTCCCAAGCTCTCAAATTTCCAAATTTTTCAGTCTCCACATTCCTAAATTCTGAAATTCTCACACCTCAAATTTACGGAGTGGTACATATTGTCAACAAATATCGGAACTCCGAAATATTATAAATATCAATGCATATCGAGTGTCTGAGGTCTCCATTACACGAGTCTGTCTATCCATAAATATGGCCCGTTTCTTCCCGAATTTATAGCAAGGTTATTCTCCATTAAATCCCCATTTATTTCTTATTCAAGAAATACCACGGATCCTTTTATCCGAGAAAGTGGATCTTTCACGGGAAACACTCATAACAGTTAACCCCTTAACCTACAATTTTCCAAGCAGTTGCGTCATACACAGCGAACTGATTATTGCTACAATGTGAAACCAAACAAAGAAAGTTAAAATGTTAGACACGTTTTGTATTTTGCGATCCACGATTGTGCAGATTATAATTACAATTGAACCCAAAATTCAATTACGATGAAAATACGAGGCTCATTTGTTATATTTTACCTATAGTGCGCGATATTTTGCAACGGATTAATGATTCCCGAGTTAGTTACACCCACCGATTACATTTGTTTTGATTACTTCGGTTATTCATTAATCATGATTGCAATTGTAATCGTTATGCGGATAATAATGCATTTATGGTACATCGAAGTCTACAAAATAAACATAAATCACCTAATCTATAGTATCACATAGATCACTTGGCAGACCCCGATATGTCATAAATACGTCAAGATCCGCTGTCTGGTAACCATTAATCACGCACATGTTTCGTTAATTGTTAATCAGAATACTTTTTGCGCGATTCTATCATAAGCATGATAAGTCAAATCAATAAAACGTAAGGGAGAAACAATTCAATATGTGTGTAAAAGTTTTTCAAGGTGGTTTGCCTTTTATTTCAATAAATTGACGAGATTATATGAACCAAAACGTACCAAAACAGACAATATAACACACCTTTTTTTGTATCGATATTATTCAAAGGGATATGACCCGAATCCAAACACTGCAGGCCGAGGATTAAACTGTTACGTGGTTATGAATCAGTGGAATGTGCACGAATCTCGTTTCCCCGTATTGAATTCGACACATAGAAAACTCGGGATAACTGAAAAGAGTAGCGATTCAATTAAATTAAACTCGAGAGATGAATAATTTTTGCAACGGGAATCATCGACGAGTGTTACGCTATACCGTGGTCGGGAAAGTTCGAAGAGTGCAGGCAATTCCGTTTCGAGAACGTGAAATTATGTTTATCCAATGAATTTTAGACAAGTCTGTAGGTCGAAATCTGATTTCGTATTCATAGCGAACGTATAAATGTTGATCAAAATGAAACGGGTAGTTCAATCTTTCTGAACGCTGTAAACGAGAGTTTATAGAATCGAAGGTCTACCGTACAGTTTTATAAACAGCAATAAAAATGATTTCTGGTGGATACAGAAGCAGCACGAATTTAGAATTAGTCATTTTCAAATAATCACAATGCCGCATGTAAAATGCGTAGAACTGCACGTTGGAACAACGAACAATGTCGAAAATGTACCCCATATTCATGTTTCGGATAGTCTCTTCAATTTAATGAGTGCAGAAACTGTATTTGTCTATGGAAAAGTACTTGTTTTCTCTCATTCAGCATCCAGGATCCGTCAGTTGATGACTCCTACATTTGTTTAGGGAAAAGTTGGGATCGTTCATCATTGTTTTGCATTTTCATTGATTGTGATTAAATTTAAATAAAAAATTCAAAAAATTTATTTAATATTATTATTATTATTATTCAATCGTTGTAACAATAATTATATTGTATAATCAATTTAATGAGCTTAATAATAATATATAAAACATTGTAAAAATAATATATAATTATTTGAATCATTGTAGCAGTAATTTATAATCACTTCAATTATAGTAAAAATAATAAATAATCATTTTTATGAATTATATATTTTATTTCCTACATAATAAACACTGCACAAGATAAGAAAAATAAACTGAATGAAACGTTATTATTTTGAAATACGTTTATTATAGTTGCAAAATACCGTAATAAGATATCACGTATTGAGCTCCGTCGAAAACAAAATGGCGTACAGCACGTAAAGTAACGAAATGGCGCACGCAATATCGAGATCCAAAACCTTCATATTTTTCAACCGATTATTTTCTAGGTTTTCTTATTCTTTTACATAGTCATTTTTTTAAATTTAAAGTCTTCTTATAATTCATGTAACTATCTATTTTAACGTGAGCTATTGGAAGTGAGATCAAAAGTATTTGGAACAAGTATTATTCTAACAATTTACGAATATAAATTTTGTATAAAAAGGAGATAGTTGAAAATAACAAAATTTCGTATTCGAATAGAAATGTATTTCTTTATTTATAATACATTCGAACGAAAAACTATTTGTTACTCTTGAAATAACTCTATTTTGTTTGAAATATAAAAAATGAGTGATTATAACTTCATTCGAGAAAAAGAATTATTCTAAAAATTATATAGAATTACTCTAAAATCACAAAACTATGTTAAATTATAATAATCCTTACTCGATTCTTATTTGAAGAAGATCCTAATTTTATTTAATTATAACTTAAGTATTTAAAATAATTCTCGGGGTACATTCAACACCAGGAACATTTTATTTTTGTATTTTCCCTGATATTTAAAAATTTCGAATAATAATTAAAAGTGCTATAGAATTACCTGTCAAACGTTAAATTTCTTCAGCAATTTGTGTACAAAAAATTTGCCAAAAAAAAATCACCTATTTTATGGTACTACGAGCTAGAACCCTCTTTTAATAATTTTTTGTCATTATTTCTTCTTCCACTTATTTTTTTACACGGAGGAAATCCTCAAAAGATACTCCATCCCCCCAAGAAAGGGAGACAGGGTAGTGCGGGATTTCTAGCCACTAAAACCTCCACGATGATCTACACCGAGCATGATGGGGGAATTTCACGACTCTCAGAACACCATCGGTGGTTTCCTTCTTCACCTATGTTTCACAGTTTCATAAAGTTTAAAGAAATTGAAACATTTGTAACAATATTATAAACCATCTCTTTTTGTGTTTCGAATACAGTAGATAAATTATTATACTTGAAAATAAATTATAAATTATTATATACATATAAATTATTATGTAGGACAGATATTTTAATTATAATATTGCAATGTTATTTGTTTAACAATAATGTATGTATTTGATCGTGAAAGTATTCTTACTTTTAAAGTATAATAAAGTGAAATTAAATATTTTCATTTTTTGCACATGTTCATTATTTTTCATTATCAACTGCGCAAGACAAGATCATTAATAAATTTGTTTCCATTTGTAGCAATTGAACATTACTGGATTGTATCATACGAATAAGTATAAGGTAAAATCCTTGGACAGATTATATTTTTTAGCATGACAGAATTTAATGTTGCTAGCAGGCAAATTCAACGGTACATTTTTTATTTGACTTAATTGTCTGCAGTTTGCTTTGATTGTTCATATAGAAGTAATATTCAGTATTTATGTTAAAAGAATTGAATTTTTAGGGTCATAACAATTGTCATAACAATTCTTCAAGTTTATTTTGTTATCTAGAAACTAATAGACGATAAATTATTATTAACGAAGGAGTAATAATTTTTACACTTCAATATGATTTTTATTGTGTTCTTCAAATATAGCTACATCTTGTAATAAGTTAAAAAACTAGTTAATAAATTAGTTCACTGGTTGATATACAAATATACTTGAAATGATTATTGATTCATCCTTTCGTATAAAAACTATACTATTATCACGGAAGTGAAAATAACAGCAATGAATTTTCCAATCTGGAACCTCTTTCTTAATGGCAGAAGTATCCAACCCTTCAATCGAATTACAAGCTGCTAGAAAAGTTAGCGTGTTCTGCTGGGAATTCAATTAGTGCATCTTTATTTTTCATCTTATCGATGGATACTTGTTTGTGTCGAGTAACTGCATTCTCAACGACCTTCGATTATCTTCGTCGAGAGCGCAGGAAAATTTAGCAGAAGCTAGTGGAAAAGTTTGTAATTACCTTGTTTCGCTTATTTCAATGTTTGTAGAAAGTCAGATATCGCTCGAGAACGCCATTAAAGGCTGCAATAAAACAGAACGGCACAATCTTCTTGTGCTGGAAAGAAATATGCCAGTAAATTGACCGTGATCCGTTATGGGTTACACAAAAAACGATCTCGATGCATAAAGTGAAATACAATAACTGCTGCAGGAAAATCGTTCTCACCATTTTCATACCATTTTTTACTGGAAAATGTTTTCAGTATGTCGAAGTTTATTCCTATCAGCATTCGTTATACCGTTTTTAATACTGTAAAACGAGTGCAGTGGTCTGCACAAGTTTTCAGAACATTTCTTGCTTTACAATAAATAAAGAATTAAATATTTCGATTTGTACTCAGTTTGTTTGTGAACAATTTAATTGTACTGTATCTTTCTTATTAATATTTTTCTGCAAAATTTTCTTTGTTGTAAACAAATTCTTTATTTAGATATTTACAATATTTTGTAAAAAAAAAAACGTATTTGAGGTTATCTTAAATATGAAACACATGCTTAGTCCGTAATCTTAAGCAGTAATTGTACACACATGATAGTTTACTGTAATGTTTTATAAATCGTTACACAGCTTTACTGTCGTCTACTTTCCTTTTCGTATAAATAAAACTCGACTCATACATTTATCCTCACAAACCGAGAGTTTAAAGTTAGACAACGTTAATTCTAAAAACAATAAGTTGAAGTCAAACAACGCTGTCTGGTTAGCGTTCTTTGACTCTCAATTTCACAAAATGAAAATGTATCAAAAAACTTTTAAACTATTTATTCATAATAACATCTTTGTAGTTGAAGTGTACGACTTTTGTGCTCGTAAATCTGTTATTAGCATAAAAAGTGAATTTTTGGAGTTAACGTTATCTGACTCTAAACCCTGGAAACATCTTAGCAAAGTTTGTCGCTTGAGATCTCGAACATCCCTGTATATGTAAGCTAGAAAAGAAACTTCACGTGAATTTAATGGCTGTTTCTATCCACCTCAATGTCGAACAAATTGAAACCTACAAGTTTGTTTTCTGGAAAAGAGTAAAATTAAGTCACAAATAAAAACGTTGCATTGAAACGCAGTATGCAGCTCAAAATGTAGATTCTAATACTTTCAGAACATTTCTTAATTGCTATAAGAAATTTTTTGTGTAGAAGTATTCTTATGCACCCCATTCTACGGTAACATAAAATTAAAATTAAATTAAGATAGTAAAATTAAAATGAAGTATAAAAATTAACACAAATAAAAATTAACAAGGTTAACTATAATAATATTCAAGTTCAGATGTACTTGTAATAAATTTTGCGAAAATAGAATTATAAAACTAAGCCAGATATATTAAACTGAGAGGTAATAATGAAGAGAGATAATGAACAGAAAAAATATTATGAATAAAAGGAGATAAATAACATAGTATCAGCCAATTACACTGTTTTATTTGATGCTATATATGTCAAACACATTGGTTGTTTTAGTAAAAAGAAAAAACGTGATTACCCTGTCACAAATTACTTTTATCTATATCAAAAGGATTATTTAAAATATGTAGACTACTGCTCACTTTTTATTAATGTTAAAATATTCATTAAATATATTTCTCGACAATTTTATTCTTCTCGTCAAATTTACTTTTCTCTGAAAATGTCATATTTACTTATTTTTTTATATACATTATTTTAAATTATTTTATTTATTAATATTGTTCCTTAATCGTATTGTGTTATATCGTTTCTTTTTTAATGATTATTATTCATTTTAATATATAAATATTATTTATTATTTAATAGTTGTTTTAAAAATAGGTCTGGACTTAAAAAAATAACGTCATATTAGGTAAATTTGAAAAATGCAGGACATTTACTTATTTGAGTGTTTCATTTAAATAAATTTTCGTATTTCATAACAAAAATAAAGTTTTCCAGTTTTCTTTATAAATTTGTTAAGTGTTTCATGGGTATTATTTTTTTGACCACTTTCAACTTTTTTATACTTTTTACCATACTTACGTACCAAATTTTTCAATGATTTTGAATTATCGATTTTTATACAATTTCGCTCAAACGTAACAATCGATTAATTTCACAACGACAACAATTAACAACAATTCATTAATAGAACGTGTCAAAAGCAAATTATTGTTTATTCTATCTCCATTATAACTTATGCGTAAAAATAGTTAGACAGCACTTCAAAGCTGACAGGTACAGTTAATTTCCCCTATTAATTCAAAAATAGGAATAAAGCAGTTAAATATCGAACTAAAAACGTTGGAGTGGATACTTAAAAAAAAGTTCAGTAATTTGAAAATCAAAAAAAATTTCGTACTTCGCTGAAATGTAGTTCAAGTGACGACTGTAGGGAAAGCATTGTTTGTTTCAACACTGAAACGGTTGTAGAGATAAGGACACCCTCTTCAAAAGACTGTGAGTTTTCATATTATACTGAATACTTGCAAAACTGTACAGGAATTGTACGAAAAAATTTTGAGATTCGGGAAATTATTAATGTGGGAATTGGTCAATTGCAAATTTGCAAAATTAATAAAGGCCACTTAGAAATTTTCGGAATTTGACAATTTAGAGCCTTGGAAATTTAGAGGTTTACAAATTTAAAAATTTTGTAGGTTAGTAATTTGAAAATTGGTCAACTGCAAGTTTGATAATTTAATGATTTGGAAATTTGGAAATTCTGGAATTTGCAGACTTAGAGATTTGCAAAGTTGGAAACTTGACAATTTGAGAATTAACAAATTTTGGAAATTTGACAATTTAGATCTCGAAATTTAGAGGTTTACAAATTTGGAAATTTTATAAATTAGTAATCTAAAAATTGGTGATTTGCAAGTTTGCTGATTTGGAAATTTAGAAATTTAGAAATTTAGGAATTTAGGAATTTAGGAATTTAGGAATTTAGAAATTTAGAAATTTAGAAATTAAGAAATTTAGAAATGTAGAAAATTAGAAATTTAGAAATTTAGAAATTTAGAAATTTAGAAATTTAGAAATTTAGAAATTTAGAAATTTAGAAATTTAGAAATTTAGAAATTTAGAAATTTAGAAATTTAGAAATTTAGAAATTTAGAAATTTAGAAATTTAGAAATTTAGAAATTTAGAAATTTGGAAATTTAGAAATGTAGAAATGTAGAAATGTAGAAATGTAGAAATTTAGAAATTTAGAAATTTAGAAATTTAGAAATTTAGAAATTGAGAAATTGAGAAATTTGGAGATTTGGAAACTTGACAATTTGAAAATTAAGAAAATTTAGGTATTTGACAATTTACAATTCTGAAATTTTAAAGATTCACAAATTTGAAATTTTGGTAATTTGAAAACTTTCAAATTTGATAACTTTAAGATTAAAAATTTTAATAATTATCACAATACATATTTCTCCGTGTCCAAAAGAGACCTTTGTACTCGACTGTACGTATATCTTGTCAAACGATTTCAAACTAGACTCGCAAGGTAAGGTCCTAAGGTGTAACGCTAATTTTTTAATGACCCGTTACACAATGGTAGGGCTCGAAAAACTAAAGCTAATGATATCCGGTTTTTGGGGCAGACAATTATTAATTTAAAAGATATTTAACGTTTAAATGACTACTTATCTTTACCTTACGAAGCATGAACATTTTCCTCAAAAGCGGTTGTAACGTTGTCAGTCTAGTTATTCTAGTATTCTCTCTGTCGCGATTTCGAATCCCATCAGTCGTATTTTTCTGCTCCCAGAACGGAAGATTTCTTAAGCTTTATCATTATGCAAAGACTCATCAAAAAGTTAACATTACACCTTGAGAGTTTTCTTTGCAGCAGTGATAACAGCAATAGGATAGCATGTTAGGGATGAAATCCTGCATAATGATTTTCGAATAAAACGGGTCTATGAATTTCTTCAAAAATATATGTGATTCCATCATTATACAGAACAAAATATTCTGAACATAGAACATAGCGAATAAATACCCCAAAAATTTAACGTTTAAACAGAAATCTTCATATGTGAACGTGAAATGAATAACTAAACTTCTAACACTTCTGCAAAATCAATTAATGAATTCTTCACACAAGCTCTACTGAAAAAACATATTTGTTAACAAGTGACTTATTGTTAGCGAAGATTTATTGAAGGATATTCTACATATACTTTTACAGTTTTGTTATTTTTATATGAATATTTACAGTTTTCCTATTCTGATATTTTATCGTTCTCCTATTTTGCTACTTTACTGAATTTAGTATTCTCTTGATTTAGTATTTCATTATTTCATCACTGTACTTATGAATGTAGTAAGAGTATCACTCAGAAGAAGATAAAATTGGTCTGAATACAAATTTCATGAGATTACTCTTTCGTCAGATTACTCTTCTTTAGTTTCAGTTGTACAAATAAAATGTCAATTGCAGTTTTATTATTTTATAGTGATATTTCTTATAACGTAATTGTTCTTATATTTAGTTCATTTTATAAGTACTCTGAAATATTCAGGTGAAGTAATAGTGGTAACAGGAACATGTTTATTTTGCGTGGTTAAGCAGATTTTAATGTGACGTGACGCATTATTTGAGTCTTTGTCATGTAGTGATGGGTTTAAACACGTTGCTAGTAGGTTAACATAGATCGATATAACATTTTGAATAAAAGAAGCAGTACTTAAGTAGATTCGAATCCAAACACGACATACACGAATCCTTTATAAATATTTTAGAAAATAAAATATATTTCCTGGTTGGACAAGGTCGACAATTTTTTGAATATCTGAAATTCTTCATTGTTCCAAAATCATTTTTCGTAGCCCTCATCAAAACTATTGTTATTTTTGTGTGTAATCTCATTGTACAACAATAATTGGCTTTATTTGCTTTATGAAATAAGCATTATTTGTTTCAATTAAAAAAAAAATGATAAAAACTAAAAACTAAAAAAAAAAACTTCGATTCCCTACTGATCTAAAAATTAAATTCAGTTCACACTAAACTACCGTCCCCAAACAACGATCCCTCGAAATAAATCACAATTTCCTCGAAAAATAAATTCTTTCTAACTGTCGAAAGAAACAATCGAAGAAAATCAGCAGGAAACAACCAAGAAACCACAAGACGCCGTCTGCGGTCGTGCAAGAATAACGAAGTTGTTCATCGCCCTCGGAATCGAAAATAATAAGGTCCCGAAGGATTAATTTTTCGCGGGAGCGACGAGCGTTTCATAAAGAGGGTGTCTCGCCCTCGTTGAGAAGCAGAACGCGGTGCGCCGCGACGAAATTAAAACAGAAAGATTGGCACGACGTCAAGGGAACATATCCATGGGTAATTGAGCGAAGCAAATGCGACGCAACACCATGGGTCGAGTTGACGTCGCCGCAGAAAACTGTGCTTGCTTGCTTGCTTGCAGAAACAATGATCGCCTGTTACGAGCTATGAATGGGTCAGCTTTGTCCGCGACCGGGGATACAGCCACCTTTTTTCCTCGTTTCCTGTGTCGGGATGAAAGAAAAACTGGGGGACAAACGGAAACGATGAACGATATTCCTTCCCCAATGCAATGTTTTTCATGACCACATACCGTGTTTTTGTTAGGCTTTTGCGTATGAAATAACCGATTTCGAAAACGGAAAGTCAGATTTAACAACGTAGTGTCGTAAAATAGCACTTATCGCATATCGGTTTGAAGCTTAAACTATAATAGAAAAGTCTGTTAAATCTTTCGATAATATTTTGAATATGACTGTCGATTACAAAAAATGTTATTCGATTTATAAGTAAAAGTTTGACACAAATTCATGACAGAAAAGTAATTAAAAATAGCATTTATTCTACAACTATTTGAAACACAAGTGAAAGTGAATTTAATGAAAGTTACTATATTATTCGTTCATTAATGTATTCCATAAAAATTAACTATTTGTTTAAAAATTCCTCTTATTATGTGTTAACATATTAAGTGGACGATTTTGAAATATTAGAAATCTGACAGAATTTGTGTTAATGTTCTATCAATTTGAAGCTTAAAATTCAACAAAATTAATTAGGTAATTTTAGTAATATTTTAAATAAGAAATGGCTGGTTGTCACATGTAGCAAACAATGATCGATTTCAGAATATCTAAATTACGAAACAATTTGATGATATTTATCGTAAAGTTGTAATTATGTCACATGAATTTAAAGCTTGACATTCGTTGAAAATGACTTTACAAACCTTTCATTAATGTTTTTAATATAAAATCGTTGGATAACCATCTCACTGCACACTGCATAGGATAATCGATGAGACACCTTCTTGATCACCAGCCAGTTTGTATTAACATTTATGAAAAGTTTACGTAATTATTTTCAGCAAACTTCTCTCATATCTTAAATGTAAATGTAAATGTAAAATACTCACGATTTGGTTATTCAGTATTATTAAAGTATCAGATAAGTTAATTAACGAATATTACCTGGAAAAAATGACTGTAAATGTGATATAAAATAGTTACATTTTGTAAAATACTCTGCTGATGCTAATACAAATGTAACCTAAAACGTCTTGTTTTGAAATATATTTGACTGTAACTAACTATGAATTATCAATTAGTCAATTAAAAATTTATTAGAGAAATGTAAGAATTTTAAATTAATGAACTGAAGAGTAATTGTGAAAACGTATAAAGTTGAAATTTATTAATTTAAGATTAGTTGTGAAAACGTATGAAGCTTCAATTAATCAATTTAAGATTAATTATGAAAACGAATAGAGTTTAAATTAATTATTTAGTATTGATTATGAAAAACCTTTGGAGTTTAAATTAATCAATTTAAAACTAATTAATCCATTTACTTATTCACACCTTAATTAAAAATTTCATCTTACTTATTTATATCATAATTAAAATCTAATTGTCATCTAAACAGAACACTCTTAAAGATCTTTGATTCCTCGATTTTAAAATTTGCAGTTCTCAAAAATTTACAATTGTAAAATCAATTTAAAGATTTAGAATAAAATCTATTACGAAATAAAATATTAAATTAAACTAAGTATGGAAGGATAAGAATTTTTTTTATTAGAGTAAAAGCAACTTCAAAAAATGGAAGCAAAAGTTACTAAAAAGAATAAAATAATAAAATTAAAGCAAAATTATCGTCGAATGTTATAATTTGAACAATGTTATGATTGTCATGTTAATTTGAAATTCTTCTTTAATCTATTAACATCAACTTTTTGAAATTGACGTCAAAGATCGGAATAAATTAAGACAAATTCTTTACAAATAACTTAAGTAAACATCTCCTTGAAAAAGAACAAATATGTCGTAAAATTCTTACGTAGAAGAACGATGTAACAAATTGCACTTAATTATTTAAAATTGGTGCTGCCTTTAAAAGTTGATATCAGTAGAATACAGAAAAATTCAAATTAACTCACATATAATATTCAATGATAATTTTACTTTAATTTTATTACTCTATTCTTTTTAATTTTCTCTCAAATCGGTTTTGTTTTTATCAAAATATTGTTATTAGTATCGCGATCTCAAAAAAAAAGGATAAATTACTGAACCGTTGCTAAATGAGTGGTAGTAGCGCGATAATTTGTGTTGACCAGTTAGATGGCATGATACATCATGAAGAGATGAACATAAAAGTTCATAGCAAGCCAAATTAATGGCAGAGAAAAGTTGAATGGAACGAGGTGGGCGGATCAGAAGGAGCATTATTGTTTTTCTGTGATAATAGTTGTGATATACGATCATCGAGGACTTTTAAATCCAGGTCATCCCCATGAAACATCGTGATTAACCATAGATTCAAACGTTGTATTTTGTAATTTATCTGCGGTACTTGAACTTAACCTAACATTAAGTTGAAGATATATCATGTTTAGTAAAACGAAAATCACATGTTGGAAAAATAGGTTACTAATTATACTTACCTTACTTTGAACAAAAACGTTAAAAACAAGCAGAAATGTTATTATTAACAAGTTTCTTATCAATTGTTAATTATTAGGACTCCTTTGGGCAATACGTCATTTTACCTCGAGTGTAAATATAAAGCATTTAAAGACAAGAATATCAAAGTTTTGTCATTTTTTGTCATGCTATTGATTGACGTCGTTAATGTCATTTTCAACATTTTTCACAATTATCTTATCATTTTGTACCCTTGCTTTTCTATGATATTTTTGTTCTTCCAAATATAACAAAATATAGACATTTAAGCTTGTTAAGATGATTGAAGTTGTTTAATATTTAAAAACTGCATATATTTTCTAAAGATAAATATAGTGTACTATATTGTTTTTAGTATGTATGTATTCGATCAGTGTATATTTAATACAATCAAGCACAATACGGATTTAATACAGTTAAGTCATAAAATGACTATTTCAAGTATTGTACACATAACTACTAAAAAATGTGAATATTATTACATACATAATATTCAATCAATCTAATAAATAAATGGCAATTTTGTACTTGTTACTTTCACAAAATAACATATGTCTGAAACTATCCAAAAACAAGAATTTTCGAGAAAAGCCGGAACACCGTTTAAAGTTGCACGACTGCATTAAAGTGTAACCAGAGCTTCGTGTTTATGAACACGAGTCTTCTCAGAACTTAATTATCGCGTCTAACATCAATTTCAGACACCAATTAGTAAATACCGTTCGCATCAGCAACAACGGAATACTTTCTCGAACAAAGAATAAAAAAAAAAGGAGGATGAAAAACCATGCGGCTTACGGAGGGAAAGCGAACGCGGTAGAGAAAAAAAACCCGAAGAGGGGGTAGAAAAAAAAAGGTAGGGAAATCGAGATAGTTGTCAGCTCGTCGTTGATAGCAGTCGGATGCATTATGAGGCCTCGATGTGAATTTTCAGGCCGCGGCTGAATTCGCATTTTCCAGCTGAAGAATGATGCGTCGCATCCGTGGAACCAGCCAACCACCCAACCCAGCCAACTTCCGCAACTCTATATCTGTTTGTTCTCGCATCCGCGTGTGTGCATCGGTTATTTGCACCAGCCTAGAATGCATACACGTATGCACAGGTTGGCGGGGCAGGTGTGTTTGCCAGCATCTCGAGGCCGCTCGAAGAAGACCAAGCGGGTGCGTGCGCGTGAACGCGGATGACTTTTTTTCTGGTTCGAGCACGAACGCGCCTCGAGAGTCCATCCACGAGACAGAAATTACTAGAGCCGGGGCTCGATTGCAAGCCCTCCGGGCTGGAATGAGATACGAGACGATCGAAACCGCGGGAAAAATGTAAAGGACGAAGAAGAAACTAGAAGAGTTTGCCAGTTGTTGACCGCACTGCTTTAACCCAATTCTTCGGGATGTGTCATGGACACTTTGTCATGGACACTCCAAGTCATAATAACACATTTGTCTCTCAAAGATTGATTATCTTATCTTTTTCATAGACACATCTTTGTCTACCTATCTTTTTTTCAAACGTATTTATCTTCGATAGACATATCTTGCTGTTAGTATATCTACCTTGATAGACATGTATTTGTTTATCTTACTTTGACACGTATTTCTATTGAAGATAGTCACATCTTTGTCTATGTATTTTTGATCAAATTATATTTGATTATCTATCTTCATCTTGGTATATCTATCTTTGCACATATTTGGTAGACATATCTTCGTCTACCATATTTCTTCGTGTGTCTTTGCTCTATCAGCTATAAGCTGATCCATCCAAAGCTATATAAACTATCTTTGATCTCTCTAACTAAGACACGTTTGAATTTTCTCAATTGTGGAGATTTTTCAAATGAAAGGAAAAAATGAGATATTAATACTTTACACATGAAAGTATTTTTCCTGGTGATACATAACAATCTTAAAACTTTCTAGTTGAAAAATTTAAAACATAAAGCAACATTTCATACACAACAAGAATGTAAGTTGAGCCGTTCATTTTGAAAATGGCGGGAATCAATTTTTTGTTAATTAAGGGTTATTTTGTTATTATTATTTTGTTGTTATTTAAGGGTTAACAGTTTCAATAAATTTAAAAATATTACTCAGCACTAATAAATTTTTATTCTACTTTATGATATTAGATACTGTATGTATATTATCCAATAGTGTTAAAAGTGGTGACTACAGAAATAAAAGAGTGTGCAATTTTATATAAGTATCAAATCATTTGATAGAAAGTGAAAGTAAAGCAACATAGTTTTTAAATATTAAAGTAGAAAATATAACAAATGGCGATTCATTTTATTACGAATTTCAATGAAATTATTTTTGTTAATAATTTTCATTACTTTATATGTATATTTTGAATTTTATTTGGTATTTAACGTATTAAAATATTCATAATGAACGAGAGGTATTAATAATAATAAATCCATCATGTCCTTATATTTGTCTGATGTAGTTGATCTAGTTTTTTTTTTGTATACAAAAAAGATAATTTTATATACATATCTGAAATTGCTTGATCTTCTTTGTGTGGTAATAAATCAAGAATTTTAAATTCAACATGCCATTCCATCGAAGTTTTGTGCCATTTTATATGGTGCATCATAAAAATAATAAAATTCCTTGGAAATGAGAATTTTATCGGTGTGGCGTTATTGCCCGAAAAAGTATTTTTATTACCGGCTTCACTTACTGAATCGCAGTTATAATTTTTGTTGAAATCACTCTGTGTCATATTTTTGTTTTAATAAAATAAACCACAATACGTAATTAATTACGTATATCTAATACTGGTAATCACCCAAACTCCCACTACCCAAATACTATAGAATTTGCATTATTTTGTATATCGATTGCTTAAAGATAAAAATATCGTATTAACTTTTACCTATTGTTATTATCTTCATTTTCTTCAAATACAGACTTGCCCCATTTTCAAAATAAGCATTTAATATATTTTACCTTGCATTTAATCGTATCTAAAATTCGAAATTTTTTGCAAAAGTCTCGATCGCACCGTAATCCCGGTTCCGTTGATATTTCAAAAAAATGTGATTCAACCGATAAAACGTAGCCGAATAAGCATCTCGGAAAACATTCCAAGAAATTGGTTAATTTTAGACCCCGATAACGGAACAGGCCCTTAAAGACTGAGATAGAGGGAGAGAAAACTAAAAGATAGGAAGTCCATTCTTGTCTGCTTCATTAACGAACGCAAGGGCGCGGTGGCTGAAAGAGATTGGAAGGTCGACGTGGGGGATGAAAAAAAAAAGTAAGGACAAGCCTTGAGGGGTGGAAAAAGAGACGACGCGAAATCGTGACGGTCAAGTCGTGTTTCAGCTTAGGTAGCTGAGGATTGGATCGGAGATATAACCGCGAGGACGTGGGCGGAGGAGCCGTCTCAAGCTTTAGAAGCTTTAAGCAGCCCCATTTTTTCGCTGAGATTTTTCGAGGGTGGAACAGGCCGAGATTTACTTTTCTTTTGATACGGGGACCGAATGAATAATAATAGCGACGATGGGGAGAGACGTCGGGAAAGTAAGGCATTGGCAACCGAAGGATATCTTAAGGGATCTTCCGAGTATGTCCATTTCGAAAAAATCTACCCGTTTTTTAACATTTTATAGGCTTATATTATGCAAACGGAATCTAAATGTAATGCAGATGGATTTAATAAAATATTCGTAACGTGTTACTATATATTTCTATATACATATAATATTACATTATTGTATAATAGTATTATAAACATATATACGTATATGTAGAATTATACTACATATGTAAATATGTATGGACATAAATAGTATTGTGTATAACACTACATACTACATATGTATGTAGTATGTACTGTAATTGTATTATGTATATATAAAATTTTACATGTATGTAGTATATGTAGTACTATTATAGTACTATACACATACTTGTATATTCTAGTATATAATAGTATAATATTTCTATAAGTAATGTTTATAGAAATATTGACCATGTACTTGACAGGTTAATGAAAGAACGCGGAAACAGAATGAATTCACAATTAACAAAAGAATTGTAGGACAGCACTGTAAAAGTGAAATTAATTATATAGTGACGTCATACCTTTATATTGATCCAAATTACGGATTGCATTTTATTTCCAATTTTCTACCTTTATGAATGAATTCGGGAAAATGTAGTCCCAGTATATTACAAATGAATTTAATACAATATAATCCCAATATGACAGGAATAGATTTAATAGAAATTGGCTACGCTATAAGCCTGGAAACGCAATCCTATTTTAATGATGCCATTCCAAAAATCTAAACGTTTATACAATCGAATCTCTACAGAAATTTCTCTATTTTTTTAGAAAAATATTATTAGTCATCGATTGAAAAAATTCTATTTTGAACTAAAAAATAATTTTTGAATCTTGTTTGTTTCGTTTGTGAATTGTTCAGGCGTTTAACCTTGAAAAGACTGCATAATTTTAGTTTATTTTGAAGCTTACTTTGGTCGAAAAAAAATCTCATTAAAAGAAATTGCTCCTGCTACATTTCTGATTTGTTTGCTCACGTAGTAATCACACTATTCTCGGTTATATTGCTCACTACCAAGACACCAGGTATAGAGTGTGTAATCATCTTGTTACGTTTATTGATGTCTCGCGACATGAATGCGACGAGGGGAGTAATTCGCGTGATAATTTAACCTGACGTGAATTAACGTACATGCCGCCATGCTTTGATGTAATTTACTTTGCTCTTTCTTATTCAACTGTGACGCAACTCATGTCGCATTCGAATTCAGTTATGATTTCAGGTATTATGACGTTTAATAAGTTTCTAAAATTCTCAAGAAAAAACACTATATAAACTTTTAGCAATATTATTTACTGTCTCTCTATTTTAACATATTTATCTGAACATTTTATTTTTATTATTTCTTCATAACCAATTAATATTATTAACTACTTTTAGAAATTTGAAAAAGAGTTTCAAATGCAATACAATGTATCTTATCAATACAAGTTATACAATCCAAAACTGCTCATATCTAATACATAATAAATCGAGAAGTTCATTAGCATTTTGAAATATACATGTATATAAACGGCTGAAAATTGCATGTTCACTAATGGACAACAGGATGCTGCAAATTGATTGATTCGCTGTTAATACCAACGAGGAATTGTTTGCATTTAGAATATTGATAAAACGTCCATGTAGTCATTTGCATGAAACATTAAGCTTTAAGTCGATGTGTTGCACCTACTGGATAATTTCCGATAATTTTATGTTATTAAATTGTGTGAGTTTTTGTATACAAGGTGTTCTATTTAAATAGACGTAGTCGAATATTTTAGAAAATATTGATGACACGAAAAATGATTTCGGTGAAAGTTACATAATTTCAAAAATTTTGTGAATAATTATACGGTATGAATAATTACATGACTTCAAAAATTTGGTGAATAATTATATTGTATGAGTAAGTACATGATTTCAAAAATTTGATAAGTAATTACATGGTATGAAAAGTTACATGTCGTCAAAAATTTGGCGAATAATTTAGTGAAAGTACCTTTCACTGAACACACGCTTGGTTGACATCGGTACATATGAACACGTTCGAGTTATTTCTTTTATTTTTACTCTTGCATGAACAGATCATAGTTATGCAGATGTATGAGTTAGTCTTGACACCCCTTTTTATATAACGTGAAAAAAACATATAACCTTCTATTTAACAAAAAACTGACTGTAACGTCCGTTTCACGAAAAATAATGTAGACACAAAAATATTGATATAGGTCACTATTACAAGTAAACTATAGTACATTTCTATTGTACAGTTTTTTAAATTCTAACTGTATACGAAAAAAGTAGTGGTTCGTATTATAGTGACACACTGTATATTATCTACGATGAAATGGCACTTCACAGTACAAAAATAAAAATATTTTCTAACAACTAACAATGTTTTGTTACAAAGAACTCAATATTTATATATAGAGAATAACGTGCTATATCGAATGGTGCATTAAAGATAGGGTAAATATTTAGAATAAAGGAGCCACCTCCGATTTCGATCACCTTGAAATATGTTGTCAAGGTCATCATTCTGAACAACTTGTTCCCATACATATGATGGTCGGACTCTTTTAGTCTTCGAGACATTTGAAAAAATAACGCGCTTTACTGCCAATATTTCCAAGAGTGAATAAATCGTAACTAGGATCTCCAATATTGTTTTGGAGGGCTGTCCCCCTCAAACCTCTCCACCTCCGCGACGGCAATAACCCCAAACCCCTTTGGGACGGACTTATTTAGGTACTTCGAAAACACATGTGGGGATCAACGAACGAATGATACATGTAGGTATGAGATTAATACAGTCAAATACTAAATGGAGCACATATTATTCATATATCCATTTAGACTTTTATTCAAGGGATACATAATATTATTTTGAAAAACACACCTTGACAACATATTTCAAGGTGATCGAAATCGGTAGTGGCTCCCTTATTCTAAATATTCATCAAAAATAAAATACTATCAGTATGTAATAATCAAGCTTCTTAACTCACCCTGTATAGCGAAGTTTGTTTCAACCCCAGTTATTCTTGTAATTTTTCAGTTTTCTGTTTTTCTTCTTTTAATATTTATCTTTCTTTGCTGAGTGGAAATGTTTCTTTTTATGGACTTATTCAAGATTACAAGTACATTACGCTGGTGGAGCAACATTTTTACCATTTGAAATGGCTCCTCCGATCGTTTCTAGGCTATGTTCGAGTTTTTGGCGCTACATTAGCCACATTTATACGAGAACTTTCTTTTACCAAGCATACAATCCCGCTTTCTTTGCAAATGGTATACTTTCCTAGACAATGTGTTTGCGGTTTGTACTACTTTTCGGTTTTTTTTCACATTTTTCAGTTTCAGCTACTCTTTTTCTGTTTGTCGACAATACGTAAGCTTGCGTTGAGAGAATTTTTTAGATATTAATTAGTCGCATTCTTTATTAACGTATTAAATTTTTTCGACTAGAATTCTTATTTTAAAATCACGAGTTATTTCTCTTTCATTTATTCTCATTGCTTATTTATTTATTTATTTAATCTCATTGTTGCACTGAAAGTATTATCAATAATTACGAAGTATTTTGTTTTTTAAATTTAACACTATTTCTACCAAGAGGTGTCATAAGACACCTTTCAAATTTTAACTTAAAATTATTCTTTAAGATGAATCATTTCTCTATAATTAATTTTTGAAATCATTTGAATGACATTAATATTATATTAACAATATGAGACGTTTATTTTGAAAATTGAGCAAGTCCACTTTTTAACAAAATGAAGATAATGAAAACAATAGAGAAAACTTAATATATTTGTATATGTAAAGCAATCTATAATGTAAAGAATTTAAATTCCCTAATATTTTAAGCTATTAAGAAAAAGAGTAACTGAGAAACTGACATATTATCCGTTTCATTAACCATTACAATAATTCATTAATTTTGAAAGTGTGGCAGGTCCAGTTAGGTATAATAACCTTCATTTTTTTTTAGTCAGCACTTTAAATACTATTGAATAATAAGCATAGATCATCAAACACCACAAAATACAAAAAATTAGTGCATTAATACTTATCAATATTCTCAGATTTACCAAAATGCAAACAAATTTTTAAGTTTATTGAAAGTTTAATTTAGGTATTAAATTTTCTCGTAATGTACTTACCCCACTTTCAAAATAAACGGCTCCAATACTTTATTGGAAAATTAGGTATTTGTTGGAGTTTAGGTTTGAGATTAATTCACTCAGTTTAATAAGAAATTGCATTTATTTCTTTAATATTTGCACAAGTCGACCTTCAGTCTACAATATGTATATGTATAAGGGATGATGAATCCATTAAAACGAGGCCATCCTTGAAATGTTCAGAATGTTTGGAATGCTACACCTTGCCCTGAAGATAAATTTCGAAGCGAGGATGACAGAAACGGTAACATGAATAGAATAAATCGTTGTTTTTTGTTTCCTTTGCATTCTGTAATAAATGAATTGTTTTCTTCTTTGAGACAGGTACAATATTAGTTTAACCATGCTCTGTAACTAAATCGAAATTATATACACGAGTGGATAAACTTATAATGTGAAAAATTCATGATTCGATATAAAATTGATATAGAAATTTTCAACTTCAATTTTTATACATAATCATTCTGTTTCTGCGATTAACTAACACTTGTTACATAACTATAAAATTGTTATTACATTTATTGCTATAAATATGTTATTCACAATATTAATAACAGAAGCATATTTTTCTTTTATAATACAAATTCAGTAGGTACATGTAAATTATTACAAAATGGAGATATACTTTCATAATTCAAATTTGTGTAATAAAACGGTATTGGTTACTGTGTTATGAATGTTATTATATGAAGTATTGATTTTTGATTCCGTGAATTACGCAGACATAGGAAAGTTTTGGTTGATTAAATTAAGCTTGAATAATTTTAAATCTTTCGAAAATAAAAGAGCTAAATTTATGTAAAAATATAATAAGATTTAGAGATGAGGTTGTTAGTCAATTTCATTAACATTTAGTTTCTTCTAATAAATTTAATTTATATATTTACATGAAATTTATAATAAATAAATGTTGTAAATATAAATAATTCGTGGGATAATATATAAACAACGTTTTGTCTACATTTACAAACATTTACTTTTATAAAGTAAAACAGATACAAATGCAAAATATATTTCTAATATACCGAACCTAACCTAAAATAAATCACTTTATTCTGATATAAGCTAAATTTAAATATACAATAAACTCGAGTTTGAGCTGGTTATGTAGTTGATATTCGCTGTACATTGTTGGTAACAAAAATTTAAATTAACAATTGATTAAATTAAATTTCAATTGCAGAGATTTAAATTAACACATTTCTGTTATGCGTATTTTTATTAAATTGGAAGCGAAAATGTGTGCTACCACTCGTCAAAGTTTAAACTTCATTGTATGCAAATGCGTAAATGCATAAATTCATTAGTATAATAATGTATACAAAATTGTATACTTAGTATACTTCCATAAGCTGAAAGGTCGCAGAAGCATTTAAATAGTGAAAATCAAAATTAGGTTTCATAGATGACGGAAACACCAATTACCAATGGTAATTGCCAGTGGTAATTGGTGGATATAGTAGAAACATTATGTTATTACATCATAATGAGTGTTGCATAGTAATCATACTACATACGTTGTGAATATATTACATACATGTTGTCCCAGTTTTATACCGCAAAGTTTTACCAACAAATACGTAAAAATAAGAAAAAAATGTTATGTTAACATAGAGTTTTAAATAATTTGCTCAAAAGATATAACAAAAGTACAAAATGACTTCGGATTGTTTGTTCTTCGCTGTCACAGTGTGTACGTGTTTTGTACGTAAAATTTTACCAGCATGTTCCATAAATAAAAGTGATTAAAAAAATGTTATATAAACATAGGCTCTTAAATATTTTATTGAAGGTTATGAAAGGTATATGAAATGATAATGGACGATTTTCTCCTTCGATACTACATATGAATTGTAGAGTTTCATATTTTTTTTAATGCATTCAAAAACATATGCTTATAATCATTTCTTCTTATTTTTATTCATAGAATATTCTAGTTTTGTACGGATAAAATTAGAACACCCTGTATATAATATCGAACAAAGCAGTCCGTTTCGTATTTTTGTTATAACTTTAATAAAGTGTTTGAAACCCTCTGTTGATATAACATGCTTGTTTCATATTTACATTTTTTAACTGTAACATTCCTTTTTTATCTCTTTTGTATGTTAATAAAGTTTTGCGGTAAAAAAGGGACATACTGTATATATTTGGTACAATGGCGTTGAATTTGAAGAAATCAGAAACGCAGATGTTCGAGAGGGACATATTTTTAAAAATGCATGAGCAGGGAAACTTGTATAAACAGATTGCCGATATATTATGTATTTCTTATCATGAAAGAGACTTAAATTGTAGGGACAGTAAGAAAACATGTATGGATCAAGTTAACTGGGTGAAATAAGAAGATAATTTTATTCAAAACAAAAAGAGATCAAAATACATCAAGTATTGTATAAAACTCGCTAAAATGATTACCATCATAATGTTAGATAAATATTTATTCTGTATTAATTTACAAAAAAATTTTGTAAATTTTCAGAATCATTGCCACAACAAAAAATGAACCACAATTAAAATTTCAAATTATTTTTCACTTTTCAAATTGCTCAACTTCCCTTGTGAAAAATATACCTAATATTTCGAATCAATATTAAAACGTAGCAATTCATATTGATTCAAAAATCTTTTCATAACAAAATTTTTCAATTTGAATTTTTGTCTACGTTTACAACAAAAGCTCTGCTTTTCTTGACCTTTTTACTTCTCCTTAAGTTTTGACCATTCCAAACTCTGAAATCCACTTATATCACTTTATTGAAGCAATTTAGTGAACGAAAATAGCGTTCTGTAACAACACGTTACAGAACAACATTTGTATTATTCTTTTACGAGCGTAAACATTTTAATTATCATTTAAGATTTCTGCAAACAGTTTGTAACACATTACAAGTAGCACAAAATTTATAGAGGACTTTTAACGAAATGTAACAAAAAGAGATTCATTTTTATGACAGCTCAAACATTTCTGAAGTGGAGCACATATGTATGAAAGTTTCACCTGCTACTTGCAGCAACTTTTAGTTTTACGTGAATTTTAACAAATAGTCGCCGAGGTTTTCAGATGTCTCAAGCTCATGCGAACGTATTACGGCTTACTGCAGTGTTCACATGTCGCCTTCTTCGAAAAATTTTTGTGACATGAATCTATGTACTTGGTAGTATTAATTCTTAAAAACAGTCAACATCAGTCTTCCAACTACGTATTTTTACCATATCACATTAATTTTTTTATAAAATGTATGAAATTAAATATTTCTGTTCTTCAAAGATTTCACAAATTTCATATATTACGATAATTTTTACTATAATTATTTCAAACAGTTGTATATTATTCTAATAATGGAGCACTTTTGTTGTACGAGCTTCAAGAAACTTTTTGAACTTCAGTAGTGATACTAATAATCACAATAAATATTTTTGGTAATTTTATATTTTAATATGTGATATAACATATGCATACATAATACATTAATATGCAATATTTTTCGATTATATATTTTCTGTTAAACAAATTCAGTTAAAGAACAATATTATATTACAAATTTACACGTTTTCTGAAGGCACATAAAAAATTGCAGTTACAAAAGCTAGGAAATGTTTTCCATAAGTTACTTAATTATAAAATTTACTTATGTTTGACTATACAATTTTGTAATGCATAATTTTATGTAACTTATTTGTAATAAAATACTGTGGAAGTTAAGTTTAAGTTTTGTTTGTTTATGAAAATATATTCCACAGAACGTTTAAGAAGCTTTATACAATAGCAACAATGAAGCAAATTCCTTTTCCTATTTTGCCTTTAAACATTTTGCATATTTCAAATAAAACAACCTAAATCAATATTTTCAAGGAAATAAATAACTGATGATGAAATACCTAATGAAGGAGTAGTAAATTTAAACATTAATTATATATAAAATTTATTTCACTTAAAAATACAGCATGTAAAAATTTTATTTTTCTTATTCCATTGATAACTAAGATATCTTTTCTCGACATAACCGTGAAGAAAAGATGTAACCCTGAAATATTGAATTTGTTTAGCGTCAATATTCAATTTGGGATAAGATGAGCACGTTTCTGTACCATATTGACACGACTTCTTAACTCAAACATAAAAGACATGTCATTTTTTGCGGTAAAAAACCAGGCCTTGATCAGTGTTAGAAGAAAAAGAACTATTCTTCTTTAGTAAAAGAAGAAAAATTCAAAGAGAGGCACTGACGACGCTGAATATATTTTCTGTGATCATTTGTTCTCAAAATACACAGCAGGGTTATGTGTTTAGAATGTCAAGACTGGAAAAAGAGACGAGGATGAAAACGTTGCTTATGAGTGTAACATGCGTAAATAGTTATATTCTACTTTGTATTACAGGACAGAAAAGAATATTATCATGACTTTCAAAATTATTTTTTTTATCTCGTATTCAGTAAGAAACATTTTATTGTAGTTTGATAGAATATTATTAACACTATATGTAGTAGAGAAGAAAGAACAATATATGAATACATTTTATTAAATATTTCAATACTTCCATAAATAAAAACTAAAGAAGTAAAATAATTTATTTATCTTTTTCTATATTGTGGCAATAATATTACATTTTTATATAATAAATAATATATCGCACAATTTGTCTAACGTGTACAAACGACGAACAGAGAACACACGCGATAAAATGTCGAACAGATGAACGCGATTATCCTCGTAGAATCGATACTGCAAATACGTGTTTTCGGCTAGAAACATCTGACGGGAATAGCAAAAGGGTGGGCGTCGAACCCGAAAACTTCGTAACGGACAATTGCGTTATCACGACAATACCGTGATTGGTATCATTCTATTCGTTCGACTAGTCCGCTGTGATTCTATTTTCGATAGGAAAAAAAGAAGATAGAGGCAGGAAAAAGCGAGAGAGGAAAAAAGAAATTGATATCCGGGCAACGTTGCTTTCAATTTCAGGAAATTTCCTATCTTGATTCGAAAAAGTCGTGTTTACTGCAATAACCGCGGCTCAAAATGCGTACAATACGGTTCAAAAATGCCAGAATCTTTCGTTTCCGTCGAGGAAATTTGTAATATCTGGTACTTTAGACCTCTGTAGATCTGGAGAACGATACAACGAATAGATTAATTATGCATTATTTATACTCGGCTTATTTTATCCTTTTCGTGACTAAACTAATTAGTTCTTTGAATAGTTGATCCACTGGTTACCAAATAATGGATGCTAAGCATGGCACAACTTTTGTTGTATGTCTATTTTCGAAAAAAATTATGTTGCGTGCGGGTGTCCCATTAAATTTGCGCTGATCCAATAATTGTAAATGATTTCTACATCCAACACGATATTTTTAATTTTTAATTTTCACGAAAATGAGCGGAATTGCAGGAGAGTTTAATTCGGTTAAAATACCTGAAACAGTTACATTAATTCAAGAATGTGAGGAAGGTTAGGACTATAATTCTGAATTTCTCGCGGAAGATGAGCTAAATTGTTAATGTCATTGGAAATTTGATTCTCATTCTAAGAAATTTTATGACTGAAAATAATAATAGATCCTATAATCTTTCCTTATATCTGAGTAATAATTTAATATTATCTTGTGTGACGATTGAACGATGAATAATTCTAATAGTAGTTAAATTTTAATTTAAGTAATAGTGTTTCGTATTTAATTTGATTCCTGTTCTACAAAATTTCCTAACTAATTTATGTCTGACAAAATACAAAAATTTCGTAGTATGTTATTTCATGTAGCATATTTTATTGAATATATTTATCATACTTATTTATGTTAATTTTTTATTATAACGATACAACAAAGGAATAATAAAAGAATGTATTTTATAAATACCTTTCAAGTATAGATATTGATAAATTAATATTCATTACATTCGCACAAATTATATTACAATATGTATTTTTTGTATTTTTTAAACGAAATATTTTTAGTAATAATATTTTGTAATATTAATAATATTAGTACTGTATATAGAGTATATAGAATATCACTATATTCTGGACTTACCTTTAGGACATATGAATATTAATAATATTGCTATAGCATTATTAGAAAAACGTTAAAAATATTTTGTGTCATTACACTCTTGACTTATTTTCAAAACATACGAGTATTAAAAGTGTTATAAAAATATTGGTGGTGTTGGTGGAATATTAACAATATTAGTAGAATATTATTAACAGAATATTAATAATGTTACTAGAATACTAACATAAGAATATTAATAATATTAATAGAAGACTATTAGAAGAATGTCAACAATATTACTCGAATAATATTTTAAAAAATTGTAATAATATCACTAGGATATTATTATAAGAATATTATTTAAAAAGATGTTAGTCTGCACTCGAAAGGGTTACTCATGCAATTTAATACAATGATTTAAACTAACTATTTTTTAACCAAATCTATACTGTTACAGACTTGATGTATAAACATAATAAAACAGTCAACAATGGTAATTAATAAGAAATAATAACTTTAAAAGAATTCTTCAAACTTTTCAACTAGAAAGTTTTGAAATAGCTACCTGCCAACAAAAATACCTTCGAGTGCAAGGGGATAATATTACCAGAATATCGGAAAAATTCTGAAACTATGACGAACTTACCAGAGCGTTCATCTAACACGTTTAACTGCAGACTCCAACCACCAAGATAAATGACAAGCATTTTAACTCTCTTCGTTGAAAACATTGAACGTATTTTACTCCATGATGAACCGACGAACATCTCCTGCATTTTACAATTGAATATTACAATTCCTACATTAGTAATACACAGAACGTCTCGACTGATACCTGGGAATTGGATTTTTATTCAGCTGTCTCGCATTGGGACATTCGTGATTCATCGTAATTTCTCACTTAGACCCAATGTGACTGATCGATCTGACGTCGAGCAACCCTCTTGCTGCTGATAAAACGCCGCTTACAATAATGACGGATGAGGGGATTTCCCTTCTCCGCGGGTGTCACGAGCGTGCGTTTGTCCGTTTCCTTTAAAGGTTCATCCATATCTACGAACATTGAATGTGCCAGACATAAAGGGTGGGGCATACAAGTGGGAACGTCTAAATACAGTAAGGTCTCGATCTACATGATGTGCTGCTACCAGCATTAATATTCGAACACTGTACTATTCCTGTCTTTATTGTTTTGCATAAGAGTTAATTTAGATATTATTTTACAGAAAGGTGCACCATTCATTGTAGATTAAGAATGCATCAAATTCTTTTTGCTATAATATTTGGTTGAAGAAATCATTTTAAACAAAGTGTTATTTTTAACACATTATTAATATGACACTTGACATACTCTTAACCCCTTGCCTTACAATATCGTCTCCGACACGTGACGCACGTGACTGTTGAAATGCGACAAATCTGGCTCACATTTTCACCACGATTCAATTTCGCGTTTAATTGCAATTCTTACCCCTATACCAATGATGGCTATATACACAATGTCCCTAATATTTGAACATTCTTTGTCTTAATGTTACAATAATTAAGTCGCCTTGTCTGACGCACTCGCCGAGGAAATCATAAGTTAAGGGGTTAAATTCGTAAAACCAAGTTTATCTTTATTTTTTGAAATATTTTTGAGCAAACAACCATTGCCTTTTGCAGCTATTCATTACAATTTGTATTTCCAAATTTTTTTATTTAACATATTTTGTCAGGATCCAGGAAACTTTATGGTTTTATTACTGTCGAATCGTTAGGTGACGAGCGACGGGGTAGTTTTTACCTGAAGCAAAACTTGACCTCTACAGGTCAAAACAGGTAATCTACAGGTTTTGAACGCAGAAAGGCGACATAGGTATTTGGGGATCTAGAGATATGCGAATTTAGGAATTTAGAAGCATAGAAATTGGGGGACCTAGGAATTTTGGGTTCTAGGGATGTCGTAATCTAAAAAATTCTTAGAAATTTTAAAACATAAGAATTTCAAAATCTAGGGACACAGAAATCTAAGAATTCAGATGTCTAGAAATTTCAGTACAATTTTGGAATCTAGAGATGTGCGAATCTACAAATTGAGGTCCTAAGAATAAAAAACACGAAAATTTAGAAATTTGAGAAATAAAAAAGAACGTGAAGAATGTAGAAAGTTCAAAAGGTTTAATGTCAAGTACGGTATGTTACGCGTCTGGCGTTTTCAATATGTGCAGATATGAACGAACCTTAAAGCGTGTCACTTTCCTTGGTGCTCGTCAACACGTAGATCAGCCTTTTCCGTATGAAAGAGCTTGCGAAACGCTCGACGGTTTTTACCTTCTCGTCGATTATCGCTTTCTCGCGGAATATTAAATCTCTCTGTCAAACGTTTCGCGTTGCGCTCCAACGATTTGTCACTGAATGCTTGCAGACGACGATTGTCGCGATGCGATTTAAACGGTGCATCACCGTGAAATTGTTCGTTTCGTCGGTTGCGGGGCCGTGGATCTTGCAAAGGAGAATTTTGAGCGGTTTTAGATTGCTTCGGGTAGTGGAGGACCCTTGGGAGCCTCTTTGAGCATGAAAATGCGTTTCGAAAGTTTTTAACGTGTTTGGATCTTCTAGAGTACACGCTGCTACACTCAATTCTGTTTTCATACGACTTTCATTGAACATGCTCTACGGACACATCAAAATACCTTCCTTTAGATTATTTTGTTAGGAATATTCAAATTTAAATAAACGCGTATCGGTAATTGGCTTAAATATGTTTCTTTTCTTTGTACTATCGAGTATGATAACGAATTGTTCACTTAACACGATACTTTCAAGTATATTAAACAGACATACATACTTGTTACTTTGAAGTATATTAAGCAGAACCAGATTAACTCTTTGCACTACTATGTCGAGTGTGGCTCCACATTACATTTCTATTTATAATAAATGAAAAATGTATTTGTCACATACTCCACACTGTTGCAATACATTTTATTAAGAACCCCTTTCTTGATCTATTTTGTAAACGAAGGAGTAGGTAATAGAAATTAAGGAGTGCAAAGGGTTAAGATGTCATGAAACTCATGGCACTTTAAAATATACTGTGATTCTTTTACGTGAGATTCAGAATAGAAGTCCTTTAAAACAGAAAAGTTAATATAAAAGAGGAAAAAGTTAACACAAACATTTGTACACGTTTCTGTGAAAAAAAATAGAATTTATTTAGTAATAAATTTTAAGACTAGTTTTTATAATACCTCATAACGTATTTTAAGTCTCATTTTTATAATAAATTATTTTTAATTTCACATTCATGAAACAAAAAGATATTTCAACCTTAATAACAGTTTAATAATGATATAAGATTTTGAATCTGTTACATAAAATTGAACTCTTTAATTAAGTCACTAAAATCTAATAATGATCTAGTAATGATTTTAATGATCTTAATAAATCTTTTTGTATTGCTAATATCGACATAGAAAATAAGATTACAATTATTCACAAACCAAATTTATACATTGTATTTTTTAAAAGACATCATACAACAATACTTTAATTTTTATTAGCTGATCTTATGGTTTCAAATAACAACAATTTTTTGTTGGGAAGAGTCAGTATAGCCATAAATAAAAAAATCACATCGAAATTTGGGGAATATGTGAAATATGCAACATAAACATAAATACTGTGCATCTTACAAACTTTGCATTTTGTCACTTTATTTAAATTTGCCAATGTTTACGAAAGTGGTTTAAAAACTTCTAAAAGAATTGAACTTTCCACTAATTACATCATTATCAACATAAATGTGGCCTGAGTTTCGTTGAGCTACGTAATAATTAACTTAATCTGTTTATTAAGGTTACGAATATTTTAAAACATTCTCGCAGGCTATAGTAAAATTTCTTAATATAGGATAAAGAAGTGAAAAGTTTAATTCTTGAAGAATTTCGATTTGGACTACTTTCATAATTACCCCATAATTTCATAATTGTATAAATTCGCACTGACAAGCATGCTAATAAATAAAATCACGTTAAAAAGAAATAAATGAAAGTACGTCAATAATTTAAAAAATGCACATGGCAGTTCTATCAATAATGATATACTACTTTATATAAATCCAGAACTTACACTGTTTTATAAAAATATTTATACAATAAGAATCCTAAAATTTTACATTTTTCTTATTATAATATTTATTTAATATAATTTGTTTTTTATGTATAAATATTTTATGGTTAGTAATTTCGATCTATTGACACAGCAGTTAATTTGTTTTCTGCAAACGAAATCTAAAGCTTTTACACCGGTAAATTGTAAAAGGTTAGCACGTTCGCAGAGGACTGAAGGATTGTGTATTTTCCCTGTGGTAATGATATTAATATTAATATTATAAATATTGATATTAATAATATTCGTTATGGCGCGGGTCCTGGAACAGTAGACACTCGTTGACCGAATAAAATAAGTAAAGGTAGTATTAATATTAATGGTATTAATTGAATCTGACGCGAACGCGCGGCGCTCGCTGTGAACGTGTTAACGAACATTTGAGGAGAGTAATACAAATTAATAATTAATATTTTGTTACATAAAATCGTGTTTTAAGAAAGTTCAAATTATCTGAATTCTGAAAAAATTATCTGAAACGAAATATTAAATTCTTTATAATTATTTTGGACAGTCACAAATTTTATTAATAATTGTTATCGCAATATGTCGTGCTAAGGATATTCATTGTTGTTACGACATTCAACTTGAAAAACAAAATTACCATGATTTTGAGTAAATTATAGAAATTGTATAAAATTCTACTCGTTAACTATTAAACAAAATTAAATACGTATGGATTTAATTATAGTAAACATTTAAAATGATAATCCTTAATAATACAGTAATTTTTGAACTTACAATTAGTTAGAAGGTATAATAGGAAATTCAATTGTTTACTTGTTTAAAGCAAAATTTAGTTTTTTACTTATATGTATAAAGGTAAATTTTGTTATTTATTTATGTAAAGTAAAATTTAGTTACTGAGTTATTTAAAATAAAGTTTTGTTATTTACTTATTATTGGAATTAAACTAATAAAATCTTTAAATCTTTAAAAATATTTAATTTGATGTATAACTCTACTTAAATCTTAAAATAAATCAAATCAATAATAAAAATTATTTTACAAAATTTTACCATATGTTATAATCAATATCACAAAAAATCCATTCAAAAGTTAACCTCACAATCTTGAAAATATTATAATTAGTAAAAAATAATTTTTCATCCCTTATTTCATGAAAACCAGACGATTATTGTTACAAAAAATTACAAGTTCCAAAGTGATCATAATAAAAATGTTCCATCTTTCCCGTGTCATTATTGTACTGAATACAATGTATTCATTGTATTGAATACAATGAATTATTTACGTGCTGTCGCGTGCAGCTTAAGCTTCCCTTAGCTAACAGGAAGTGTAAGGGAAAGACAGGGGGTTCTAGGTCTAGGTTAGGGTCTTCTTGGCTCTCCCTAGGTTCTGCCTGAGTGCCCACTAAAAACGAAGGGAGACTCCTCTTCATGTACTTACTGTTATTGTTGGCAGAAAGGAAGCCTGCATTGCACTCGAATATATCGTATGAATATAGTTGTATAAACCAGTGATTCTCAACATTTCGACAAATGCATGCCATCAAAATCATAATTGAAAAATCCCAGTAAGTATCAACAAAGAAACTATTGCATATTGCTGTATTAACTGTACCCAATATGAAACCGTGCAACGTCTCACTCACAATTAGAATAACTTAGAAAAAGTAGAAATGCATATTTTCAGGTTGTACTATCTAAAAATATACTGAAAATGCTAATAAAATAATAGTAAATGCTGATGTCCACAGTGATCGCAGATCTAAATTTTTGCCATCATCTGCACAAACACTGATACCTAAATATAATAAGAACACTTCATTCAAAACTCATTTTCTTTAACATTTTATATATATTTTAGAGTATTCATGCAATACAAGAAGTGGTCTAAACACTAGATAATCTAAGAAACCAGATATATAACCCTTATTTATATTACTGAAGCTCAAGTAACCTAAAGCAATAATACGATGATATTCCTTACATAACTTATGACAAAATCTTTTAATATGAGCAATAAATTACCTCTTGATACAACAAATTATTGTTAAAATATTAAATAAAATAAACACATCCTAACACCTTTTAAGGTAATGAAATAAGTAAAATTACAAATGTGAATGTATCTCCTTCCTTCAACATCATTTCTCGCTGAATCACATTTTCGTACTATTCCCAGTAGGGTGAAACCCCTAACACGACTCTACTACAATTTCAGTCCATATTTAGATCCTAACTTGTATTTAGACCATTTTATATCACTCAGTTATCTCTTTTTTCTGCCATTCAATTATGTCTCCTTTTTCTGTCATTCAATTATATCTCTTTTTTTTATCATTTAATTATACCTCCTTCTGTCATCCAATTACGTCTGCTTTCTATGATTAAATCATGCTTCCTCCAGTGATACCATGGATTGAGAACCTCTAGCACAAACTAAAGAATACCTATATCGTACAGAGTGAAATAATTCCCCGGAATATACGAGTATTAGCGACATAATATAATATTTCTACCACCGCCGCCCAGTTATAAATATTCATAAACACAGCTACCTGTTTTAATCTTTATTTTGTTCGTCACTGTAATTGTCCACAATGCATATTTTATGTATATGCATGAAAATATATTAGATTAACGTACATGAAGTGTCAGATTCATATCATTGTTAAAAATCGTCGAGGTATTTCAGGTATATTGTTTCAGCGATCGAATACGCTAATCACCGATGAAGGATACAAATCGTTGCTGTTATTTTTACGTACCGCTCGAAAATTCGTCCATAATATACATTTTTAATATTTTACACGTTTTCAAAATTAATACGGATGAAAGTGATCTTTTTATCTCTCTTCAGGTAATTTGCAAGAAGTTCAAGATAAATAAACGGACACGTAAAGTAAACGGACTGTATGATCAGTCAATGTAAATAAGGGAACCATATGCAGACAACCGTGGATTTTTCATTTTATAGCATTGACTAAAGTAAATCGTGCATGAGAAATGAAAATTAGCTTCTCCATATTAATAAACCGATATTGATTTATTCTGCTGTAGGACAATGTTCAGCTCCACACGAATTGAGATAATTTTTAATATTACAAGATAGACTTTTAATATTGCGAGATTTTTGATGCGATAATTTAATATCACTTTGTCAAATATTTACATTACGTTAATAACTATCTAAAAATGAAAACTGTAACTGAAAAGTTAATTAATTGCAAATGTTAAATACATCGGATTACTTAAAATGTCGTCAATAAAAACTGACAAATATTAGTAACAAGTACAAAATATGTATTTTATTAATATCAAAGTACAGAATATGGTGTCTATAAATACGAAATCTCATAACTGATTACATTAAAAAATACAGGGACTGAATTAATAAATTCAATCGATGAAACCTGAAAAGAAGCTAAGCATGCAGTTAATAGAAAATAAAAATGTTTAAGCACTATTTCATATTTACATTTATTGCATCCTTGTTTTATTTCTTCCAAAATATATAAAATAGGTGTATATAGCGTTTGTGTGTTCAAAGAATTTAGAGTCTCTAAACAGCTTTACTATAGAACGCATAGAGAAAAAAGACCTCAGCTTATAGTATTTCAATCAACCATCCCGCCACCGGTTTTGCTACAAGCGAAATTGAAAAGAGTAATAGATTGCACTGTCGTTTTAGATTGTGCTTTTGTTTCGTTGTCGAGTTTGTTATTAAATAGAAAACCCGTGGTTCAAAGAATTCAGACTTTACGACGGAAAATTAATCCTGAAAATCAAAGGAGTTATTGCAAGTGGTCTAAGGATGATTAAACACAATAAATAACTTTCTGAGTTTTGTTCTGTTTGTACTTGTTAATTTAATTATGTTCCCTGATAAAATAACAGTCCAAACGGAAATTATTCGTGTTGTGTTACATCCACTATTTCTGTAAAGTATAATTTACAATTAGTTGCACGTTGCAGCGAATCTTGCATGCATGCTGTAACGTTTGCCATTTTGTTCTACATTAATTAAACATCACCTTTTCAAAATAAAATGAACAACTTTTTCGCTAAAAACAGATGCAGGTGCGACGAATTACCCTTTGTTTCGACCCTTTTTTGTGTCAGCTCCATCCATATTTATTACAGTATTTTTTATTTACATTAAAGAGAAAGGAGAACTTTTAATATTGAATTAAATTTATTACAGGTATTAAATAGTAACAAAAGGAAGTCAAGAAATTGTTAATAATAAACTGTATACTAATGAAATTAACATTTAAGGTTCTATTTCTTTATTTTTTTGTGATTATATACTAAACTGTACTCATTGTTAACGATTTCTCTTAGCTTTGCAAATACGTTGGTCTTAAAATTTAGATAGAAATTAAATTTATTATTTTAGAACGACAATGCAGTAATTTGAGAAATGGAAATTAAATTAAATAGCTTTCACGGATATTGAGGTGTAAGTGATTTTAAATATTGAAGAACATACCTATGATAAAAGTGAGACGATATTTTTAGGGAAACTCGAATATCTCCATAAACACATTCGTAGCATGAACGCGTACGTGATCGCCATTTTAGGTACAAAATGGAAGCAACTACGTTTCACGCTGATTTTTATATGACATGTAAAATATTAAATCTCTTCGAACGGTGACTTCTTGAAACGGTTTATCTAGTGTTTGTAATAAAAAATATAGATTATTTTATCTTAGATTTAAAATTGTAAAAATATCTTGAAGTTTAAATAATGTTATTTCACAAATCGACAAAGTGATTATTAACAGTTGACTACTTCAACTAAAATTTAATCGTACAAATACTTGATTTTCAAAAATATTTATTACGAATGTACAAAATATTGACCATTATTAATTTACATTTATTTCTTGAGTTCTCTCAGCAATTTACCATTATTTTTCATTTATTAACTTTTACTTTTCAAGTCTTTTGAAAATCTGTAAATGTGTAAGAACTGACTACTTCGTATCTTTTTGAACATTTTTTCTTTTTCAATGTGTAACATTTCCGAGGTCGATCGATTTTTTGTTAAAAAATTGTTCATTTTATTTTCATAATTTCTGAAGCAAAGCTAGTTACAAACAGATCACCTTTTTAAATATTAATTTATTTCGAGACACAATGAGCCGAGAAACTCAAAATCATGGCTATAATCTGGTTTCTGGTCGTATCTTTATAAAAATTTGTATTTTATGTTTTGGACCTTGAATATTTATAACTCAAAATAGCTTAAAAATGTGTATAATGCTAAATAGATTTAAAAATGGCGTTATCTCTTGTAAATTATTAGTACACTTTTTAAAGATGATTTTAATTTTGTATTAAAAATTTAATTTATAATTCATAATGTATTACTATAGTAAGAAAATTACATACAAATTTTTTACCTAATTAGTATTATTTTGACAAAAATATTTATTTACAGGTTTTGTAATCCAACATTCACCAGAGTATAATGCATACTAAATTTGAAATTAAAGGTAAAATAGAAAGGTAAATGAATAAACCATAAAACGTAAATCAATACACACATTAATTGACACTGTATTTTAAAACAAGGAATTAATACTCCTGTCGTTTAAAATGATAAAGCAAAATGTTATGGAATAAAGTAGAATGTTAAAGTAAGAAAGAATAATTCTAACTTTAAAAATTAAAAAAACATAATAATGTACAAAGAAGAAGAACAAGATTGTGGAATTTCAAAATCTATTAAAAATAACATCGAAAGAAAATTAACATTAATTATTTATAAAATGTAGTTTCATAAAGTATATATCAAATGTATAAAATAATTACAAATAGCTACATAATTACCTATTACGAATTAAAATATTCGATCAAATTGGTTAAAAATGATTTTAATAGTAAAATTAATTTCGTAAGTACATTATTTTAAAAATATTATAATACTTCATTATTTCCTTAATAATAATTATAAACCACTTCACATATTAATATAAACAGTTATTGTCAACTATTTTAAAAAAATTTATTAATTATCTCTTTTCACCACAATACATCAATATTTGCATATAAATTCATTATAAACGTTTTAAAAATCGATTAACCTCCACGTACTGAAAGCGTCGAGCTTAAAGTGATTTTTCATACCTTACAGGAAAAAAGATCGATTTGTTCATTTATTTCACAAAAGAGGCATGGTCACGATAAAATACAAAGTACAAACTACACATTGATGTATAAGTTAATATAATCATTGAGTTACTACGGTTACTACTGTTTTTAAAATAATAAAACAAAATTTCGGATTAAATAACCCGTAAATTAACTAAATTTTTATGAATAAAATTTAAATTAAAGTTAAATTAATTTTGTAAACATACACCACACAATGTAACAGATTGCGCTCGAAACATTTTATAACAAACTTCAACTACAAAAAATTGCCAACCGAGAGGAATTATTTATTTATTAAATAACGCTATACATACATGCCTTAGCCAATTATAAACCAATCGAGATATTTGTTTCATTGATTTATACCAATTTTAGCCACGAAATCGAATGTCCCGATCCATTGTGCATCCAGATAGAAACCTAAATTATACAAAATATTTAAAAACGTCTAAATAGATATATAAATCATAAAACGCTCTAAACATTAGCATTGCAAAATTGTGCACACGTACCTTGTGTATACCAAATTACTTTGTCATTTTAAATTTACTAGTGGGTGACATTTAAAAAAAAATGACAAAAAAATGGCTCGGTAAAAAGTCGGGTAACGCAGAATGAAACGAAACAACGACAAGGTTTTTTTTGATCGAAAAAAATTTTATTTCGACAACTGTCGCTCGTAGCACATGACTTTTTTTTTTACCGTACGTGTGAGTGTGCGAGAGGGCCTTAAACCTTTTACACGCTCTCTTTTTTTTTTCTCTCGCTCGCGGTACGTAATCTGTTCCATTTATCATGTATACGTTCAAAAAATGTGTAATCATGGAAATATAGGTACGCCTAGGTTTCTCTAAAAGGTTCACCTGTATGCGCGTTCTTTTTCTCGCTTCTCGTAAAATAAAAGTAATATTTTTTTTCCCCCGTTTAGTATTTTCTGCTATCGTGTTACCGCGCTGTAGACGGATTTCTCTTGCAACACTAAATTACACATTTGTACATCGTTAACATACCTTAAAAGTGTTTTTTCCATTTCATTTTCTCGTCATTCTCTCGCATTCTCTCCGCCGCTTATGCGCACTCTCTCCCTCGCTATTCTTCGCAATTTTTCTCATCAGTTCACGTTTAAACATTTACAAACTAAGATTTATGGCGTCCCGGTTTGCACACGCATACTTCACGCGCGGAATATGCGTCACAATATATCTGTTTCGTGATCCTCCTCGATTTCATTAAAGAGTCTTTCCGGCGTTGCGATTTCGAAAAAATTCTTTCACAGAATTTCTAGTGATTTCGTACGTGTTTTAAAAATAGAATCCCATGAAGAAGCTGGCAAAGTTACCTTAATGCGCAGAAAGTTAGCGGCGAAAGTTTAACACCCTTGGTGCTGAAGCTCAAGAAGTCATAAAACCAATTTATGTATTACTACAGCAATGTTTAGGCGGAAACACGTAAAAAAAAATGACTGAACTTTTATTATGGCACTTCGCTTCTGTACAACTATGATGTACAGTAAAATGTGTATACATTGCTGTTCACTTTACACCAACAATATTCAACGAACGCTGTTACCCCGTTTTTAAAACTTGTCAAATAAAAGGAATTGCTCGAAAATACAAAATTTTGTCGATAAATGGGACGATGAAAAATTTAAGGATTTTACAGATTTAGGGATTTTGGAGAATTTGACAATTTCTGGGTATAAGAATCTAAGAACTTAGGAATCTAGGGATTTGGGGCTCTGAGTATTTTAAGGCTGAGCAATTTTCGGTCTAGAAATTTGGGAATCTAGGGATTTTTTTATCTTGGTATTTGAGGATATAGGAATTGGAAATTTAGGGATTTAGAGATGTAGAGATTTGGAAATATAGGAATATGGATGCATGTGGATTTTGGGATCTAGGGATTTGGAAATTTAGTAATTTGGGGGTCTGAGGATTTCAAGGTTGAGCCATTTTCGGTTTGGAAATTTGGAAATCTAGGAATTTTTTTATCTTGGTACTTGAGGATATAGGAATTGGAAATTTAGGGATTTAGAGATATAGATATTTGGAAATATAGAAATATGGATGCATGTGGATTTGGGGATCTAGGGATTTGGAAATTTTGTAATTTGGGGGTCTGAGGATTTCATGGTTTACCAATTTTCGGTTTGGAAATTTGGAAATCTAGGGACTTTTTATCTTGGTATTTGAGGATATAGGAATTGGAAATTTAGGGATTTAGAGATGTAGAGATTTGGAAATATAGAAATATGGATCCACATGGATTTGGGGATCTAGTGATTTGGGGGTCTGAAGATTTCAAGGCTGAGCAATTTTCGGTCTAGATATTTAGGAATCTAGGGATTTGAGAATTTAGTAATTTGAGAATCTGGTGATTTTAAGGTTATGTAATTTTCAGTCCAGAAATTTAGGAATCTAGGAATTTGAGAATTTAGTGATTTGTGGGTCTGCATTTCAAGGTTCAGCAATTTTCGGTCTAGAAATTTGGGAATCTAGAGATTTTTATAATACAGGGATTTAGATATACAGGAATTTGGAGATTTAGGGATTTAGGGATTTAGAAATCTAGGAATCTAGAAATTCAGGTTTCAGAGATGGTGAAATTTGAAAAATTAAAGAATTTGAAGATTTCGATATTTTTTAACTTTTTAATTTTGAACTTGGAAAATTCCAGAATTTGCAATAATAAAATTAAAAAAAAGAAATATGAATATTTCTGAATTCAAAAAATGTTAAGTTTTCATTACATTATTTCTTGCCTTTCATGTACTTCAATATGAGAAACGTCAAGTTCTTAAAACGTTATTTCGAATAGCTGTCATTTACAACTTCTTGCTTCTCAGACATTGCCACCCTTTTCCTGGTTTTCGTTTTCTTATTCACTACGAGCTGCCATTTCCAGCTTCTTCGTTTCAACTAATTTAATAACCATGAAGATATAGTCGCAATTTTGGATAAAATCATTATTTCCAGAATTAAAAATGATCACTTTATAACACTAATTAAGAACGATAGAAAGATTTAAATCTATATTTATTGCTATTCTGTCAAACAAATATACAAAAATCGTTAGATTATTTGATCAGTACACTGGCAAGACTCCTTAATTGCGCTCGCGCAGTTCCCGAGGGAGGTCGTCTTCGAATCGCTACTTTTAACCGTACAAACACCTTATTTGTTATGCACGAGGCCGGATGTAAATATGCACGCTCTCGGGAAACTAACCTTCAGGAGGGATCGAGGATGTACTACAGAATTCTATACAGAAACGAAATGCAACATGGCGGCTCGATCGTGCAATTTCAGGACACGTGATTTATTAACGAAGCAAACACGGATGCTCGAAGAATAACGCTTTCTAACTGCAAATTCGCTAGGCTCCAGCGAGACAATTTCAAGGAACAGGATCGTCAAAAGACGTCACAGGGCCCGGGAGAAAAAAGTTCACATGTATCCCAAGCAAAAGAAGTAATTGTCGAATTTTATCCCAACAACCCCCTCCGTCGCCGGCCCTGAACAGGAACAACATTGTGGCAGTATGACAGATCATTTTTCACGACCGCGTGCTCAAGATACTCGTTGAAACGGTCGTTAGGCAGTTCATTGTAACGGTTATTAATGGGGTGCTTAATTTACTTCCCGCGAGACTCGGCAGAACGATAAGAACGACGAAAGAAATTATTCCCGATGGAAGCGGGGACGTTTACAGGAGTTTTTGCAGGTAGTACAATTGTTTAGCGCGTTATTAATGACCGCTTACCAGAGACAATTATCGGGACAATCCCTCGGAATAATTTAATGTTATACTTAATCTGTACGAATCGAGTTACCATTATTATTTCGACAGATTATTGATCACTTGAACATGTAGCTCTGACATCTAATTTCTTGACTTCTGATTTTCTTGGAAATTGCCGGAGGATCGATAAACCTTGGTGGGGTGAGCATTATGTGTACAAGTATATTTTTGAATGTTCGTTCGCGTGGTTTGAAATCTACAAAATCTTTGAAACCTGTGTACATTAATTTTTTTTGACGCACTATAGTTCCTTGGAATAATTTTACACGTTTGCACGTTTGTAACGTCATAGTCGGATTGCGGCAATATACAGGGTGTCACTTAAATATCTTTGTTTTCAAAGATGCGTCTAATGAAGTTGAATGTTTCAGTGGGGCTCACATGTTACAGATTGATCACATGATCATAGATCAGTTTATGTGTTTAGATTAAAAATTACTCCGAAAGATTGTACCAATCTCTGAATCGGTTCCTCGCTCAAACAATATTTAATTTCCCTGCACTATACTTTGTTAAACAGAATTAAGTTATATGCTTCACATGCCAACACATCAACCATAATTATGAGTCCGCGCTGATGAAACAACCCCTCGAATTACAATATACGAAAAATAACCGATAATCGGTAATTCACTGCATGTTTGTTTCCCTCCGAAAATTCCCGAGAAAAACGACGTAGAATTTGTTCGATGATTTGCAGAAATCAAAAGAGACCCCGACGGGGATTAATTTAACACGCTTATCGAGCATGTTTTACAAACAGCTTCGAAACGCATTAAGAACACAGAATCGTCGAGTATGCGTGACAGTATTATCGTACGTTACGGCCATACGTTACTTTCATAGAAGCAATGTCCTTAGTATTCTTTATCGTGTTACGTTCTTCTGCTCTAGCTATGTGTCAACTGCGGGCATTAAGGCAATTCTTTGGGCAATTCGAACACTGCAACCTAAATGAACTGTGCAATGTTTCGTAAGGTTGCACTTAAAATTCGAAGTTAACATATTTCATAGCAACAACGTCTTTAGTATGCTTTATCGTGTTACGTTCTACTCTTCGTATGTGTCAACTGCGGGCATTAAGGCAATTATTTGGGCAACTGGGACACTGAAACTCAGATGAACACAATGTAAGGTTGCACTCAAAATTCTACTTTATAGCGTGGATATCTTATGCTTCAAACTTGGGAATTGAGGGATTTAGTAGTTTCGTCATTTTTATATTTCAGAAGATGAAAATTTGGAAATTTGATAACTTGGAGACATAGTTTGATCATTTTTATATTTCAGAAGATGAAAATTTGGAAATTTTAAGACTTGAAGATATAGTAGTTTGATTACTTTTATATTTCAGAAGATGGAGATTTAGAAATTTGAAAATTTGGAGATTTGGTAATTGGAAAATTTGAATATTTGGAGATTTGGTAATTGGAAAATTTGAATATTTGAATATTTGGAAATTTGCAAATTTGAGGCCTTAATAATTAGATCATTTGGAATATTTCAGCTTGATAATTCGATAATTTAGAAATTTGGTGATTTGATATCTCGCTTATTTGGAAATGTAAAAATTTTAGTTAGACATTTCAGTAATTTGAAGGTTTGTAAATTTTTATTTTTCGGAATCTGGAAATATGACAGTTTGGTAATTTGAAAATTTAGAAATTTGAAATTTTAACATTTTAGAATTTACCACTACTTCAATCACTTCTGCTTCTCACTCGGCCTAATGATATTATCGATACATTTAATTATCGATAACATTCCGATAATACTGATATATTATATTATCGATAACATTCCAATAATACCAATACATTGAATTACAGAAAGCATTCCAATAATACCGATGTATCAAATTATCGATAATATTCGGATAATATTGATATTTCTCGATAATAATATCAGTAATCATATCTTTTAGTGTGACGAAAATTGAAAAAGAAAGTTATATTTCTTATAGACATTTTATAAGTGTTGTATATACATAGAGACAGTGTAGAAATTAAATTTTTAAAACATTGCCTTAAAATCATAGTACAAACAGCCAGGTGGTGATTTTATATTTAAAAATGAGTCGAAATAAAGGATAATATTTTCTCATACTCAGCTACGTTTTCAAATTGAAAACTCTTCAATGTATTTATAAGATAAATTATTTATGACACGAAAAATGGTAATTTTTATAACTTTTTCAATAATTAATAGATTTTATAAATCAATATATGTAAATATTAAAGTCGATGAAATACATTGTTGATCATTATTCATGATATTGTTAATATACTAGTAAATAGCAAGGTAAATTTAGTTGCAAATACGATAAACACATACAAGAGTAACAATCTGTTAAATTAGTTAAATCAATCACTAATTATTAACAATATTTGTAGTAATAATTACATGCATTAATTTACAATTTCCAGTAATTGTTGAATTAATGAAACAAGCTTTGAAATTCTCATTTTCATTGACGTACATAAGTTCATTCATAAATATTTTCCAAAATTTTACATTCAATTTTCTCAAAAACGAAAGCAAATATTAAAAATATGTTACACTTCTTTTAACTTAGTTCCACATACTAATCATCACTGGGTCATTTGTACTACGATTTTTAAGACATTTTAAATAGATCAAGTAAAGGTTCTCAATAAATTGTATTGCAAGAGTGTGGATTATGTGACAAATATATTTTTCATTTATCGTAAGTAGTAAATAAATGAAAATATATTCAACCAATCTATTTATTTGAATTATTTATAAGATAGATAAATCTATAAATAAGATAAATTTCCAAGAGAAATTCTATGTAGAGCCACACATGACATAGGAGTGCAAAGGTTTAATGCCATGCATCGCTTTATTTCAGAAGAATGCAAATAGTATTTACTGCAGAAATAGATATCAAGGTAATGTCACGATGTAACAGGATGCATTGTAACCTAACAAATAAAGCAGCGGCACGACATTCTGCTTTAATACTTTCGATCCCGGTGAGGTAGTACCACCTCATACCAGGCAGCCAGTGATCTAGATAGGTCGTAAAATCGCTCAAACGTAAAAGTACACGAAATTCGATCACCGAAACACCAATTCAGGAAATATAGGGAGAGATAAGAGCTACTGGTGTAAGGTCAAAGGCTTCCAAAGAAATATGTATTTAATGAAGTGTTAATGGACTTTATACAACATATGAAAATTCCAAAGAAAAATGCAACATCAGCTATTATCGCTTTTTAATATTTTTATTAACCTGTTTCGGGTTATAACTCAAATCGAACCAAATTTAGAATTTTTGCAGCAATGATGCACCAGCACAAATCACAAGTGGTCATACAATATTTGAAAAATGAGTATAGCAATAAACTCACTGGCACACGCACCTCAATATCTTGGCCAGCACACTCGTCTAAATCTCCTTGACTTTTTCTGTGGGATTATTTTGAAGATTTGTTCAGGTCCTATAAATTGTATAGAGTTCTAAAAGAACAGGTAATGCAGCAACGCGCAACAATGAACAGATCATCTTAACTCAGTAATGAAAACAATTGAAAGCATTGTCTGAAATGTGCACAGTGTAATGGAGAAGAGTTTGAGCACCTTCTTCAGTGAAGATATTTTCTTAAAATACCTTAGTAACTAATACATTTTTTACTATTTTATATTTTTTTACGTAGAATGAAAGGTAACTGTGTAAAATATGCATTTCTATTTAAAAAAATAATGAAGTTGTTCAATGTACATGTACTGCACTTGTTTAAAAAACACTTGGTACCAGAAATATAGTACTCTTTAAAGCATTCATTTTTCTCCTTCCAGACTTTTTTGTATCGACATTGGTAACTGAGTTATAACCTGATATATTTGTGTAAATCATCCTGTATAATTTTGCTTTATTTCAATCAAACTGTACTATTTTCAGTATCTACTGTATGTATGTTAAGTATGGATATGTATATGTATGTATGTGTGGACGTATGTATACATATGTATGTATGTGTGGACGTATGTATACATATGTGCATGTAAGTATGTATGTTTCTATATATATGTATGTATGTATGTGTGTATGTATGTATATATGCATGTAAGTATGTATGTTTCTATGTATGTATGTATATACGTTTCTATGTATGGATGTATGTATTTATGTATGTATTCATGTATGTATGTGTGTATTATCAAACTACACCTGTCAATTCAATATACTATAATATATTATTTCTCTACCATTTTATAACGTGACCCACTATCTTTTTTTGTAATGATTCTGCGATCTCAATGTGTGTAATAAAACATTTTTAGCAACATTATATTGTGTATTGTATTTTGCATATTATATAAATTGACTGCATAGGTTTAGGCGGTTATGCTATATCGAGGGCTGCAAAATGTAAATAATAAACCATGTAATCTATGAGATCCATAACCTATGCATTAAATGATTTATGTTTATTTCGTGGACTCTGATAAATTATAAATGCATAACCCGCGGTCTGTACGCCAATAATCAAAATTATGTGTATTTAATACTAATTTCTACACGTGAGTTCTTCGGTTTTGCTTTTTATTATTAAAATTTCACTAAAAATTACTAGAGTAGTAATTTTAAAACGGGCTGTTTTAAAATTATAAATATTGCTAAAATAGTTTGAATAATATAGTATCCCGGTAATCGTAGTAAAACCAGAAAAAAAGTTCTGCGTGAAAAAATAAATCGAAAATATAAAATCATATTTTTTTATGCGAAGTATTTGCTTTTCAAATAATTGAATTTAAGATTCTTCGAATTATCTATATCTGTTTATAGCAAAAATAATGTCTATGTTATTTTCTAATGGAGATAGATAAATAAATTAATGAATTTAACAATTAATAAATGTCATAAATTTCATATCATCATCATAATCATAAATGTCATAAAGTTGTCATTATCCTTGTCATAAATTTTCTCAAAAATAAATATATGAACAAATTGTATTCTACATTTTCGACTTTTTTTACAAAGAATAACTTCTTTTCTTATTGTACTGTTTATTGAAACACCCTGTATTTATATTATTAAAAAGTCCTATATTACGAACAAAATGATACGTGATAACTAATGGTTGCTTTGTTGCTGTTATTTATCTTCAATTTATGAATTCTTTTAAATAAAATTACATAATGTGTTTCGCTGTTGAATTTATGCTTACCACGTCTTACGATCCATTAAAATTTAATGCGACCCAATATCGGATCGTGACCCATATGTGAATTGAGAAGCACTGTTCTAGCAGGCTCAGAACAAACGTCCTCTTTTCTCATCTAAGGTGCCATTCATATGGCATCTCGATAATTTGCATTTTAATCCACAGGAAAATCTTACATATTTTTGAAATCCCTTTAATATTAAAGGGTTCCTACTTTGCTGGAATTTACAAATAAACAAAATATAGCAATTGGAAATGTTCTCGTCAAAATCAAATAAGGATAAATCCCATGTATAGTGTCCTATTTAAATCAACCTATCTTCAAAAAATAACGATACAAAGAATCTTCGACCATACAAAAAAATATGTTAAACAAAAGTTACATAATTTCAAGGGACAAATTATTTAGCAACGATAGATTTCTTTTATGTGGATGCGTAGAAGAGATCAAGTTCCTTTCTTGAAATGGAATTATATTTTAGTACACCGTTCGATTCTCTACACAAAAGTTACATCGAACAGTGTGTTATACAACTTCACCTTCGTGTCTCCTCTACGCGTTCATGTAGAAAGAAACTACCTTCGCCATATTTTTCCTCCGAAATTATATAACTTTTATCTGAAACATTTTTTTGTATCGTTAATATTTTATAAAATATTTAAGTGGATTATTTAAATGGGACACCCTGTACACAGTGTACGTAGCCTGCAGTAATATTCGAACACTGTATTTAGGTTAAATCAGGCGATATCGCATGCTCGTTCGTCGGCGTCTAAAATTGCCATAATGCATTTTGAACGTGAAAAATTAAATCCGCGAACGTATTATTTAATGAACTGCTCCAGTTATTTTGCAGAATTCAAATTATTGGTGTAGCACTAAATAAAAATTTCTCTATAATTCTAATTTCACAGCATGATTACATAAAATTATTTCATCGATACAAAATTTACAGATTTTATTGTTTTCTTTCTATACTCAAATTAAAACAACGTCCATTTTAATACCTTTATAAAAAATGTGGGAAAGTAAGTGTTTACACATTTTTTGTATAAAAAGAAGAAATAGACTCGAATTACTCTAGTTCGCAGATTTTTAATCTAGACTACGGTTTTGTTAATAGCAAAAAAAATGTCGATTAACTGAAAACTTTAAACTTTTAATAACAGTAGCAATATTTCAATAATATTAAAAGATGTTGAAATTATTATAATTTTTCTATTATTCTCATATTTATCCACTATTTTTAAACTATGTTCATACTACGAATTAATGTGATAGCACACAAGAAAAATGGTCAGTATGCCATTAAAAAAAAGTCTCAGACATTTAATTTAACGTGCATTTGGTCCAAAATACTGAGTTTGCTTTCATCAGGGAGTACATGCCATTCATCCAAGTATTTTCTTTAGAAAGAAGTTCTTTAGTAAAAATGAATCTTTCCTTTTAATTTACTGCGTTTATGTTTCGTATGAGCTGCTAGTACGTCCATTTTCTTTCAAAACTCGTGCCAGTATCAGTATATATTTTCTTAGCGGATCCTTGAAATAACTCAGCGGTTCACTAAGAAGCACTTAACCTCGAACTTTTCCTTACTTTCCTCAACAATTTTTCAATGATTCCGTGAATTTAGTAACTTTGGTTATTCTTCTTTGATCTATGGACTCTACACTTCTTACAATCACATTTAGTCTGTAACCGCAACTGTAGTTTTACTTAAGTTAGGTTAACCCCTTAACCTACAATTTTCTAGTTGGGTCATTTAAAGCCACCTAATTATTTCTACAACGTTAATGCAACTAAAGAATGTTAAAATTTTAAGCACATTTTGTCTTCAGTGATTATACAGATTTTAATTAGAATTGAACCAAAAATTCAATTACAGTGAAAATACGAGTATATTTAGTAAAAGACAATATGACTTAACTTATAGCAATAAATACTATTTTTCTGCTTCATTGCCAGTATCCTAGTAATTTGTTGATAATTCAACTTTCAAATTTATTCAGAACCTGGTGTATGGACACGTCATTCAAAATATTAATAAGGACGTCACACCTCTTAAAATATGAAATATAATAAAATTTTATCCAGGCTTGTATGGAACATAGAAAGAAAATATCAAAGTATCCACACAATATTTTAAATATTAAATTTAAAGTGCTACCTTAATACAACATCAGCAAAAATACGTCGTTATATAAATTTAATAATACCTGAAAAGAATATCTGACACTAGTTTACAATTAGATATGTGATTATTGATATTACTATCGAGAAATACCAAAGTGTTTAATGTGCAAACAATCAAATTTCCAAATTCCGAAATATTAAAACACATATGTTCAAATTCAAAAACCTTTAAATACTTAAAAATTAAATTCCTAAATTTCTGAATTTCCAATTTAAATTCTCACGTTTCCAACTTCTGAAATATGACAATTCCAAAATTTCCAAATTATCCAATTACCAAATCTCCATATAGCCAAATTGCCACGTTTCCAACTTCTGAAATATGACAATTCTCAAATTTCCAAATTATCCAATTACCAAATCTCCGACTAGCCAAATTTCTACGTTTCCAACTTCTAAAATATAACAATTCAAAAATTTCCAAATTACGTAATCATCAAATTTCCAAATTTCCAAATGATCGAACCTCCAAGTTTCTAATCTTTAAAATATAAAAATGACATAATTCTCAAGTTTAGTCGAGAAATTTCCACATTCAAAAACATCAAAACACCAAAATTTTCAAATTCATAATTCTCAACTTTCCAAATCCCCAAATTCGTAAATTTCTGAATCCTAAAGTTTCTGAACACCACACTCAGGAATTTGCTCCAACCGTGCCAGTTAAGTTCCAAGTCACCTAAATACAAGATGAATAGAAAATAGTGGACGATCCATCGTAAAATCTCTTCCGACGAAGTCGTTTAATTAAAAAGAAATGAGAAAGGAAGAAACAACCGGAAGAATGTAAGAAAACAACGAAACTGTCTATTCAGACCGGCGATATTTGTAGTTCCTTCCCTCTCTGTTACAATTTTGGCAGCGCTTCAAATACATATGTGTGTCGGTATATATGTACGTATACATTCCTAGCAAGTTCTCCCATCACGAAGATACACAACTAGAAGAAAAGAAACTATTAACTTTGTCCTTCCTACAGATCATAGAATAAAACTCAGTAGTGTGAAAATAAAACCCCATTGAACGAAATTAAATATAACTCAGTGAGTTAAGTCATGGAAATTAAGTGAAACTAATTATTTCGTCTAACAGTGACTGTTCTCACTAATAATTATTACAAGCCGGTTTGCGTACCTTATTTATTTTTCTGATTCTTAATTTGAAAATAAGTGGTCAACGCATGAAACCGGTTCAACAAAATTAAACGATCGGTACTAATTCCTTTTATACATTGAAAAACAATTAATCTCTGAACTTACGAGTTTGTGGACAAGTGCGTCAGACAGAGATTTAATTATTGTTGTAATATTAAGACAGACAGAGAATGTTCAAATGTTAGGGATATTTTAAATGTGACGATCACTGGTGAACGGGTTGGAATTAAAATTAAACTTAAAATTCAATCGTGGTGAAAATATAAGTCAGATTTGTCGCATTTCAACAATTATGTGCGTCACGTGTGCAACACGATATTATAAGACAAAGGGTTAATGTGCTGTAACAAGAATTTAATAGCATATGTAAGATTTGTAATCGAATATTTCGTTCAATGAAATTCAATAGAATGAATCTAGATAGAAATCCAAAGTGTGAACCTATAGGAAATTTAGTAGAGTAGGTAAATAAAACTCGATAATGTAAACCTAAATGCAATTCAGTGGAGAGAATCTAAATAAAACTCGATAATGTAAATCTAAATTTAAGTTCAATAGTAAAAATCTAAATAAAACTCGATAAAATGAAGCTAAATAACATTCAATAAATGAAACACAATGTCCCTGTTCTACATGCCGGCTATGTACTGCACCTATTCTACTTGTCTGACCACATAGTGCCACCATTCCGTTGTCTGAGCACATACGATCCAATTCTACTGGCATGGATTATGTGTACAATCAGGTTTCGAAGATTGCATCAAGATTTATACGAGTGAGTTTCAGTAGATCGTTGTTGGTGTAGGGTAATACGTAATGCATCTAATTGTTATTGAAATATCTAATCGTTTAAATGGGACAGGTAGTTATTGAAGTACTTAATTATCCATTGCAAATACCCCTTCGGTGTATTATGTTGCAAATATGCTAGATAAAGTGATACTTTATGAAATATTTGCTTTTTGTTGAATATAAATCAATTATAAAATTTGTAGTTAATTTATTAATTTATTAACTAAATTTATAATTAATTTAACTGTTTATTAATTAAATAAAAATTATTTGCTATTTTTTATTCGTTATTCGAAATTTTGATATAAACAGGATAAATTAATTTTTATTTCGCTAAGCACTTTTTAAATTTAAGTAACTGTACACTAATTGAAATGATAAATATAAATACCACACAAATTATGAATTTTCAAATATTCAGATATTCAAATACTCAAGTATTCAAATCTTCAGATATTCGAATATTAAAAAACTCAAATATTCCGATATTTAAACTCTCACAGTTCAAATCTTCAGATACTCGAATATTCGAGCATCAAATTTGTCAACATTCAAATTTCATATATCCAAATATTCAAATATTCGAATTTGAAATCACTATATCAAAATATTCGAAATTTCAAACCCCAAATATTTGAATATTTGAGTTTTAAATAAAACTCAATAGAATGAATCTAAATAAAACTCAATAGTATGAATCTAAATAAAACTCATAGGGGAGATGTGGGATCTTTGATCAGAAGGGATACATGATCACAAAGGTGTTATTATTAATATGCTGACTATATTCCTCCGCTCCCTGGTTTATAAGTAGTATTTGCAATATAACAATATAGTAATTTATAATTGTCGTTATGGCGCATTCAGTAAAGGACGTTAAAAGTATTTATTTTATTAGTACCGAAAAGTGACTTCGTCTTCCTATTTTTTTTTTCTCTTATCCTTTACTTTTTCATTGCTTGCAGTAAAATAATTCCTGTTCTTTTTATTTAGGACAATTTTACTTGTGTTTCTGACAATTTTAGTCATTTGCAGTTATGATAATTTTATTTATTTGTTTTTACTTTATATGCATTTACAACAATTAATGCAATGGTCTAAATAATTCAATTAAACTTGATTTTCCGATATTTCAAAGTCGAGTCCATTGCAGCATATTTGATGAGTAGGAAGTGCGATATCTGATCAAGTGTTCAAACTTTGATACAATACATTAAATATAAATTTCTCAGATTTAGAATACGTGTCCTCAGAATGAAATTCGTCCGAAAGTGATAGGATCACTCCACATTAAATACATCACTTTTTCAACACAATGTCAAGAATATCATTCCAAGTTAGAAGCGAAATATAATACATATGAAACCATAAAAAACTTAAAAATTGTTTAAAAAATATTCAACTTTTGCAATTTGTCTCTATTTTCATGAAAATCTTGTTAACTATTTGTCGAATTGATTTAATTTTTTATTTATTCTTAAAGTATGACGTTTAATTTTTTTACTTTAAAAAATGTTTAGGATCAAGTTTTCTTATCTCTATGATCAAATCTACTCGTAATACTTGTGCATATTATTACGAACAAATATTTAAATTCGATAATAGAAAATATTATGAATTGTTCATTGATTATTAAATTGTTAAGTGTTAAATGACAACACCTTAGGAACTACTACATAAATAGCGAAGCACACAAAGAAATGATAAAACGAAGCTGATCTTTCCCCTAATGTGAAGGGTGGTGGAATCGCAAATGGAAAGAAGTTTCTTTTTTCAAAAAACGTTGGTAACGAAGATCAACCAGCAGTAAGACCATTACTTATCCTCCTCCCGCTGGGAGCAATAAAAGTCTGGCCATCAAGTTCTTTAATAAAAGATGAAAATAATAGGAGACGTAGGGTGGAAAGGATCTTAGAGAACTGTTGAACTTTCGAAGGACTGTTTATTTCTCGATAGCTCGAAAGCATTAAATCGTGTGAACGTTATCGGGCTTTAACTTCGATACCCTAGGAACATCACGTGGTATGGGCTAGAGATAACGATTAAAACTAACCTCAACCGGTAATTCTAGGAGAAAACGTATGATTCAACGTTAACCCTGATATTTGCACATCGCATAAACAAGCAAGATAAAATTTCACACTGAACACTTGAATAACCAATCAAAAAAGCTAGTTTCAGATTTCACTTTCTATTGAAAAATTTTAGTGATGTGCTTTCGTCGAAATGTCTTCTATTGAAATATTTGTAAAAAACGAATGAGTATGGTAGATGCTTCAGTATTTATTTATTTTTTCCATTTTATTTTTAATTTGGATTTAAGAGTGCATTTACTGTAGTTCTAGTATAAGCATGAAATCTGGTATAAAATAAAATGGTTAACCCTTAATGGCCACCTTTCATCAGAGTAACATACTTGGTACACTGGGACATTTAAAACCTTAGCCAATAAAAATGTTTTTTACAAAGAAGCTACTCATTGTTTTAACTTCAAAGAAATTATAAATAATCTTTAAAAATTATTTTAATATTTTTGATAGCTGATTTCAGTAAATTTAAACGTTCAATATGAAAACAAATTCAGAAACGTGAACTAAATAAGAAAATGACGATTTTCACAGAAAAATTCAAAATTTTCTTCGATTTTTATATAAAGAGTTAAAATCTTAGTTTGAACACTTTTGAGAGAAAAAAATAGTAGAAATACCAGAGTTTCAAAAAAGGTATTTATTCAGATTTTCAAGATAGGAAGTGGCTAAAATTGAAGCTAAATTGACTGGGGTCGTTTCATACCCCAGGTAAGGGTTAATTATTTAAAATCGGTAAATTATTTAAATACTTAAAAACATTATGCTTCGTACAATTAAATTCGAAAACTTTTTTATTACCTAGAGATGTAAATGTTTTAGTCTGAGTATAGATACATTCTTTAATGTAAATAGTAATGAATAATAATTTATATATGTAATGTTTAAAGTATTCATATTTACTATTCTTTATAGAAATAAGATTTACTATGATTTTAACAGGAATTGTGCTATCTTTCTGACCAAAAATGTAACAAGGATCGTTTGTACTCGAATGCCGACATCAGGGTCAGGGCCGACACAAATACTTGTTGTATGGAATGTGCAGAGTGTTCCACGTCTGAGATTTTGTTATGCTTGGAATTCCATGCCTGGGAATTTGGACTACATTTTAGAACCTTTTATTAAAAAATTCGCAAATTGCTGGATTACAAAGTTTCACATACTTACATTTGCAAATTTAGTAATTAAAAAATGATTAAATATTTGAATTTTCGAATTGACAAATTTATATTCCCTCAAATCCTTAAATTTTCACATTTCAAAATTTTTGAGATACACTATTCTTTAAATATAAATTTTCAAGCTTCTGTTCTATCAATTCCTGAAATTATCAAATTTCTACATTTTCATATTTCTGAATTTTGAAATTTTGAACTTTTCGAATAGACTAATTTCTGTGCTTCCGAATTTCCGAACCTTTAAATCTCCATATCTATAAATTCTCTAGTTTCGAATTTCAGAACTTTCAAATCTCCAAATCTATAAATTCATAAATTCCTAAATCCCCAAATTCACCGTGTTACAAATTCATAAGTCAATCATTAAGTCCCTACATTACCAAATTACCAAATTCCCATATCTCGAATCCTCAAATCTTCAATTATTCAAGCCTTCACATTCCCAAATTCTTACATACTAAAATCCTCAAACCACATATTCCGAAGTTAGTAAATTACCTCCTTTCCAAATCTCCTAATTTCTAAATTCCTCAATTTCCAAGGTCTCACATTACCTAATTCCCAATTTCCCAAATTCCCAATTTCTCAAATCTTCTAATCCTTTCTGCAAATTTCCAAATCGCCAAATCTCCAAATTCCTAAATCCCAAATTTTCAAATTGTCAAACCTCCAAATTCCTAAATCCCAAATTTTCAAATTGTCAAACCTTCAAATCCTCAGATTCGCAAATTTCGAAATTTCCAATTTCTCAAAATCCAAAATCTTCAAGTTCTTATATCTTCAAATCACCAAATCCCTAAATCGATAAATCCTTAAATTCCCAAACCTCTAAGTCCCCAAATCCTGAAATCGCCAAATCCCCAAATCCCCAAATCCATAAATCCTCAAATCTTCAAATCTTCAAATCTCCAAATCCTCAAATCCTCAAATCCTCAAATCCTCAAATCCCCAAATCCCCAAATCCTCAAATCCTCAAATCCTCAAATCCCCAAACCCTGAAATCCCCAAATCCCCAAATCCTCAAATCCCCAAATCCTCAAATCCCCAAATCTTCAAATCCCCAAATCCCCAAATCCCCAAATCCTCAAATCCCCAAATCCTCAAATCCCCAAATCCTCAAATCCCCAAATCCTCAAATCCCCAAATCCTCAAATCCCCAAATCCTCAAATCCCCAAATCCTCAAATCCCCAAATCCTGAAAACCCCAAATCCTCAAATCTCCAAATTTTTAAATTTCAGTTTTTCAGAAATCCATTTCCAAACTTCCAGATATCCACACTCCAATTCTTGAAACACACTCAATAAAAATTTACTTCGCCCAGACCACGATCAATAATTAACTCCACCACCGAAAATTTTAACTGGTACCGCTACGCCAATTGCGGCCATTTTCAAATATAATTTCGTAGCCGCTTTTCAAACTCCTACAACACCGAATACTTGTAATCTAAACTAACCAATATTTTCGTGCAACATGTCGCCATAATCAGTTCACGAATCTGATCATCAATGTATCGTTACACGGTCGATCTAACAACAAGATTTTGATTCCATGACAATAATTGGGACACGAGAAGCTCGCTAATTAAATTTACTGAATTTACGCCTGAGCTAAGTCCTGATTGAAGGAAAAGCACGAGTAAAGAGAAAAAAGAAACGTCAGGCAATTAAGGTAGCTGCTACTGCAAACTGCTCAATATACATAGGATTTGCTTAATTACTTCGGCTAATTACTTTGTGTTACTGCTCCAATGCCGATTCGATCGCTTCACTTTGAAGTTTGCTTATAACTGTGCCCTGCGGAAATCTGCCTTGAACGAGCATTATTAGAAATGTATAAACCAGTTCCCTCCTGTTACCTTCTGCCATTTTCACCTTGAAACTGTCACCTGAAGTATTCGTTTCCAATATCGATTATTTTTATGAGACACTTCTTTATGCTCTTTACATATTAAGGTAAAGGTCGACCAATTTTTAGGAAATAACAAAAATAAGGTTTTTATAAGTTGCGCACTCTAGACGAAAGTGATTAGATGCCATAATTTGTCAGTTAAATTTTAAAACAATGTATATATATATATGTATGTAAATATTTATATTTTCTTAACCTTCCTGTTAAGAATAATTCGAGTAAAAAATTCATACGTTCTGAACATTTCGCGAATCAAATATATTTCTTCTAGTATAAGTCAACCACTAGCGAACAGAAGGTCAGTTAATTTCTTTAACTTTTAAGAGTGGTCAACTTCTGAAGCATTTACTATGCACATTTTTAGATTCAGGATGAGCTGCAAGAAAATGATATCGCTGAATTAATTCAACAACTATTGTATGAAAAGTTAAAAAATTAATTGTGGAGAAATGATTCGACTTGGAGAATAATTTTAAGTTAAAATTTGAAAGGTGTCTTTTGACACCTCTTGGTAGAAATAGTGTTAACGACAAAGCATACCATTGACACGTGGAAGATTTCTCTTAACTGATCAACTAGTGGTGCCTTAACTGTAATTGGATAAATTATTGAAAGGTACTGTATGTTGTAATACATTTAAAATATTATAAATTTAGGATAACTGTATTTGATACGGATTGATGTCGAATATGGAACATTCCAATATCTTGCAAGAAGATATTGCAGTCGTTAGGTCATCTATTTTGATAAAACGTTATCTGACGAATCTAGAAGAAAATGGAGGCGAACCATGCTTGGCTGTTTCTGTCGATACTCATTATCTGGAAAGATATTTGACATTTAATTTTCTTATTGCAAGAAATAGTATATTACTTTATCATATTACAACAGTTATGATAGAGTTTTTGACGTACTCTATCCCGAGTTCAAATCCTCTTATGAACATTAATTTGTTTTTCTGTTTTTATGTACTTCCTTTTCATTTATACATAATTGTGTTATGTTGTTTATAATGAATAAGATGATACACACAATATGACCTTGTCCCTGCTATATATTGTAAATAATATAATACAATTACCTTGTCTCAGTTCATAATGCATTTTGATTTTTGACAAAATATTTGATATTTTTTATTCCATTCAAAAAGTCTGATTTCGTTTTTATACACATCGTGTATGTGTATTAAATGATGAAAAAAAAAGAATCAAAGAGAAATCTATGCATTTGTTATTGACATTCAACAGCAGTTCGTTGTATCTGTTCTGTGCAAACAGTAGCATTCATTGATTTTATATATTTGCGTCAGATTGGATTTTTTTTTCAATAAAAAATATGTCAACCAATGTAAATAGAAATAATTGTTCCTGTGAATAAACAAAAGCACGCATTCACCGATTATCCGTCGATAAGCTCATATGGAAAATAAAATGGTTAATAGGAAGGTACCCTTTTTCCGCAATCCTTTTTTATAAAAACTCATTTTTACCACAAACAATGTAAATTCGTAACGAAATAATGATCGATATTGTTGTTACGAAACAATGGCAAAGGAAATGCTGTGTCCATTAATGGTAAACAAAGAATATGAAGTAAAATTAAGTAGTTTATGTCAACGTTTGGTAAGACACGATCGGTCACTCGTTTTTTAACTCGATAATACTCAAAATCCACAAATATAGGGGGTGTTTTCTAAAAAGGAGTGAATCTATATGAAAACTTAAGCCAAAAATGTGGAATTGAATTTGTTCATATACAATAATTTCATTTCCGAATAAATAAATTTGAACAGCTTGATTTGTACAAAGATTTGTTCACAGCACAAGAAATGACGAATTCAATAACTGTTACATTCATTTCAGAATTAATGAATGTTATTAAATAAATCGATTTAGTTATTAATATCGCTAAAGTTTGTCAATCATTCTCCATAATGTTATTAATGTAGGTACTCATGTGTTACGATTTTAGTCAATGATAAAAAGGTACATGAATACCAAAATATGTATATTACAAGTAATGAAGATAAACATATATTAGTGATATTAATAATTATTAATATCTGAAATTTACTGATTTTTTGCGGAATAAATAAATAATTTGCTGATTTTGCCATTTTATGTTATAAAGAAACTCTTTTATAAATGCTTGAAAAATATATAGATTCAGTTACCTTGAAAATGAAACATTATAAAAAAGAAATTTTATTCAATATTTTTGACTCAGATTTTCACGTATGTTCACCCTTTATTTATTTGTTCCACCAAGTCGTAGACACCTCATGTATGTATTTTCAAATTTTCAAATTATCTTAAAAATAACACTTTCTATTAGAAGTAAAAATACACAGTAAGTAAGTAAACATTCACTTATAGTATCATAAATGTTATTACAATAATCTTTTAAGTAAAGTAAATATATTGTCAAGGAAAACAATTTGTGATAAACAATAATTTATGAAACAGTTTGTGACTACATAAAATACATTAAAATTGTTTGTATTAATGAGTGAATTATTTACAACTAAACAAAATGGAATCGAAATTTTATTCCTGTGAAATAAACAAATTCGTTTATGTCAGATGATTTTAGTAACATACTAAAATATTTAATAAGTAGTAGTACTATTACTTGGACATAGAATTTACTGTTTTAATTTTAAATAATACTAGAATTTAAATAATTTTTAAACCAATAATTCATGCCTTCCTTGTAAACCACTTTGTATTTTTATTTAAATAGAATGCTTCATTCCTGCTCAAACATTGCAACTTAATCTGTTAAGTAGGTCATTTTTCAAGCAGAAAAGAGTTATTTCCCTCGGGTAAGTATAATAAAAAGCGAACAAAGAAGAGTTAATCTGTCTTTTATACGATCCATGATAATATCATTTACTTTCCTGATGTAAAACGATACCATGATATTAACTGAATCGTCGGAATAATATAGCATAAAACAACAAATAATTTAATTTGTGCCACGTTGAATTTTTTGTTACACTTGTTGAATTCGTTTCTGTTACTTCATATTAACTTGATAATAAATTGTTACGTGTATGATAATGTTTTAGCACACTAATTTTAATTAATTCGTGCCTTTGTATTTTTTAAGAAGACTGTGAAGCATGATGTGTTCTTATGGTTTTGATAATTTATATAAACAAGTGTTCGTAAAAAATGATGACAAATATTTTTAACAAAATTTGCAATGGAAAATTAAACTTTTGTATACCTTGATTTTAATTGAAAACAAGTTTCACTTGAAACAAAATAATTAGTATGCACCGAAACCAGTGATATTGATCTTCCATGATCATTTCATTTGAAAAGCGTTATCAGAATAACTTTTGAATACACACACACATTCGACGGATATACTCTTATATTCTTTACCGAGGGAACAATTTTAAGCGTGGATACAAAGAAGGGAAGAATATTCTGTGCATTCATTGTTTCGTTCATAAAAGGCTAATGTCAAGGTTAGGTTAGCAAACTAACCTACAAACGACAGAAGAACTGGGATGCATCGGAGCTTCGACTAAAATTAAGCATTCAAGACCTTCGGCAATAGAATTTTATATATTGAAGAATAGTATCTACAGAAGTTCAGAAAATGAACATGAAGCAGAATTCGAAGTTTAATTTTAACTAACAAAATGAAGGATTAAAAAACAATAAGAAACGTTTTGCATGTATGTATGTACATTAAAAGAACTGTTTTTATACATGTATATGTTCACTATAAGAACTGTTTCTGTACATGTGTATGTACATTAGAAGAAGAGTTTGTGAACATGTATATTAGAAGAACTATTTTTGTACATACGTAATATTCATGACCCAGTTTCTGTGAAATATTCGTGCAAAGAATGAAATGTACGGTATTTAAATTCTACTAATCTTTCGTTGATTTCTATAAAAATGCGATATAAAATCATACTATGTAATTCTTGTACTCTGTTAAACATAAATAAAACGCAATTTTTTTATTGATATTTCTTGCATTACGAAATTATAATTTTTTGTTGCGCTATCTGAATATGCACACTTGCAATATTATATCATTTTTCTTGAAATAATTTTCGAAAATAATAGTTTACTAAAAATAACAACTTTAATTTTAACTTTAACTTTAACAAAGTTTAATACATATCATACATAATATTAATAATCATTAGTTATCTTAATGTTAAATTTTCAAATTTTTAAAGTCTCGAATTCCCAAGTGTCCAAATTTTTGTATTACATAACCTATTTAAACCTAAATGTGTTTTCATTTACTTAATTCGTCACAAATGACCAAAAAATCCGAAGCAATATATTTTTACCGATTATAAAATGATATTTAAAAGAATGTATTTGAATCCCTGTGTGATCCTACATTAATGCTTAACTCATCCACCTTCAACACTTCGAGCGCCATCCTACAACAACGTAAACTCCTTTCAGCAAGTAATTTTATTTTCAATAACTCCAATAGAGAATTTTCATAATATTCAACCCTTGTTTACTCGACAAGTTAATATACTTCACAAAATTTCGTGATGTAAAATCCACTAAGATTAGTGATAGATTTATGTGAACATACGTCATCCACATGTGGGTGATATGACACAAGTGTCAATATTTATACACCATTTAAATTCTATTAGCACTCTCTAAAAAGCGGTCAGCTTATTCTTCAAGCGTACGCACGATGAAAATAGTAACCGATCTGAAAACACGAAAATGCCATATCTCGAGTCGTTTATGAAGAGGCAATATCTCTCTTAACCCCTGGGAATATAAGGCATCGAGTAATTGTCCGCGATATCTTTCCACTACAATTCATTGTCAGACATGTCAGCTTGTCAGCTTTTGTACCGTTCAAATGATATGGATCGCAATATTGTAGGCAGTAACATCAGGAGAGTTGTATTGTGTATGTTCATTAGCCACCACTGTAACCGTGCGTCATTGTGCCCGAGATTTGTACCTGGCACAATAAAAAAAAAAAGAAAAATCCTGAATGTACCCTACCGAGAAAGGTCTTTTTATACCTATGCGAACCTTCTGCTTCTGACATTTCTTACATTCTCTTTTTCTTTTCTTTAATCACGGCTCGACTAGATTACAGAATATCACTCGGTTCGGAAAATATGAGAAAGAAAACCTTTTATCGCGCCGTGTAATATGATATATTGAGTGAAATGATTACTAACAGAAATTGCTACCAAAATTCCAGGTTTTGTTTACCAGAAAATTGAAATGGTTATTAATACGTTTCGTTGTTTTCATTCAAGTCACTTTATGATTCGAAAATATTGGATTTTGTTTTTGTCATATAAATGCACTTTAAGGCAACGAAAGTGCTGGGGTTGGAAGCAAATACAAGAGTATGTAAATTTGGAATATGATATGGATGAATTATTATAGTTATATAACGATTGTTTACACTCAAAGTTTATATATAATTTAATTCACATTTTAATTCGCATTCGTAACATTTTTGGCTCATGACAAATAAAATCAATATAAAAATGAAGGAAAATATTATAACAGCTAACTTCGAGCCACAAGACAATTTTGATAAAAAAAAAATAAATCGAAAATATTTATTACACTTAATTATCATAACTTCTATTAAGAAAAACTGTGTTGTTGGAGTATCTATAATATTCATAAAAACAAGTCAAAATATTACAAAATGGAATTAATTATTTTAAATGTTATTATTTAACTATTTTTATAACCTTGAACTATGGTTTTGGATTTTAAACTTTTGCTGATGTAATTTTAAAAATTACTGAAAATTTATCATCTAATATCCAAGATTATACTAAAAACTGAAAAAGAAACGTGGTTTATTTTGAAAGTAACATACACTATAGTGGCATTATTATACTAAATATTTATCCTTTTTTAATACTTGCAAACATTGAATTGTTACTGAAATATCAAATATCCGGAGATATTTTTCTGTAAGAAAAATAATGTGATCAAATAGATTCTATGTAATTAAGTATTATAGGAGTTGAAATAAATCTGAAGCGGACGTAGACCGCCATTTTGACAAGATGGATGAGAAAAAGCGCACCAATTGAATCTTTCTACTTCGGATTATAACTAAAGCACTATATTTTACTCCCTTTTCCAATAAATCTGTAAAATGTCATATCGAATTCCATTCTCGAACTTTTTCATTTCAAAATCAAAGTAGATTAAGTTCACTTTGTTAAAGAATTATATTTTGTACGTTTCTTTGTATCAAATTTTTGATACATCAAAACTCATATATCGAAAATCATACAGCTTTTAATGCAATAGAGTAAAAATGATATTAAATATATCTTGTTCCGAGGCATGCAGTATAAAAAGTACTTAGCATTTTCTGGCTGTGGTACATTTTAAATCCGTAGGTACTTTTTATGGTATTACGTCTGCAGTACGGTCGTAAGACTATATGTGATACTAATCCCATTACGCAGATAATTTAGAGCCTGATGCTGCGTTAAAAAATATGTCAAGACTGTATGTAGGTTAATAATGTATCACATAAAAGTAAATACAAAATCAGACAAAACGAGAGTAAACATCACACAATCGTAAATAGACAAGGTTTCTGCATTTTACCTCAGCGAATTAATTAAGTCACTAAAATCTAATGATCTTAATAAATCTTTTTCTATGGCCAATATCATCAAACAAGGTCTCGCCGAAGACGATGCCCGGGTCTAAACAGTTCCTGGCCATCGAATTAGGACCACATACGAAAATTTCACTTTTATGGCTATAACATTATGTTATATGGAAAATTGTTTTAGGTCATGCAAAATTATTACTAAATACGTTGATAACGATATATACATAGCAATTTGTTACTATCGTGATGATAAATTGTGTGGGTGATGAGCGATTAAGTGCCGTACAAGCGTTTACGTTAGCATCGAATATCGATAGCGCGTGAGGTGAAATTTGAATGCCATAGAAAATGTCTGCCTACTCAAAAGACTAGTTTACAACTCTCCAACCACATTATCTGAGTTGAAAAGAGTTACAGATATTTGGGAAAATAATGAAGATATGATGTATACAGAGCATGCCCGAAGCTGTCACCAAAGCAAAGGGTGGAAATACAAGATATTAACATGTGTTAATAATGTCATGTACAGTAGTAGTGTATCATGTTAGTAGCTAATAAATTATACCATTACAATTTAAACAGACCTTTTAATTTTACGGAAAACGTGAAAAATGCTACAAATTTGTAGTAGTCCTAATTCGATGGCTAGAGACTGTAGAGCCCTCTAACTCTTCCTTGATTCGGCGCTAACCATACGCGTAAGTTTGATACGTTTATGTCATTATTTCCATATTTCGAAATTCTCTATTTGAAATGTAACAACCTAATATATTTGTAAATGGAATCATTGCTTTTTCGATTATATGACCAGTTGTGGGACACCGTAGAACATGCATGAATACACTTGGATAAACGTGCACGCTGGGTTCACCATTTTCCAAACGGTAATCGTTACTGAGAAATTACCGAACTGTGTCAGTTTCATTCCACATGACGTTTGCATTTCGAAATATTACGAGTTTGTCCCTTATTAATCAGCCTATCCTGGATTAAATCCGATTTAGCTGTATATTATATTCGTTGCGCCAGCGTATGCGCCATTATTTTACAATTAATTAACCTCGGCATTTGACCATGCAAACAGTGCGATCGTTAAGAAACGATAAATAGTTAAATCGATAACACGAAATTATTATGTATAAAGTGTCACGAAAAATTGGCTATTAAGGGTATAATTTATTAAAGTATGATTTGATACAAAATTGCATAGTTTTATGGATGATAGAGTAAACTTTCTGTTCGAGAAAAAATTTTATTTTCTTAGAGATATGAAGGATATGTTTTGTTTAATCGATTTAGATGTATTAGTTAGATTAATAGTGATGGAGAGGGTCATGTGTAGTCAACACCGAAGTTTGACAGTTTGAACATTTTTCAGTTTACAGATTTCTAAATTTGGAAGTTTGAAAATTTTTAATTTCAATATTTGTAAATTTGATGGTTTAAACGTTTGAAAGGTTAAAGTTTGAAATTTATGTATTTTTAAATTTGTAAATTAATTGATTGCAAAATTTGATATTTCTAAATTTCTTAGCATTTATATTTTTAAATTCTTAAATTTCCAAATTTCTAGATTTCTGATTTTACAAATTGTTAAATTTCTGTTGTTGATTTGAAATTTCTATATTCGTAAACTTGCAAGTTTAGTAATTCAGAAATTTAGAAATGTAATATTTCCATATTTCAGTAATTTCAAATGCCAAAGTTTCCTACTTCGCCAATTTTAAGCTTACTAAATTTCGGAATAACTTTATTTACGAAGTTGAGAGTTCAAAAGTTTGAAAATTTGGAAATTTGATATTTCCATATTTTAGTATTTTCAAATGCTAATATTCCCTACTTCTCCAATTTTCGGCGTACTAAATTGCTGAACAACTTTATTTACAAAGTTGAGCATTCAGAAGTTTGATAATTTGAAAGTTCCATATTTTTGAATTAGCAATTTTTTCATTTAAAACATGTGATATTCTATATTTCTAAGTTTGCAAAATAACAAACTGCTAAAATTTTAAATTTGGCGATTTGACATTTTTATGTTTATAATTTCAGAAATAAAAAAATTCTTAATTCTACACCACTGAATTGACTTCTCTCTTAATCGATAACACAAATATCTCAACTCGCAAAAATCAGACACTGATATCTCTAAAAATTGCCCGTAAATAAAAACCCTATTCTATCCATTTTTCACGAAACATTTTACACAGTCTCACTTAACACATTTAACACTGAACCTATAATGCATACTTAAAAATGAAGTTGAAAAATAAATAAACAAACGATGAGACATATTCTTTATCCCAATAAAAATACATACTTCAAGAAAACTACCTTAACAAATTTTATAACCTAAAATAAAAAGTTTGTAAAACGACTATTTGATCATTTTGATTGTTTCAGTGTTAATAGAATAACTTTAGAACCTCGAGAAAGAAGTTGTTCGATTTCTAGTGAAGTGTCCTGTGTAATTAGAAAGTCACGATATGTTTTATTAATATGTCACGGTAGATCGATATGTCATATTCGTGTGATTTATGAACAAGTCTAGTCGTAAAGATTATTACGTTGTGTCACAGCATCGAATGGTTCTGATAGGGGATTGTTCATCGTAACTGATAGCCTCGCAAGTTTCACTAACACGAAATTTTTGTTATCCACATTCTAATGTCCACTAAACTTGTGTTCATTGTTAGTAATGTTAACATCTGAAGGAATATTCGCACACGTGTCTGCTTTTTCTCTAAATCAAACACGACGCCATGAATCTGTTCAAACATGCCGAAACGTCAAATATGTAACTTCTGAAATTCAAAGCTTCAATAGCTGCTAACACACGAAAGCCAGAGTTACTTTAAGTTCTGAATTGCCTCTGAAAAAAGAGTCGAACGAAGATTAACCCTGAGATAAGGTTGAATTATAAGACACGGAGTAAGATCTCATGATTTCGATCTTAAGATCTCATGACAAGTATTGAAAGCAACAGTTAACTATGAAAAATGTAACAGTGATAAAGAACGTCCAATTTTTCTCGGAAATTTCAAATTTATTGTCTGTTTAAATCCTTTGCTATTTGGTATGCATATGTATAATAAATTTGTCCTTCAAGAGTAATTCTGCCAAGCAACGTGCGAGTGGTTATTTAGAAAGGAAAAGAAAGTGAGGGCCTCGATCGATTTATCTGCAAACGATTACGTGTCAACGACACATTAGGAAAGTAAATAGGAGAAATCGATCGATCAGTACGGTAAATATTATTACTTTCGACGCATAGGCTTTAAATGTCGCGGTAGCGTGACTCGGTTGAAGGAGAGTTTTAAACGGTGTAGGAATTGATATTTTTATGACCTGTATGTATGTATATAAATAACATCGCCAAAGGTTAAACATCGAACTTTTACGAACGCGTTAACTGCTATGGCCACCGGCTACCGGCGCTTCGAATTCAAGGAAAAGGAACAGGAACACTTTTAATGGCTCTATGATTATGCTAATTGTGTGAGATTATAGAGGAATTAAGAATGCAGAACGTATTATGCATTGATGAACACGATAAAACTGAATTTGTCAATAAAAACGTATTACGTACTGACAAACATAATAAAACTAAATACGTTTGTCAATAAAATAATATTTAGTTTTATTGTCATCACCAATTGAATTAATTATGTCAATACGTTAAATGTCGACTGGAGTGACATAACCCTTAAAAATTATCGTCGGAAGAAATGGCGTTGATATCGATGAAATCTCAGTAGTTTTTGTTTTAAAAATCAATAATAGCAAGAAAAAAAAATATTGCACTATTATAAATGAAGATAATGAAAATTGTTTACAGTGCAAATAACTCGCGACGGGTGAAATTACACTCGTGGTAGGCGTAAAGTGATAAGTATCTATATTGATTAATAGAGTACAGATTATGTATACTAATTTGTTAAATAATATACTGAACCTATTTGACAAAATTGTTACCAAAAAAATTGCATTTTTTATTTGAAAAAAATTGCAAAATTATTTTCGGGTTTTATTGAAACAGATTAAATAAATGTTTGATTGAAATAATTTAAATATTTGTTGGAATAAAAAACATGTTTGCGAAATATAAATAACTGTGGAACTCTGTGAGTACTGTAATTATTTTATAAAATGTTTTAATTAGATTTACTTTTGTTTGTTATTTTCTGTTTTTGTTTAAATTGTTAATAATTATGATTATTTATTTTCGATAAAATATTGATCACAGGTTTTAATTAATATTTCTTTTCAATTGCACTGAAGCACCGCACACAAATATGATTAAAGGTTTTTTTTATAACTAATTTTTATTTCTGCACTGAATTTACTGTAAAAGTAAACGGTCACTCTTAATCCCATGTTTACGGTATAGAAATCAAATTTGCAATAAAATACTATCAAACATAAAAGAATGAATTCCATTATCGTACTTCATGCAAATATGTTACTGATGGTTATCGTTAAATTTTACGACGTATATGTTTCCTTTCTTTGGTCATTTACTAAAATGATTTAACCTTCCATTCAATGATTTTTTCAATTTTCAAAATATATATTTTTTATCCCTTACAAATAACACTATCAAAAATATTTTCTACTAAAAGGAAATTATTTAAAATTAATAATATTACGAATTTGCAATATTGTATGGAAGTACAATAACAAATTGTAATTATGAATGGTAAGAAATACTTTGAATAATTTCATTAACTATAAAATTTTCTATGCAGAACGAAACGAAGGATTAAATATAATACGAACATTGTACTGAGTAATGAGTTTAAGTACGTCATGAATAGCGTCGAGTAATAAGATTTGAATATTCAAACGCTAATAAGTATTTCAATTAAACAAGCAGCACTTTTAGGTACACTGAATATAATAAATTCGAATCCTCTATTAATACTTTAAAAAAAGGAAATCAAAAAATATTCTGAATTAAAAACAAACACTGAATGGACAGATTCGAAACTTTATGAACATTCTCCATTTTCTTAAAATGATTCTTCTTAATCTTATTGAAACCCACTAATGTAATTTTCATGTATCATCCAATTATACAGTAATAATCGATTACGTGTCTTGTATAATAGCGTTACTTATCTTATTTTCTCAAAAATATTGTAAATTTCGACTAGTTTAATCTCTTTAGGGATAATTATTTTAAGGTTAGTAAAAGTATTCTTCATCTGACATTTTAAATTTGTAGTAATTGAAAAAACAAATTTCAAAAACACTAATAATATAAAAAAAATGATATCTACACGTATCTAACCACTAGTTGTTAAATTTAAGAAACTGTCCACATGCACACATATGTATCAGTAACCTGAAAGAGGTTAATGAAGCTAATGGCACTTTTATCGGATTTAAAGTATTGTTAAATTCGAGTAAACTAGTTATTATAAAAGAAGAAAAATATCAAAAACAAATACTCTAAATCAAATATTATTTCGAAACAATTACAAATGCAATCATAAAAATAAAATTTCTGAGACAAATAGTGTGTTTCTTTCAAAATTCGATTAATATTTAAGACATTTCATTCGAGTATCGAAATACTTATAAGTAACTTTTCAAAATTTGCAAATATTCGTTCTGAGGTTCGAAACCTGTCCGTGAAAATTAAATATTTTCAAAGTACAATGAATGAACTGGTATAGTGACATAAATCTCCTGATTCCCGTTTCAATGAACGAAAGATAGCACATTTCGTATGTTCTAGTAATTTTACTATACGTGGAAGTGCACGCCAACTTATGACACGTAACAGTTTTCTCTTCAATAAATAAACAAGTATAGATTGTATCAGCGCACGCGAATAAATATTTTAAATAATTCGTAAATTTTCAGGTTGTACTTTGTCTTTTAATTTCTAGACATATGTAGATTGTATCTACGTACATAGATCATTTTTTTAAAACTGGATTTACACAACTGTGACTTTAATTCCCCCATATCTCATGAGTAGTATACAAGTTGTGTACCTTGTGTATTAAAACCAATTTCGAATTTATAAGTAAAGACGTTTTGAACTTGAATCCACCCATAATTATACCGATGCACAATATATAGAGACAAAACTGTTTAAATGCTGCATTAATCGTTGTTACATTATTGTTAACTTGAAATTTTTCAAATATTGAAATTTATTTAATTAGGGGAGTGTCGATTAAGTGGTCATTAAAGCGTTTTTGCTAATACTGGTAGAATTCAGCGCCAGCTACCGATGAACCATACAGCACTCTGTGTCAATATGAACCTAATCCAGAACCCTAATTAGGAACAATGCTGCCATAGTACAGCTAGATGAGAAACTTCACGCCCGTATTTATACGTATCTCCAAACGAACGGACGAATACCAAATGTTAATATCCAACATACATACATCATTTCTACTACACTCTAAACGATAATTTTACGCGAATATAAATTACTCTGTACCATTTTAACGACGTCTTTTCACGAGAAAATGGCAGCAAACCGACCATACCGTGGCTGCTTCCCGCGTAAACTAGTTTCTCGCGCTAGTTAATTTTAAACTACTTTTAAATCCCCCAGTTTTTCTTCGACTTGAACAAAATGTATAAATTCATCGAGATCGAACGATCCTTAATCGCCGATATTCGCGTGTCTCGCCGAGTCAACGATCTCACAGAAAAGAAAAAAATGAAAAAAAAAGGGAGTTATTTCACTTGATACACTCTCGTTTCCAATTGTCACGTATTTTCAATTCGATTGCCGCGATTTTCTGACGGGGAATTAGCTAGTAAACTCGCGAACTCGTTCGGCAGCGATTAAAATCACCGCTAGAAACGTGTCCTGTCGCGTTCTCTACCCTGTATCACGTATTATCGATCGGCTCGAAATATGATTCAATAAAACCAGCCAATATGGCACATTTTATTTTCCTTTCTTTTGCCTCATCACGAGTACGTCGAACATTTCTATAACGATCGAGCGGAGAAAAGCAGCAAAGTACGAACGATAGACGATAAACCAATCGGTAGCAATTGCAAGCACTGCACCGCATGCACTATCTCACCCTCGATCTCTCCCTGGCGTACACATATACTCCGGCACACATTCTCAACGATTATTATCACATACGTTCACACGTATATTCAGGCACAGGGCTCTCAAGACACGTACGAACCGCCTGGGCAAATACTCGTACACGACACACACATACAACACACACACACAGACACAGGCTGATAACTGACCGATATTCGAAATTGGCGTTTTGGCTTACCGCTTACCGCCAAGTGTCTAGATCAACACACACAGACTCACTTACGTAAGACACTAACGCGAGGCATGAGCCGGTCAACCAATCGCAAGCTCCACGTTTCAGTGTTTGAGCAATAGTTTATATTCGCTTGCAATTGGCTTACGGGCTTCCTGTGCTTACTATACAGTCTTATGTAATTGATTCTATTGGCTCCGGGTAATACGAAAAAACGAAAGGAACGAAAATAAGAAAAAATAGAGATCGACGACGGATACATTCCGGGATCGCGGGTTTCTTTGTTTTTATTTTCGTTGGAGTGTGATATATCGTGATGGATATGTAAACGTCGATGATCACATTGACACGTCGATATGTATGCACGCGTATGATAGGTATTATTATTGACACACACATTTAAGGGATTTAATTTCTCGATGACGTTTGAATCGATATCGAAATAGGCAGTGTCGTTACACGGATATATTTTGAACAGTTTTCTAACGAAAGTAAATCAATTGATCGCCGAGAGAATCGTAACGGCGGATCCAGAGGTGTACCCGACGTCATATTTCACACTCTATCATTTCCGTGAATTTTCGTCTGGAACACGAACGTCAATAACTATCCGATGCGACAATATCGGCTCGTGTGTCGCGCTCGTTCGTTATCCCAAATCTACCTGATCGATTTGTCCTCGATCTTACTCGAATGTCGGAATGATATTTTCTGTTCTTTTTTTTTGTCAGTAATTCGTACCGCGTATTAAATTAAAAATGACACATTGAGTCGCACGATCGACGCGGAAAGTAGAATTACTTGTCGCCGTCACCCGTTAACGATGCATTCATCGCGATACGCGAATCGCACGTCGCCCGAATGAATCGTATTGTCGTCGTGCTCGCATCGTGTCCAATCTAATCGTCTAATTACATTCTCGAAATTGACTAGAAAATCCACGTGTAATTATTTACGGTAGCCAAACAGGGCAATAGAAATCATTCTCACGCATCGACGCTCCTATCTACACATCCTTCGGAACATGCACTGCAGTCTTCGTGTTCGTTATCTTTAAGAAAAAAAATCTGTTAACGTTTATCTTTTAACATTACATCCCGCTGCCCTCGCTAATCGGTTTTTCTTTCTTACGTGTTCCTCTATCCTCTCTGTACTGCTTTCGCCATTGTAGAAAGTATTACCCGTCAACATTGTGCTGCGAGACCGCCGAACGACGACAATGGCTCCTTTTCCCAGGGCGCATCATCGTTTCGGTCGTTAAGAACGTCGTATCTCCCTCCGTGCACGTCGGACACACGAAAACGCTTTGAAATAATCGCGGCGAACTCCCACGGAGCAGGCGGAACGGCAATTCGGTTTTATCGATCAATCCTCGACAGATTCTTCGTTTTATGTGTTCCGTACATTAGTCACGACGACACCTTCAACTATTTCATCAGCCACCGAACGTAAATTTCGCGACAAGTGGACGTTCGTTTCCACCGCACCGGGTCTCAACGACTTCCCATTCTCGTATGTATACATACATACATATAGTATATCTTGAACCGTTTCATCGATCACTCTCCTCACCCCCTATCTCTCTCTTTCTCTTTATATATATATATATATGACTGTGTTATGTGTATGTATATGTATATATATATATATTATATGTTTATGTATACGCAATCCACGTGACAGGTCGACGTCCGTGTCCATCGTTCAACGCGACGGATTTCTCGGAATTCAGAATTATCGAATCATTCACTACCGCTCGTCCGGCACTGGACAGGCGTCGCTCAACAGTCGGTGTCGTCCTGGTGGCGTCTACGAAGCTCCAGGTAACGGTGCCGGGCGTCGCAGTAATGAAGCAGCGGTACCTAGACGTCGGTCCCAGTCCCTTCCTGATAGCCCTCATCGGGAGAGCTACGCGTCGAACCAAGGACACGTTTGAGCGCCGAAACCGGTGGCAAAACTGGCACTCCCTTTTGCCAAACTCGTATCTGTTTCGCGCCCGGTGGAAATTGCTCGACCATGGGCGCCACTACGGCCAGAGCCTCCTTCGAAGGATACGTGCTCACTGGCACCGCTGTTCTGCACGTATCCCTCGCGTCCCACAGGCAACTCGAGTAAAGGATCTTGGCGTCGTCCACCACTTCCATGCGACTGTAGTCCGCCCCGCCGTACGGCGTAATGTCCTCCGCCGATCCCCGACGAGTGTCCCTAATGAGATCGGGATTGTCGATCGGCATTAACGACGTGGTCGACGAGAAGCAGGCGCTCGGCGCCACCATCACCGAAGGTTGTTGACTCTGGTCGTCGAAACGGCTGATCGAACCGTACTCGTTCTCCGTCTGCAACGACGCTGCCTGCGGTCTCTGAACGTAACTGAGATTTAAGGACACCGGTGGTTTCGAGTCCACACCGAACGACGTGGTTTCGATCTCCTCGTGCTTCCTGCGTGTGGTCGACGTCGCGGATGGAGGGTTCTCGTTATTGCCCCCGGTATTGTCGGCCGACGCACCTTCCGCGGGAACGGCCGATTTAACGTCCTTCAGAGGCATCTTTCGGAAACGAATGAACAACACGAGTATAATGAGAAGTATGAAGAGGATCAACACAACCAGAGCGGCGGATATTCCAGCGATCTGACCGGAGCCGAGGGTCGACATACCAGCAGTTCTTAAAGACACGTGAAGGGTGAAATTGGCTTCGACACTGCCAGCACGATTCTCCGCCACACAATAAAACTCGCTCGAGTCCGATTCCTGAGCGTTCGTGAGCACCAACGTGCTCCTTTTCCTGAACTGACCTTCCTCGAAGATCAAGATTTTCTGATAGCTACTGAACGCCGAATGGTTGGTCAGCAATCTTCCGTTCCAATACCACTTCACTTTAGCCGGTGGTATCGCGCTAACCCGACACACGATACTGGCATTTTCACCTATCGTCGCTTCGGCATAGCGACTGGCTATCAGGAGGATCGGACGACAGGCAAAGTCGTCTATACCGAGATCCGTGAACGTACGGTTCAATAACGGTTTCGGCCCGTGACAAATGGGTGCTTGAAGAGTTGGTAGATTGTGCTTCACCAGCCACATTTTCATCTCGCGGAGATGACAATCGCATATCCACGGATTGTCGTGGAGTTCTATACTTGTGAGCTTGTTCAACGGCTCGAACGTGCCTGGATGGAGCGTCGATAACTGGTTGTTGTTCAGTTTCAAACTTTCCAGCAACTCTAGACCCCGGAAACCTTTGGACTCGATCTCCACAAGCTGTGTATTGGATAGATCCAGCTTGACCAGATTCGGTGTACTCTTGAAGGCGTGCGAGTGAATCCTCTTAAGAGGATTGTTGGAAAGTACCAGGTCCCTGAGAAACGGTGTATCCGTGAAACTGGCACTGGGGACTACGGTTAGGAGGTTATGACTTAGATCGAGCTCTACCAGATTCGTAAGGCCCGCCAGTGCCTCGCTATCGATTCGGTCGATACGGCACTCGCGTAGGTAGAGACGCTGTAGATTCGTCAAGCGTACACGTACGAAAATGTTACTCGGTAGGGTCCGAATATCGTTGCCACTGGTGTCCAGCACTTGCGTCTCCGGATCGACCCACTCCGGTATGCTAGTCAGGGCACGATTTATACACTCGACCGTACGCTTCCCGCTCTTCCACTTGCAGGAACACTCGTCGGCGCACTTGTCGCTCGTTACAATGCCGAGGAACGTCGTCACGTAAAGTAAAAATACCGAGATTTCCATGGCGAACGCGTTGATTATTGTCGAATGGTGGTCCTGGTTTCGGTAAACGCTATCCTCCCCGACTGTCTCGCTCGAGGACTTGCTTCGTCAGACGCATCAATGAACGAGAAATAATTTTCCTCTCCCGAAAAAAACCTCCTCGAACGAGCTTACGCCCATTTTTCTTATTTAATCCCCGGATATGTCCCGTTACTCTTGGACCGTCCTCCTTCCGCTTCGCGTCTCGTGTTCGATAAGACAGTCTCGTCTCAGCCTTTGTAACGAAGTTTACACGAGCCCTCTTCCCCGTGTTGTTCTTGCGATACACCACAACTAATTATGCAAACGAGAGGGTTGAGATTAAGCGGTCTCGGCTCGTCCATTCGTGAATCCTCCTGATTCCACTGGATAACTGGACGAATTTCCTTAGGACCCGGAATTATTCCCGGTCGCGGGTCGGACTGCTATTTTCGGCGAACTCACGAATCGGCGAAAACCTCCGGCGACTCCTTTCCTGCCTGGCTTTTCCGTATTTGTCGGTACTTGTCACACGCGCGCGCGCACATTGAGATACACACACGTACGTACGAGTAAGCGTACACCACGAGCGTCCGTCGTTCTTACGTAAACGCGTCGATCAACGTGCACTTCCCGTGAAGATAGCTTGTCCAAGGGGGACACCGTGAAAAATAACACCCCGTAGACGCAGCACCGTAACCGACACCACCGGACACCCACCGAATACACGGTTCACGAAAACCGAACTCTCGCGTTCTCACACTACAATGCCCGAGGCGTTGTCCGTACCAGGCGATCACCCGTGTTCTTCGCGCGTGTGCGTGTATATATGTGTATGTCTGTGTCTGTGTGTGCGTGCGTGTACGTGTGTGTGTGTGTGTGTATTTTTTTCCTCTTTTTTTCCAATTCTCACCGAACGCGCAAAACACTCGGACCGATAGCACGGACGCTCGTCGTGAAATGAGAGACTGTGAAAAGCCCGGCACTGAACCGGAGAGATAACCTCTCCTGCCTTCTCTGTCTTTCTTTCGGTACGTCGTTGCACACTGCCAGGAGGGAAAACGCCGACGCGAAGTAGGGCGCACCCTTCTTCCACTCTGGCCAGACTATATACACAGGGTGTATACACCACCACCGTGATTCCGGCACCCCTTACGGCGCCTTTCCTCTCCTCCACCGTCATCCACCAGCATCCTTCACCCCCCTCGGGAGCCTGCTGTTCCCTGCGAATCTCCCCCGGACACCCCCGCCACTCCCAACCAGACAGCTCGTGCGCTTTCCACGAGCGAGTCGGGTAGGGATCGTTTCCACCCCTACCCTCGGACGAGCAACCCCACCTTCGACGCTGGCGCTTTCCACCCCTCTAAATGGATACACGGCGGGCGCGCGCACAACCTACTACTTACTTGCTCACCTCGGCTCCTCTTTCTCTTGCCTATTCCACGTTTTCCTACAAAGTCTCCTGACCTCACCTCCACCCTCCTCCTCCCTCCGTCGCCCACTTCAGTACTCTCCTTCTTTTACTACCTTCGACCCTCCAACCCTCCCTTTTCGACGTATCGAATGCTACGTCACAGTGGCGAGATATACGGCTATTTCACAAAGTGGTTAAATGCACTGCCAGATTACGGATTTGGGGGTGGGTGCGGGAGGAGGGAAGGGGAAGCATGGCAAGCGGCAGAACAGAGAAAGAGAAAAGGCCACCATCGACGGCTAACAACGGTGGCGGTTACGATATCGTCTATCGACTACCGTCAACTGCCAGAAACTCTCTCCCACTCTCTCTCTCTCTCTCTCTCTCTCTCTTTCTGCATCGCTTCTGGTTGCGATCGGCCCTGGAAAAGTCACTTTAGCCGTCTTTTATTTTTTTCCTGTCTCTCTGTCTCTCTTTCTCTGTAGGTATTCCTTTTCTTACAACACGCTCTCCGTTCTCTCGCGTTTACGCTTTCGAGAAGTCTGCGCGTGCTTTCTCCAACCCTCGTCGCTTGTTCCTCCTTCAGACGGGATCTCCTTCCCTTTCTGTCATCCCTCGTGGATTTTATACGGAAAATGGAGGTATTCCTTCGTAGAGGAAAGTTAGGTTCGGTCGAAGAACTTGGCCAAGTGGGCGGGAGGGGGAGGATGCTAAATCTGCCTACAACGAGAGTAAAGGTGACATTGCGATGGAGGATGACGAAGGACGCCCGGCAGCTACCCACCGCCCGAGCGAATTTTCCCTAAAGGACCTTTTAGAGTTAATTGATCGTCTGAGCGATATACACGTGCCTTCGCGTACGCTCGCGTGTAATGCACCCTTAATGGACGCGAACCTTTGCCCACGTACGCGATCAAAGAACCTACCGACAAGCCTGGTCTCGGTGTTCGATCATTGTCCAATACGCCACCAGAATTTAACTACACCTTAGCCTGAACCTCGATGCACACCGACCACCGTACATTTCTATTCTCGTGTGCCCTTGTGATCTGCTTCGGAGCATTTATCGATTTACGATACCGAGGAGTTACAGAGCATCCGGAGACAGGAGAGGCTCTCATAAAGAAGTCGAGAAGATGGAACGTCGAACGGAAGGATCGCGTTGCTTCCTTCTATTTAACTCTATCGTTATACCAGACGTCTCTAATGATCGTGCGTCTACGATCTACGGGCAACTATAACCTGACAGAACCGCCTCTTAACCCTTAGGCGGTTTTCTGACTTCTTCCTGACCCACTGCATATTCATTATAGCGTTATACATAGTTGCATGCGTGTTAAAACCTAATGCAACTGTGTATAACATTGTCATGAAATTAATGCTAATCACTTCGTTTATAACAGACTCGCACATTACAGTTCAAATGTGACAAACCTAAATATTATGCAAGTTTTTGCATAATTTTGAACTCAATATCGATTATCTGTGCAGTTAAACAGTGCTAAATTCAAATAATACTATAAAATATATTTTCTATTATAGGAAATTATTTAAAATAAATAATATAGTTTGCAATATTTTATGAAGATATAACAACAAATTGTAACTATGAAGGATAAGAAATGCTTTTAATAATTTTACTACTTACAAAATTGCTGTACATGTGTACGCATACATGTGTGTCAATGTCCTGAAAAAGTTTAATGAAATTAATGGCAAAGTCATATTAAAACCTATTATTAGACTGTAGTAGACTAATCATTATGGAAAAAAAAAGATTAAAAACAAATATTGTAAATCAAATAATGTTTTGAAATAATTGCTAGTGCAGGCATTAGAATGCAATTTGTAAAACGAACGGTGCGTTTCTCTAAAAATGCAATTAGTTCTTGAAAGTAAATTTTTAAAACTCACAGATATTCATACTGAATTTCGAAACTAGGCCGTGAAAATTAAGTAAATATTTGACAAGCACAATCAATGAACCATTAGATTATAGTGACGTAAATCCCATTCCTGTTTCGATGAACGAAAGATAGAACATTTCGTATGTTTTAGTAATTTTACTATATGTGGAAGTACACGCTAACTTATGACTCTTAACAGTTTTCCCTTCAATAAGTAAACAGTATAGATTGTATCAGCGCACGCAAGTCAATATTTTAAATTATTTGTAAATTTGCAGCTTGTACTACTTTGTCTTTTAATTAGTTGACACGTGTAGATTGTATCTACGTACATAGATCATTTTTAAAAAGCTGGATTTACACCAGTATGAGTTTAACTCCCTCATATTTCATGACTTGCACACGAGTTGTATACCTTGTGTATTAAATCCAATGTCGAATTTATAAGTAAATAACGTTTTCAACTTGATTCCACCCGTAATTATACGAATGCATATCTGTCAATATGTAAAAACAGAGCTGTTTAAATGTTACAGTAATTATATCACATTATCGTCATAATTTTAACTTGAAAATTTATCTTGATATTGACTTTCTTGATATTAATAATTTTGCCTTCAACTGCTGAAAAAAGATGGGTTATGGAATTAATAGCACAAAAGACCGTTTTACTAGCTTTTATTCCGACAAATAAAATTTTGATAAATTCTTTGCAAAATTTGTTAAGGTTTATTTTCATCAAGATAAATAATTAACGCGATTAATTATCAAGATAGATAATTAAAAATAATTAATTAATTTTTTATTTCAAAGTAAGTGTATACGCTGGTAGGTTTAATTTCTATTTTGTCTCATTATTTTATAATAATCGTACAATATAAGATTTTAATAAAATTAATCTTATTTTGTTGATTCGTGTTTCTTCAATAAAAGTTATTAATTATTACTAAATAATTAATGATATTTGAAAGTACTGCAATAAAATTTGTTACGCTCACGGTAAAGGATTGTGAATAAGTCAAACAGAAATACGCGCAGGGGTTGAAAACTGTTGATCCCATAAGTAGATTTTCTGTACGATTAATTTCTGTATCCAAAAAAAAAGAATGATCGAGTGCAAATGTGTTTTTGTGATAGCACTCTGCGAAACGGTTAAAGTTTCGATGGACGTCGAGTTTGCCGCGTCTCTGCCGTTTGTACTCGATGACACCGTTACACAGTTCAGTGACGCTATTTAAGCGATTACTTAAAATCAATAGCGGTCGTTTATAGCGCGCCAATAGACCAATAGTATAATTCTTAACCTAAACGATGCTTTCCATCTCGCACCCCGATATTGTGGGGTTCAACTCTAGTGGGTTTTAGGGATGAGTGTGCTCTCGAGGACGAGGACACGCAATCGAGACACATTGGGGTGGCCGACTTCGAAACAATACTACCGAGTTTTGTTGAAAGGTTCAAAAGTACATAGTCGGACAAAGTATCAAAAAATAGGACGATAATCGAAACTGGTGCTGCGCTGTTAATCGTCTGCGTGTTTGAAATGTTTCGCCGACCCTATCAATGCGAATCACGAGTACTGTTGGAACCTGAAAAGTTGGCAGTTAGACAAGGGAAATAAATTGCTCGTATTACCTATCCACGTTTCTGATACTCTTTCTGTCTGCATCAGTTTTCCGTTTGGCCGGTTAGGAAAGTGCGTATAGTGTTTGTGTTTGTTCGCGAGGGTTGATGTATTGCGTTGTAATCATTCAGAAGTGGCTGCCATCTTCTAGGAGATTCGAAATGTAAAGAAATAGTAGAGAGATCGGAGAAAATATTTATTTGCATGGAAATGTAAAGAAATAGCATAGTGGAAGTTATGAGGATTAGTATGTACCATTTGTGTAATGAATATGACATTTTTGAAATTTTAGTTTGCTAAATTTTATATTTCTTAAGTTGAAACTTTACATGTTTGGAGGTTTTGGAATTTGGTAATTTTGGCATTTGAAGGGGTTAAAATTAGGAGATTTCAAAATTTAGGAGTTTAGGGATTTATATATTTTTATACGAATATTTAGGAATTCAGAAATGTGGATAATTGTGATTTGTAAATTTGGAATAGAGAAATTTAAAAATTTATAAATTTAGGAATTTGGTAATTTAGGAATTTAGAAATTCAGGAATTTGGGAATTTACAAATTTACGAATTTAGGGGCTTAGGAATTTAGGAATTCAGGAATTTAGGAATTCAGAAATTCAGAAATTCAGAAATTCAGTAATTCAGATATTTTGAAATTTGCAATCTTGAGAATTTACAGATTTGTCAGTTCGAAAATTAAAGAATTCTAGATTTAGAAATCTGAAATGTAATTTAAATTTTCAAATTGGGAGACAAAAATATTGTTTTGACGAAAATCCTTAGAATAACTATTAAAAAAAGAAATCAAATTAGAGAAGCTATAAACTATAATCACTGTTCTCATTTTCCAATACAACGATATTAAATTATACGTGAACTCTCCTCTTTAATGTGTTGACAACATTAGGTTATCTAAAAGGTTATGTCGTGTTTGTTGCATGATAACATTTATTAGATTTATATATTAACTTTTTCCATTTTTTTTTCAGTGAATGCATACATGACCTTCAGACGTACATTTTAGCAGTTCCGAGTATAATAAAATGTCATCTCTAATAAATTAAAAATAAGTTAAATAATAAGTTAAAAAGTGAAGATACAAAGATTAATTTCGACAATAATATATTACATAATTTTCATAAAGACAAGAATGTTGTTTAATCTCGAAAAAGACATATATGTATGCAATGAATTTACACTAAGTGCCAGTTTCGGTTTGCAGAATTTTGTGTTGAAAATATTCGCATGAATAATAATTAATATTTTGAAACAACTAGTACAGTCATAGATGGTTAGTAATGATAACACTAGATTTACGGGACCCGTCAAAGTGAGGGATCTTAGATCCCTTATTCTAATGAGCTACGCTCGTGACGCACTCACAGTTTAAGTATAATTAACCCTTCTTATAATTTTAGTACATTCAAATTTTAAGTTTACTTGATTCTAATTTTTACAGTCAACATGCAAAATGAAATTTCCACTTTCTTCCTTGATTTTAACATTGCAGTGAATAGTTATTTATGTTTGACGCATCTATCGAATACATAGCAGTGCACAGGGTTAGATCACAGAAATTAAGTGAAACTAAATTATTTTGTCAAAATGTATAATAATAATTAAATAATATTATATGCCATTATAAGCTAATTTATGTTAACCTTTATTTATTTTTCCACATGATTTTTCATTAGAAACTAACTGGTCAACGAACGAAAATATACTAGTTTATCAAAATTAAATGAAAATTTTGATGAATAATAATTCCCATTATACATTGAAAAAACAATTGACATGCTGCATAACAAGATTTTACTTACACGTGTAAAATTTTTAATTAAATTTTGTAAAACGATAGAATTTAACGAAATATTCGATTACAAAGCTTGCATGTATAAATAAAATCTTGTTATATAATATATTAATTGTTTTTTCGATGTGGAAGAGTTACAGTGGGCGGTTAAATTGAAACAAAATGTTTCGTATTTTATAACTTTAACGAATGGAATGGAACATCTTTGTTGAATTATATATTATATTTATATATACATTATTACTAGTAAAAATGTGTATAATTAATATTAGTAAAAATTATATTGCAGATATTATATTATAAAAGTATATATTATTGTAAGATTTATATTGTAAAAGTAATGTATTATAATATTATTATTAATATTATATTATAATATAGTATCACAATATATTAATATAATAAGACATTAATACAATAAAATAATATATTATTTTTACAATACAATATTTTACATATTTTGCAGCAACGTATCATTTTATAACAACAGTACATGTAATAAAATTTAATATATTATAATATTGTATAACTAAATATAGTAATATTAATATATTATATTATAGTACATTAATGTTGTAATATAACATAACATATTTTTACGATATAACTTTTACAATACAATATACATTTTATAATATAATTTTCATAATGGATATTTTGCGACAATTTTTCAACGACGATATAACTAAAATTAAATATTGAACACCTAACGACAAAACTTTCGATCGAAGCCAATATAATTCTTGTCCGAACCGTTTCCGCTATTTTCAGATCCTGTCCGTGCTGTTGGTCCCGCAGTGCCCCCTCGAAGTTGTAAAGAAAGAAGGAAAGAAGGGTGATGAATGACGAGGAAAAGGGAGCAACATCTACTAGGGGGAACCGTGCTGTCGCCTCCAGCTGGATTTCTGCCGAGGGTTTTATCGAATTGCCATAGGCTCTATCAGGATTTGGCTGGGTCGCTACATTTTTCAAGTAGTTCGGATGTGACTCGACTGTACACGCGTGCGACACAAACGTTAACACGATTGTTTCACAGATTTACAGTGCGCAGTCGGCCGGTAGCGTGGACAAGTATGATCGAGGAGCGAGAACTTATCACCAGTGGTCATTAATTGCCGGCTACAACATGTGTGTCCCGCCACAATGTTAGTCGTAATATTTCACGCGCCAGCTACTTGCAACGCGTCTTTGCTCTAGATATGCGGCAACTAATTCTTCGGACAACCTGCGGAATAATTACGCTGTCCAATAAATTTTAACTTCTTTCTTGCCCTCTGCTATACAATAAGATATTTTATACAAGGTATTACTATACAATCAGATATTCTTGTTAATTTTTATGACATAATTATGATTCACTAAACTGTTTCGTTTTGTCGTCTTCAATTTTGAGGAACAAGTTTTATTCTTTATTTTTCAGTTTTGGAATTATTGCTGTCTGAATGAGAGAGATTATGCAGATTCTTTTTGCAGATAGTAGATTGATAGGAGGAGTCGACTGATCGATATTTTGTTGGATCCTTTTGGACAAAGAGTGTTGAGTGAGGAGCCTCCCAATTTTGAAATTGAAAACTTCTCAATTTCTATATTTGAATACTCTTGAATTTCTAGATTTTTAAGTTTGAGTACTCTAAGATTTCTAGATTTTTAAATATGTAAATATCTGAACTTCTAAATTTCTAAATTTCTAAATAGCCAAGTTTCCAAATTTCCGAATTTCTAAACTCTAAATTTCTAAATTCCCAAATTCCTAAATTTCTAAATTCCTAAATTCCCAGATTCCTATATTCCTGCATTCCTAGATTCCTAGATTCCTAAATTCCTAGATTCCTAGATTTCTAAATTCCTAGATTCTACAATTCTTCAATTCTTCAATTCTTCAATTCTTCAATTCTTCAATTCTTCAATTCTTCAATTCTTCAATTCTTCAATTCTTCAATTCTTCAATTCTTCAATTCTTCAATTCTTCAATTCTTCAATTCTTCAATTCTTCAATTCTTCAATTCTTCAATTCTTCAATTCTTCAATTCTTCAATTCTTCAATTCTTCAATTCTTCAATTCTTCAATTCTTCAATTCTTCAATTCTTCAATTCTTCAATTCTTCAATTCTTCAATTCTTCAATTCCTGAATTTCTATATTCCAAAATTCCTATATTCTCAATTATCCAAACTTTTAACTATTCACATTCACAAATCTACAAAGTCGTAACTTTTTAAATTTCCAAATTTTCAAATTCCTATGTTCATAAATTCTCACACATCCAAATTCCCAAATTGCCCAATGTCCAACTTCTTCAATACCCCAATTTCCAGATTACCATATTCATAAATTACCGAATTCCCCAATTTCCAAACCCTAAATTTCTAAACTTCTTAATTCTAGTTTCTAAGTTCCCAATTTTCCAAATTTGCAAATCTTCAAATTATAGAATTTCTATAAAAATTGAGTAAAATTATAACAAATGCATAAAATCCTGTTATAATAAACAATTGTAAATCTGTATCCTATTTTGACACGTTGATTACAATATTATAGCAGTTGAAAATTTCATTAGATAATATTCTTATTTTTAACAAATTGTACCAAATATATTCACAAAATTTCGTTATATTTATTATTTATATTTCGAAGCGGTTAATACTATTGACTATTTCAATACTTAATATTAATATAGTTTAATACAATTAATATTGGTTTAGTATTTTTTTAACAATAATAAGTTTTAATAATATAGATGATTATATGGAAATTTAAACGACACCTATAATATGAGTGACGTTGCAGTGAAAGTATTAAACAATTACTTCGTAAATAATTAGTAGTAGATCGAATTACAAGGAAGAGTCACCAAGAGAGGCAAAGGTTATTGAATCAGGAAAAATTAAATGAAATCTTTTGCACTGGTCATATTATAAAATATTCATATTGTACGTATTCGATACATATATTTATTACTCGAACGAAATAAAAAATTCCAATTTATCGATATTTTTAGTACTGACACGTAATTTATATTCATACATATCTTCATGAAAATTGTTTGACGTTTTATCAGAAAAATTTGTAAAAATGTGTTACTTCGAAATAATACTTTTTGAACAATTTAAATACGTCAATGTAAAACATACCACTCGTATGTTTTCACCTGATTTTTTACAACAAATAGTTTACGAGATATTTGAAAACAGCATAGTTTTCGAGGATTGCATTCATCTCTTGATTGACGATAAAAAAATACCTGTAAAATATTTTTCAAGTATATCGTATTAAAAGGATAATAAAATCGACATATTATTTACGTTCTCATTCTCAAAATTTGTTAACTTCTCAAATTTCTAAAGGTTCTAAAATTAGCAGGTTTTCAAGTTTCCAAGTTCTGCAACTTTTTCTGGTTAAATTTCCAAATATTCAAATTCTGAATTCCGAAATTTTGAATTCTCAAATTTCTAAAACTTACAAATTTCATTATTTTTATTAAAATTGTTAAATTCTTAATTCACACATTTCTAAAAGTTAAAAATTTTCAAATTCTCAAGTTCTCAAGTTCTCAAGTTCTCAAGTTCTCAACTTCTCAAGTTCTTAAATTTTTAAATTCTTAAATTATTAAATTACTAAATTCTCAAGCTCTCAAAATTAAAATCTCACAAATTTTCAATCGAATTTCTAAATTCTCAAATTCTAAATTTAAAAAAATAGTAGTAACATAGTAGTTTTCTATGTAACAACAGTTTTATGATTTCTTGAATATACTCGGTACTAATTTACGACGAACTCTCGCATTAATTTTCTGAATAATTATTTTACTAATAGATCATTATTCCAGGAAGATACGGACAAAATGCCTTAATTGGGTGAACGAGTTTTACTGACAGCAATATTGCAAAATTTATACATATTTTGTTTCTTAATTAATGTGGAGTAAATATTTATGCACCTTAAAACTTGTAAAAATTTGGTAACCCCCGTAACCTCCTTAAAATTCATAAAAACAAAAGGTAAATACATTGGTGGTCAAAATAAGTTCATTTCATTTTTAGCTAATTTTCTCATATGTATACATATACGTGTATATTATACAATATATTTATGTTATATAATATTACCTTTTTCTTTTGCAACATGATATTGCAAGAAAAACAATTCTAGAAAATGAAGTTTTGCAATTTTCATGTATAGAATAAATTAATACTAGCAATCACTTTTTATGGAAAATTCTATTTATTGGTTATACAAAACAATAAGTTAATTTACTTAAAAGTCATTCATATAGTAATTACCATAGAAATTGTTTTTAATATCCGATTGCTACTACTTTACGAAGAACTGCGAACAATTGGTTTTTCATTCTCTTGAAAAACTTTTCGATTAAATTATTCGTAAATTTTTCCCAACAATGGTGGATTTTAATTATTGAACCAGCGTTTTTGTTCTCTTTATAAATTCCGTTCGCTAGTGTTCGTTGTACATTTTCAGTGACTCTTATATCCAGAGAATATGTCGGCCATTTTAAAATTTGAATATTGTAATCCTTGAGTCATGCAATGTGCTTGCACTGCGGTGAATAGAAGCATTATCCTGTTAAAATCATTTTTTAAATGATGTGGTACTAAAATTCCTTTATGTTTTTCATTGTTGTCCTTGCAGCTAAGAATTTCTCAGATACACTGAAAGCTCGGCGCATTATCTATGCTGTAGTTACGAAAATAAATATAATCTCAATTTAAATTAGTGATTTTTTAGAACATCTGTGACACGGAGATATTTGGTTTGATTTTAATTCTTATTAACATGATATTCGAAAAGAAAAAGAAAATCCCACACATAATTTTGCAGACGTTACGGAGAGCCTTTCTCTTGGAAATTCACTATTACAACTATAAATAATTAAAAACGTAAAGAAATTTTATAATCACATCTGCTCTCTTATCTTTTGGAAAATGATGTATATGTAATATGTATCACAAAAGATTTAAAATATGATCCTATCTTCCCTAGTTTTATAATTTCAAATATGAAACGGTACATGAAATTATAATAGATATAATAAAACGTTGTAGAAAACATATAAGATATCAGATTATCTGATATGTATCTATAAAATCATTTTCATGCTGATTTAAAATGGAATAACTAAATAAATCTAACACTCTGAAATAGAGCCTCAGGTTAAGTTATTGTAGTATAATTTATCTTAGAACGATAAATTTTTTGTTTCTTGCATTATTTTTCTTCTTGTAAAGAAAATAGTCTATACAACTGGAAGAAGTCAGGTCTCGTTTCTGGCTGCAATTAAGAAAAAGTATAAAAAAATGAATGCCTCAAGGAGAGTTACATTTCAGGGCTAGATTTTCTTTAACAAGTACAGCGTTGCATATGCATTTAACAGTCGTACCATTTTTTAAAATGAAAACGTATACTTTCCTCTCTTTTACGTAACTCAAATCGTCTTCTAAAGTAAAATGGTTGAAGAATAATTCGTTCGTGAGATATGTATTTTAAATAAACGCCTTTATCGGAAAAGATGCGTAAATATATTTGCATGGGATTCTGAAAATCAGCTTTGATATTTCCTCTTTTGTTCTTTGACACTTGTTTTTAATTGCAATCAAAAATGAAATATGATTTATTGTAGTCGCAATGACCGTTCTGCATTAAAATCGTGCACTTTTTGACTTTCGCTAAGCAAAATTTACAATTATTACAAAATTAAATATCATCGACCTATTTTTATATTGTTCCATGCCAATTAGTAAAAATTAAAATATTTTTATTCTACTTTTTTAATCAAATATTTGTAAAGTTTATATTCTTGTAGTATTTATTGTTCATTTCCTGTGAAAAATTTTGGAAATAAGTGAATAGAATTTTAGGACTTACAGTTTTTATGTTATAATTAAAATTTTATGTGGTATAAAAGTTTATATCCAAATCAATTAAATTTGCTTTTCTCAAATTGAATTTATAATTATTTAATTATTATAAATATATATAAAGTTAAATTAAATTATTATACACAATTATATTATTAAAATTCATTAAAAAGTCATTTAATAGTATACGTAATTCGTAAATTAATTTATATATTAGAAGTTAATGTATATTATATTTAATTAATTTTTCAAATTTTTAATTTTATCAATTTTAGAACGCAAATTTTGCGAAACTAAACTAAAAGAATTTATAAAACATTAGATTAAAAAATAATTTATTCTCTGCAAACTAATTAAAATGTACAATAATCTTTTTTATTTATAAATGGTTATTTTCAATGTATTAATGAAAAGTTTCGTGTTTAACAGAAAGGATATGACTGCATCCAAACTTCTGAACGATGCTGTATACCGAAAATGCCTGAAATACCGTGTCGATGGTTCGTAACCGAGATTTGCAATTATACCACATAGATAGGTGAATGCAATTACAAGAGTGAGATTGCATTTGCACGGTCGTGTCAATATTTGCCGTTTTCTAAGCAGAAATTATATTTCTCTTGTCAACTTTCATTCAACGATTATAACCGATGAAAGAATGGTAAATTGCTAGTTCGTTAATTACGACAATTATTCGATATTCGTGTAATAAAGTGGGAGATTTTATTACTTGCAACGATTAAATGATTGTAAGCGATTAATTGCCTTGTTCTATTTTACTTACTGATCAAAATATCCTCTGCTTGAAAATACGATAGTTAAACATTAGTTTCTCTATGAAGAAATTAAAAATTTCTAGATGAAGTCAGTCAAATTAATTTATTATTAACAACATATCACCTGTACAATTGTTCATTTTTCTTTATTATACTAAAATCGACCTCTTGATACTTGTGTGTAAAAAATATCCTATGGAATCTATCTCTGAGAAAAATATATGATTTTATAAAAAAAAAGAAAGATCTCAAAATTTCAGAGACTACAGATAGACAAGATTTATATCCATAATGTGATGCTATATTTAAAATATTCTTTTTAATAACAAATAATTTAGCAGATAATTGAATTAACAGATTAAAATGTATCACTCTGTATACAAAACAAAGGACAATCAATAATTAAAGATATAACCACAATAAGACGTGATTAAGTATGTGCTCGATAAGAAACATTTGTTAACAAATCCTCACTTTCATTATCAGTATGCACATGTTTATGTATACATATGCTTTTGATGATTTCATTGTTATTTGTAGATTACTAATTTTTTATTTCCATTTGAAAGCAATATCATCCTTAATTTTTATCCACTTTTTCTAGTATTTTACTTTAATACATTATTTTCCAAGCAGCTTTTCAAAATTGATAAGATCATCCTTTTTACTAAGATACATGCACACCGCAAAAAAAAAACACTCGATAAAATCATTTTAATTTTTGTAACAAAACTCTTCTCCTTCTTCCTTGAACTGGATACCTTTAAAATTTCATAACTAAAAAATATAATTACAGTAAAGTGAAAAAATATTTGACACCTCTTTTTATAGTATTACAACAAATAAAGAAATTGTATTGAAATTTCTGATATATTTATTTATCTTTACTTCTGTTAATTACTGGGTATTGCAAATATTTTAGCATGATTGATACTCTAGTTTTTCGAATCTTGAAATGTTTTTCAAGATTTGATAAATTATAATTATCCATCAACGTCAGGAAGTATTTGGAACTTATCTTTATTGCACAAAAAATAAAGAAACATAATATTTCCATTCGTGATCGGTTTATTTTTAAATAATTCTGTTGATTATTAAGTATTAAAGATATTTTGACATGACATTTTAGTCTTTCAAATTTCGAAGAATAATGTTCGATAAATTATAATTACACGTCAACGAAGCGTCAAAAAGTGGTCGACAATAATTTCCCGCCACCATTCAGAAAGGCGCCATATTGAAAATCCAGTTCCGATCTAATTGCAATCTTGTTCACCTTCTACATTGCATTAAGGCAGAATAATATAATGTTAATGTAAAAAACATTTGAATTTGGATTAAAATCGAAGTACATTAGCTAATAAATGACTGAAAGAGAAAAAATTAGCATGGATTGCAGATATATTAGTATTAAAATGTATGGTTTACGTAGAAAACATTTTGAACTAAAAATAAACTGATTAAAAAATATATGTTTACATAACCCAAAGAAATATTGGTTTATCTATTATTTCGTTTATAGGTTTCGTAAAAAAATATAATTTTAATAAGATTCATATAGTACTTGGATTAGATAAACACAAACCGAAATATTATTTATTTACTATAAAATAAAAACCTAAACCTCCTCTACACCGTTATATATATATAAATACTTCATTTGTTATCGCAGCCACTAAAAGTTTGGATTTTAAATCAAATAGAAAACAGTTGATTATAATTATAATAAATTGTAAAAGAGACTTTCAACTTTCAATCAATGTTAAAAAGATCGACTATGAATATCTAATAGTACACATGTCCGATAATACTCGATGAGATTCAAAACTGTTTTAATGAAAATTTATTTGATAGTTTCGACTTACATCCTGTTTCGCCAACGAATTTTAATCACCCTGCAAATTCACTGTTCAAATATTCAACAATATTTAATTAGTTTCTTCATTACCTTTTCTCTAATGAAATAATTTAAATTTCGTTGATAAATGAATTAAATAGAAACGGAAGTATATATTATGAACTAATTTACTTTACCAACTGATTTAATATAATCCGATTTCAAATTCACCGGATAAATTGTTTACTTGAATTATTTATAATGGTACGCTAACGTATTCTACATTTAAATAAAGCAATTTACATAATAACAATTTCTGCATCAAACAGATTTTGATTTTGAGCTTGTTGTAATGTTAAAACGTGTTATGCACTGTGGGTCATACGTAACCCTCGGTGCTCATTAAGATCGCAAATTTAATTAACTAACAAAGGGAGTATGTAACTTTCCAAACAGTGATACGGGTCTTTGATGGGCTTATAGGGGACCGCACAAGTAATAATTTTACAAAATCATTGCTTATACTTTTTTGAAAAAAAAAAAGAAATTCCAAATATTTGTATGGTTTAGTTAATTGTTTGAATTTGATAATACAAAATTGAATATAGTCTAATGGAAAAATATTAGTAATGCCACATAAATGTATGAAACCATTAATACTTCATTTGGTATAACTACTTTAGTCAACTCATATTACCCTAAATGAGGTTGCAGAAATGGAAAAAGTTATAAAAAATGGTCATATAAATAGAAAATCTTCCATATAGCTCTGAATTACGTGAAACAATTTAAAATTGTAGAAAATTTGAAATTTTTTAAATTTGTAAACCTAATTTGCACATTTACACAATTTTTACATCTAGTAATGATAAAGTTTATATATTTGAAAATTTCTAAATTAAAATTTCTCTAAATTTAAAAATTTCAAATTTCTAAACGTCCAGATTTCTAAATTTCTAAATTTCTATATATCTGGATTTCTAAATTTCTAAATTTCTATATTTCTATATTTCTATATTTCTATATTTCTAAATTTCTAAATTTCTGGATTTTTAAATTTCAAAGACTTAATTCTTAAATTCTTAATAAAAGCTTATATATTTGAAACTTACAATTAGAATTTCTAAATTCTTATATTTGAAAATTAAAAGTTTTTTAATTTCTACATTTAAAAATTGAGTTTGGCATGTTAAAATTGAAAATTCTCAAATTTAAAAAATTTGTAAATTCAAAATATCTAAATTTGCAATTTTGAATCTTTGTTACTAAATTTAGAAATTCAAAGGTTATTAAATTTGAAAATTTTTAATTCTATATTTCCAAACCTAAAAATTTGTAAATCCAAACATTTCTAAATTTCTAAATTTGAGAATATGAAAACTAAAGTTAATACATCCAAAAATTTGAAAATGTCTAAATTTTTAGATGCGAAAATTTTTAAATTTAAAATCTCTGTATACTCTACGTTAAAAAGCGCTACTAATGTTCGTAAAAGTTCGTGTGAAGGGGAACTCGCTCAAAGGGTCACATAAAAGGAATCCACATAGCAAAATTACATTATGTATATCTTACCATTTAGACTATAACGAATTCTACATTAGGCAGTTATAACAGATACAATTGAAACAGTTAATTAAATAGTAAGAACACCTATGTAAATTTCTCTCTTATTTTAGAAACATATCCGCTATAATTTTGCAAAATTATTACTTTTGAGATTTCATAACAAAACTTGAAGCCAACCGATACTTCGTTTCCTTCGAAAGTCGTTTCCTTCACAAGAACGAATATTTTTCGATAATACGTTAAAATAAAATAGCAAAATATTTCAAACAAAAGCGCAATAAACCTAATGTAATCACAATATTGCTAATCAAGTATTATAATTAAACAAAAGTTAATCTTACGTAGCACGGTACACGTTGAATAGGACAGATGGACAACAAATATACCACATATAATGAACCGGAAATTTTATTAAGGACCAAATTTGCTTTGCTATTTTGTTCCTTTTGAAAACAAATCCATTGACATGCGTTTCTTTTCTTTTTTTTTTGCTTTTCACCAGATTGAGTCTGTGCTTCGTAGAAATCAAAAAAACAAATAAAAAAGGTTCTTCTCGTAATCTGGGCACAAACCTATCTTGACAATTGACAAATAAACATTTTATGTTCGAGGAATAACAGAGAATTTTTCGATCGTTGTTCTCGCATAACAACGCAAATAGCAAGGGAATTTCGGTTACAGAAATGCTTTAAAAGACCTTCTAATACAAAAAAATCATTCGACAAATACATACGAATCGCGCAGAAATCATACGTTTTTTTGTTTCATCGCCTATTGTGAATTTTCATTTTTCTCTTTCATGCAAGTCGAACAATACCGCGTAGGTGTTCTTTAATGTGCAAAACCTATTGCTTTGGTAATCACAAGATCTTGAAGCGTACATACTCGCGTGTGAAACATTTAAAAAACAACTGCACAGTAATGTGCGACCTGCATTTACACTTGCGAAGATTTTCGTTCCAATGGTTTTTTTTATGTCAGTGAATAAATCGTTTTCTGTTCGGACATGTCACAAAAAAATTTCTTGCATTATTCGCAAACACGGAAATAAGCTGCATTTGTGTATGTGTATCGAATGTACCGTCATCATAGAATATCCAGTGAAATAATTTTTTGCTAACGAATTACAATAATCCTCATGAGATCGAAGATTGACGGTACTTTTTCTGATTTAACAACGATTTTTTTTTTAATTTTTTTTTTTGTTTTTTTAATACATTTTTCACAGATTATTGGAGATCTTGTTCCAATATCAATAAACGAGCTGCTAGAAATATAAAAATTATTTTTTTCTTTGACATTGTTTCGAAGCCAATCAATTTTTCGTCATCAAACGCGTTACTTTAAAGACTCTAAAAGAAAAAGTTTAAAGAGTGCAGCTCGTTGCATTAGATTGGCACTAATGCGAATTACGGTGAAGGCAGAAAACTGTTGTTGATGTAACATTTGACAGTTTTGCAAAGATGTTATAACCTTCACTTCTTGTACGAATTTTCTCGTACAAATTCGTTTAAAACCCTCTCTGATGATCTTAAGGGTTCGTTTTTCACATAATATCCTAAATCCAGATGTTACCATCTCGTTTCCAACATGACACTTTTCTATCGATAAAAAAGTGCCCACGCAAATGATTTCCGCATTAAAGGCTACTTTCACTCTCCAAGACGAGGTGCAGGAACTTCACTTGGAAATCGTGTCTATGCGACAGACATAAGGAAACTATTACGTTAACAATTAAAGAACAAAATTCCTTCGATCGTGTGAATAAAGCAAGGTCTCAGATTATTTCTGAAGAAAGAAATTTTAAAATAACTATATATGTGAATACGCATTCCAAGATTTCGCGACGGTTCAAATTCCATGTATAACACAGAGAATGATATAACTTTGAAGTTAAAATTACTCACAAGTTTCAACGAACAAAACGCAACGGATTTTCTTATTTTTTTTCCTTCAGTCTATACGCATAGCATTGCAATTAGCAATGTATTCTTTTTACTTTATCACCCAGCTTCTACTACAGATTTATTTCACGCAGAAATCAGTCTTTCAAAAGAGTCAAGATAAATACGATAACGACTTATTGATCATCGCAATGTTTACGACATGTAATGTAAAATCATTCAATGACGTTTCTCGCGAAAATGATTCGTATCGGTTGTAAAAAGTGACGTATGAACAAATACACGCGTGTTTAACAGCTACATTAAATTATTAGGCACAACTTCATGCAGCGTGTGTGAAAATCGATTCGAATGCTTTTTGTGTGTGTTCATTTTCATTGACACGTTCTTGACTCGTTTAAAAGATTGATTTAAAATATATACCTCACAAAATAGATTCCGTGTCGGATATCTAATGGTGTTTTAAATTAATCATTCGATAAGACCGAGAGAACATTACTTTTCCTAAACTGTACAACTTCGCCAAAAGTATCGTAACAAACTTCTACAAACACGCATATACATACATATGTATACATATACATACATAGGTATACATATATATATATACGTATACACACATATATATATATAACACAAAAGTAGAGTTTTGCAGTGAATATAAAGGTGAAGTATTTCCTTTATTTTCAGTTTGCTTTTAGAACTGACATCCAAAATACTGTGCATCTTGCTTATTGAATTATAATGTTCCCACGTTAAGGAAATGATAAAATACGAGATAGAGAGAGAAAAAAAAGAGATTATACTGTTATATTGGAACGGAATTCATATGCGATTTTACTTAACGAAATACCGTCGGATCGGTGAAAGTTTATTTTCTGCCGAGTAACATCGCATACGAGCAAAAAAAAGAGTTAATAGTTGGTAAAAAGATAGAGCCACAAAGAAAACACTCTGTTAAGTGTTTCTCTAAACTGTTATAAATACAACGCTTACGTAATTATTATTTCGATAGATCACTGCCAATTTTTTGTAACTATTATCTTTTTTTTTTGTTTTCCTTCCACCTTGGAATCTATATTCCAACGCGAAAGAGAATGTTTTGCACATCGATCCTCCTATCATTAATTGGCTTTCTCTTATCGTTCCAAGCATCATGCCTGATTCTTGCAACAATACGACAAGTGCTTCTGTTACAATCAACTGTTCTGAGATTCCCTAATATTAAAGAATTCTCAAATCACATTCATTTTCAAACTGGCAAAAAAAGTGCAAATCGACTGATCAATGTCTTCTCACACTGTTTATACGTTTACATGTATGTGTGTATGTTTACAGAGAGACATTTTCAATGTTGAAACCTCGTATGGTATCAAATGATAATTTGTGTTACCAGAGAAAAAAAAAACGGTTTCTAATGCTTTTAATACCATATAATACTAAATCACAGCATTAATGCTCAGATAGCGACACAAGAGAGAGTTTCATGAAGTCATTTAATTAATAATTTCATTGCATATCATTTAATTGAATAGAATGATCAAATATTTGTGCAAAGGATGCATCAGAATTTCTCGTTTTATCACTGATATGCATATAAGTCAATACATAGAACTCTCCTAACAAACGTTTGTATGACTTTAAATATCGTTCCTTGTGATTGCATTAAATGTGTGTCTTGTATACGAAGTAATAAATTAGAAGTCAATTGATTTTGTAAGTAGTTAAATCTGTATACCTAACATCACATGGAACTATCTTAGTTTCAAAACTTAACATTTCGCTTTTCTTTTGCAAATGTACACGTATAAAAGGGTCCACCAATTACTTACATGGACATTCGAGATCATGATTAGTTCGACTCATGTTATGTTGGAATCTCAAAGTGCTCACACTTTCTGTTCTAGCAGTCAAGTTTGTTTTTATTTTTCGTCATAAGACATATCTCCTGTTGTCTCCATCTATGAAGCAAAATATCCGTCAAAACTGATATTATAAGTTTAAAAGCATTTTAAACCGCTTTTCATCACTTTTATTAATATCTCTTATCGAATTTGTTTTTTTCCTTCGAATATGAAATATTCTACTATTGGCTATTAATGTATACGCACTTCGTTCCATAAACCTAGGTCGTCTTGGCTGGTGGTGTACTTTTTGTTCACGGGAGAATAATCAATGATCAAAATTTATACAGAAAACTACTTACACGCTTTCGTGTTCTTGCTCTTTTTCATACACGGATATTAAAGAGAGAAAAACTTAGAATAAAAAGAGATTCAACGATGATAATTCCATTAAAGTTTGGCAGTTGTTTTTCTGTTGAAAAAAATGATGTACTAGTATTGTGTACTTTTTATTTAGTTCTATAGATTTGACTGAAAATGTGTCTTGAGAGTAATGAACAATCTACACTAGATAATTTCATTACTCGCAAGTTAATTGGTGTATTGATTTTGAAGCACAACAGACACACAAGTATTTAATAGAAATCATACATTGAATCCCTGCTGTTCACAAATGCCACCAGCCAGTTATTTATAAAAAATAATTATATAAAACTAGTCAATTTTACAACCTCTGACGCTCAATCACAATTTCGTAAAGGAAAAGAAAAAATAAAGAAAAAGAAAAAAATCAGATTAAGTTAAAAAAAAAGTCTCTATTACCATTTTACAGAAAGAAAAGAATCTTGCATTTTTTGTTGAAAAGTGAGTTGAATTTCAGAGTTGTACGACAGCATTGACAGGTAGCAAAATCAAGCCATGATCAAACGTTAAGACCGATACAATATTTAGAATTTGTGATTGTATATTTAAAGAGAATTTAAACGCGGAATATGGTGATGCAAAAGTAATAGGCACGTGGATTAGTTCATAGTTACTCATAAATAGTTCAAGTACCAATTTACTTTAGCTATGACTGTTATTCCTTTTTATTTCAATCACACGTGCCATCATGTTTTTCCTTTAAAGAACAAAAGAAAGAAAAAAAATCTTAGAAGTATGAAGCCATTGTATAAAAATTTACTATTAAAATGATGGATACTCTCATGTAATATTTACAATTGTGGTAAAATGTAATGATTATTATGTTACTCATGTACTTGTTTACATATTGTGCTCTTGATTATGGCTTGACTCTGACGCGCACTTTAGATTATGTACATTTATATGTATTTATGTACAAAGAATGACTCGCACCGGCATTCGCATCACTTCATTCACTGAGTTCACTGTTTCCATGCTCAGTATGCCTTATTTACAAGTAATTCAAGTTTTCGCTGTTTTACTATGATCTTAATTGAAATTTTCAATTTTTTTCTATAATAGACCACTTTTTTTTATCTAAATGTTCATAGCACTGTTTCGTCTTTATACACCATTAAACACACCAGACAATACTTTTCAGACTGAAATAACGTTTCACTCTGTGAGTTCAAAGCATAGCAATGTATGCCTTTTATGTACGAGCCACACAATCACCATTTTACACTTTAAACTCTTTGAGCGCATGTAAAACATCATGATGATGTATCGAAACTACTTGGACACATTACCCTCTTCCATACTATTGTTGTCTTCTGGTCTGGCTACATACAAACTTGGATCTATTACTTTTGGAATAGGTTTAATTTCTGTTCCAAGCTCTTGTTCGATACGATGTAAGTTAAAACGATCTTCGTACGTGATTAGGTTAATTGCTATACCTAAGTGACCGAATCGTCCAGATCGGCCAATACGATGCAAATATGTCTCTGCCATTTTTGGAAAGTCAAAATTGATTACGACGTTCACTGCTTGTACGTCAATACCACGAGTAAACAAATCACTGCTCACCTGTAGATATATAAAATACGTATGTCGATAACTAAATGATATGAAACAACCAAATAAAAGGAAGCTGATTAAGTTCACACTTACCAAGTTTCTGCATAATCCTGCTCGAAAATCATGAAACACGCGATTTCGGTGTGCCTGCGCCATTTTCGCGTGTATATAATAACAGCAGTATCCAAGATCTGTTATTTTTTTCGCGAGTAATTCAACACGTTGCGTTGAATTGCAGAATATTATACTTTGTGTTATTTGCAACTGGAACAATAAAACGTAAATGTGATAATCAAACAATAGTACTTCAAATGAAATATATACGTCAGAATACTGAAAGTTACCTTGGAGAACAGTGTGTTCAGACAATGAACTTTTTGTCGTTCTTGTACAAAGGCATAATACTGTGTTACACCTTTCAATGTGAGTTCCTCCATTAAATTAATCTCGTATGGATCTCTTAAGTGTTTCTCCATAAACTGTTTTACTGTCAGAGGAAATGTGGCTGAATACAGCAGTATCTGACGTTCATGTGGTAATCTAAATTTAAAGGTAATGCATTAAAAACAACAAAATAATGAAATATGAAATTTTATAATTAATAATTTTTATTACATACCTAGAAATGACATGATCCAACATTCCTTTAAAATCTTGTGACAGAAGCTTATCTGCTTCGTCCAAAACTAGAATTTTACAATGATCCATATTAGCAACATTCTTATCCATGAGGTCAAGAATTCTTCCTGGCGTTGCTATTATTACTTGCACTAGAAACAAATTACATCACAGGTCAGTTGTTTTTGACACTCTGCTTTTATAATTAGTCCTTATGCAAAAACATACATTTAGCACATACCTTTTTGGTAAATCCTCATAATGTCATCTCGTAAGTCTGTTCCTCCAGTAGTTACCATTACTTTTATGTCCATGTGTTTTGCCAGTTCAATGCAAATTTGTGATGTTTGAAGAGCTAATTCTCTAGTGGGTACAATAACCAGTGCCTGAATCACATCTTTTCGTGGATCAACCTAAAATAGCAAGTTAAATTATACCACAATGCGAAAACTTAACAAAATAAGAAAGAATTTAAAAAGAGTATACATTTAATTTTAATAGTAACACTTTGTGTAATATTCATGTATGTACCTGTTCTAGCACTGGAATTGAATAAGCCCCAGTTTTGCCAGTTCCATTTTTTGCACGAGCCAGAATATCTTTACCTGACAATGCAATAGGAATGCTGGCTTCTTGAATTGGGGAAGGCTTTTCCCAGCCTTTCTCAAAGATGCCCATCAATAATTCTCGTTTTAGGCAAAACTCTTCGAATTCATTGCCACGAGTATCAGTAACATCCTATGAATTTTGATAATTGATTTAATTCCCAATTAATAATAACCATAAACTAATAACATGACTAAATTGATATGATTTATATAGTATTATACATATTTTTAATCAGAAAAATGTTATTTTTGAATCAAAATTTATATCACAGCAAATTCCATGTACAAAATTAAACAAAATTTCCACCTAAAACTTACACTAGTTTTAATTCGTTTGTCCTTTGGTGGAATTTTTAATTTGGCTTTCCAACCTACATCGTCCATTTTGTCTATTTCTGATTTGGTATTCAAACCAGAATTTAAAACATGATTGGAATTTATGTGTGTTTCTGTCATCATTTTGGAAATGATGAAATATTATCTATTTCCTGAAAATAAGGTTTTGTTTATAAATAAAATATGAATATAATTAATAAAATTAATGTTTACAAATTGTTAAAATAAATATTCAAATAAAAAAAGCAAGTATAATAATCTTGTTGCACTATTGAATATGAAAGAAAAGTTAGAAATTTGAATTCTTATATGTAAGATCCAACTGAAACTGGTAAGTGTTTATAGGACAAAAGGCAACAATAGATTGAGTGACCTATTGGAATGATCACAAAAGGATGTAAACATTATACGTATTCTTATTGGAACAGTAATGGTTTTTACACATTTCAATCTTATAGGAAAGTTTAAAGGTTCTTGTTATTAGTTACCTGTACTGTTTCATAAAAAATTTGAATTTTGGATTATATATATATATTACATTTATAGAAATATTGATTTCAGAATACATACACACATTATAAAATTAAATATGTTATGTATTATGACTTGTATAAAGCTATAAATTTATAAATGAAAAATTAATATTTTAATTATAATTATAATATATTTCAATTAATATAATAATTAATATACACTGCAATGATTGCACTATATTTCATAATCTTTACATAACTTAACCGAAATAAAGTTTTACTTTTCAGAATTGATCATAAAATACGTAAAATTTAAATAAAAATTTGTTACATATTTACAAGAGGAATGCGAGTAACTTGCTTATTTGGAAAGTTGACAATATAATCGCAAGATTTTCAAATATTATCTATACGTAGCGATAATATCTGAATTTTCTCGATCTCTAATTAATGTTAATCGCATATGGTTCATACGGTACACATTCAACATACTAATAAAACCCGACCACTAGTCAATTTCAAGGCACTGTAGTACAAAATACCATCAGACATACTCCAGCACGATGGAAAACTGAACATAGAGTAAAGCCATCTGTGCCGACTCAATTTTCTTTCAATGATGCAAGTCGAAAATTCGTCCGGATAAATGCTCTTTACATAACGAAAAGTAAAAATATCACAAACGAGAAATTATTCGTTCAAAAAAGTTTTCACAACTACGAAGCTACTTACTTTGAAATGGATGGATATCGATGCTGAACTGAGCACTCGATTAGGAAATAACACGCCAAAATGGCCGTTCCAATGTCAAGTTTTTCTTTGCAGTGCTTAACCGCCGCGTTCTTTCTTACGGAGCACTAACACGGATTACTTGCTCGGAAAGCGTATCGCGTATTTACGCGGCACTATATTACGTTCTTTTCCGTTTGTAATATGAGACTAACGCACTGCGTCAAATGCGAGCGATAATTATTCCTCTTTGAACGTACACGACATGCGCCACGAAAGAGTAAAAGCACTCAGATCAGAAACCGTTACATCGTTGCGCGCACTCTATGAGCAATGGCATTTATATTGTGACGAAATTTTAAGACGAGTTTACAAATAATTTGTAATTTAGGTAAATTCGAAATTTAAATTAAAATATATAAGCAAATTAATATTTAACGAAACATCATTTAAACTGAGTAATTATCTAAATCATATTTTGATGCTTTACTCTATTAATGATTTATAATAAATATTTTTTCCTGTTATAAGCGTATTATAAAGAAGTGCCGCACTGAAATTTTAAACAAAAGATCAAATTTAAATTTATCTCGAATAATTATTAAGAATTTCGTGAGTTCCATGAACGTAATAAATAATAGGAAGAGGTTATATTAAAATTACATCGCATTGTATTACAACAACAACGGTTACATTTTAAATTCAAATCGTACATTACAAGAAAACGAAATACATTTAATATATTATATTACAGGTTTCTGTATAAAAATACTGTAGACAATCTTCTAACTACAATGTTGTTCCCTTCTTTGAGATATTCTATATTTCCTACATGCTTCGGGGCAATGTCGTTCTAAATATCGTCTTTGTGAGAATGCTTTGAAGCACTCGCCACATCGCCATTGCCATTGGTGGTGATTTCGTGTCCTCTGATGAGCGCGTAAATTTGATCTACAAAATACGTTATTCGTATTATAACTTGATAATTAAATAATGATAAAATTATTATAGAAGTTTTTAATAAAGTATATCTAAATTACACGATGGATAAGATATGCTCACCAAAAGATATACAAATTAACCCATTAACTGTCAACTATTGTTTTCTACTTCCTTCCTTCTTTTAAATTTTTATGTAATTCTGTGAGTTATTGTTATCTTTCAATAAATTTAATTAAATTTCGCTATAAGACATAGATTTAGTAAATATTATAAAATATGAAGATATCTAACTACTGCATCATCTCACATGAAATTTCCTTTTCTAATAATTTCCATGGAACAAAACAAAAATTAAAATCGAAAAGAAACGAAACTAAAATGAGAAACAAAAGAAGTGAGAATTACTATGAAGGGAATATTTTTTAATTTATGGGATTCCATTATACAAAATTTCGTTATCACGTAAAGCAGTAAATTCTAAGGATGTGGTTTATGGCAGTAAATGGGTTGGTTAACACACTATAGGCAGATCACGTGATCATGCGACCAACTCACCGTTCCCTTTCTCTCATAAAATTCTTAATGAAAATTTCTAATAGGACATGAATGTAACGTAAAAAAATGTATAATAACTCGAAATTAATTATAAAATTAATATATGAGACAAAAGTAGAAAGAAAATATATACCGATCAGCGAAAGATTTGTGACACACTGGACACGAAAAAGGCCGTTCGCCTGTATGAAGACGCAAATGACCCTTCAGTACCCACGGACGGTCGAAACTTTTGCGACAGTATGGACAATAATGCATAGTTTTGTTCCGTTTCCAATTCTGAGAGTTATCCACACTCGATTTATTTATGTTGTTGTTAAAATATTGACTTTGTGTAGAATCAATTTGCTTCTTGTTCGAAGCTAAGTACAACGCTTGCGAAGTCGATTGGATATCAGTCCCATCGAATGTTCTATTCAAATTGACTGCGACTTTAATTTCGTCGTTTCCTACGTTCACAGGATATTCTAGATTTGTCATGTTCGACGACAATGGTACTTGCATTTTCTCTACCATTTGCTCATTAATTGGGCCCACGGTCTTTCCATCACTATTAAACATGGTATCACCACCAGTCGATAATGTAGCGTTCTCTAATACGGAGAAACGCATCCCTCCTAAATCTCCCAATAATTCCTTGTTCCACAACATGTTGGCTCCTTTGTTGAATGTGTATCGTGTTACGATTGGCAGCTTTGACGATGTCCAAATATTGCTGCATTTTGAGGAACTCTCTTTAGCTTGATTTTTTCGTTTCGCGTCAACCGATGATGGTGGAGTCCATGGTAATTCGGACTCTGCATATAATACGTAAAAACAATGCGTATAATGTTTCAGAATAATAAACTGGGAATACCAGTTATGTTAATCCGTTTCTGTACGGTATTCAATATACCTTTAATATCTTTTAAATGTATTTAAACGTATTTAAAAAATATTAACAGCTTATTTTACTCAGCGATTGAATTCAATTCAATTGTTTAATAATACGCAATAAATTAAAAAGTAATAAATCAAGAAAATGTCAATAATGTGTTTGATGAATGTTTGTCAAATTTAATTCTCTGAAAATATGGTTTCATTCAACATAAGGTGACCATTTGTACTGATTTTTAAACATCTGTATTGATTAAAACATTTCAATTTATATTAATATTTTAAATAATGCGTTGAAAGTAAAGATTTGAAAAAAATATTACATTCCATTTAAAGTAAATGCTTTAAGTCAAACATTATAAAATTATTTTTATATGTTTTGTTCTTGTTTAAAATGAATCCCTAATAATTAAAAGTATTCATTGTCACTAAAATATTGGTTTTATAAGTTCAAATTAACTTTTTTTATCGTAATGAGGGGCTATACATAAATAACGGATAACATTTTTATAACCAATTTTTATTTTTCATCGAATTTACCATGAAAATAAATTCACCTTATTCAAGGAACGAAAGTCAAATGACAGTGAATTACTAAAACATAAAAATGTAATTGGAAAACAAGATTACATGTCACACGTATTTGTAGGAACTTTTTTCATTGTTTCGTGCGCCCTGTCTGTCACCAAAGTGAACTACGTGTTATGAAACACCTCGTACAAGTCGGGTCTCCTAATCCGCGGGTAACATTTATCGCGGTTACGCGAAACCGCAGACAATCCCAAACGTTATATATGTAGAACGTAATATTTGTGTAACATACATGAATACAATAAAGTTTAATTAAACATTATATGATAAATTAAACTTTTGTATAGGACATTACACTATATTGTACATTTATAATATACTCAATCTCTTTTCTCCCTTAGAACTTATAATCTCAACGGGACACGAAATAAATCCACGGATAATAAATTAACAAATATAGGGGTTAACTGTACAATATTATTTATTCAAAAGGACAAGTTTATCTTATCATTAGCACCAACAATTAACTATCTAATATAATCAATTCAATCGGTCTTCAGCTATTTTATTAAAACGAAAATTGTTTTTAAATGAGAAATATATAGGTTAGAAATTGTTTAAAAATTAAACACTTGAAAAAAACGCACTGTACATGTATAAATCATATACATGAATATTTTTCTGTACAGTCGAACACATACTAGATAACAGTTTCGTTTACGGATTATTTTCGAGTTATTTGATTATGAGATTTGCAATGTTCAAGCCAAAAATACATTTCACCTTTTCAACAATAACAGAACGAAGTTGCATGTTGTACGATACTATTTTTTCCCATAACCACGTCAACATTTCACTGTGGATTTTTCGTACACTGTACCCTATGATCGGTTAAGGTAAAAACTTACCTTCGGTCGAATTGTTGTTCTTTCTGTATCTTGTCATCGATTTGATCAAACATCGCGGCATGTTTATGCAAAAAGAACGATCGTAACTTGAAAGAAAGAACGAAATACAATAAAGTGGAAGCCGTCGTAACAGCGATGGAGTACACCACTGTCATACAGTTGATAGGCATTTGTTACCTTCTTTGCCAGTCCTGTAACGTTGGAAGATTCACCCATGGCAAACATGTTGTGCATTCTTGTCCATTTATCGCAGATGATAAACTGATAGAAAAGTTAATCATACAACAAATTTTCTTAAAATTGTAGTGTCGTTGTTTAGGTGATTTCATAAAACTTTTTTGATTCATTGATTATTTAGATTATAGACGCCGTCTGCTGTGGACATTAGCCCCAAAAACTCTTATATTTTTGTTTATAATGTATTAATTCGTCTACAAAATTCGAATTCTTGCTTAGAAAAAAATTGAATTCTATATATAATATAATAAAACATTAATACGGGTTATTAATAAAAACTGATATACAATTTTTTAAATTTTGTAATTTCGTTTTCTACAAAATGTGAAAAGAATGAAATTATCGAACAATATTGTACAAAAACATCTTCTTTTTGGATGTTCATAAAATTTTGGTTGATTCGAAGCGAAAAAATGTTGGAAGAAGTAAAATACATGTAAGACGTTTTAAATACTTACAGTGTTATGAATGACAAGAGGGTTACAAAATTAAACAGCGATCAAAGCATGAAACGGTAAGATCGTTATAATAATCTTGTTTTGCTTCGATCGTTTGCATTGAATTTTGGAAAGGTCGAGTGAATTTAAATCGATGAGTAACGTACAATAGAATGTGACTTATTACTCGAATCAACAGTTTGTGTATATTTCTTATAACGAACTAATATAGAAGTTGTGATATCGTGTAGCAATATACGATAATTAAGAAATTTTTACATTTACGGGAATTAAAAATTATTATATGATATGATCTTAAAGTAATGTATTAATATAAATAATGTATCGATATGAATCAATTCTTAAAACCATTTCTTCTTAATTAATTCTTTGTAACAATTTCTTTTGTATAACACTGTTCTCTAGAAAATTAATTAAATGTTTGAACACTTCTAATTTTATATTGTAACTAAGAATCAATTTGAGATTTTACCGTTGTATTGCATAAATTTTTATGACCAGCTGAAAAGTATATATGGCTGCTAGTCTACTTAAAAATGAGTGTAATTATATAATAAATAATAAAATTTGATTAGACAATTTTTTACTTGAAACCAACATGCTCAGAGTCTTCAGTATTATCTACCCAATTTACTCTAGAACATTTGAAATTTAAGTTCCTAATCGGGAACGGAATACAATAGGGGTTAAAGATAAATATCTATGCTCTATTTTTGCGACTAATAGAATAGTTGATACTTGTTTATTAATAATTAAGAAATTAATTACTAATACGATGCAGTACTTAAATAATTATCTCGTTTAAATTGTGTGTGCCAATTATATGCCAACATTTATTATGTATATTCAGACATTGCCGAACATGTTTATTAACACTGCATCACAGTTAAATGTACGAACTTTAAAAATGGTGCTGTCTATAACCACGACCCGCTTGTCTTAACAACTTAATTTTAAAACAGGAGTCTGAGTTAATTTTAAAACAATAGACAACTGTCGTCCGCGAATGATAAGACCAAATAGTCAAAGTTCCGACTGACTGCCTCATTTATTTTTTACGTTCGTTTCCTTGATGCTAACAAAGAAGTAGAAGTTACAAAGTTTGTTGTCCAAACTTCTATGGAAAGTCGGAAGTCTCAGGAAGCATGCTAATTTACGGCCGTAGCATTAATTTTTCAATTAACATGTCTGCTAACGATCGTGATCACCCTCTGATACGCACTTAGAGCATCGGAGAGGGTAAGACGATACCGATGCGAATGTGAGGACTTTAAAAATCGGACACTCGATGACCAGGAGGTACCGCTATATCGAGACCAAGGAGTTTCTGACCATTGTTCAGGAAAATTCCGTTTATGGTAGACAATTGAGGACGAAAACGAAAAGTAAAATTCTATGTGTTTTGTGAGCCATCATAAACTACGACCTGCGAAATCCCCGCGTATTGTTCCGTTGAACGGACGGCAATCGGTATCTGTTGATTCGTAGTTAATACGTTAGAATAGATATGTACATATCTACTTAGAGAAACAGTTTCTTCTATAATTTCCGTACACTCTCTGTATCGACCTTTAGTGTCTCGGTAACAGTCGTAGTGGTAACAAGGATCCAACTTCGATAGAGTCCTTGTTAGAGCAGTTCAAACAGAGAAATTTTATTTCTCACCTCTGCATACATAGCGTAAGTTTATTAACGAAATTTATTTCTTTATTTTCAATAGCTCTTTTGTTTTGAGATCTATTTTTATCTTGGTAAGAAAGAATTTATGGAAAAATTTCGTTAGGTCTTAACGCATTTATTAATAAAATTTTATAAAAATATTGTAACTAAAAGGAACATTTCTATGTAAAAAGCACCGTCGATTTTTATTCTTAGAATTCGTTGGATGAATACATTTTTATGTTCGTTCACGAGTTGCGTTTACATTTGCTTCATATTCTTCATTCATCAACGTCTCTGATTTAAACTTTTTCAAATGAATTGAATGTACATATTCAAATTATAATTTGAAAGGTATTCAAAATTTATTAACGATGTTTTCATGAAACAATTCGTTCTCTCCTGTAATACGACAATACGTTCCGCAATTATCAAAAGCGTATTACTGATTAACAGACTGTAATATTTATACACAAAATTTAATATTGCTTTCCAGGTAACAAAATATTCATGTATTAAAAATTTTTAGTAATTTGAAATATTTTACCATTAACAAAAAAATTCAAAATATTGTTAACATTAAACGAACAAAAATTCTATTCTACCGTTTTTAACATATCAGTCTGAAATAGTAATAATCAAACAATGTACTGAGTGTTGTGCGTAAAATAATATGTAAAATGAAAGCTAAGAGTAACCAATTAATCATTTTAATAACTATCGAATAATGTTATTAGTTCGTTGCTTTGTTTTAACAATCGATTCAAACAAAAATTTCAAAGACGAATTAATTGAATGACTATTGAGTCCAGAAGGGATATCGCGTAGGTTGGGTGTACAGAATCATTCTTGTACTTTTTCGTAATGTAATAGGTTTTATTAACATAACAACGCGTGTAGCAATACATACAGTGAACCGAGGCTTACAACATAGGACCCTGATTTAAGGGATTCTCCGTCTAGTCCACATTCAATAGTCCCAATGTAACATTCTGACGAAAGTACATACGAGTCAATGTGGGCCATTCTTTTTTGACCTTTGGGGCCGTAGGTCAGGCAGACCTTTGGGTCAGCCTCCTGCCTAAGTCTCGGTTGACCACTGTATGTAGACAACCCTGTTTCTGGCGCGTAGGAGGCTGACTTAGTTTCAAGGCCGCACCGCCTACCCCACCTTGACCACTGCAATGTGACCACCAACCAGTGTAGGCGTCCATTTTTCTACTCTGACCAATTGGGGCGGTAGCGCTCCCATAGAGTCAGACTCCTGGGCCAGCCTTCTACGCGCCAGAAACAGGGTTGTCTACAATATACATATATGTATAAGCCGTAGTATCCACATATAGTTTTCGCTCGACGCCGCTCGAGTGTCTTCGACGTCGCTCGTGACCGCGTCGCGCAGTCTGCTCGTGGGACTAATGCACGCTGTGACGTCACGCGCGCAATTCCCAATCGCGTATATAACAATTACATAAATTTTTCTAGACTATGTACCGCTATTTACTGCTGTTCTTCGTGCTGAATGTTTTCTACGTACACGTTCATTCTTCGGGTAAGTTGTCAGTTCTACCTTTCAGTTAAAATTCGAAACAACGTTCGACTTGTTTGTGTTCATGTTTCTTTTTCTTTCGAATTTTTTAGCTATTCGCTGCGAGCCTCCAGATCATTTTTTGTGCAAAAACGAAAAATGCATTTCGGTCGTGTTCAAATGCGACGGTGAGAACGACTGTGGTGATGAGTCCGATGAACTAGATTGTCGTGACTATAAAGTACGTGATTATTTCTGTCAATATATGTTTGTGACAATATATGTATCGCTCAAAATGTCTAGCGCAGTGAATCTTAACTTTTTTAAGTCATGGAACATTTTTGACTATAATGAAAATGTGTTGAATATTATAATTACTAATTAGTAGCTTGAGAAAGAGTATGATGAAGAAAAAAATATGAGTTTCAAAAGTAGAGCTTTGAGACTTTAAGATTTTTCAATTTTTGGAATTTTGGGTCTTTAGGTATTTAAAATTTCAGTATGTTGGGACTTTAACATTTTTGAATTTTTGAATTTGAAAAATTTAGAAGTTTAGTATTTTAGTATTTTTGATCTTTAGATATTTGGGACTTTTAAACTTCGGACCTTCGGAATTTTAGAATTTTGCGATTTTAAAATATCGGGACTGGTATTTTGAAATTTTAAGGCTTTAGAATCTTTAAAGTTTTTAATTTTGAAACTGAAATTTTAAGCCAGAATTTTTTGAGTTAGAGCTTAGGAATTTGATTCTTTTTTATTTTTACGAATAGAATACTTTAATAAAGTTTGATGAAACATTTACACAATTGATAAAACATATATCGAGTTTTTTTATAATTTTTTATGTTTTTCTTCTTTGTTTTGAACAATATATTTAACGATGAAGATATGACACACGATCAATAGCTAATTATAATTATTTTAGTTTACACATAGTGCAATTCAATGCGCTGCAGACGAGTTTCGATGTGCGGATAATGTGTGCATTCCGATCGAAAAATTTTGCGACGCCAAACCCGACTGTTTTGACAAAGGTGATGAATACGATGGCTGTGTAAAGGAGGTAAGATATAATTTATAGTTACGTTTTCTAGTTCGATAAATTGAGTGATACTATGACACATTTAAGATTTAATTTTGGAAAGAGCCGAATTGATCGAATAAAAATATATTTAATGAAAATTTAATGAAATTCGTTAGACGGTTATAAATACTCTAAATTCTTTAAATACTTTAAAATCTAGTTTTCACTTCTTACAAGACTCTTGAGTTGCTTCAGAAGTGAATTAATTTATAATAACTGATTCATAAGTAGTAGAAAAATTGAAGATATAGAATGTAAATAAAAAAATTAATTTTAATTAGAAAAAGATTTTTGGAAAATTTTATAGCGCTTTTCTTTCAATTTGCATTCATGAAAAACCACTGCTTTCGGGTTTATTTCGTTAACCAATGAGATACGCCTTTTAACTAATTTCGAAAAAAAAAATTTTCGCTTGATGAAATGGGTTTTATATTGCTTTTTGACTCAAAGAAAAATGCTTTGGTGTTATATATGAAAAATTGCGCTTTCAAATCACAAATTATATTAATATTCAAATACCTTTCTAAACTTCTAATTACAATCCATTAAAACTATGTAGATTATTAAAACTAAATTAATAAACTAAACCCATGGTAGTTGTTGCAAAAGATTCTGACTTGACAATATTTTTAAAATTAAAATATTAAACTTATTATCAAGACAAAGTTTCTCCCATTGCATATTTTATTTTTTATTTAAAATATCACGTTCCTGTTATTATTTAGAAGTGTTGATACTACGTACATTTCAGAATAAATAATTTTAATAAAAATACGAACGGAAAGATGTTTCATTGTATATAATTATTAATACATGTTAATTTGGAAAACTATTTTACTGTAAGATCTAAACTAAAGTATGGCTTAGGTGATAAAATGAAGCGTGTACGTAGATATGTTATTATACAGGGTATCTCTAAAGTTCGACCCCACATATTTCGGAAAAGGCTGTAAATATGGAAAAATGTTTCAAACAAAAGTTGTTGTACATCAAGAGGAACATAAGGTGGTGGCAACAATTTGACCCTGGATGGTCGTTTCAAGGTCACGTGAACGTCATCTTCAGTTTTTTAAATAGAACCACCCTTTTTATTGCATATTCTTGTAGCCCTCGTCGAAACATTTTCAAAACATTATGTTTATTTTTTATACAAGTCGTTCCCAAGATATGAAGTTTCAAAGTTGACATACTGTCGGTATTCACATTACCCAAGGTGTACCGCGCGAAGGTAGCACGATCTGATTTACGCCACATATGCGTCAACTTTGAAGCTTCATATCTTAGGGATGACTTGCACAAGAAACAAACATAGTGTTTTGAGAACGTCTCGAGGGCTACAAGAGTATGTAATAAAAAATAAGGGGTTCCATTTAAGAAACTGAAGATGACGTTCACGTGACCTTTAGATGACCATCTAGGGTCAAATTGTTACCACCATCTTATGTTCTCCTTGACATACTACAACTTTTGTCTGAAACCTTTTTCCACATTTAAGGCCGCTTCTCAATTTTGTTCACCTACTTTCGATTTTAACCAAAAATTGTTTAATTTACATGTATGATTTTTGGAACAAACTAATTAAAAATGAGTTTTTCTCAAAAATGATTTTAGAAAGACTTGAACTCGTCTTTCCGTCTATAAAAATAGAACACTTCTCACTGTGACAAATCATGAGACAATTGTTTTCAGTATAATCCATTTATTTTTCTCGAAATTTCTGACAACAATTTTCCTCGAAATTAGTTGAAAAGAGCATATTTCTCTTCAGAACATTAAATCTTCTAAGATATCTTTAATTACGAAATGTACGAATCAAAACAGAAGTACTAACATTTTTGTAAGTTTTAAAGTAGATTGAGTATCAAAATACAAAACTTTTACAATCATTTATTTAATGTTCAATTAAAAAAAAATTTCGAGATATTTTATATTACGAACTTTGAGAAGATATTCATTACAGTAAATTAACATGCCGAAATTATTTTTTCTCGAAATTACGACTTTCTGTTTATTCGACATTCTTCTATTTTAATAATTCAAAATGACATACGTACACTCATATGTTCTTAGGTTAGTTGCTATGAATTGACGGTATTTTTAGTTGCGATCATTTATTTACAAAAGGTTGTGTAATCAAAAAATATGTGCAGAAATTCATAACAAAAATTGTATAAACGTGAGAACTAAATCCTCTTGTACATCGAAATTATTTATTCGCAACAAGATTATACTGTTCTTGTTTCGATATAAAATTTTGTACAATACGATTCTGTTTACGTCAAATGTGACATACCAATTATCTACTTTTTTCTTTTTGTTCTAACTTTTGTCCGTATTTTTCAATTTAAATTTAAATTACGGATTTTCTAGTTAAAAGAAGTGATTACTGACTCTTCTTTGATTACGGGCTTATATTACAATCCAGTATTGCGATTGCAAAATATTAGGCTATTCTACAAATAATATGATTTATCTTGCTTGTATAAATAAAACAAGTTCTCTTTATATTACAATTGTTTATGAATTCGTCAATACGTCTCTTATGTATCTCATAATGTTTTAAATAATTAATGATTATAAGGTGTACTTAATTTAAGTTCTGTGCTCGAACTAATCTTACACATGTTTTTAAACAATTATTCGAATAAACTTTGATAAAATCTTGAAGAAAAGTGATGCTACGATTACTCTTAAATATCATATTATTATATTTTTATGCAAATATTTAATATTGTGTTCTACTTTGTAAAAATATTATTTAACATTATATTTTTATAAAGTACAGAAACAAGATATTATCTTATCTTAATCTGAATGCGGCAAACTTGATTTTTAAAAATTACCCAAATATTTTAATGCCTAACTGACAAATTTTATCAAGAGAGGAATTGAAAAATTATTTTTTACAAAATAATAAGTAATTATTTTTTATTCATCGATTATATATATGACCGTATATAAGTACTTCTGAAATGATTTTATATAAGTATGTCATTTGATAAAGTTAAATAAACCATATAAGTATGGTTCTGTATTTTTTCGTCCTTTAAATTGATTTTTTTGTGTACCATGTATATCTTCCTGAACGTATAAAATAATTTTCTCTAATTTTCTCTGAAATAATTTTCTTGTTAACTATAGTTAAAATGCGACGCTTTTCGATGCAATGACGGTTATTGCGTACGAAACGAATGGGTTTGCGATGGCGTGAAAGATTGTCCAGACGCCAGTGACGAAGGAAACTGCGGTAAATTTAATAATATTCGTTCGTTTAACTGTCTAATTGAATTTTCACTTACAATTCTATTTATTTTTATAGGAAACCAAACAATACCATTGCTTAATTGTAATAACGAAATCGATCGGTATCTGTGCAAAAATAAAAGATGCATCTTTTTGAACGCAACTTGCAACGGAAAGGACGATTGTGGAGATGATTCTGATGAAAACGTTGAAGGGTGTAAAAAAGGTACGTACTTGAAAAATCAGAACTAAAATCACTAGAGATTTCTTCTTCATAGATTTTTTGTATTTATGAGTCAGTTAACAATACAATAATCAGTTCTAATTGTATATGTAATTTTAAATTGATAAGTAGATTAAAAATCTATACAAATAAATGTATTATCAATTTGTTATTTTGGTGAAAGATGTATTATGATGGCAGTTTAATAATTTTTGTAATTTGAAATTAAAAATTTAAAATCGTCTATTCACTAGCATAATTCCTAATATTATATTCCTCAAAAACAATAATATTAATATGAACAAAATGTTATGCTATCCTGCATTATTAGACAACAAAAATACTGGAAATATTTATTTGTTACACACAATTATTTATATAATAACAAATAAATGAATAATAAATAATCAAAGACTACCAAAAATAAATAATATCTAATCTGGAAGTCATAAAAATATTCAAACCATATGAGTTAAAATAAAAATAATGTAGGTAACAATTGTTAATTACAAATTATTATTTAGCAAAATATTCCTCTTATTATATGACATATAAGCATAATTAACATATTAGAAAAAGTCGCTTTTGTCGATTAATGTACAAATTATCTTTAGATAATACATATTTTTAATTCTCTGGAATTTACAATACATTTTTTAATCTATTCATATAATTCATCCTACAAATTTTTATATATGAAAGTATGGAGCAAAGGAATCCATATTTCGTGAAATATTAAAAATTTTTAAATATAATGTTTTGTTAAAAAATTTGAAATAGCTCCCAATTGTACATACTTATATTATGATACATTTAGATGATATGGGTACGAATATTTTGCGATGTTAATTTTGAAAATTTTAACTTAAATCAGAAATTTTTTCACGTTAAATTAATGTCAATAAAATTGATGTTAAACAGAAGTTTTCTGTAATACACAGGATGGACCATAAAACGTGATCAGCTTAGATTACCCTACTGTTAGTTGCTCGATTGAAAATTAAATTTGCAAGAAGGTTTGATAAAAAATTTGATACAATTATCGTAAAGCTTTCTTTGAGCCTTATTATTTTAAACAGCAAATGAAAAGATCGAATAGCAAGCAAAAAAAATTTTTTACTGATCATTCTGTACAATTCTGGTAATTAGTTTCTTATTAGCTTCTGGTTATTGTTTCTTCTAAAAAGATATGCATTTAATAATTGAAAAGGTACGAGTAATTATTTGTATGAATGTGACTCTGTAGACATACTACTTACGTGACTGTACCATAAGGAAAATGTTAACAAAACAAATTAGGTACAGTGATAAATAGAGGAGTGATAGAAATTTTTGTTCTGACGATGATGATTAAATTTTAACTTTTTCAAATTGCAGCTGATGCATCTTGCAAGCAAACGGCACACTGCGAACATTATTGCAGAAAAACCCCGGAAGGCGCACAGTGTTCTTGTAGAACTGGTTACAAGCTGTCGAAAAATCGAACTTGTACAGGTAAAAACTAGAAACTATTTATATACGATTACCTTCCGTCTGAAAATGTTGAAACAATTTTTTTTGTTTAATGAAACTTGCTTAGCATGTTGTAGACAAATAAATGAATTACATATTTTTATTTTGTATTAGTATTATTAATATTTATTTTACGTAACTCTTGAATGAATAGATATTTTTATAATTTACTTTAACAATAGACAATTTGATTAGTCAAAACTCTGACAGTATTAACAGAAAGTTAAAATTAAATTTTTAAATCCTCAAATTTTAGAATCCATAATTTCCTCGATTACAAAATTATCAAAATTTCGAAACTTTAAATTCTCAAATTCCCAAATTCTAAATGTCCAAATTCCAAATTTCCAAATGCCCAGATTTCTAAATTCTCAAATTTCCAAATTCCTAATTTCCACATTTCCAAATTTCCAAATTTCTAAATTCTCAAATTTCCAAATTCTCAAATTTCCAAATTCTCAAATTTCCAAATTCTCAAATTTCCAAATTCTCAAATTTCCAAATTCTCAAATTTCTAAATTCCAAATTTCCGAATTCCCAAATTCCAAATTTCCAAATTTCCAAATTTCCAAATTATCAAATTCTCAAATTTCCGAATTCCCAAATTCCCAAATTCCAAATTTCCAAATTCCAAATTCCAAATTCTCAAATTTTTATATTTTCAAATTTCCATTTCCTAAAATTTTATATCCCGAAATTTCAGAATTTGAAAATTCCTTAATAATTCTAATTTCCATTATTTAAACATCATAGTTATCTAACTCATTTAACTCTCAAGTATTTAAATAAATGAATCGTTGCTAAATTATTGTAAGTAAAATGTTCTAAATCAATATTCCTGGGCTTATTGGTAATTTATGAAAATTAATGATAAAAACGTTTCAAGAATTTATGTTTAAAAGAGAAACTTAAATTCTTAATTTCAACTTAAAACTTGTTCCTGTTTTTCATAGATGTGAACGAATGCGAAATTTTTGGAATATGCGATCAACAATGTATAAACAGTGCTGGTTCATACAAATGTTCGTGTCATTCCGGCTATTTGTTAAATGATGATGATAGAACCTGTTATGCCGACGGTACGTAAATTTTGTTTATTATTTATTTTAGAAATAATATCTGAACCATCATTTCTGTGAAACTTGGTGCATGATCTTAAAATTACTATTTTATTTTGTTCTTCAATATTATTTAAACTTTTCTAACTATTTCTTTTTATTTCTAAAATGGATTAGAAGAAAAATAGTGGAAATAGAAACGAATGTCCTGTTATTTAACAGAAAATTAAATCAAATAATTTTTTCGTTGAATTTTTTCCATTCGTTTTTAAAACTATTTGTTTGTTAATTAATTTTAATAAAAAATGATAGAGAGTAAAGAAATTAAAAAGGGAACTTTTGATAAGTTCTGTGAGTTTTGAACTCGCAACCCTTGGTTTAATAAAACTACCACTTCTTCATTACGCTATAATACATTTTTAACTTCACTATATTCTCAAACAGTAAATACAAATTACAAGAACTTTAAACTTAAATTTTCCTTTTATTTCGGAAAATTGCGTGCTATAAGTTTGCAAAATTATTTCTTTCGATGTTCTCTACAATTGTGTAAAATTTTGATGGAATCGGTATTCGAAGGTCGAGAAATTGTTTGCAAGTTATTTCAAACTTTAGAATAAATATTAATTTGTAAATGATGAAACACGAGAGTATATATTATACCTAACTCACAAAAATAGTTGCGTTTCTAATTAAATCATTGATTCGTAGATAGCTCATTTCTAATTAAATCGTTGATTTGCAGGTGGTGAAGCTGTGATGGTGTTTTCGATTAAATCTGAAATCCGTGGCTTGTATCTCAAATCTCAGCTGTACTATGATGTAGCTCGGAATTTACAGCATGCTGTGGCTGTTTCTGTGGATGCAGATCATGTATATTGGTCCGACATTCAAAATGGAGTGGAAGCAATAACCAAAAGTCAGGATGATGGCTCACACCGAGAAATCATTGTTACAACAGGTATATCGTACAGTTTATACGAAATAGTAATTATAATATTATAAAAGTTATGATCATTTATAATCTATTAGTGAACATCGTTACTCAGTCTGTGTTCACCACAGTTTGTTTATTGCTATCTACAAAATTCGAGAATTCTTAAAGTTTCGTATATCGAAGTTTTGGAATATTCGAATTTTAAGGGTTTGAAATTTTGGAACTTTCCTCGAGTTTTGTAGATAGTTCTTGAAGAACTCGAGAACTTTATTGCTATCTACAAAATTCGAGGAAATAAAGTCCTAAAATCCCAAACCCTTAAAATTCGAATATTCCAAAACTTCGATATTCCAAATCCCAAAAACCTAAGTTTTTAAAGTATATCTACTCGATGTTCATACGTAAACATCTAACGGAATTTTTGTTCTTCCACGTTTGTAAGGTTTGAAAAGTCCGGATGATATAGCAGTGGATTGGGTAACTGGCAACATATACTTCACAGACAGTGGTTACATGCATATTGGAGTTTGCTCTAACGATGGAAATTATTGTACTGTCTTAATTAGGGACCGAAAGGAAAAACCAAGAGGTCTGGCCTTGTTACCATCGAATGGGTCAGTATAAAAACAAAGAGTTTTATCAGTCATTTACTGAAAATTAATTAGTAAGCCTGTGATAAGTAAATGATTTGCTTAAAACTCTGTACTATAATTGACCAGTTAGCTGTTTTGTATATACTCATGAAAAAATGGCAATTGGTGAAATGTAATAGTTAAATGGTTAAGAGGATCTTGCTTATATGGATTATTTATTTTATTAAGGTTTTATGCTAATAGTTATGTATTTTATTACCCATGAGATTATTAATTTTTCAATGTATAATCAAGTTTGTTATATATGTCATATATGTACTTCATATTAACATACCTGATTACATCGTATATCTTCTATTTGGAATTTAGAAATTTTCGAACTCCCTGGATTTTTAAATTTTCTTAAAAAATCCCAAAATTTGAAAGTTGCAAACTTCTAAAGTTCTAGTTTTAAAATTCCGAAGTTTCAAAGTCCCAGAATTCTAACGTCTCAAATTCCTAAAGTTTCAGTATTCATAAATTTCTTATGTTTCAAGATTCGAAAATTCTAGAACACGTAGGTTTCAAAGCTTCAAAATTCCTTAACTCCAAATTTCCATAACTCCAATATTCTATAATTCTAAAATTCCAAAATTCCATAATTCCATAACTCCAAAATTTCATAATTCCAATATTTCATAACTCCAAAATTCCATAATTTTAATATTCCATAACTCCAAAATTCCATAACTCCAAAATTCCATAATTCCAAAATTCTATAACTCAAAAATTTCATAACTCCAAAATTCCATAACTCCAAAATTCCAAAATTCCAAAATTCCAAAATTCCAAAATTCCAAAATTCCAAAATTCCAAAATTCCATAATTCCAAAATTCCATAACCCCAAAATTTCATAACTCCAAAATTCCATAATTCCAAAATTCCATAACTCCAAAATTCCAAATTTCTAAAATTCAAATATTCTAAAGTTTCGAAGTCCCAAATTTCTAAAATCCCAAACTCCATAAATTCAAATCCAAAACTTGGAAGTCTGAAAATTTCAAAATCTCAAAGTACTGTATATTCCGAAATTTCAAAGATCTAAAATACAAAAATTAAAAAATTCCAAATTCCTCTTCCGTAAGCATTAATTTTTCGCACCCCTCTCATTTGTAACGCACACTGTAAAACAGGCGTAAATAAAAAAACATCCCCTTACTGTTTTTAAATATTCCACGCGACCCATCAAGAAATCGAAACACTTTAAGCGTCTTTATTATAAAAACTAACATAACAATGTTAAACAAATAATCGAAAAACTCGTTTATTTTCAGAATAATGTACTGGTCCGAATGGGGTGCAAAATCTCGTATACTAATGTCAGGAATGGATGGAAAAAATAGTAGTACATTAATAGTCGATAGCTTGGAATGGCCAAATAGCCTATCTATCGATTATGCGAGTAACAGATTGTACTGGGTCGATAGTAAATTAAAAATCATCGAATCGGTAGCACTAGATGGCTCAGACCGTAGGGTATGCATTTCACTAGAATAATTATTCAATGATACTCAAAGATTCAGCGATATATGATAACATGAAAGATTCTTTTTTCAGATTGTGTTAAGAGGAATAGCAAAGAGACCATTTTCGTTGGCTGTGTTTGAAGATAAATTATACTGGAGCGATTGGATGTCAAATACTATACAATCTTGCGATAAATATACTGGTAAAGATTGGAATATTTTGGTGGATACGAATAGCACCATTTATGGAATACACATATATCACTCCGTTTTGAAACCAAAGGTATATTTTTTATTCTTTTACGTTATTTTTGTTGCTTCACTGGTCTTGATGATAAAAATGTTTACAGATGCACAATCCATGCAACGCACGTCCTTGTTCTGAATTGTGTTTATTGAATTCAGAGAAAAGTTATACTTGCGCTTGCGCAATAGACAAAGAACTGAATACGGATCATCGCACTTGTCGCAGTAAGTATTATTTATAAGAAATTATAAGAATCGAACTATTTAAATAATTTTTTAGCTTTCGTAATTTTTAAGAGATAATTCTATAATTTTTATTGAAATTTTGGTAGGTTACTTGGAAGAATCTAGGGTTTTATAAGGATAGCGACCTAATAATAGGGGACCATAAAATAGAGATATTCATATTTAAATATTTCACTATATTTGATTAATTATTTAAATGGAACAGAAATTAGTATACTGATAATAGACTGGCGATAAAATAGCAGCTTTCAAAACGAATAAAAATAAGAAAATTTCTAATTTTTCTTATTAACAATTAAATTTTATATTTCATAAATTATAACTTTTTACTTTTAGTTTTATTTCTTGTTTCGAATTTTATTTATAATATTTCGAGCGAATCAATGTATTGAATAAAACCAAAACTTGTAGTTCTTTTTCAACATAAAATTATGTATATATTCAAATTTTTAAATTTCAGCGATCAAAAAGGAGATGCGCCTAATTATTTCGACAGGGAGCCGATTCATCGACTATCATCACGAATTACTAGGAAAGCCAAAAATGAAAATAAGTGATACATTGAAGCACGTCACTGCGATTGCTTATAATCCTCGTACTGGTACGGTTTTAATAATCGATCGTCGTATAAATTCTGTTACAAGAAACAAATACCAATACTGTTCTTAACTCTTAGCGTGCTAAGGTTGAGTCACTTGTCCATAATAGATATTTGCTTTATATCATTTGACAAATGACAAAATAATACAAAAGCGTAAATAATATTTATAAGTACTTTATGAACAAAAATCATGAAATCGTTAGTACGTCTATTATTAAATATCAAAGACCATGCAAACTCATAAATATAACTCTTTTCATATTTTATTTTTTTCATTGCATATTATTAATACTCTGATCTTACGAGTGTTAATACTTATGAGAAAGAAAATTTATTCCAAAGATAAACATCTTGTAATAAATAAAATTAGTAATATTTAGTACTATTTTCATCAGTTTGGAACAATTTATTACAACTAAAAACAGTATAAAATGAATGAAAAAATAAGATTGCAATAAAAAGCATTTTCTCAAGGGTCCTCTTACTAAAGAAAATAAATCGTTACACCTTCGTACGCTAAGAATTAATAAATAATAATTTTTTCAAGGAACAGAAGATCCTTTACAATGAAACCGTAGTATAGTACACATTTGTGCTTTTTAATCATTTTATTTTTGCGTTCATCCGAAGTTTTTAATAATTCTGTTTAAACCATTGTACAAATTTTAATTTTTATTGAATATTTAAACGGAAATTGATACAGGTGGCATGTTTGCGAGCGATCAACTGAAGGATAAAATTTTTCATTTCGACATTAATGACGGTGATCTGAATGCCAAAGTATCCCTCGAGAACAAAGTATTAGGAGGAATGGATTACGATTACGTGGGAAACAATTTATATTTTTCGGATATAAAACAGAAAACTATCGAAGTGCATAGTATGCATACCATGCAAAAAACGATTTTTTATTTCCAAGAAGAACCTCATGATATTGCACTCGCACCGGAAGAAGGGTAACCATTTTGTTGATGAATTCTGAATGAATAAGACAGTATCTAATATCACGTATCATTGCAGGATAATGTTCGTTGTTTTCCATGAGAATGGAAAGTATCGTATAGATCTATTGAAAATGAATGGACTCGGCATTAGAATTTCCATCGAAGGAATGAGAACCCCGTTATTAGGACCAAAAATATCTTTAACCTACGACAGAGATCTAAAACTACTGTTTTGGAGCGATCAAGGCACTGGTCGCATCAGTACTACGGCAGTCAATGGTTAGTATTTTTCGACATTGCTTGTTTACCTTATTACATCTTTCATGGGGAATTTTTTATAGTTCACATAGACATAATTATATATTTTTATTGGGTTCTTCAATTTTGTTAGTATGCTATTTTTTAGTATTCTTAGTAGCAGTATTTTTTAGTAGCATTAATTTTTTTTGTTATTTTAATTGCAAGTGCTTGTTATGTTTATGATGAAGTTCGTTCATTGTCTAGGAACACTTGATCAGAACCAATATGTGAATTTTAAAATTTCTACATTTGAAAATGTTAATTTAGTAATTTATTTAAACAAAAATTTAATTTTTAAAAATTTAGAAATTTAGTAAAAATTTGTGATTTTATATTTTCAGATCGGTTCAATTTTCCACTTATATGAATTCTCAAATTTCCCGCAGTTCTTAAATTGTTCAAATTTAAATGATATTAACGATTTCTAAATTTTTGGATTTTTAAGTTTTTGTATTTCCAAATTTTCAAGTTTTTATACTTCCAAATCTCTAAATTTCCAAATTTCGATATTTTCTAATTTTCAACTTCTCAAGGTTTCTAATTTTGCAATTCTCAAAATCTGTAAATTTTTCCAAATTTCAAAATGTTCCAAATATCCAAATTTCGAAGTCTCTAAACTCTTATACTTTCAGATTTGTAAATTTGTATATTTCCAAAATTTTCAAGTGTCTGAATTTCCAAATTTCTTAAGTTCTGAAATTTCCCAAGTTTCCTAAATTTCTCAAATTCTTTAATTTCTTAAAATGTCTATATTTCTAAATCTCCAAATGTCTAGAGTTCCAAATTTGCAAAACTAGTAACTAAAAATTAACAAGTGGTCTCTTCTTCCTTATTTATTATATTTTCCTTAGTTTATTATTTAGTTTAAAAAACTCGTTTTTAACATTTGCGTATAACAAACAAAATCTAATACAAGCATCAAATAAATTGCAATAGAGACATCAAAGACACGAATTTCCTTAAGAAATTACATTTATAAGAATTCAGGATTTATCTAGCACTCAAAAGTTACATCTTATGCAAGTTAAGAATGAAATTTCAGTCACACTTTCAAATTACATAAACCAACATCAAAATGAAACATTTATTACATTTACAAATGACATAAACCAACGTCAAAATGCAGGATATGTCCGGTGTTCTGTTTAACTCACATGTTGAGCAACATGTGAGTTAAAACTCCGTGTTAACGTATGTCGTCTGATCAAATGAAATTACATGTGAAAGGTTTAATTTAGCATTTGGTTGAAATGCAGGAACCTGTGGAATTAATGAAGAATATTAATGATTACGTTACAGGTTTAGAGACCCGCATCTTTCGCAGTGGACTATCAGCACCTCTAAGTCTCGCTATTCTCGATGATTACGTGTTTTGGACCGAGTACAAATCGAATCAATTACACTGGACCGGTAAAAGGGATCCGCTACAATATCAGAAACGCATTACGTTAGGTGAGTGAAATTAAACGAATGCTCGTATAAAGCTCTTAACAGGGAGATAATCAGGTACTCGATTAGCTCGGTAATAATAGAATTACGGCTACCCAAAATACCCGAACCGTACGTTTGATCGATAAAATAGAGTTGGCTGGTTAATACAGTGGTTCGTAATGGATCGTGGATGTTTATCTAATTTTAACGTACCAAAATGAACTGATCAGAGTATAATGTAAATGATATTGGAAATGGAGTTGAGGATGTGATCTAAATGTTCGGGATTTATTGCTAAGCCTTTTCAAGATGTAACACTTCGTTTTTAAGATATAACACTTCAATGTGTGTATATTGATATAGACTGCCTATAGCAAGCAGAGGTTTCGACCTATAACTCTCGTTTTTTGATAAACCTTCGCATGACGATAGAACTTGAAAAATAGAAGCTAATGCTACCCAATTTTGGGGCAAACAGTTATTAATTTATGAGATATTTAGCATTGATGTTGCTACATTTTTTTATCTTCTGAAATGTGCAAATTTTTCTCAAAATTGATTATGGAGAAGTTAGTGAAGTCGTCAGCTTATTAGTAGAGTAATATTTTTGTCGCAAGTTCAAATCCCATTGCAGACATTTTTTTTTTATTTTCTCAGCTTTACATTTAACTTTTTAATTTTAGTCCGTCACTGCTTTAGAAAATAACGTAATTATTTTATTGTTATACAGAGCGACCCATTTTAATTTGTAAACGTTATTACCTCCAGAATTGTTATTTATTCGAAAAACTGTTGAAAATAGGTTGCAAAGGAAACATTATGGTCACAAATTTTGTTCAGTTAAAAATATTTCTTTTTCAAGATGAATTTTATTTTTTACCTGAAATTTAAACAATTTTTTTTACATTACTTTAATATTAGAAAAATCAACATTCTTGATTTTTTCACGATCTGTTAAGCTACTTGTTATTGTACCTTAATTTTTAAAAAGTGTAAATTCATAAAAGCACTTTGATAAACATTTGCACATAATAATCATGATTCTTTTAAAACAGAGTAAACTTTATTTGAAACATTATTTCGAGTAATGAATAATTTGAAAGATAATTAAACAGTAAAATGGGACACCCTATATATACGAAAGAAGAGTAATATGTCTTCTGTACAAACAAACGTTACAAAATCAACAGAACATTCTTTTGTGATTAGATATTCTGGAAGAATGGTGGGCTTATCTAACTATTCTTGTTACGTTATTTATGTCTTCTTTTTCTTCGATCTTTAATATTATTCATTTATATATATGTAAAACTGATTCATTTTTTTCTATATTATTTCCTATAATGTACCTAACAGTCTACATTAGTACGTGTGTCAACAATAGTTAATTTTAGAAAAGCACAAAAAGTTATAATTACAAAAAATAACAAATGTTTTATTTAAATATATAAAGCTACTCATTTATGTTTGACACAATACGAAAATTTCATGGTATATTATTTTATATATTATAATAAATATAATGCAACAAAATATAATATAGGGTTAATAACTTTATTACATTTTTATTAATTTAAAAAAAAAATGAAAACGTATTCGAAAATAATCCGTACATCTCGGCAGAGTTAAAGATATAATCTGAAGTCGTACGAAAGTGATTAATAAATTAATACCTTCTATTTTAGATGTACCAGAAAGGGAATTACAAGTTGTAGCCGTGCAGAACCCATATATAAAGGAGCACGAGTGTTGGAAAAACAATGGAAATTGTTCTCACGTGTGCCTAGTATCTAATCTTCGTTCACACGTAAGCGTAATACTCAATTAATATAATCTCCACGACCCCGATAGCTTTTTCCCCTAACGTTTCATGCAAATTTTCAGATTTGTGCGTGTCCACCGGATATGATGTTGAACGCAGATAATCGAACTTGCAGCCCTCAAACCGCGTGCAAAGCAGGCGAGGTCAAATGCAGCGAACACGATGTATGCATAAAAATGCATCAAAGGTACATCATTAAGATTGCATAGAATATTTTACTTTGTTTTGAGAGGAAGATTGAACGGCCCGAAAGGAAGATCACGTGATGAATTTTAAGCTTGAATTCGAAAGTAGAGTCAAAGTTAGATATTTCATTTTTTAACTACATGGATGTCTGCATATAGAACTGCATTTCATTTCAACGTATCATTTGGATAACATTATTTTAATAATAAAAATTCACTGATCTCCTTTCTAACTCTTGAAAGACGGATGATATGTGATACAATCGTTTGAATACAGAATCAGTTTGATCTATAACAATGCTAAATATAAAATGTATATAAAGTGCAATATTCTCATGTGTGAATTTAAGTATAACAAAATGCATGTGAATGTTATAGACAAAGTGTAAGATGTAGACTAATGTATGTACTATATGTACATTTTTGGTAGTGTGTAAGTTATAACGATTTTGAAGTATTATATTATACTTCTTCTAGATAAAAAATGGTCTAGGAAACGAGATATTTAAAGTGCATTAGAGAACTTATTAATATATCTTTCTAAATATAATCTAATCAAGTGTGTTATTATCTTACATAAAATCGAATCACTTTTAGTTCTTGTAAATTGCCTCAGTAAAATAGTAAAATAGTAAAATAGTATAACAATCAAATAATAGAATAATAGAATAATAAAATAGTAAAATGTTCTATTCTTTTAAAACAGATAGACAGACATATATGTTTCTTTTAAACAAAATAATAAAATAGTCAAATACGACTTCTACTTCAGATAAAAGTTTGATTAATCTATTACTAACATTTCATCGTAATAATAAGAACTCGAATTGAATGCAATATTATTACATCTTTTTCAAATTACACTTATCAATATTCCGTTGTAAGTTTTTTAACTGTAAATTATTTAGATCAACTATTGCTGCCATCGAGCATACCATTTTTTTTTTTTTAGAACTACAAAATATAGGAGGTATCCTTTTAAATCCATTCGCAACATTGTTCTCTGTAATTTTATCCTATAGTCGCTTAGTTCTTTGATCAATTTTCAGAGAACTCTCTGTTAGTTTAAACCGATCAATCTCCCGATAAATGGTATTCTGTGATTCTACAGACTTCCTAAAAATACCGTACATGCAGTGAATAGTTTCACCTGGCTTTACAATTCTACTTCAGAGGAAATGGTTCTGTAATTTACAAGCATCTCCTATGACTACAAAAATTTGTACGAAACCGAAAATTTAGAAATTTGGGAAATTGAGAATTTGAAAATTTGAGGACTAAAAAAGTTAGAAATACAAGTTTAATAATCCGAGAAATTTAGGAATTTGGAGAGTTAGCAGTTTAGAAGTTGAAAAATTGAGCAATTTGGCGATTTTTAAATTTGAATATTTGAAAACTAGAAAATTTAAAAATACAAAAGTCTAGTAATCCAGAAATGTGGGAATTTGGAGAATTAAACATTTGGGAAGTAAAAAAAGTTAGGAATTTGGGGATTTGAAAATTTGGGAATTTAAGGATTAAGAAATTTGAAAATTTAATCATTCGAAACATAACAATTTGGAAATTACCAATTTTTAAGTTTACTCATATATACTTATCTATAGGAAACCTACATAGCCCCTAAATGTACTATTAATGGTAGACAATTATCACATAAAATTAAATTATTTCATTTATTAATAATCATATCGTTTCATAATCATATACACATACGTCACTAATATAATTAACTGTATGAATTGTTTTAACACTAGATTTACGAAAAACATTAAAATGGCATATCTTAACATGCCTTACTTTAAATTAGAGAATTATTTAAATATTTTTGTCAAAATGTGTATTTATTTTAATCGAGATGTAAAATAATTCTTCAGTGTAATAAAATTAGTCAAATCACTAGAATACAGGTTCATATATGACTCAATGAAACTATGGCAAATCTACGATATAATATATGTGTTTAATTCAAAACACCCGGTAACTTGAAACAAAAATATCTACGAATATCCATTTATACAGATATTCCCTTTTGATATTAAACTAACTATAAAAACAATTCAGTTATTTATTTGATAGAAAATATACAATAGACACATTTAATTTTGTCACCCAATACAAAAATATATTTTCCATATTTTTGTTTCGTATATTAAATTCAAATAACGCGTTTCCAACAGCTGTCTTTCGTGACATTTTTCGCACGTATAGAACGAAGATGATCGATATATAAAATGCGATTAGGACCGATGCTCACTGTCTCAGCGATTCCGCTGCTATGTTTTTCTTTATATTCAAAATTGAAAGCAATAAGTACATGATCGCAGCGAGATCTAACGAGAAAAAGATACTTTTGCGCATTGGTCGTTTTAATCGTTTGAAAAACGCGCCAAAAATATCGGTAGTAAAGCACACAAAATTGTGACGCCGCAGGTCAAAATAAATTACAGTCTCAATTTTAATGTTAGCGATACATATTTATTATAAGATTGAGAACCGTTGACCTATATAAACATGTCGTTGAAATGCAATGTTCTTTAATAACTTCAGATGCGACGGCGTACAAGACTGTCCAAATGGAGAAGACGAATCGAGCATTTGCGAGGAACCTGTTTGGTCGAATTGTGAACACGATCAGTTCCGATGCAAAAGCGGAGAATGCATCAGCAAGACGAAACGTTGCAATTCCCATTATGATTGTATGGATCGCTCGGATGAGGAGGACTGCGATAAAAAGGAATGCAGCTCTAGTAAATCAAATCATTTACTCAATATTATTTACAACATTTTTGTCTACAATAACAAGACTGTCTGAAGTTAGCGCAAACTTATGCTAGCCATTATATACTGTGTATATAAAACAATTGTACAGATCGAATCCTTGGGATATCAAGGAATTAAGTTATTGAATAGCGATACTCGCAATTATAAGTACCGCAAGCTCGAATATTAATCTGATTCAATAAATTAACATTATTTGAAACCATAGTGTTTTGATAATGATTTTTAAACCGTCGTTCTTAAACACAGTCGAACCTCGGTAACTCGAACCTCAGCGGAAAAAAATTTGGGTTGTCGGAATTTTATCAAAGTAAAAGATATTTAGAAAGTGCTAATTATAGAATCTTTGTATAGGGGTCAATTGTACAAACTGTACAATTTTCGAATTTTAGAAACTTAAGAAAAGATATTCAAGTTATAGTAGCTAGTCATTTGTGTACCTATACACAATATGTACAGTGAGTCATAACCAAAATCATATATCACAAATCAATAATATTCCGCAAGTGAGGAAGAAACCAAATATCAAATATTTTACACAGTGAATACTTACAATTAGTATGACGAAATGTGCTTACATAATCGTACATTTACAATAACTGTTCAACAAACCTTAACTCTTTCGTATTTTAATATCTCGAATAAACACTTCTTATATTTTTAATAGCTAATATTAAATATCAAACTACATCAAACATAATCTACACTTAGTAAAATCTTTTCTCTCATTTTAGAATTTAAAATGTTCCGAAGAATCCGTTCTTTTAAACGGAAAATATGCAAATCCATTTTCAGAATAAAATTTAAAAAATCTTTAAAGTGCCTTGCAGAACTCGTACGTGCGTCACGTGACACTCCATTCGACACCATTTAATTTTACCCCACGAAAATGTTCTGTTCCTTTTTCCCTTTTAGAACTGTAGCTCGGTCTAATTGTGTGGAACACCTTGTAAACCCATTACTTCAAACTGTAGAACCAGAGATGATAAAACTTTGTCTGATTGAAGTAAACTTCGATTTGCAGGGGTTAGACTCCTTTGAAATCAAGTTACAGTAAACAGTTCGAGTTAAAGTTTATGTTTCGGTTTGTAAAGGTTTTCAAAGCAGAGCGAAAGGGAATGAACAAAACTGTAGTCTTACAGAGCTACGAGTTGTCGAGGTTCGACTGTAATTTCGTAATCGTAATTTAATTAACAGTTAAGAGACTGTTAATTTCATTGCCATCATCATCACCATCATCATCTACTTTTTTGTTTTAATGTTCAGGAAAATTAGGATTTTTCTGCGGAATAATTTCCAGCTTGCTATATTTTCGAATTTACAATTTCATATTTATTAAACAATATATAAATAATTTCCACTTGTAACCGACACTAAAAGTTCAGCAAAAGATCAAACATAAAAGATACAATTTTTCGTGAATATCTCGTTATCTAACAGTTCTACGACGAGAATAGATATTACAAAATTTGTAAGTCAGGAAATTCTCGACAAAAAAGGTTTTTAGAGTTTTTTTGTAGGAGTGACTTTGTGAGAGGTAGTCTACAAATTTCTAAATTTCATAATTGTGAGAAATGATACATAAATCCATTACTTCAAAGGTTGAATTCTGAAAGTAATTTTTTTAACGCAGTATCTCTTTTAGGCCTATACTACGACGTTTTTTCATTAGAAGTAAAAGGATCACGTTTCCAATTTAGGGAGGATCCACTTTGACTTTGAGATCTTCAGTTGGCTCGATATCGAATATTTCTGCGTTAGTCACTTCAATCAAAATGGATCCATATCTCTTAGTAACTGTTCACATTTCTTTTTCCAATTGCACTAGATGTCAAGACAATATCAAATCAATTATATTTTTACTTATTGACTAATCCAGTCAATATCAATTCAACAAATTATCATGCTAAGAACCACAAATAAACAACTTTTCTATAATTACAAATTACTACACAATTTTTGGAGCAACTGCAAAAATTGCATTCAGTAAAATATCTCAAGCAAGTGATAACATAATATGCGTTTAAAAACGTTATTCCTCATTATTCACCCTCAATCTTCAGAATCAACTTAATTGCTACCAATATCACGTAATATCTCGAAAACGATTACTTCTACAAAAAAACCTTGAAGAACTTTTTTTATGGAGAATCTTCCAAGCTACAATTTTTATAATGACTATTTATGTCATGGAAGTGATAGATAAAGAGATATTGGCGAAAAACTGATCTGTTTTAGCATGTGACCATCTGTACTATATTTAGCAACAACATTTCTGACATATCCATTAAATGATAAAATAAAGTTCTATTAAAAAATTAAGTTTGTTAAGAATTATTCCGCAGATTGTTCATACTTTCGTGTAATTTCCCTGGACTAAATTGTTTATAGAGACGGAGACAAGTGTCGAATCGATAGTTGGCAACCTTATTCGTAACTACATTTATTAAGACTTACACAATTTATTTCTCGCGATAAGAAACGCTTCAGGTTTGTGCAACCAGAACGAATAAAGTTTTATTGTGAATCATTGGCATCGGAAAACGGTATTCGATATTGTACGGGCCGAATAAAGTTTATACGCAATGCTCGAGAAGTCAGTAACCAGCGATCATTCACCGTAGCCCTAATATCTTTCAGATGGGTTTCAATGTCACGAAGGACTATGCATATCGAAATATCTTGTATGCAACGGACAATTCGACTGTGCAGATTTGAGCGACGAATTGAATTGCGACAAACACACGTGTGACAGCAATAGTTTCACGTGTGACATCGGAACGTGCATCCCTATAACGTGGAAATGCGATGGCGAGGTACGTCCGACGTTTTTATTATCTATTTGTTTCATATCTGTTTATTTCACGAATTGTTCACAATTTGTTTAAGATAATATTCTATGTAAGATTAATGATGAAAGAGGAAAGAGTAGTATCATGATGTTATAGACACCTTATTTTTTGAGTTGTAAATAGTTATATAACTGGATAGGGACCAAGGTGGACAAGATATCTTTATGTACCTCATATTTGATATTTGGAAATTTTTAAAGTTACAAGTTATCAGTCTTCAAATTTCTAAGTTTATAAGTTTTCAAATTTTCAAGAATTCAGTTTTCTAAATTTTCACTTTTAAATTTTCACTTGTTTAAATATCTATATTTTCAAATTTACTCAAAGCTCTAAATTTCTGTCTTTCTGAAGTTCAAAAATCTTTAAATTCTCCAGGTTCTTAAATTTCAAAATTTTTAAAACTTCAGAGTTTGAAATTTCGATCATTCTAATTTCCCAAATTTTCAAAGTTTTACAATTCCAGCTATCTAAATTCTCAACGTTTTAAATTACTACCATTCCAAATTCTCAAATTATTTAATTCTAAAAGTTTTCAATTTTCGACGTCTCAATTCCCAAGATTTCAATTTTTCAAATTTCTAATTTGCCAAAATTAAAAACTTTTTACTTTTCAACTTTCTAAATTCTTAAAAATGCCCTGTTTTCTAAAACTCCAAACTTAAATTTTTAAATTAAAAAATTTTCAAATCTATAAATCTCCAAATTTCTGAATTTCAACATTTTGATATTTTATTTTTATTTCATATACCTTTGATATTTTAATTAATATTTTATTAAATTTCAGCCCTTAACTTTGAGGGCTATTATCACCCCTTCAACGTGCACAATGGCCGATATAAAAAAATACGTGTCAAATATTTTCTTGAGAACTATCTTTCACATAAGTTTCATTAAAATCGGTGTGTCCCGGTTGGATATGTTCCCTTGTGAGTTTAAACATTTTCGAAGTATTTATAAAAAAGTTCACAACACATAAAATGAAAAATGCAACAACTTTTCATTACTTTGAGAATTAGTGAATGTTATTAAACAAATAAATCTAATCATTAATACTACTAGAAATCGTTATCAGTTATTCTTCATAACATTATTGATGTAAATACTAATATTTAATGCGATGAATTTAGTCGATGATAAGAACACACATAAGAAGCAAAGCTAACAAAGTAATATAAAATAATAAACCTATTTTAGCGATATTAATAAATATATCTATTGATTTATAACATTTGTTTACTGTAGAATTCAGAAACAATTGACTGATTTTATTATTTTCTACATAGTGAACAAACTCTTTTAGAAACACCAACAAATTTTCAAATTCCATTTTCTTGAAAATAAAGCCATATACGAACAAATTTTATATTTTGCTTATTTTTCCATGTTGATTCTTCCATTTTACGGTTGTACCACCATTTTAAAAACACCCTGAATATATTGTATATAATAACAATATATTTTATTGATATTAGTAAATAATGTACACAATCTTCTGATCTGTTTTGTTAATTTAGGTTGACTGTTCAGACGGGTCGGACGAAAGTGGAGAATGTACCATCACTACATGTCCAAACGAAATGTTTACTTGCTCCACTGGTCGTTGCATCGACATGTCATTAAAATGCAACGGAATCAATGATTGCGAAGATAATTCCGATGAACAGTATTGCGATAAAACGGATAACAATAACTATGTCAACTGCACTAGGGACCAGTATAAGTGTTACGGTACAGAAATGTGCCTTCCAAAAACTGTGAAGTGAGTCACATAAGTTTTGTAATTTATTATTTATTCTAAAACCAGCCAAATACTACTGCAAGAAATATTAAACATGTGAACGAGATGTTTATGCAATCATTTTCTATCAAATTTTCAAGTTTTAAATTTGAAATTTCGAAAATTCGAAATTTACAATTTCAACATTTATTTTAACAAATAGACTCGATCTCACATATTACTTTTAAAGCAGACAACAAACAGCGTTTATTTTTTATTTGTATTCATAAATTTTTATTTTGCAGATGTGACGGTGTTCAAAATTGCCCGAAAAACGATGATGAACGTAATTGTCCCCGATGTCAGGTGGGAGAATACATTTGCGACAATCAAAAATGCATCGACGCAAGCTGGGTTTGCGATAACGCAGATGATTGTGGTGACGGATCTGATGAAAAGGATTGTGATGGCAGTACTACGAAGATGAGAACCGTCAGCAACGGCTCGAACTGCAAGGAATTCAATTGCTCCAACGGAATCTGTCTTCCTTTTAGCAAAGTGTGCGATGGTGTAATAGATTGCTTGGATCGAAGCGACGAATTTGGACAATGCTGTATGTGGTAACAGAAACGTGAACGTCAAATGGTCGATTTTGAAACATAAAATCTCTTACATAATTTAGTCACGTACAAATATTGTACAAGGTTAAAGTTTCACAAAAGTAGGTGTACAAATTAGAGTTAACAGTGCACTTTTGAGAATTTGGAAATTCGGCGAAGATGTGAAAATTTGGAATTTGGCCATTTGAATATTTAGGAGTATAATAATAATTTAGAAATTTGGGGCTTAACATCATAGATATTTTATGTACTTTGATTGCTAAATATTATTTCGTCCTTAAAGATTTTATGAACAAATCGACCATTTCATTTACAACTATCTAATAGAATGAAATTATTTTACTATTCAACCATAAGTCCTATTCGAACATATAAAAATCTTTAGTATACCATCTAATAAATTTTAAACTTTTTAGTGTAAACTTTTTAGTGTATTTACAAAAATCTTATGATGTAAACTGTAAACGATATTCAGCATTCGGGTAGATAAAATCTTTAAATGCTTCTGGGTATATTCATACCAATTTTGAATACATTACGAACGTTTAAATATATTTAAACAGACGGTACATGTAAAATGACTTTTTCAGATACCTTTCTGTTTATTTTATACATTAAGAGTACAACGTAAAATGAAGTCATGATACACTATAGGCTGGACCATTTTTCTCAGAAAATGCTCACGGGAAATTACAACGCGGACTTTTTTAATCTAAAAAGTAAAATATCTCTGTGGCTAGTAAGACGCCTACAGCGGTACTCAACTTCAGAACTGCCACTTGACATTCTACTTTGCGCAATGCAGTTGCTTCATGACATTGATTACCTTTGTCAGTATTGTATATACATTGTGTCCCATTTAAATCAACTCACTCAAATTTCTTCGAAAATATTAATAAGACAAACAAATATTTTAGACAAAAGTTACACGATTTCATGAACGCGTAGAGATATGAAGGTCAAATTTGTTTCTGAAATACAATTGTACATATTTTTTAACGCTACTCGTTATTCTCTATATAAAAGTACTGGATCATCGTGCTGAAAAATCATTAGTTTAGAAAATATGTTAGTCTCGAAAAGTAGTTAACATACAACGCACCTAATTTCCAAATTTGAGAATTTCTGTTGCTTTGTCTAATTCCAAATTTGCAATTAATAGTTATGAAAACTAAATTTCTAAATTTATGATTTTTAAAGCTTGCAAATTTAAAAATGTAAAAATTTCTAAATTTGAAAGTAGGTAAATTAAAAAATTTATAAATTTCTGCATTTAAGAATTTGTGAATTTAAAAATTTCAAAATTGCACAATTTATGATCTTGAAAATTTCTAAATTTGTGATCTTAGAAATTTCGAAATTTGAAAATTCAATTTTGAAAATTGTAAATCAGCACAGTAGCTTTAACCAATCTTTGTATATTATTTATACAATGTATAAATACATGATAATTCTTGATCGATAATGTAATAGCATTTAATTTTATAACTACATGTTAACTAAGGTTAACTTTATAACTACATATTGAAATATTGTTACAGCAATGGCGTGTACAAAGAACGATCCTTGTAAAAATGTCTGCCACAAAACACCTTTGGGTCCCGTTTGTGGGTGCGGAAGCGGTTACCAGTTAAGCACTGATTTAAAATCGTGCGAAGATATTAATGAATGTGAGCAAAACGTTTGTTCGCAAATGTGTTACAATACTGCCGGTTCCTTTGTTTGTTCCTGCCTCGAAGAATACGTATTGCGAAACGATAGAACTTCCTGCAAAGTTGGTGGTAAGGAAAATTACATAAGTACCTCAAATTTTCTTAGCGTTTAATCGGAAAGTGACCAGAAAGTGATGACTAAATTTAAAAAATTTCCGAAGTCCCAAACTTCTAAAATTCTGAAGTCTAGAAATTGAAAAATTTAAAAATCAGAAATTTTCAATATTTAAAAATCTTAAAATCTTACCATTCTATAATTTGTTAATTTTAAACTCAAACTTCTAAGTTCCATAGTCTCAAAGTTAAATAATTACGAAGTCACAAACTTCGAATACTCGATTGTCCTAAAGCCCCTAAGATCCAAAGTTCAAAAAATACTTCTATTCTTCCAAATTCCAAAAGTTTAAAAATTCTATTCGCAAAACTCCAATGCTCGAGTCCTAAAGTTCTAGTATCTCAAAGTCTGAATGTTCCAAAATTTAAATATTCCAAAGTTCTAAATTTTCAGAATCCCAAAGCTTCAGTCTCATAATTTTAGAGTTCCAATATTATAGAATCCCAAATTTCCGAAGTTCAAGCATTTATAAAATGCTTAATTATTAACCGAAAATTATTTACGTCTAGAAATAATTTCGAACCTATAGTTATACAATATAAGCTTGTTTCATCCTTAGAGCAAGTATATGCAATAAAAATTTGAACATCAATTTTACTGTTATTCTATGTAATAAATATTTTTGTTTCTATTCGATCATTATTAGGGCAGCAAATGGAATTGATCACGGTTAGTGGTTCTGACATCAGAAAGTTGTCAGCAGACTTGCGTTCTATCGAAGTTCTCTACGGAAATGTGGATTTTGACGTATCTGGCATCGACGTAAACGCGCGAGAGAGAAGCGTTTACTGGAGTAACGGTAATGTTAAGAATTATTTAGAAATAAACTTATTAAAACAACGATAAGATGAGTAAAAAACGACGGATAAAAGAATAATACCATCTTTAACAATTAATAATTGTAGTCTGCTTATTAGCAATAATTTTAAAAATTATGTTCATTTATTTCTACTAACTTGTATGCAATAGTTGTAACTTTAATTATCTCTGATTCCATGTTAAAAAGGAAACATTCTAGTCTCGAATGCTTTAAGATATTTTTAAGTTTCTTTTACAAAGAAATTTGTAAACTTTCTGACATCAGCTTTTTTCACAGATAATTGGTTTATTATATGTGTCGTTTGCTTTATTCAGTCCAAAATCGTATGTTCTCACATAATAAACTCCAATAAAGATTTGTTCGTATTATAAAAGTTTATTGTATTTCATACACACAAAGCTAACATGAACACTTTATTGTCTTTAGATATGTTCAATACGATAAATAAAATCAATTTAAAGAGCAAGGAGCGAAAAATTGTAACCGGCCTTGGCAGACCGGAAACTCTTGCCGTTGATTGGATTACCGACAATGTATATTTTACTGATAATGATCACTTGAGCAGCATTAAGGTATTAAACGGTCTTTATTCGATGTCATGCGCTATTCACACGCGACTAAGCAATTTTTACTAATAATTTATAGGTATGCAATTTAGAACAGCAAAAATGTGCCAAGGTGGTGTCGATAGAGTCAAGAAAGAGGGCTATGGCACTTGCTGTTCATCCAATACAAGGGTATTTATTACAGAATCTATATTAAATATAGTTTTATAGATTTGTACACGATGCTTAAAATGATGGAAACACACAAGTTGTATTAGGAATATTTTCAATAAAATTCCAATGTAGTAATTAGCAATATATAAAGAGGTCCTTCCACTCAATAGTTCTTGAAAGTTTTCAAACTTGGAAATGTAATTCTTAAACTTGGTAATTTATAATTTTGAAAATTCCTAACTCAGTTATTTCTAAATTAGAATCTCTAAATTTTTATATTTAAAGATTTCTAAATTTTTAAATTTAAATATTTAAACGTTTAAAAGCAGTTTCCCCCTAAACGCAGGTCCCAGGGTAATTGCCCCGTTTACTCAACGCTAAGGACTGTACTCCTCATGTGTAATAATTCGTATTATAATATATGATATACATATAAATACATTGGTTTACTGGTATCGAGTGAGTTAATTAAACAAATATGTATCTATGATAAGTGTTTCCATTATTTTAAAAGAACTCCGTATTTATAGTAATAGTACGTACATGATTTTTATAACTATGTACAATTTTTGTTACGCAGATGGCTGTTTTGGAGTCAAGTTAATTGGATGTTACACGATACACCAACCAGTAAAATATATCGATCTACTACCGTAGGTTCGAATGCAACAGTAATAGTATCTCGAAATACGGGTGTTGTCTATGCACTGGCAATCGATTACATCAGATCCAGATTATATTGGACAGACACTTTCCTTAAAATTATTGAATCCTCAAATTTAGATGGTTCCAATCGCGTGATATTCTTAAAAACGGATGTAAGTGATTTACTTTCAAACATTTTCAGGATAAAAATAAGTTTAATCAAATATGTAAACTTGAAAATTTTTTTTTTCCGTTTTTATATTCTCAAATTCTTTAAAATTATAAATTCCTAAACCTTAAATTTTCAAGTTTACTTCTCCAAGTTATCTTTTAGACCATTTACATTGTTAAATTGCTTCTCACTTGCATATAAACACAGTTTGATAATTTAGTTAAAACGTTTTTGATATTTAACTCAAGTGAATAGACATCATTTCAAGACCATTGCATGTTCCCTTTCATAAAAAATTGTTACATAGATTTTGAGGTATGTATTGTAGAATTATTTCAACGGCTTAGAAACATATGAAGTAGCCTATAATTTTATTCAACCAAAAATGCTTCGTTTCTAAATTTCTTTTTAATTGTGCTTAAAATCTTTTGTAATCTAAGGAAGATATTTAACATGTAGCGTATAACGGACATTTTTCTTTTAAGTGCAAGAAATATACAAATTATAAAAAATCGTATCATCTCATTATTATACTTATGTGAATAAATTGTCTCAGGTTTATCAAGCTCTGAGCATTAATATCTACGAAGATGCCTTGTACTGGTTAATGGGTACAAGCGGCACGGCGAAAAAATGCAAATTATATGGGGATAAATCGTGTACAGAAATTTCCATTGGTAATTCAAATGTTGAGAAACATTTTACGATTTTACATACATCTAGGCAACCCGCTGGTGAGCATACTTTTATTTTAAAATGAACAATTTTAAATATAATTTCAAAGTACATTGAAATATGTGATGACATGAAAGTGTTAATCAAGTAGTAATTATATCGTAATTTTTAACATACATAAAACCAAATTTTAATATTATTTGTTACATCTTTTATTGCATTCTTTTATTTTTCGCTTTGTATAGAATTTTAAAAGTGTTATCAGCAATTTATGATGCATGGTTATATTACATTAAAACATAAAATTATTAATATACTTAGATAGAAATAAAAATAATGATGTACTCTTATCTTCTGTTTTAAAAATAGATATAAATCTATAAACTTTTATATAACACCATAGTCTTTACTTTCATAATAATATAATTTATGTTCTACCAAACAGCAAAAAACGTTTGTGAAAAACATAAGTGCAGTTACATGTGCATATCAGGAAACAATACTGCCATGTGTATATGTCACGATGGATATTTTAAAAATGATAATTGTATAGAAAACACGAATACAAGAATTAAATTTGATTCGAGTGTACTTAGTCTAAGAAATGAAGGTGTTCGACAAAATGGAACGTTAATTGGTATAATCATTGTGATGATAGCCTGTATCATAATTGCGTCTGCATACTTTTATTACCAAAAACTTAAACCCCATATTTTGAATAAGAATAGTATGAGGTAAATCGACAAGTGATAATCATAATTTATATTCACACTTTTGTAGAATTGAATAGTTACTCATTTTTTCATTTTTAGCATTCATTTTCAAAATCCAGCGTACGAACAACGAAGTGAAGTTGCATCCTCGATGAACTCCATTTCCGGATTACCTCCAGGAGAACACGAATACATAAATCCAATAGCAGATGAGCACACGGTAACGTAAATAGATTGTGTTCGAAAACAATGAATACATCCTAAATTACGTTTTTAATTTAGAATCAAAACGAAAAGAAAACAGAAAGATATCAGAACAATATAATACAAATTCTGGATATTGATCGATCGGATGATGAGGCTGAAAGACTTGCACATAAACGAAACCATTATTTAATACAATGAAGTATAAATTAATTTGATAACGAATTACCATACGATACTTATAAGGTGAATTTAATTCTGTATTTATTTATGCAAATATTTAATTCTATTTATATTTAATATACGATATATTTATCTATACATAGTCAATAAAAATAAGATACAATATCTTTATTTTGTACCATTTCCCCTGACATTAATTATCCGTGATTTATATTTAATATCTTGTTTTATCAACATCATTTTACAAGATAATACAAATATCTAATTCTTTAAAATATAACTTTCTGTATCCGTAAAACATATTAAATTTTTTATAACTATATAAGAATTACTGACGTTAACTAACAAGATAAGGACTATCAATAGCACCAATTCCTGCAGCTATACCACCTTCATTTTCACTTGAAGATTTAGTTCTTAAAACATGTCCTACTTCTTCATTATATAGGATCGTTTCTCTGTCTCTGTAAAAAAAATTTTCTAGCTGTTTTTTTCATTTCATAAAAATAAAAACAAAATAAAAAAAAGGAGAGGTTGAATTATTTACCCTATAACAACACCATAAATACCAAGCTCTGATACAATATCAAAGAAGCGAAGGTAATTATCAAATGGCTCATTTTGAGCACGTACAATATAACTTTTTTGTACTGGAGGATACAAACGATCCATAAGTATCCAACCACATCTTTCTTCTGAATTTTTCATTGCTTCTAAACGCAACTTTATCTTTTCGTCATAAACATTATTTCCGCCTCCTTCCCTTTGTGGTTTCAGAACATATTTTTTTGGCTCTAATACTGCCTTCTCAATAATTCTATCTCCTTCTTCAGTCTATTTTTCCCAACACAAATCATTGAAAAAAATATTGTTTAGATATTACGTATTATTCAAGCTAAAAGTACGGTGCTATAATGACTACATTCTATTTATACCGTGATAATGTTTTTATAATATGGTATCTGATGTACTTACAAATTCTAATGAATAAAGCCCAGCAAATACTTCTTGTATCTGTTTTATTTCATCGTTATCTTCTATAAAAGTACTAAGTACATTGGGATTTGCTAAAGACTGTTGTACCTATAAAAAAAATTGTTTATTGACGCTACAACTTAGGAAGAGATAATGCATATGTGCTGAATATACCTTTTTAGTACCAGCCAAATGATAATGTATTGATGGGCATTTTATTGCTTGGGAACGTTCTATTAACAGTCTAACTGACCACTCCTTTTGAGTAGGATAAGCTTCAACTTCGTAACCAGAACGAAAGTAAACTACAGAAACCACTAATTCTCCACTACAAATTAAAAATATTACTTGTGAATTTGTTATCTACATACAAATTTGTAAATTCAAAAGTGTATAAAAAAATCGACTACTTTTTATCCTCTACATCAGCGGTTCTCAACCATTTTATAAATGCATATTGCCAAAATCAACAATTAAAAATTAGTATCACCAAGCTTCCTGAAGTCAAAATTACATCGAACTAGTATGAATACTCAAAATTAAGGCAAGCATACATTGAATATTCAAATTGATATTCAAATAAAATTGTTAAATAATGTAATTGTTATACTTTATATTGTACAAGTTATCCATGTATCACTCAGTTTCTTCTGGCATACCACAGATTAAGAACCACTATTCTAGATATTAAATCAGAGAAAACTAAAATGTTTTTTATACAATTACATACACCATTAATTCTTTATTAGGGCCCAGTTTTGCTTGAGATACTAAATCCCTTAAACTTCTCCTGATTACCCTGATATCTGCATTAATCTTACGAATTTCAAACTCATGAAATCTTTGATCACAAATATTATAAGTAATATTTTCAACAACAAACAGTATCACAGCGCTAAAATGGAAAATTATTAATCATATAATATAATCATTAAATGCCATTTAGTACACTATTATAACTACATACTCATTATTATTATATAATTTCCATGCATGTGTTAATCCTTTGCAAAGACCTGTAATGGGATTATTTTCTGGAATCTAGAATAATTAAAATATAGGAAGTTAAATGTTTGAAAAGATGGAAACACAAAACACATAAAAATACTTACATTTTTGAGTTTATCTGCATGTCCCAATTCTGATAAAATATATCTAAAATGTTCCTTGATTAGGTTTAAATACTTTTATAACATAACAAAATATGAATACTGAAAACTCACTTATGATACTGAGTAATAACTTTAGCTATTCCCCCAAAACTACTTGCAATGGTATTTAATTCAACTTGTTTAATCCCATTGTCATGTAGCATGTAATCGGATCTAAGTAAACCGAGACTTAAATTCTATAACAGAAAATATATTTATTACAGTGTTAAATATTCGTATAAATAAATTTATATTAGCAATATGCTACTTTACTTGACTGTATCCTTCCTCACATACGGTTTCATATATCTTAAATAACTCTGCTGTGAATGGATCTGCTTCGATTGTACTAAAACAATAAAGTTAAAAATAATTAGGATGTATACAAAATAATATATACTATTTTCAATTTTTCTATACAAACTTTATCAGTATGTTCTAAAAGTAACTATAACAAAAAAATATCACACAACAAGTTGTAAAATATTTCCTTACGAAATTACAACAAAAGTATGAACTATAAAGGATATCATAATACTATTTCCCTTATAAAAAAGTAACTGCATTTTCAAATGCAGACTAGGAAATAATATTTTCATTGCATTTCATTCCATTAACATAATTTTGTAATAAACTATTTATGAATTTTTTATTATACAACACTTGAATCTTACTTCCATATATAGAAAACTGGCAAAGTCTGTATATATAAACAATTAAACGTTATTTTCAATTATATATACCTTTTTAAACTCTTCCTAATAAAATCATCATTATGCGCTACCTTATGTATAAGTTCATTTAATAATACTTGAATACTTTTAGCCTTTTCAAAGTTCTTTTTAGGAAAACTTGATGGCAGTAAGGTGAATGGTAATACTTGTACTTGGTTTTTGTTAAAACATTCTTTTGGTCGCATACTAATACCTAAAAAATAAAAAAATGGTAAATTCGTATACAAGACAAACTTGTTATATCAAACAATAATTTTATCAGTTAATTAGATTCATAAGTTGATACCATGTATAAGTGCCCAATCCTTAGCCTTATCTACAACTTTTTCTAATTCTTCTTCTGAAAGTTGTAGTTGAATACTAGGTTGTAAACGTGACATTTTCATAAATTTACAAAATTAACAAAATCTATAGAATTGCAAACAAAATGTAATTCAGATCCACATTAAGAATTGCTTGAAATGGTATTTAAGATATAGGCGACAAGACAATTCTTTATCTTATAAATGGTTATCATTTTTCACATCATAAAACTATAGTGTAAATTGTATGTACATATAAACATATATATGTTACGTATACATGAATGGACATAAATGATAATCTACATTGCATCACACTTTGACATCAATACATGCATATACAGACACATTGATTGTACATAGTTGCACATCATTTCACGAAAGATCATATGACCATGTATGGTGCATGATCGCTGTTTCCTCATTCTGCGCATGTTGACTGTATTTGGTTCTATAGTTCTATAGTTGAGTTCATAAAATAATGTCAAATGACAAGTTTTTGTTCATTCTGCGTATATCGACTCCGATTGGTTTAATAAGCTCTGTAGCCAGGGTAACGTGCATGCGTGGATATAACAATCGTGATGTGATGCATTCATATCCAGTGATTTTTTATTTAATATATTCTTCAATTAATTTACTCTGTTCAAATATTTTTGGCCACCATGTATATAAAGGATAGAGTAGAAAGTTAGCGATAGCGGGACAGAGCACGTAAAGGAAAGCTTTCTGAACTCTTTGAAGCTGCGCTAAATGCTAACATTTTTTTATAATTTTAAATATACCACTAAAAGTAATCGAGAGTAATGCGCAAGCGCTCTTATGATATTTGTAATGTTGAATATGCATATGCAGTGAACTTTTAGTATATACTAGCATTACATATTACACATAGTATAGACTTCTTACCGTTATTCATATATTTTTATTCACCATGTATATGATCACGAAATAGCAAACTATAGAGAGACGCCAGGCTGATGGTGGAGTACCTTTTGAATTCGGTCAGGCTGCAAGAAATAAGTTTATTTTTTCATAAAATAAATTCTTATTTTCATAAATCAATTTTATACTTTTAACTCTCTCTCTCTATATATATATATTAATTGTTTTACATATTAGCATGGAAAAAAATCTCTGGCCTCCTTGTTTCTTCCACATCATTGTCTAGGCAGCCATGTTAGCATACAAATATACGATTTCACTTTTCAAAAGGTTTAAGATGAGAAAACAATTTTTCTTCATAAAAATGTTTCCAATATTCTGTGTATAATTATACAAGGTATTACAGAACATAATTTTATAATTTAGCTTTTAAAACTTTATAAACAATACATTTTCACGTCCTATGTTTAAAAATCTTTAAAGTTAAATTATAATGTGCATTCTTTCTGTAATTATACAAAGAATATTTTTAAAAAGTAAGCATAAGAAAATATTTCTTAATTTTAGTCTTAAAGGAAAATTGTAACTATCATTGTCTATCATCTACAGAGGAATACAGGAGAAATAAAGGTTGCTAATCCTTGTTGGGAGTTTCCTGGTTTTGCCGCATGAGGTCCCATTAGATCCTTAATTTTTCCAACAATTCCAAGCCTTTAAAATTTCTATTTTATGACCGACGCTTGCGCTGTGCTGTTCTTTATGTGAAAGCACAGTTCTTTCACTCGTAAACTTCTGCTTTGTACCATTGTGTACCTTAAAAGCAGTGCGGTAAAGTGTTTATATTTTGAGTGAAATAGATTCTAAGTATTAAAACAATAGTGATTTTCATAAAAACAATTATAAATAGTAATTTACAAAAAGAAATATTAAAATAGTTTTCTATTCGTATTGCTTCATGTTCCATCATGAGTGACTATTCAGCGGTTGCTCCGCCTCAAAATTTTAGCCAAAGCTCTGCATTTGCAGCAGCTTTACAACGTGCAAAACAGGTAAACAAATCAGTTAAATTAATATAAACTTTAATTAAATTAAAATTTCATAAGTAAGTCATAAAGTACTTTATACCTTTATAGATCTATACGACAATTTAGATTATTAATAAACAATTTTTTTTATAGTATTATTCATTTTATTTATCTTAGGCTATTAAGCGTGTATTTTATCTTTATTACGCTTATTTGAAGAGTACTTAAAGTTACAGTTTTTGTATCAATCTTTGATGTAACATTTATTATGTTAAAAACTCTTGAATTATTGTTAGTCTAATTATAGTTGTATACAAATATACTACAGTATTTGTTACTAACTTAATTAGAAATTATATATATTTGGGATTCGTATTTTTATTGTTAAAATATTATATTAGATGTTCGCTGTAACTTTGAACATTTCATAACATATTGGAGATACAAAAATTGCTTATATGAAAATTATAAGATACAACAAGGTATACGTATAACTTTTTAATGAAAACGAATTTTTTTATATTGTTATTAGGTCTAATAGAATGTTTTTTTATGGCTATTGAGGGGTTTCACTCATAGATACGATATAAGCAAATTATAAGCAATAACTAATGTTTTATGTGTTTATGAAGGATTTGTGCTATATGAGATAAAAATTTCATGTTCAATTAATTAATTTGCTACAAATGATAATAAAACAAACATCGATCAGCCGACAAGATCTATTAAACATTGTGCTCTTTACAAGCTTAATAAGAAAATAATATAATAGTTATACAACACAATTTGGATAATTTAATACTGAAACTGTTTGAAACTATTAGAAGTAGAAATTTAAGTCACGAAAATGAGTTTATTCAAGATGATAATCCAAAGTCGATAACTATGTTTTGAGAAGTATTTGAATGAAAACTATACTTCTGACTTAAACAGAGATGAATCAATAGTTAAATGTTACTAAATGAACAATATTTGATTATATTTATCAATTAGACTTTGTATATAAATATCCATAATGGAAAGCATACCACAAGATATAAACTATGTTTATGAGGACAGAACGTTTTAATAGATGTAATATTTTATAAGATATAAAAGACATAGTTATTTTTATAAAATAAGACTGTATATAAAGAATCCTCAATTTGAATGTCAACATTTCAGAGGTATATGAGAAGACTGATAAACTAAAAAGAAAATCTTTTTGAGATTTACTCAATTTTTGCTGCATTTTGTTCAAAATTGTAAAAAAAGAAACATATATAGTTTTTATACGTATTTATTAAATAGTAAGCATTAATGCTAGTATTAACCAGTCGAATTGTAGCTAGATATTTGGTGTGCTACAGATATAATTCAAAGTTTCTGTTATCTTTTTAAGTTGATTGATCTTGAATAAAGCTTTCTACTTAAAAATTCCCCACATTAAAGGGTCCATGAGTTTTACATTGGGTAATTGGGATGACCAAAGTGTTATTCCTTCAGGTCCAAATCAAGAAGGAGTTGAGAGATCCAAACATAGTTACAGTGTATACAAATATTAGAACATTCAGCTGTCATTTCTATGACTTTCACCGGAGTGGAATAAAAATGAACAAAAGCTAAATGAATTAGTTTATTAGATTATGTGTTTTTGCTTTTTTGAAAGAGTTATAATTGATCAGAATAGCAAGAAAAAAGATGAGGTTGTTTCTTACATCTTTTTTGTAAGATACATTAAAAACCACATCAAAATTGGTCAATACATAAACAAGTTACAAGTACTAAAGTTTATAAGAATAAAATTATACAAAATTTGTGAAAAATTGTTAGTTTTCAGTGTCTTAAATGTTTACAATAAACATGGAAGTAAAACTGTTACAAAAAAATAGGATTGACTTCTCTTTCTCTGTATAATTGTTTTATAAATTTATACATGTGTATATATATTGTACAATAAATGAATGCTATAATGAACAAGGTTGTAAAACAAATTAGTTCATTATAGACTGTATTCTTAAAATATTAGGAAATAAAGGGTTTTTGATACTTACCATGAACATTGTGTAACAAACGATACATTTTTTAAATTAATTTATATATATTTTTATGGTAACTGATAAACTACCAATAATATAAAAATACGATTATATTTTAGATAGCTGCAAAGATTAATCCAGCTGGTGCTCAAAATAATCAGGATACTAAGTTGAAACGTCCTCTTGAGGATGGATCAGGTAATATATATATTTACAAAATTAAGTCTAATTTATATAATATATTTTTATAATATTTACATTATTTTTGCAGAACCAGAAGCAAAGAAAATGGCATCTTTAGTAACAGATCCATTAATTGGACTACGTGGCCCAGTAGGAAGTAATTCGTTAGGAGATTCAAATAGCCAAGGACGAACAGGGCAAACAGGATCGTCTGGACCCATTGGGAATGTTGGAGGTATTTGTAATGAAGATATCAGAGTTCCAGATAAAATGGTTGGTTTAAGTAAGTAAATATGAATTTATAGATACATATTACTTTCATTAAACCAGAATTATTATATATCTGTACCATGTTTAAATATTTGTATACAGAAAATTACCTGTATTTCATTTTGTAGTTTAGTACTACATTCCATACTTATACTTTTGACTAAATAATTTTACAACCAAATCAATATTACATTGAAACAATTCCATTAGCATTACTAATGTAATAAAATTAGTATAATTCATATAAATTGCAAATTAAGAATAAATTATTCCAATTTTTAGAATGAATTGATATAACTAATAATGATATATTTACAGTAATTGGCAGAGGTGGCGAACAAATAACAAGATTACAAAGTGAAACAGGATGTAAGATACAAATGGCGCCAGAAAGTGGGCTACCTGAACGTGTTTGCACATTAACTGGCTCACGAGAAGCTGTCAAGTAACTTATTTTTCCCTTCTTATTTTGTTAATTTTAACTATTTTGTATGCAATGCAATTTCCACTTTACAAACTTTTGCCTAGAAGAAAGGATTACTTCATGGTGTTATATCAAATGGCACTTATCGTTTACACTCATAATGCAATATATATATATATTTTTTATATCTGTACATATACTTATGTATATATACATATAGTTATATGTAGAGTTATATGTGCATACATATAAATATATATTTACATATACGTGTGTACATATCTATTTATAAACACATATACAGGAAAACAAACTGCTATCCTCCTTGTATTTGGTATATAGGAAATTGATTAGATTCTAATTTACTTAATTAACAAATTGACCACCTAGTTCCATTATAAAATCTCCTAGAAACACCTGAAAGTATCAACTATTTCATTCTGACAAAATGGTTTTGAAAATCACATTGTGGCGTTGTAGTATAAGATTATGATGCTTTATATACATTAATTGTATCCATTTGAAAATGTGCTTCAAGCACAAATAGTACTGGTGAAATATAGTTTGTGTGTGTTTAGTATACTCCATATGCTATCACTTCATGTTAACATGCATTTCTTAAATGTAGGTTACATGCTTTCGCAAATTGAAATTGTCAAATGTTTTACAGAATCTTTATTTAGCTCCTGGATGCGAATAGCGGGCTCATACTTTATATATGCTTCAGAATATTTTTTCATTAAGAATTTATCAATAAGTTGTGGCTTTTACTTTAATAATTTTGTACTTACTAATAGTTTTTTGCTTTCAATAGGATATGGAGAGAAAGAAGGAAGGAAGGAGGATAGGATATGCATGGGGACGTGTTATTCGCAACAAGAAGAACATTGAATTTTTATTTATTTAAATCTGCTTATAATTAAGTGTACAACATTTTAACATGAAATTTGATTTTATTATACACTTATGAAATAACTTCGTTGAACAAAAAAATGATGTGACATTCATGATTTTTTATATTTTGGCACACAGTAGACATCACATTATGTGTTGCAAACAAATTACATTACTGTACATCAATAGATTATATTTATATTGCAGTTTATTCAAAATGACATTGCACGTTTAAATCGTATATGTTTCAGTCGAGCAAAAGAGTTGGTATTATCAATTGTAAATCAAAGAAGTAGAACCGAAGGAATTGGTGATATGAACATGAGTGGGAGTAGCAGCGGAATGATGGGGCATCCAGGATTTGTCGAAATAATGATTCCTGGACCTAAAGTTGGCTTAATTATTGGAAAAGGAGGGGAAACAATAAAACAACTCCAGGAGAAGTCTGGAGCCAAAATGGTCGTTATCCAAGAAGGACCTTCTCAGGAACAAGAAAAACCTTTAAGGTAGCAATAATTACAGTTTTTACTTTGTTACTTGCTGTGAATGATATTCTGAATTACTCTCGAAATCTTAAGCAGTTTAGAAAACAGTAGACGCTATAGATATATTTTTTATATAGGATAACTGGTGATCCACAAAAAGTTGAATATGCCAAACAATTAGTGTATGAATTAATAGCTGAAAAAGAAATGCAAATGTTTCATAGAGGTGCAAGAGGTAATGAGAGGAGTGGAAGTTACTCAAATGATAGTAGTTTTAATCATGGTTCTGGAACCACTGATGGAGTAGAGGTATAATATAGTTCTTACAAATATGCCAGCTAGAGAGATGTTTGAAAATGTATGTTCTCTTATAAACTTATATTCATATCTGTCAATGTATTTATCAGGTACTTGTTCCAAGAGCAGCAGTGGGTGTTGTTATTGGCAAGGGAGGAGATATGATAAAAAAAATACAAGCAGAGACTGGTGCTAGAGTCCAGTTTCAACAGGGAAGAGAAGATGGCCCTGGAGATAGAAAATGCATATTATCTGGGAAACATCAAGCTGTAGAACAAGTTCGTCAACGTATTCAAGAACTTATAGACAGTGTGATGGTAAATAATAGATTTGATGTTAGTTTATATTATTGGTATTATATATATGAATATAACAGTATTTCCTATTTCTAATTAATCTTTTTTTTTTTGCAGAGAAGAGATGACGGTAGAAGTCCTATTGGAGCAAGAGGTGGTCCTCGCGGAAATGGTTTTGGTAATAATCGAAATCCAAATGAATACGGTGGCTGGGATAGACGTCAAGGAGGACCCATGCAAGATAAAATAGAAACAACATTTACCGTCCCGTCCTCGAAATGTGGTATTATTATTGGAAAAGGTAAAATTATATTAATTTATAATTATAGAAATAAGATTTAATAAATGGATTTTAATTAGTACTTTCACTATTTTAGGTGGAGAAACTATTAAACAAATCAATCAACAAACTGGAGCACACTGTGAATTAGATAGGAGAAATCAGAGTAATGAAAATGAAAAAATTTTCATAATTCGCGGTAATCCTGAGCAAGTAGAGCACGCAAAACGAATATTTAGTGAAAAATTAGGCATGGTAAATATGTTTAAAATATAGATTTTAGCAATATTAATTTCTTGATTATTCATTGATTTCAATGAATTAAAGGCTCCAGCTAATACATCATTTAGTGGTACACAAGGAGCAATCGGATATAATCCAACTTGGAATGCTGGAACAGCCTATCAAGCATGGCCAAGTCAACCGCAAACTACTGATACAAGTAAATGTGCTTTTATTTAAAAAAAGTGCTTATATTTAAAATTCAAATAAACGTTATCTATTATATTTCATATATCATTTTAGATACTGCAAATCAAGCACCTGTTCAAGTAAATCCACAAACAGGACAACCAGATTATAGTGCACAGTGGGCAGAGTATTATCGATCACTTGGTATGCATAGAGAGGCTGACATGATTGAACAGCAAGCAAAACAAGGCAAACAAGATCATAATCAGCCATCAGGTAAAAATTTTAACCACACATGATAAGCATAAGACCTGGGTAAATGTTTCGTGGAATGTTTATCTTGTAATTTATGATTACCAATTTACCTTTGTAGGAAATACGCCAAATCAATCTAACACACCAGCAACTGGTACTGCTGGTCCAGCTCAACCACAGCAACAACCAACACAACAACAGCCGCAACAAAGTGGAGCTACTCAAAATGGAGGCCAAGCTGATTATAGTGCACAATGGGCAGAATATTATAGAAGTATTGGTAAAATAAAAGAAGCGGAAGCTATAGAAGCTCAAATGAAAGCGGGAAAAGTATGTAATAATTGCAAATGAAAAAGAAGACTGTAGCTAATTATAGAAAATATTAACTCAGTGTGCCTGACATTTTTAGTTGGGTATGCAAAACAATCAAATGGCTCAACAGCAAATGCAACAGAGTATGCAAGGTCAATCAGGTCCAGGAGGTGGGACTCCGAACGCATTTCCACAAGCCTATGGTAATTACCCAACAATAAATGCTGGTTCAACGCCAACGGGTTATTATCCGACGGGGGCTGGATCTACCACACAACCACAAGCCGGTCAACAAAATCCATCGTTCCCAACGGGCTATCAAAACTATCCGTATTCACAAACGAATACAGAAAGTTAAACTTCCACCACGAAAAAACTAGTTGTAAGTATTTATGTCCATTTTTCATACTTGCATACAAAATTAAAAAAAATGTATGATATAAAGTTCTTGTTTCAATAATATACAAGAAATATTAACATTTTATATTCTAAAATAACATTCTGATATTAGTAGTTAGATGCTCGTATTTTTATATCATGCAATTTTTTCGAATATTCATTCATATTAAGTCAATATAAAATTGAGTGAAACAAAAATAATTTTTAAGTATATTTGAATTTCTAAATTTGTTTGAAATTTTATACATATTCTTCTCATAAAGAAAATATATAAAGACGTTAAATATGTATATACATGTATGTATTTTCTAGTACATAAATGTTTAAAAGTAAGATAAATTAAAGTTATATAAAATCTATTTTTCTGTACTTACCTAATCTAATAATCTACGATAGTCTACATGAAGCAATTTAATATTAATAAATTTTGTATTTTCATATATACTATATATTATCATGTTATCACACTTATATTTATATTGACTTGATATTTGTTATTTACTTTGAAAATCAATGGTGTAAGAGGAAGGGAATGCCATATGTGTGCTGATAACTGTTGATACTTTCAGGGAGTTAAATGTTAATAAAAATAATGAATTTATTTTTTGATATATCTGGATATTCGAATGATATATTTTACACCTTTGAAAGTATATTTATATTTATATCCGGTTCATATGTTTTATCATAATTATTTGTTTATTTCAGATAGTTTTCAGATAGTTTCCCATCAGGATGCGGTTAATGCCTGCTGTAACTTCATATACTGTTTACGATAAATTACGATAGTTGATCGCTTCGCAACATCCATTAACTTTCAAAGTACCACTAGGCTCGACTATGTTCTATTTATACTATGATATTTTGTGTTTTTTTTATATACATAGATATATACATATTGTAGGATACTCATGGTTTTAATTTTAAGTAACGAGAAATGCCAGAAATTGAACATTATAATATAATATCAACATATGATGTCTACTTGTGTTCTACTTATATTATTGTATGTATTTTTGTTCCATAACGCCTGATTGTAACATAAATTGAAACTGGCAGGTGAGAAGCAGCAGGTCAGAAACAGGGGCGAGGAATCTACAACAGTATATCCATATTATGCTTCCCATTTATCATTAAAAATACTAAAAGTTGTCCTTACAAATGTATTGATAAGAAAAACATTTAGACACTTATTTCGATATGTCATTATTTATGTTTCACTGGCTTATTCATGAAACATTTGTCTTTAGTGAATTAGAAAACCTTTATAGTATAAATGGCTGCAAACAGCTAAAATTCGTTTTTATTATCTATAAATTGTTTTATCTATTATGTATGCAAGAGAATATGATATACGTATGATGGTCTACATATACATATATACTATTATAACAGTACTAAATACAATTTTACCTTGGTTCCTTTGCTTTTTCTTGTCAAATACCACTACTATTTTAGATTTTTGGAGCTGCCAATTGTAGGAACGTTTACCTGTTCTACGATAAATTTCATCAAGGGGACCTACAAATTTTAAATCTTTCATTCAGCATTCTATGTGTTTACATTCAAAGGAATTAGGACCTGCGAAACCGGAGAATAACGGATGGCATATCAAATCACTATTTGTGTATAACTTACATAGTTATATGTATGTATGTATATTGTTTTTTAATTTTATTAAACAGTTATTTACACACATGTATTAATTATGATAAATAATCATTAACAGATTCTACTAGTCATATATAAAATTTCTATTTCAAGTTATTTACAATTGATCAAAATTACGACTTTGCAAATTTAATTATATATTTATTAATTGAAATCATAAGATCAGAAAACAAAAAATCACGGTATTGTTTGTACGATGTCAAATTTAAAAAAATACGATGTATAAATTTTGATTGTGTATAATTTTAATATTTTTTATATGTGTTTACATAACAGTAGAAAGAAAATGTATATTTACAAAAAGGATTAAAAATTTTTTGTTATATTTTTGTTTTGATATTTTATATAATAAGTAAATCAATTCTAAGTTCATATAATTCAATTTTAAGTAAAAGATTTTTATTTTTCTTTGTTTATTATTGTCTAATCAAATTTTATTATTGAGTATTATGCACAGAATGTAGACAGATTATAACAAAAACAGTTAGTGATGATTTTTAAATAGTATAATTTCGTAAGAAAAATAATAACATTTTGTTTACGAAGATAAATCATAGTTATTATACATATTCTAGTATATACGAAATTATATAGTAATTATTTATTCTTTACTCATAAAATATTTTAGTGCATAATTAATAATACGTTTTGTTAACATTTAACATTTTGTTAAATATGTTTAATTTCTAGGATAAAAGCCTTATTTATATTATATAATAATTTAACTACTAATATTTGAATACCTGTATAATACGTACATAATACAATAAAAATTGTACGTTTTATACTTTGTAGAAATACATTTTTATTTATGTATTATCGATAAATCGCATAAAAGCATAATGGTACTATTTTTATACATAAAACGAAAGGTATTTAAATTATGATTTATCCTCCTTGTTTCAGTTATAGGCTTGATATTATTTTAAGTAACCATAGTATTTTATGAATTTATTTATTTGTTTACCATTTTTTACTGTCTATTTATGCGTATTGTTTTTTAACATTTAAATGAAATGCCATTAAGAAGTGTATGATGAAAATGTTAATGAACTGAATGCTCAAAGAAAAATATTTTCATTTTATATTACAGCATCAAAAATTTTTATGTGTTTCGACTGTACGTCTTTTGTGTACCAATTTACAGTTTATAATTACAGTAAGTAAAGATAAATATTTGTTATTCTGTTATCGTTATTAAATATTTTAATCAGTTATAAATTGACCTGTCTACTAACAAACAATTAAGATTATTTTTGTGAAACTTAAATCTTGCACAGGAACCTTTTAGAAATAAACTATTTTATTTTAATTATAACAATGATAATAAAATTAATGAAAATGTTTCAGGAACATGGATGATAAACTTTCTATTATTCTTGATGGATAAAATCAAGCAGTAGGTATGAATAAAATTTTTCCGAAGTACTGACTTCTGTGATTTACAGAAGAAAACAATAGGATAATACAAGGTTTGTAAAACTATTACTTTTGAAACGAAAGATATACGAAATTTAAAAAAAAATCAATTTTTGTGCATATTGAAATGATCAATTTATAGGCATAAAGAAATGATTATATTATTTCAGAATTCCAGCTTTAACATGTTTTTAATTGTAATATTTTTATGACATACATATTTTAATACACACATCTAAAATAATTTGTATTACACACATGCATTATATGAAAATTCACTTTATACATATATACATATTTGATTAATTTATTTAATGCTATATGCACATGTGTATTATCTGTTGCTTTTATAGAATCATTTTTAAAAGTGCATTTGTGAATATTCTAAAATAAATAGTTTAATTTAAGATTAATAGATTTTACTTATATGCTCAATAACACGGAACAATATACATGTATGCATATATGCTTGTATGTATGTATGTATGTACAGTTAAGCATGACAAATTTGTAAAAAGAATATATATATATATGAGAACATGAAAATATATTTGTGCTTTTTAAATTTCACCTTTTAAAACTCACTAAATATAATACAATTATCATCAAGAAGTATATACATTTAGAAGTATATACATCTATGTTAGTCAAAGCTTTTAAATTTGTTTATAAATATTATTTGCCAGCAAATAATAGCATCTGTTAATTGACTGAATAAGTAAATACTTTTTTCTAAGCTTCTACTACACTGAATTGAATAATTAAAATAAATTCACATTTCTGGAGGTGGTCCATACATTGGGTTTAACTGTTGCGTGCAACGTATAAATGTAGCCCGGCGTGGTAATTCTCGTAATCGCTGAGCTCCTGTATACGTACAAGCAGAACGTAATCCACCAAGCATATCTAGTACAGTATTTTCCACTAGACCTTTATAAGGTACTTCCACCGTTTTACCCTCGGATGATCTACAAAAATTATAAATTTAGAATCAAAAACTTTGAAATACTTTTACAATTACATTGTATGTATATATACATATAAAAATACTAACCTGTACTCTGCAACACCACCAGCATGCTTTTTCATAGCTGTATTTGAAGCCATGCCATAAAAAAGTTTAACTTTCCTTCCATTTTTCTCAATAATTTCTCCCCCACATTCATCATGTCCAGCAAACATACCACCTGCCATTACAAAATCTGCTCCTGCACCAAAAGCCTTTGCTAAATCACCTGGACAAGTACATCCTCCATCCTAAAACAAAGTAATAATTGGTGGTAAAACATTATAATTTTTTTAACCACAACGTTTTGTGGTAAAAAATAATTATGGATTCCAAATTTTCGTTCCTTACAGAAATGATGTGTCCTTTTAAACCATGAGCAGCATCTGCACATTCAATTACAGCACTTAGTTGTGGATATCCTACACCAGTTTTCATTCTTGTAGTGCAGACAGATCCAGGACCAATTCCTACTTTTATCACATCTGCTCCCGACAATATTAGCTCTTCTACCATTTCACCTGTTACTACATTTCCTGCCTGCAGTGGCAGTAATTAATCTTTACTTCCAAATACAAGCCAAAAATTAGTACTAAAAAACTGAATAATATGTTCTTGTCCTTTTGATAAGAAATTTAAACGATAGGTAAATTACTTACAATTATTGTGTGATCAGGATATTCAGATCTCACTTTTCTAACATATTCAACAAAATGTTGCGAATATCCATTAGCAACGTCTAAACAAATAAAAGATAATTCGGGCACAGCTGCTAAAACACTTGATAATCGTTCAAAGTCTTCCTTTCCTGTTCCAGAACTGGCAGCTACATTTTTAAGACAGTCAGAATTTTGCATTGCAAAATCTTTCCACTCTTCTGCTGTATAATATTTATGAACAGTAGTAAAAAGACCATGCTAAAACATAACAAAAATAATATAAAGTATAAATTTTAGGAATAACATGTATCCATAACTATAATATTGTATTGAGTATAGTTGTCACTTTAAATACAAATGTCATATACCTTTGATAAGGCTCTTGCCATTTCAAATGTTCCTACTGTATCCATATTTGAAGCCATTACAGGTATTCCTTTATAAGTTCGTTTTGAATTACGAAATGTAATTTCTCTGTATAAATCAACCTAAAATAATAAAATATTTTTTATTAAATTGTTTTTTCTATTTTATAATTAATATACTTAGTCAACTGAGATAAAAATATATGTAATACAATTTTTGAAACAAGAACCAGTTGCTTAAAATACTTTATAAATATAAAGGAACGGAATATATGTCATAATACGGCATCAAAAAAGAAATATTCTGTATGTATTATTATAATTCTTAGTAACATTTATAAGGAACTAAAAATTTTGATAATGTAGGCTATAAATTTGTAAACCTTAATTACTACTCACCTCGGATCTACTTTTTAATGTACTTCTCTTAGGACGCAACAAAACATCTTTGAAATCCAATTTGATATCATTTATAATATTAGGCATCTTAACAATAGATTAGTTTTGTACTTCACTTTCAACAAACGACTTCGAATGATTCCTGTCAAGGAATGAAGCAGAATAAAGAATATGCGAATGTGTAGTTTCGCGGAGGTCTCCTTATACACATACACTCTCGATATGTTTGTATTAGTACTTCTATGGAAATATACCATTGGTTTAAGTACGTTAAATAAGAGAAATTGTCAATAATAAAGATTGCTTTAATATGTACTAAACAATGTAAACAATTAATGATAAAATTAACGTAGATAATATTAAATATTGAAATATTACATAGCTTGTATAACATACTTTTATCTGATTTTATTTAACAGATATTCTTTGTCTTGCATGGGTTCAATTAAACAATTCCATAACGTATAATGTTGAAGAATTATACAATAGCGTTATGTTACTTATTTTTTTATTACTTATAGTTTATGTATTTTGATTACAAGAATTACCTCAATACCAATAGAAGAATTCGACCATTTGCTGCAATAGCACTGTTTAAACTAAAGCTATTACTTTTTTTATCACAGTCTTTATTGCTGCATCAACATAACTGTTGCTAAGCGAGTTAATAGAATTGCTTGAAGCTTAGGATACATCTATTTATATCTTTATCCTTCATTTGCAAAAGTAGATTAGAAAATGTAAATATTCAAATGATAGGTATACAAAAAACTGTAGAAATGACAAACTCTGTAGTAAAAATAAATAAAATGTTATTTGCACAAATCATAACATTATATGCACACGAAAATATTAAAAGCCCTTTTTTCATTTATATTTTCAAATTTTAAATTATAAATAATAATAGGAATAAGAAACTTTATTCTCAATAGAATAATTACATAAAAATGTATAAGGTTTATGTATTACAAGAAATTTATTTGTTCTAAAATAAAAATATACTAATGTTCAAAAGTAAACTTGCTGTTAATTATTTTTAATAAGATGTTTATAAAAATATTCTGCTTTTACTGTAATGATACAATTCTTTATGACATTATTTATATCCTGGTAAATGAAAACTAGAAACATATGGTCAAAAGTTATATATTATTCAGCTTTCTCATACTGTATTTATAATTACATGAAATAAAGCATATCTAGTGTCATGGAAACTTTATTTGTGAATTAATACTAATGACACTTACCAACATTAATAAAATAAGAAATGAAAAATTGCTAAAAAATAATTTATGTTATTATGGTTCCAATGAAATATAAACATGATGATAAATGGTAACATTTTATTTAGTATGAATTTTGTCGACTAGGTTGTACTATGTTTCACAGAATATTAATAAACTTATGAGATGCATTTTTGAAGGTATTAAAATCAATAGGTAATAAAATTTTAGACTGCTGATAATTAAAAATAGGGCAGTGTAAGGCATGGAAAGGATAATCTTTTACATATTTTGAAATTCGCCAGTACCATTAGCATTGAGCATAAGTATATTCGGATTTTCCTTTTCGAAGGCAGTTGCATCTCTGCCTCCAGGTCGTTCTTCTTGACCCCATTCACCCAGGGCACCACGCATTACATCTGGTTGTTCTCGTAGTTTTTCCTCCTCCTTCTGTGACATTACTAAGAGTTTATAGTGAAACATATCATATAAATATGGAATAAAAATTTTTAAGTACATACTGGCCATATATATAATTTAATTAACAACACTGTACAATAAGTATTTTCTTTATTAGAGATTGAAAATTGAAGACACTTTGTTATTAATCATTAACATTACATGAATAGAAGTTAGAAATAGATATGAAATGAATATGTAACAGTACAAAATTCAAGACTTGTATTCCATATTACATAGCATTATGGTTGCTTTTCACAAACCTGCTTATCCTCTTGGGCAAACTTGTCAAACATATTGGCATATAATTTTTTCTCTTTCGCTAATTGTTTTTTAATTAAATTATTACAAACACCGATTTGTTTCACGGCTGCTGTATTTTTTGGTTCTATCTTTATAACTTCTTGGAAATCCTTAATTGCAATTTCAGGTGATGCCAGTGCAAGATAGGCTTGTCCTCTTCTAAACAGTGCTTTTTCGTTTTGTGGACTTAACTTCAAAGCTTCGTTACATGCATCCTTTGCCTCAACATTTTGATCTATTTTTAAATGGCATAGAGCGAGATTCAAGTGTGCAGATAAAAGAAGGTTATTTCTTTCCATTTTAAGATCTCCTTCAATATCGTCTCCATATTCCAGAAATGAAGTAACTTTCTTATACATTTTGATAGCTAAATTGTACTTATTTGCTTTGAAGTACGTGGTACCTTTATCTTTGAAAATCTTAGCTTGTTCTATTTTTTCCTGAGGCTGTAAAGACCAAACTTCTCCAGCCTGAAATGCAAATAAGATATATTAAAGACGTAATTCATTTACTACTTATATAATATCTCAATAAAATAATTACCTTTTCAAAACTTTTTAATTCTACAATATATTCCACTGTTGCATTTGGTGGAATATCAAATTCCGATTTTCCTACATTTTTAAATGCATATTTACTCTTAATTTTAAGTCTAGATTTTTCTCCACTTTTAAAGCTTTCTAAGGCTTTCTCAACACCTTCTATAACACCACAATCTTCTCCTTCTCCGAGAGAAAATTGAACATCTCTATCTTCAAACACTCTATCATTATACATTCCAGTTAAATGTACTGAAAAAGAACAAATTCATTACTTGTTTGATATTTACAAATTTGTTAAAAATTATATTCAAATAAAATGTGATGTAATATGAAACATAGAGTAGTTGTATTTACTATTAACTAAAGCTCCATCTTGAGGTGAAATATAGTCTTTCCCTTGTGTCAATTGAAACCTCTCGATGCTTCCATCTTTGTCAGGACTTAAATCTTCTCCTTTCCAATCAATCATTTCAATCTAACAAAAAAGGATAACACATTTAAAATATTCACAGTTAACATGTTCACAATCCAAACCAAAAATGTTTTCTCCTCTTGCACATTTATTAAAACACCACATTTTAAATTAAATAGATCATGACCCATATATAAGTCAAAGAATATATAAATGGAGATTGTTAACCCATATATAGGTCACAGGTCTATGACCATGCTAAATAATTTGTTATTGCCATAATATAGTTAACTGCAATATAAGAGCAATAACTTACTTCAAATTTAAGTGTTGAATTTGGTGGAATTTTAGGTGGGCTACCATTTTTTCCATATGCATATTCAGGAGCACAAGTTAACATTGCAACTTCACCCTTTTTCATAGTAGCTACTCCAATATCCCAAGCTTTAATAACACTTCCTTTTTTAAGTTCAAACTTGAACGGTTCATTGCGATCCTTGCTCGAGTCAAACTTTGTTCCATCCAGCAGAGTACCAGTATAATGAACTGTTACATTACTTCCAGGTCCTGGAGTTTCATCTCCAGTACCTTCTTTAATAATTTCTTTAAGAACACCTCCATCCTTATTGGGAGATATATCTACTGCAGCCATTCTAGTATAAAATAAATACGATATTTTATAAATAGTACTCAATTTTTATTTTAGTATTTTATTCTACCAGAAATAGCATGTTCGGAAATAACTATAAAACAAGTGATAATACACAAAACAAGCTTAATTAAATCATAATAATAAAATAAAATAAAATAATAAAAAATAACCAATTAATTCGATATACCATTTATATTCTTTGATGAAGGTAAATAGTGTTAATACGATTAGTACTTGTAATGATGAGAAGACAAAATATTAGGTAAATTTATTCGAAAATTTAAATGAAAATATTCAAAACTTTAAAATGCAACTTTACGATACCTTTATTTTATATTTCCTCGTGTAATATCCTATTAGTAAAATGAACTTTATTAGTATTTTACGAATACTTCGTCCAATATCAGAGGATTCCAGAAATCAACTGTCCTTCTAGCACGTTTGAAGTAATCAATTTTATAGAACTTACTAGAAATTCTGAAGCCTTATTTCTATATCGACTATCAACTTCTGGTTACTATATCTCGATTTTAATATCGATATTTTCTTCTCGATTTATCGATAACATGTTTTCAAAATTGATGTATAAATCCACAATAAAAGGTATACAATGTAAGTATAATTTTATTGATAATTCTATACCTTTTCTTAACATATATTTTGTAAAGAGTAACTTACGTATTTTCTTAACCTTTAACTATGGTCATGCTTTATTTTTTGCACAATCCTGAATATGCCACTTCAGACTAGTATAAGCAAAAAAATTCACGGATTAATTTATAATTGCTATACTCTTTATTTAAATGACATGTTTAATGTCTACAAAATTTGTATGTTATGACACAATGGAATCCTAATTTTCTGAATAGAATTCCACGATTGTTGTTCTTTGCTGGTTGATGAATATCTCCATACTTATTCTTCAAAATGTTCTTTTGAAGATTTCAAAGAAAAGTGCAAAATTGATATACAAAAAAGTCATAACAATTTTAAATTCATTCGTAAATTATAAGACACTTCGTAATACATGTTATACAACAAATTAATATATAATTATTATAAATATCTAATTAGATAGAATATGTCAATAATTACAAAATGAAAATTATAAAAAATTATTTTGAGCAGAATTATTTGTCTATTGAAAATAAATAAAAATATTATTTGAACTGAATATAAAACAATTAGCAATAAACATTTAATTTATAATAGTCACAAATTAATTAATTTGATATGCAAATAAATAATAAATTTTAGAAAAGTAAATAAATGTCTTTAATATTCAAGCGAAAATTTTTGTTAACAGAATATTGAAATCTGTAAAAATAAGTTAGTGATGAACAAATTATGTAATAAAAATAATCGTTGTATGTACTTTGTGTAACTTTTTGTTTTATATTTCGGTGTACTCGAAATTGTATATTATTATTTCGATCATATTCCACGATAAAGTGTAGGTTTAATGAATGTAGAAGATTGCAGGAAATGTCACTATACTAACGTGTTTTTGTGATACAAGATAAGCATCATAATTGTACCATGCAGTAAGTATAAATACACGTATGGTCAAGCTATGGTAGTTTTTTAAAAAATTCTTTAAGATGAAGCTGTTCAACGTACATTTCTTCCTTTTTGTGTTGCTCTGCATCGCGGTATAGTTTTAATATTAATTTTTATTTTTATTTTGACTCATCTTACAATATTCTAACGGATAAGTTACAATTCTTATTTAAATTTTATTGACAAATTATTAATAAAAAGTGTATAATGTATGCGTGCAAAATTTCGCCAGTGACTTCAAACTGACAGAACCATAAGAAATTCATAAGCTAAGAATTAAAATCATTAATTAGAATTAATATAGAGTTTTTAAGGAGAAAACACTTCGTTATACATTATTATCATAAAAAGTAACGTTTTATTTTTTGGTGGACATGATTTATGAAAAGAAATTTTAACGAAAAATCTTACTTGTTTATATCATTATTAAACAATTTTTATAAGAAGATTTTTCGATATTTAATAATATTTAGTATTGAAACGATATTATTTAATGTTTCCTTTAAATTGTGAGATATTTTACTATTTTCAATTGAAAAAATAAATCCTGTATTATTCCTTTTTTGCAAATTGTAGAATACGAGTATAGCTTACTCGTTTTTGAATTTAGTATGTAATCTTCTATTGTAAATCTTGTATGTAAATTTGCGAGATTTTGTATTCTGTGTATGATAATTTCGACATTTGTAAGCTTTGGCTATTTTCGTTTTACAGAAATTGCAGATAGCAAGTAAGAATCTAAATTATATCGTACATTCAAAAATTTCGGTAGACAGATATATAGATAAATTATACAATGTTGTAAGCATTAACATTATGCACACCTACCTTACGTACATGTAATATATTTATTATATTACATTTTAAATTATCTGCGTTGCTGAGGGCGTTCCTTTATCTGTTGATATAATTACACCTACGCATTCATGAAACATTATTTTGTTCTGTTTAAATAATTAAAATTTTACTATCTTCTTTTTTATTAGAAAACAGTAATTTTCCAAGTTACTGATTCAAATTTAAGTTGTTAAAACTTATGTAGCTACTCGAAACAATTAATCAATGTTAGCCTACGACATATTTTGTTAATCTTTGATATTGTCGTTTAATTACAATTCGTCATTTAAAACATTTAGGTTAAATTTATTTTTTTGTAGTTTGTTTAAATGTGTTATTACGAATATTCTCATACTTTTCAGCGAGCAAAAATGTTTTAGACTTATAATTGACCGAGGTTGAAAATAACACCGATTGCAAGTAGCAAGATAAATATCTTAAAAGCATCATAGGTACCTGCTACAACTTGTTATGTAATGGAAAATAATAACGAAAAATGTTATATCAATGCTCTGATAAGCAGTAGATATGTTTGGTGAATGGAATAAATTTAAATAAATTGTCGATTCTATCAAATTTATTTTCATTAATACTTTTAAATTTCAATGTAAATATTTTTCTCTTTAAAAATATGCTTCTTTATTCTGATACCTTTGATTTAGTTTAATAATCGTTGGATTTCAAGTATATCGTCGCTGAAAATACTTAATCAAAATTTGAAAAAATTGTCGGGAATGATTGTAACATTATTATTTATGGTCGAACATTACAACGGACATAATGATAAAAAAACGAAAAGAAAAATGTGAAATGAAAAAACCAAAGCGAAAAAATATACACAGAAAGTAATTTTTATTTATACAAATTTTTAATTTTAACAATTTGGCTTAATTTTAATAATCTATCTTCATTAATAGAATGTACTAGAATTAGCTGAACAAATTTTTTTTTTTTTTGTGATTAAAATTATTTTATTTGTTCTATTACCTCTGTATCATGTTACAATTAATCAAGAGTAAGAAACGGTAACATTTTCCTTCGTTTTCATATTTAATTGTTAATTTTAATTTTACTTACCAGAATAAGTTATTCCCATAACACATGAAATATAAATATTTCATATAAATTTCATGTATAGTTTTTTAATAACTATAACAGTTTCCACACTGTTATATTTCAAAATCAAGTTGTTACTTTCGATCCAGTCTGTATTAAAATTATTTATATAGTTCTTTAGCAATATTTATTTAAATATATATTTTGTTAACAGACCTGTGCAGTAGCTACAATGAATTCTCTACCTCTTGCGTCTCCGCATCATGATGGAAAAGCGGGTTGTAGAGGAGGTCGCAGACGTTGGCAAAATGAGAATGGTACAGCAGGTAATGCACAGTGAATTTACATATTATTTAAAGCTGTTGAAAAATTATGCGATTCTGTTATTAGATATAAAAACATACTATCGAACTTACGACGTTTGAGATATACTGAAGGAGCTATATAAAGTGTTACACAATTCTTAGAAACCGTAATAGATATCGATTTCACTTTTTTTTTAAATTAATCTATTTGCAATGGATAACGCACTTAGTTATCAAAGCCATACCTGCCATTTGCACGAGTGACGTACATACATATTGGTACGTCAAAACTATTTTCTCGAATGGTATAACGACATGTACATATATCAAACTTTTACTCATTATTTTGACGTTAATGAACACCGTATCAGTATTCAGAAATAAATAATGTTGATATACGTTTTTGTTTTCACTGATTATTACAGTTAAACTGATTTTACGAGCAAACATTATTCTGTTCATACTAAAACGGAAAAGCGAAGAAATATAATTTTATATTTTGATTTGAGAGAAATAAATCGTGAAAAGAATTTTCAAATACAACTTTAAAATAAAACGAAGATATTTGAGAATAACGAATAATATTTTGAATAGAGATATATTCGAAAAGTTTAAAATAAAAATTTCGTATAAAGTTAAAAAAAAATGGAGAATTTTTAATTCGAATGTAGAGGATTAACAAAATATTTTTCAAATATTTAATTCAATAACTAGTTATTATTATGCAATTCAATGTAATTATTAGTTTGCTTAAAAAGAGTGATGAAGGTCGTCTCGCAAATAAAATAATTGATTGCACGTTAAATAATCAATTTCCTGCTCTATTTAATTAGAAAAAAGAAATGAAATCGATATCTACTGTGGTTTCAGAAAAAGCAGGTTTTAATACTTTACCTATGTTATCGTATATATTTTCTTCATGATTTATATTTTTGAAATTCTCTTTTAAAGTATTATTTTAGTATTATACAATTTAATAATTTTACTTATTTACAGAAACAACAACTACTACTACTGCTCGACCATAATATTTTAATAAAAGGATAACAAACAGAAAATAAGAAATAAACAAATCCAGCAAAACAGAATTATGTTATTAAAAATATTATATTAGACCAATTATATTCTTAAATAAAAATAAAGCATTATTATAAATATGAATCAGTTTTATAATTTCCAGTACCTTTATGAGACAATTATATATAAACCTGATACATTTGTATATACATCAAAATCTATTTTAAAATTAACGTTATTAACATTAATATATAAAGTATATGTGTAAAGATTCGTATCATGATATGTTTCAGTATATTTATATTTTGACAACTGTAACATACACATATTATGTTGGATAACAATGGCAGTGTATTTAATTAATTATAATTACATATACTTTATTTTTACGAGTAACTTAACTCTAACAGTTGCATTACATTTGCTAAATATATAAAATAGTATTGTTCAATAACTATATGTTCATGATTATATAGATTTAGAATGAAGTGATAATCAGAAACTACAATTATTTTTGTATCAAACTGATATTTTGAAAATTACTTACTTCTTTCAATAAAAAGGTTTATCTTTTGGCATGGACAATTTTTTTGGTTTTAGTTGAATAGCTCTCCGACAAATAAAAATACATGAATTTTTTAGTAAAAATATTTTTAAATTTATACAATGAAGTACATCAAATAATTTAATTTTCCTATTACTTAAAAGAAAAATTTTCTATAACAAATTTCGGTAAATTTTTTTCTTATTATAATATAAGTTATAGAATTTCCATTGTTATTTTATTTAACATTTCTACCAATTTTGATAACGATATAATTAGTCTTTTAAAAGATAACAAAATTTCCAAGAATATACACTATTGTCCCACTGTGTACTACACACAAACAAACATTACTTTTAATTATTCGTAAATATTCGTAATCCCATCTAGATATTGAACAAATAGTAAGTGTTTAAATGGAACTTCTTCGTTGGTTGTGTATGTATTTATACTTCTAAAGTTATATAATATATCTTATGTTTATGTTCATATTATTATCAAAATTTATGTTATCATTATCTTATAACTATGTATTGCAGATCATTTAATTCATAACAGAAATAGTAAAAGAGTTTCATAAATAACAATTATAATCTGTATAAATGTTTGTACATTTTTTATTACAACTAATCACCTAAAAGGAAAGATATATATAGGCCAAATCAGGCATGTTTGTATGCATAATTGCATTAGTTTGAATTAAAACAGATATACAATTATCTCTAATGTTTTTACATACAAAATTTGCTTTATTAAATATATCTACATATTTTAACATCAAAATATTTATAAAATAAATTGATCTATTATAATATATCTTAATGAGACAATATAAAATGTATAGCAAAAGTATCAAGTCAGATCATTATAATTAAGTAATTTTAAATAAAGAGAACATTGTTTTTAAAATTATATATACATATATGTATTCCTACAGTGTAAATGTTATTCATTATGATTAAAACAAACTATATTTAAAAAAAATATAAATAATGTCTGTAAAATTCTACTTATATATGAAGTCTTTCCAATTTAAATGTCATTCAGAGTAATTTTCAGGTTTTCAGTAACTTTATTAAAATTCAATAAAGACATTGAACTGTCATAAAATACCAATATCATTTATTTGTTAATGTCTGCACTTTTATCACAGTATCTTTTTATAATTCTGAGTTCACTTATTAATCAATAAAAAGCTTAATTTTAATTTCAACAGAAAAATATAGTGAAAATTTTAATTCAGTAATTTTCAGAAGAAAGAAATATGTAACAAAAGTAACAAGTAACAAAAAAGTTTATATGACGTACGTAACTTTAAATTTAAATATTCTATAGCATACAGAACAGATACAAAAGAAATGGATTTTTGAATGAGTATACAAGTGCATTATTTCTTTTGTTTTTTTTGTTGCAGCATTTTACATTTCTGTAAATTATATTTTACAAAATATTAAATAACAAGTTTCAGAAATAAACATTATAATGTAATATTTTCCAGACTTAACTAAGGACAGTAACGTTTTTTATATGGTTACACAGAACCTTACAGCTTTAAAATATGTGAAATTTATAACTTTTTCATTACATGTATAATAGGATACACTATTTATTTTTTTAATAAATGAGTAAGATCTTTGTTTTGTTTTTGAAGCATTATGTCTGTTCTTTCTGCTTTATCTGTTATATTATCAATTAAATCATTTTGTAAATCTATTTCTTCTGACAATCCTATCGCTAAGCCTTTCAATCTAGCTAATGAACCACTCATTTCATCTAAATTCTTTTCTAAAATCTTGCTTACGTTACTACTGGGTGAATTGGTACCTTCGAATTCATCATCCAGGCCACGTAACTTTAACATAGGACTTGTACTAGCTATATTAGTCTGTACTTGTTCCAAAGAATTAGATAAAGCAGGGGATGCCATAGATTCAGAGCTAGAAGATTCTGATAATATAGTAGATGGTATAGGTGCATCCAACGATTTACCACTAAGGTAGTTTTTAAGGCTTCCAAATACACTCTTTATTCCTTGAATATGTTTCTGACTAAATCTTAATGTACTATTGATATCATCCAATCTCTTTTCTGTTCTTTCTAATTGCTCTCTTTGTCTAATCAGTTCCTGAAATAAGATCATTAATATTTATATATAAACATTTATAAAACAATTCCATTAATACAGTTGAATCGCTTAGCATTCTCAGACAAGTTTTATAAAAACGTTTCATTATTTACCAAAACTAAATGAAAACAACTCCAATTTAGCTGGTATCATATTCCAAGAAATGTATTAAAACGATAACTATACATGATATGACACATAACAAAAGATTGCTTTAATCGGTAGTTATTATCGTAATTAAATAGTGATTTTTGAAATTACCTCAGCAGTGGCAGCTCCAATCTGTTCGGAATCTCTTAGCAGCGAAATAGACCTTTCTGACGAATGTATCGTCCGTTCTTCTATCTCCTTTTTCCTTTGAAGTAATTGTTGATGCTTTTGTTCCAGTTCGTTATCAAAATTATTATAATGATTGAAACTACGACCAGAGGACCTTGGAGGTGCACTGTTTAGAAATGTTTCATCGTCGATATCATCCTCGAGAGAAAAAAATGGATTTTTTGGATCACTTAAATAATTCTGACTGGCCATTTTTTAGTGTGTCTCGCGTTTAACAATTTTTATATCAAAACTGTTATAGAGACAAATTATATCGCCTTACACTGCGACATTCGCAGATACACTGGGGACAGACTAGCTTCCCTTGGGGAAAATGGCGACGTAAGGGAAGAGGTTTTCACCAGTCGCTACAATGTTGGATACTTTATGTCTATTTTATTCGAAACACTCATAATTTGACGAGTTTGCGTTTTTCCTGCACATATTAAATTGAGTTTAGTTCTACATACTTTATGATCTATGGTAAGACGCATGCGTTTTCTATAGCAGTCATGATGCTGAAAATATATACAGTGGACAGAAAGTTTTATTTTTTCTATATAATTGTTTTATGGTAGTATATTACACTCATTGTACAAAATATCTTCTTTTATATTTAGCAGTAGAAGGTGAGAATTAACGAAATTAAATTAGTAAATTAATATTGCTTCAAATGGCTATAAAAACGTAGAATCATGAAATTTTCTGTCTGCTGAGTATATATTCATTTGATATCAGGATCATTTTAACTGCGCTTCTACATTATCATAGATTATAGAGTATGTAGAAACAATTCAATCAACATGCGCAATAAGAACGAAACTTCGTCTAGTTAATTCCTTTTCGCGTGGAATAGGGTAATTCTATTTGGCGCGATTTTCTAACTTTCATTTTTGGTAATTCATTTTAAAAATCAGTTTTTTTGTTTCAAAATTTCGATGGAAATGAAATTCATTATTAATTAACAGTTATAGAAAAGATAAAAATATTAACTGTGCAGTTAATTTTCTGTATGTTATTCAATTACATTCTTTATCTTCCGTATTCAAGTACAGCTGGTAAAACAGTTTCTACGCAGCTGTAAATGATATTAAAAATGACAGGTAAGGTGCTGCCACCAAGTGTCAAAATGTTTAAATAAGTCTCCTGTCTGCTTTTCAAACTTCTCAGTAAGCGCATATCGATTCTAGCGCGAGAAAGTAACCGTCGGCTTCGCGTGAGCGTTCTACCAGTAACTGCTTTTCCGTTTAAAATAATCTATTATTATTTATAACAGTTGACATGGAATCAGCAATTGGTCATCTTGAACAAAGTGTAAGTATCATTTTTAAATTATTTTCAAAATGTGTACGACAAATACCCATTCATAATCTTAGCGAATTTCATATTTGGTTAATTTTTAAATGTCAAACAACATTCTTTGATGGATAATATTTAATAATTTTAAAATTGTTTAATGTTACAGGTTCAAAAAGCGGACGGAAAATTAGATATGATTGCTTGGCAAATTGACGCTTTTGAAAAAGAATTTGAAGATCCAGAGAATGAGGTATGTTTTGATTAAAACGTTACCCGGAAATAAAATGTAAATAAACATTCTTTGTGATTCATTCATTCAAATCAATTTAATTAAGAATATTAGTTATTATTACTATTTCTCAGTGTTGGTTACTTAAATGTCAAATATTTATTTGTAAAAAAGAAAAATTATAAGTTTGTTTATTTGATGAATTTATGTTTTTTACATCCTTCTGATGACAACTTCTGGATTTTTAGTTTTATGTTGTTTTTTGTTTTACTTTTAACAGATTTCTGTGGTTCGACTGTTACGGTCTGTTCACCAAGTTACAAAAGATTATCAAAATCTTCGTCAAGAAATATTGGAGGTTCAACAATTACAAAAGCAACTATCAGATTCTCTTAAAGCGCAATTATCTCAGGTGCATGGTCATTTTAATTTGCTGCGTAATAAAATAGTAGGACAGAACAAAAATCCACAGTTAAAATAAAACCAGAGTACTTCATAATTTTTTTCTTATGTATTCTTAATTTATTTTTGTAGTTTTTAAAAATTTTGCAATCAGTAATTATTTGCAGTTACATGAGTTAAAGAGATTTAAAAATTTAATAACATAATATTAATCTTGTTAAAAGAAGAAATAAGTATTAGTGATTTTGATTAAAGAAAATTTTGTTTACTTTCTTAATATAAAAAGATTCTTTAATTTTAAATGCTTTTAATTGCAATAATTTAGTAGTCAGGCTTAGTTTATTTTATAATGCAATAATAACCATAAGTTACATATTTGCAAAAATTATATAGTTTAATAGCAATAAAATCATTATAACTTTAAATATAGAATTTCCTACAGTCTAAAGGCAACTAATGCTATTATATTTTTCAATGTTTAGTCACATTGTATTATAAGGATTGCAAATTTAATAGATTACAAAACATGTGACAGCAATTTTGTAAATTATTTTTGTCTCTATTTGACAACAGCTAATTGATCTTAGTTGCAAAACAATATATTTATCACAGTTAATCTAGTTTCACTATTGGTATGATTTAGTTTTCAATTTTGGTACATACTTGGTTCATGAATAGCATAAATAGGGATCAACAGATATAATTAATAAATAATTTATTTGACTTCCTCTGTAAGTGCGATATTTGGGGCCAATCTATATGCTTGTATGTCCACATGAAATAAGAGGGCAAGTAAGGTTTAAAGAGAAATAAGTTCAATACAGAAATAAATTATTTAGAATTTTTAATTACCAGTAACTTAGAAGTTTCTTCAAATATATTGAGAAGTTGTTTTAAAATTATATAAGAATCCGAATAATTTTAGTGCTCAAATAATCATTACTGATTGATCAAATCTAGATTCAAATAATATTTTGGAATATTTCATTTACGTAGAATACATGATTACAGTGCCAAATAGAGTATATAAATAATTTTCTGTTGCCCTATTGTATGGGTTAATATATAAGAGCTGAATATGTACTTATCTATAATAGTAATATACTGAGTGACATTATGATAATATCTGTTTAAAAGAAGTTTTATTGATTAAATTTTATGATAATGATTTTTAAAAAGTACGTATATATATTATATATACGTGTCTTTATTCAGTGTAATTCATTAGTAGACTTATATGTTTTATGCTGTTAAATTAAATTAACGAATAAAGAAAAGTCAAACTTTTGGATAAGTAAAAGCTTAAATATGTTTCTAATAGTATTTAATTGCCATAAAGATCATACTTTTCATCTATTAAATAATATGCAAATTGCATTAGAATAATGACCCTATACATAGATGAAATATATTAGTGCTTATAAAACCATTTTCACTTCAACCATAATTTTATTAATTCTTACATTCAATCTGTATAACTGACATTATTCTTTACAATCAGAAATCTCAATTGTAGTATTTTAAACAATGACTTATGTATACAGAAGCAAACGTTGTTATAATTATAAAGTTTTCTGTCTACCAGATAAATTTTATTGTATGTATGTACATGTGTAAAGTAGCAAAAAATGGCAGGCATATTTTATGACATAAGGGTAAAGATAAAAATGTGCCAAAGGTGGCATAAATTAGAGTACCAAAAATAATATTGCCTTAAGACACAGGAGTGCATTTAACAAGCTATGTAAACTATGTTGGAGTTATACTCTACTATAATATATATACTATATAAGTTGAAAAGTCTGTTATTTAATAATGTATGTGTCAAGCAACATACTTTAAATTGGTCAATTACGTGCATTTCAAGAAAATGTTTTTTTGACTTTGAATCATTTAAAAATACATTTATACCATTCACGTATAACACATTTGATTTACCAGTATATTTGTACATTAAAGCTTTCAAACTGATTTTTAGCATTTGTATTAAATCAATGAAAGGAAGCCAGAATCAAAAGTTGTGCTAAATGTATATTCTCAGACTTACTCCTTTATTTTTTCACCTGTTCTATTTTTCACAAAACAGGTAGAAACAGAAAGGTAAATGCGTGTTCGTGCGGCATTTTCTTGAACGGAGTAACTGAGTTTCATAATCGTAAAGCGGTTAGATATTTTCTTCGAACTTGAACAAGTTCAATTACCTATTAAATGTAATCACTCTTCACGAGATACTCCTTTAAGTCAATACTAATAATTCAGGAAAAAAAATATTTGTGATACTCAGTGACTCACACGTTTATTAGAGCTAATTTATATCTCAGCTAATAGGTCGTGCGTAGAATGAACGAGGCGCAGGGAGTTTTGAACAATCGCATAAAATGTGTTGTTAACTGAAAATATAAATTAGCTCGTAGATTGACCTCTAGCCTTTATCTAAGCAATTAGATCTGATCTATATGAAACTGTATCGACGCATACAATACATGTACATGTAGTGACGTCAGTCGCAGTCACGTGTACTTATTTTTTTATTGCAGCAATATACTCGTGCCATTCAACAAAGGCACACACCTGCTTTTTGAATAAACTCTTTTTATAGGGCACAAGAGCGTACTGTTATGTAAATTTTTATACACAACATCGTCCGTAATTGCATGAACCACTGCGAATCTTAAATTCATTTCACTCGTGCAGACTTTTTCTGAGTTAATATTTTTGAAAGATGTCTTCTAGCGTTTAAACAGTAAATTATTCTCGATTATTAATTAAATCTCGTTGATTTTGCAGATCGTTAAAAGAGGACTAAATATTGAAAATTAATTTTCATTCGAATTTAAGATTAATATTTTTCAGTTAGCTAGTTTGTCTTGAAAATTATTATTATATTTTATCTCGACGATTATTATTAGAATACCTTGAGATACACGTGGCTCTGATTGTACGGCGAGTAGTGTTAATGCTCGTTAAAATTGTTTTCTAGAATAGTCGTAGACGATAAGCTAAGAGAAAAATGGTCTGGAACACATTTAAAACGTGCCAAAAATTTTGGTCAATTAGTATTAAATATATCGTGTGTTTTATTTCGATAGAATTGAACGCAGATTCTTGGACATCTGCTTTTACCGTCTACATATCACATTTTCGCGTTTTTCGAAGATCTATTTCACCTTTTTACACGTGATGCTTCTGCGAGTACTCACTGATCCTTTGTTCGTTCACAAAAAAAAAAATCAATAGCAATTGTATAAAAAAAAGGAGTGAATAAAAACGAAGACTATGTGCGAGGAGTAATTGATTAAAATTTGTATCGTTATTTCGTACTATTGTATAATTCTGCATATCTATATTTTGTTATACGATTTGCAATATAAATTGAATTTGTTTACTATCCTTGTTGTACTTTGTATATTTTAGATGTCTACGATGAAAACAATGAAATCGTGGTAGAAAATGTACGAATACTTGTGTTTCATAATTAGTAATAATTAAAGGAGAAGGAAATGAAGGATTAGCTTCGTTTTTAATTAAACGCTTTGCATACCTCTTTTTACAAATGTTATCGATGAAACTTTAATGCATGTTGCACGCTTGAATACAATATAAATGCATACAATGTATCGACCATTACTTCATACAAATCTTTCATTGTTCATTTCTGTTAGGCGTTCAAATGGTTCACAGAATTGTATGGTTTCGATTCCAATTTGAATTACCCGAAATAATTATTGTTGTTATTGTAACAGCACGTTAAATCGTGAAACAGAATATCGAAATATATTTTTGATATTTTTCTTTTCCGTTTCATAGTTTTCCATTCGAATGTTTCTGGTTCGAAATGTTTTTCAAGCATACTACAAAACGGTTGTTTGCAGATTTTTTAAATCATCACGAAAGCATTCGTCGAATTTTTCAAATTGGAATTCTCGCAGCACAATGTTCGAACCGAGCGTTGAAATTTATCGAATCGTTTATCATTGTATTATACACGATTGCTCAAATGTTTCGATGTACATTATACAGAAATTATATGACACGACAAAAAAATTGTATCTTTTTAGATATTTATCACACTATTATGTAATAAATTGTTAACTCTGTAGCAAATCATTAACGAGTAGTTTTTCTTTCCCCGATAAATTAGTCCCCGAGTGTGATTAAACAAGATTTAATTAGAGTAATAAAATATTACCTTATGTTGAAAAATGTTTTTTTAAGAAATATTTTTTATTCGACAGAAACAATTGCAATATGTTTTGAATAAAATCTGAATTCATTCTCTTTTATGTTTGCTTCGCTGGGAACACGATTTTTTGTGTTCGTTGACACTTCATCTTCAACAATTTATCATCCTTTGAGTTAGAGGCATTATGTAAAACGGACTGTATTTCGCGATCGTCTAAAAGGCTTCTTTTATTCATACACTTTTCGACCTTTTAAAAGATTGGATATTTTATGATCTCTATTCACCGTATCTCGATTTCCAGAATGGGAATTTTCTGATCGCAGACGCAAAATGTATCGGATTTCATTTTTATTTCGAATCCTATTTTGAATCTTCAAAATTGTTGTAACAATACTTTTATGATAGCATAAATTTTTAGGATTTGTAGAGAAAATTTGTATTCTTTCATATGATTGTGTATTAGATTGGCAAATTCACAAGTTTTTTATATATTTTGTTTAAAAATTGTTCGAGTAGATAATTTTTCATCTAAAACAGGGGATGACATTATATCATAAATTAAAGTTGTTGATTCAAAATTGTCGTTTGTTGAAAATTTGGAAAAAGAAATGGTTTTATGAAAATGTAAGGAAGAAAGTAAATATAACAAAAAACAGTACAAAACAAATTAAATAGCAATGGGGTCACATATGGGGGTACGTTGAACGTACTTGCTATAATTGCCAATTACACGTTTTGTATGATAAACTAATAAAATAGTGTTTTCTATCCTAACTTATAAAATATTCAGTTATTTATTTTCAGCAGACTTTAAACTTTAAATCGATATAAAATAAGAGTTCATGGAATTTTTATGTTATAAAACCTTGTTAGACCTCTAATCTTTTAAAATCCTTTAACTTATCCAATTATGTTAAAATATGTTCTACATGGATAATCAGTATATTCAACCCTAGGGAAATGTAAAATCTACAAATTGCATGAAATGCAGATTTTCTTCTACGAATATTATAAAATATACAGCTACGTGAAGTGTAGTATTTCCTACGTGATTCGAAATTTATTTTATATACTTTTGCTCATCGCTAATATGAAGGTTTATGGTATTATCTAGTGATATTTACGTAGTTCCAATATATGAACTAGATTATACCCAGAACCAGGTCACGATGAGATTTACCTTATTTTATTGCTGTAATAAAATTATATATCAGTATGAGTCTTGGAACACAAATTTTATAGTTTATGTTTCATCACGATATGTTAATTATTATGAAGTAGCTTCTCAGAAGGAATACGTGTCCATGAGCTGTACGATCTTGAATATTAAGACCATGAATCACACACGAATATCCTTTCCATGATTAACATTGATCTGACCGGTAACATAGTCTACGTTTGAATTTTTCTTTTTCAGATAAGAATTGTATGCTCGTTGAGTTAATTAACTCCTTACTTTACGACTTTTTTTTAGAGATTCATTACTGTAGCATTTATTATGTACAACGCTCTGAAAAATTTATGGAACTAAATTCATTGTGTTACAAATGATTTTTTTAATTTTCTTTTAAACTTTTTCTTTAATTTTTAATTTTTTTATGAATTGTTTTTGATTATGGGTTAAATTCGCTTATGCGAATAAATGATGTATAAATTGAGTTAATAAAATGAATTTATTAGAAGAGTTAGCATTTTAAATTTTAAATTCCGTCGAAATTCAGAACCTGATATTTGGGAATTATAATTTTTATTTGAACCTTACAATTTTTGAATTTTTTTAAGATTAGGAACTATTTTGAAGGTTGCTTTAAAAAAAAATGTTATTTATCATTTTAATGTAATCATTACTTAATTATTATTAATTATTACTAATTGATTATTACCTAAGGGAGCACATACTTTTACTCACGCTATTTTAACAATGTGAAGAATTCATCATGGTATCATAAGACGGAAAAAATCATAAAAAATGGTACGTAAATACATAATGTATAATATAATATTCTAAATAAACTGTTTTAAATAATTTTAATGTTATCATTTCTTTTTTCACAGGAAATTATGCTGTCATCTATTACATCATAGCTTTAACGAACTCTCCGTTATTAGCTAATTTCGATGAAAGTTCAGCAAGTTTATGATGAGCGTAGTCAAAGCTTTTTATACGAAATTAACGAACGCTTTACTTACGAACAAAAATTAAGGTAGAGTCGCTTAATATAGAACCTATTTATTTAAAAAATTAGAGCTGTCAATTAAGAACACTTTTATTAAACTTTGATGCATCTTTTTATTATTTTATACGTACTTCTTTGCAACTTTCTAGTACAATAAAATTTGATGCCTTCAGGTAAATAATAATTTGCTCAAATAAAAAGCGATAGTTATTCAAATACACGAATAAAAAATGGGTGTCTAAAATGAAATCCAGTCAGTTTGTTCTTGAAATTTATTTTTTCTACATTTTTTCGTGAATAGAACATACAAGATCTATTTCTGTATCATCTTAGTTTGGTCCATCGATAATACTCTTCATCGATAACTGGATAAAGTTAACTTAAGTATACAATGTGTTATCGATGGGTCCGTGAGAACTGCGGTGCTAAAAAAATAAATTTCATGTGTTCAACTTGTGAAAAAACACAGGAAAAATAAGTTTCAGGATTAACTTGTTAGTCAAGATACAACTTATAATAACAATTTTCAGGAGTCTCATATCAGGAAACCATAAGCTTGTAACTATCAATCAGCTGCGAGGTTGAATCTTCATTAACTAATGATGTGTAATTAGTAAGTCTTAAACTTCATCGCATGCACTTATAACAGTATCTATGAAAATGATTATACACCTAGCATGAGGTATTTGTAATTTAACCGAACCAATTTAAAAACTTTCCGCAACGTATTTCACAAATATGAGATTGTTCAAGATGTTTAATTGACTTTAAAACCAATGTGGAAATAAAACACACATAACCGGTTAATTACGAAATACAGCAGCATCCTAACGATTTTTACAAGCTCCATAACGGAGATAAATAGGGGTCATATATTAGGAGAGGTCTTCATATTAGGTAACTTTACCCTATCAATGGAATTATGGATCAATATGTTCATAAAAGCGTAGTAGACAATCATTTGCTTTCTTGCTAATAATAATTTAACACGCAAGTAAACTTTTCAAATAGATAATGATGCGAAACGTACTTTCTAACAGCAAAGTTTTTATCTAAACGTATTATGGCACGAATTACAACGGAACTCCACGAACCGGTACTCACAAATTTAAATGAAACGTTATGGGATTATAGCGTGATTCAAGGTAAGAATAATGCTATACATAATTCGTGCGTAATGGTCCTTTAAAAGTATGAAAACTAACCTCGAAGTAAAATGGACATCTCACTTGTTAACATATTTATAATTCTCAAAATATTTGTAATAGAAATTTAATGGTAGAATAAGAGCTGCAACCTTGCATTGACAAAATTCTACAAGTACTATTTTTTTGCAGCAAAATAACTTCTAAACTTTTAGTAGGTATTCAAGAAACTTCTTGTCAATTCTGCGCCTTTTAACTGATAAACTGTATACACATTCTCAAATGTGCCTAATTGATAATATTTTACAAATAGCAAAACAGCAATCACGACTGTTAAAAGTTTTGTTACAAAGGTAAGTTGGACTCTTTTATTTTAAGAGAGCTCTCATAATAAGCAGCTTTACCATATTATATCTCTTTCATATTAAGCAATTTTACCCGAACACGTTAGTATTTATATTATTAAACAGAGTTAAGTTGTTTGAACTCGAGTGTCGATTGACCTAAAGGGGTTATACTGTGCCAGAGGAGCGAAAGACCAGCCATTATTTTCGCTTGCATTTTCACGGGTAGGAAAACCAAGGTTACTCGTTTGAAAACCGCGTTTCAAATGCTCGCTACGAGGTCAGATAAAGCAGGCTAATCAATTACTCATTTCCTTTTAACATCGTCCGCAACGGGGTAGCCTTAAAGGCCTTTGATTAGCCTAGAAAAGTCACCCCATTTCCTTGATGAGAAATCTTTGAAATCATCTGTTTACGGGGTATCGTGAACCGATATCGTTGAGTGCGATTTACCTAATTTCTGCGAAGAATTTGGGAGCTTTTTAGGTCACGAAGCGTACAGGTAAGCGGTAAAGAAAACTTGGAAACTGCAGGTTAAAAATTTAACCTTCTTTTAGCTTTACTTTTCTACGTAAGAGGTTTAAATTTTCAATGGTATTAACTTGTTAATTGGTTAAAGTTTCAACTTGCTGTAATAAAAAAGAAGTAAGGAAAAGTAAATTCACTTTTTTCTTAGCAAATATAAGTACTTGTTTTTTTTCTAGGATAGATATAATAATGGAGTTAAATTAAAAACTTTTTGATAAATTAATATTATAGTAGGATTATCGTACCTGTGGATTTGTTACCCGTAGATGATTTATCTGTGATTGATCGGTTTCTAACTGAAGAGTTGAAAAATTTAGAAATTTAACAATTTAGAAATGTAGAACTATATTTTTAAATTGGGATGTTCAGAAATTTTTGAAATTTTATATTTAAAAATTTGGGTTGTTGGGTATTTGAGAATCTGTAAATTGGAGAGTTTGAAAATTTAGAAATTTTTGAATTTGGAGTTTGGAGATTGAGAATTTTATTCATTTGAGAGTTTGAAGATTGAAAATTTAGAAATTTGAGAGTTTGAGGATTGAAAATTTGTATATTCAGAGATTTAGAAACGTAGATATTTGGAAATTTGTTGTTGAAATTTTAGGGACTTGAAAATTGGAGAATTTAGGGGTTTGAACATTTATAAGTTTTCGAACTTAAAAATTAAAAAATTGGAAATTTTAGGTTTTAAAAGTTTGAAATTTGAAAATTTGAATTTGGAAATTTTGGCATGTGAAAATTGGGAAATTTAAAAATCTAAACAACTAAATTTTGTTTTTTAAATTGTAGAAAATTCGAAATTTTTAAATTTGAGTTTGAGAATTTAAGGATTTGTAAATTTAGATATTTAGTTATTTTAGAACTTGAAGATTTGCAAATTTGTAAATTCAGAAATTTCTCTTGGATACGATCTTCCTGTGTTAGCTTTTGAATATCAATTAATCGCATAACGAGTTAACTAGTTAGCAGATTTGAATACATACATAGTAATATTTAACTTTCAAATTTTAGATCTTGTCTTTTATCGTTGAATTCAGGAAATGTAACTGTTATTATTTCCTGCATGTGCACTATCGTGCAATTTATTATTCAGAACGCGTTGTGGAATGTGCACTCGGGAGAAAAGTTTAAAAAATTCATGCTAGAGTAGATTCAGTTTGAAGTTTCATCGGTTTTTAGTGGTCGTATATCGAATTTCTAAGGTAAATGTATTACATATTTATGCATTATGGGATTGGCAGAACTTTATAACGTTACCCTAAATGTCCCAGAGATTAGTTTAGTCTGAAATTTATTCTCTTCTTAGTAGTATTTTTATGTAAGCATACAATGTAAGTTTGTGTATTTTTTTAAATTTTTGTACTTTGCATTTTTTATATTTGTAAGTAGTTTATTGCATGTAAAATAGCTATTTTACAAAATAAACATTAAATTTCGAATTTGCTACATTTCAGTGGTATAATAAAATGCAGAAACAATTGAGGTGTAAAAATGTAATTTGAAAATTATTAAATATTCGTAGCTGTTCTTATTTGAACTAGTTGAAATAATAATAAAACAAATAAAATTTACTGTCGTTATCTTTTAAATTTATTATTATCAGATTTCTGAATTTCATAGAATACTTTTTCTTTATAAAAGATTCATGGCACAAGAAATAAAAGTTCTTGAATAAGAATGAGATCGTAATGCAACCACAATTGTTCCTTGAGCACACAAATGTATGCAATTATGTGACTAGAAATTTTTATCTAGTCTCTATCATGACGATTTTTATTTAAACAAAGCCGTATGCAGTTATATAAAATTGTTTCATTCTAAACGCATTTTCAAAATCATTTTCTATGTTCTTTACACAATTTTACGTATTACGTATTTTATATAGTTTTTAATATGGTATAATAAATAGTTTAAAATGTAATACGTGTAAGTTTTAGAATTAAAATTTTAGAAATTATACTACTTTTAGAGTTAAATAATAAAATTATGGTTTTCAACAATGCTTTCTGAAATTAATTATTATATTATTATTATAAACATTCAAATTTATATAATACAAAATTTTTATTGATAATATTGGAAATGAAGAGTTTTATAAAGTAAGAATAAAAACATAAATTTAAATAAGGAAAACAAAATTAAAAAGTTAGAAAGTTTTCAGTTTTTGAAAATAACCGAGAAGTTATTTATTGAAAACTACTAACAACATTGAAAGATTTCCTAACAACATTAAAACAGGTTGAGTTATACAGCTACTTATAAATTGATAATGAATTAGAAAATGAATAATAAATATTTCGAGAAATAACTTAATAACACAGATATAATTATTCATTACCCCGACAAAAGCTAATTATACATTTTGCTGAAAGCACATAATTAATTTCTATTATTTAAAATGAGGACTAAAATATATTGTTTTGGTCAGTTTAACTGTTCTAGTAATAAGCGTATTGTAAATAATTTTATGAAAGGGGTATTATTACTGTAATTACTGTAAATAATTTTAATCAAAATACACTGGAACGCAGAATCAGTTTAAAATTTTTTCAAATTTCGAGAAAATAATTTGAAGTTATAGGATACGAAACAGTATGTGAAGTTGTACATATGTCGAGATATAAATAAAAAATTGTTTTTGCATCGGTGCAAGACCAACCATTAAATTATTACCATTAATCATTGCATCTCTCGAAAATCGTATTAACGCTACGGTTTCCCCTTCAGTGTAGTATTTTCATGTATTGGTGAAAGAAATGCGGTTTATGAATTGAATTTGTGAAGGTAATCTCTTAAGACGAAAGGATTATTTCAGCTGAATTGCTGTTTGACCGGTCAATTTTTACTTTCACCGAACAATGCGGTCGCACCACACGCTTTTCCTTTTAACCAGACGGAATGATTCAACCGGATGACCGGTTCGAAAGAGCGACGATGATGGTGCATCCACAACCATAAACGCTGCACTCGGCCAACACCCCTTAGGCAAAGACCGTCCGATCGATTCCTTGCTGAAACCCTACTTTCTGTGGCTTTATGCTGCATCCGCTCTTGCATTTCGTCTCCATCGTTTCCGGGCCAGCTTAAAGCTAAAGCTTCGAAAGAAGTCGTCGACCGTTGATAACGTGAAAGCGATTATTTCGATTCTTGAAAGCGTTGCAAATTGTCCTGCAACAAAGTTCAATTTAAGAACTGTTCCATTTCATTTGCTATAACTAATGCCAGATTTACGAGCGTTTCGTAACAAGTTATTTCCAGATTGAGAATAAATACACGTGAGACATAATATATATTTATAATATAGTACATAATATATACTATATTATATAATATAGTTTATAATACAGCTTGTACAATAATTGTTTATCTTTTAACATTTTTGAATAAAGATTCATATTTCTATAATTTGGAATGAAGAATCTGAGATCCGCCATTTTGATGGGTTTCGTAAGTGTATTAAAGTTTACAGATGTTTTTGAGTAGCGTACCATAATATTATTTTTATTAATCACTATAATAATTGATACTATTTATAATTTTACTAAGTGTTAGCATAGAGTGCAGAGTTATTTTGTTTATTTCAATTATTTTCATGAAAGTTGAAATACATACTGATCGTTTAGATTTTTAGTGAATAATACTGTACCACATTAATTATATCCTATTATACACAATACTATAGTATAACATATATATACAATATAAATAATATAAATAATAAATAATATATCAATATAATATATAAATAATATATACAATATATAAATAAAATAATGCATACAATATATAAATAATAAATAATATATATAAATTATTTGTGTTAACATCCTATCATGTTAATTTCTTGTATAAACTTTGTAATTGGCAATTTTATTTTATTTTCTTGTGCAATTATTTCCTAAGTAAAATAGAAAAAGTGTATCAGACGCAATTTCTTCTGCGAAATAGCATTTTCTTTTCAAACAATTCATGAGTTGGAGACAGACCAAGAATCGAAATTAAACGGAAGAGAGTAAACATTTGAACGTATCTTCTCTACAAGTTCTCCGAGAGATGCCTATGTGTATGTACAGATTTCTATGAGGCTGGAAGAAAAAATGAGGTCAATCTTGCAAATTCTAATTAATCTGATAAGCAGCTGCGGGAATTCGTGGCTCAGAGCGAAAACTATCGGTGATTTATTAGCAAAGATAATAAACAGCTCTTTTACACAAGCCTCAATCTATGTAAAATATCTTTTTGTATACTAACAAATTTATATTCGAAATTAAATAAAAATAAAAACTACATTTTTAAAATAATTAAATGTGATGACTAAATGATTAATATTCATAAATAAAACTATAATAAAACTGTTAGAAAAATATATTAAGGTATAACAGTGAATTTTAAAGAAGAATTAAAACAAAGAGTAAATATTAAAGGGTCAAAAACATTATTAATAAAATATACGTATATTATTATTATTACTACTATTATATATATTATATTTTATTAATATTAAGTAGTTTCTTATTTTACACATATATATATTTTGTAATAATAAATAAAATAACAACCAATATATATATTTAATACAAACAACGTATTTTTTCTATTTAAAAATTGCACTCGAGTAAATAACATTTGCACCTCATTGTTATTTTAATATTTAACGAATAATTTACATTTCTATTTAACATTATGGAATATAGAAAAACGAGTTTCGAAAAAGTTTAATCTGATTTTAAAACTTGAGAAACTTTATGAAAATTATGGCTAACGCGTTGGAACAAGTTGTCAGATTAATTTCAACCAACAGAAACCGTGCACTTTGAAAAGTTCGATCAGTTTTAAACCAAGAACGATAAATTATTGGTTCTGGAACGAGTATCGAGAACAGGAAAAGTGGTTCCAACAATGGGGCTACCTTTAACAGCAGTAACAAAGTTAGCTTAAGTTTCACAGAACATAGTTCGACATCGAAGGAGCTGTGTTTAATAATACTAATATTTTACAAACTGTTGCGTGAATGTTTTCAGATGTTCTTGAAACTTGAATGGTCCATTTATTAAGTGGATTGAAATGAGAAGAAACAGAAGTAGTAATAAAAGAGATGAATTTATCAGCAAAGAAGGTACATAAATTAATTTAAGTTACTCGTCAGCGATAGAAAAAGAGAATAATTAAATCAAAATTTTATTTTCGAGAAAAATTTTTGTTCATCAAACTTTATTATTACTACTAACGTTTATCAAAATATATTATTTATAGAGAAAATATATGAAAACTTGTTTTTTATAAAAATTTTAAATGATTTTCATTTGTATTTTATGATTATGATTATATGACTATGTTTATACATTAACTAAATTAATGAAAATGTTGCATTTCTCACTTTTCAATCGTGTATAAATTTTATTATAAATGCATTGGAATTATTATAATCATGTATAATGTTAGCAATAAATTATCGTTATATTAGTCGGTACCAAAACACTCTACATAAAATTCTTAAAAATAATCCAACTATAATAATCATATTTCAAAGTATTTAACACTAAACTACTATTTTACTACTTTTAATTACAATTTTAAATTAAAATCGTTGTACAGTTCATCGGAATTAATTGACTGCATCCATTTAAGTCAAATGTGCCCGTGTCACGAAGTACAACGACCCAGGAGCGTATCGTTGATAAATCGAGCGGATCCACGTCGATTAGAAATTTGCGAGAAATCGTGTAGACAGAAGCAGCCTCCGAAACGCTTGCAATTTCCTTTTCACAGCGTTTGCTCAAGAGCAAGGTACTTTCCGCTCAATTTCCATCGCGTGTCGCGTGAAAGTGCAACTCTATTACAGAATAAACTGTCAATGTACTTATGGTTGTCTACTCGGGTTTGCCCGTTAGGCATGACAAACTATCAACACGCTGTTGCTTACCAGTTAGCACCTTTTCACTTTTTCACTTTCCTGCCTACGGTAAATACGTTTATACATATAATTATAATTTTTATATTATAACTGCATTTTTAGCACATAGTTCTGCAATTACTATACGCAGACTATTTTTATTTAAAGTACTAGCTACCTCTTAGTTTATTTAATTGTCATATTGAAGCAGTTGAGAATCTGAGTTGATTTTAAATAATAAATCATCCCTTCCTGTATACAATAACGAATACAGAAGTACTGCAGTGTCAGCGTATCAATGTGAGTAACTGTGTGCCAACCATGTTCAAATGGTTCCTCTAAAATTTGTTTATAGATAACCTTTTTTTTGCCGGAGTGATATGACCTTTTATTTACACTCTATTTTTAGACAAACACCATGACCTACATAAAAGTCATTCGGGGTCACCATCAACTGGACAATATATTGTGTAAAGTTTAACTTGTTTAAAAATTCAAAGTTTGATTTATGGTATCATTTAAATCATCAATTATCACATTGGTAATTTACATACGTAAATATTTGAGGAGGTATTGTCAGTACAAGTGTTCGAAATGTCGATTTTGATACAAGTAAAACCTTGTGATGCGAATAACGTTGTATGACGAATTTCGTTTGGAATTATCACAGAGTAAGCACCTCTTACGCGTTGTATGTCATCCTTGTCATCCCATAAATAGAAATCCAGAGGTGTGAAGTGTGGGGAACGTGATGGACATTTATTAGTTGCATTGAATGTTTGCTTTTGTGAAACATTTTAACGTCTATAGCGATATAGTAACAATAAGGAATTGTAATATTCGGAAAGAGCTTTGACATAACTTATTTACCATTTAAATTAACCTAGAATATTTACAGCATGATTCTAAGTGTATTCTAACTCTTAGAGCAAGGGTCGGCAACCTGCGGCTCAGCAAAATCATACTTGTGGCTCTTGAGTAGCTTAATAGTACATATTGAAAAATTAACTGCAATATTGCAATTGCCAAACAAATATAATAATCCTGCGCACACATCAAAATGCGTGGCAGATCGCATGCATGTAAACCTAGCTTTAGCTAACCTTGCTCTCCACACTCACTGACGCCACACTCAAAACCAAAAAGTGTTTCCGTTTTCTTTAATACGTTGACTTATATGTTCTGTTACTACGCAAAATAGAATGTTTTGATTTCACAATCAATACATGTTTCACAGCAGATATTATATTATTTTTTCTAATACATACCGATGTGTGTACTTATATTTGGCTCTTTAAAAAAATAATTTATCACATCGGGAAAAAATGGCTCTTAACTCCAGAAAGGTTGCCGACCCTTGTCTTAGAGTGATATCTCTGTTATTCAAATTTCCCGCTTTTTTTAATTTTCATTGCAGGCTGAGATGAAAAAATGGTAAAATGATCTTTAGTATCTTTGCTATTTTGATCATTTGCAATTTTATTTAGATGATGAAAATATCTCGTCTAGTAAATTAATTCATTTAGATGATGAAAATATGTCGTCTAGTAAATTAATTCATTTAGATGATGAAAATATGTCGTCTAGTAAATTAATTCATTTAGATTCTGAAAATGACTCATTGTCAGTTTGGTTCAATTTTGAAAAAATTGTTTCAAAAAGTTGTTATACTTATTTTACACATATTTTAAACACTATTTGTGAATAACACTGAAGTTGCAATTCTGTGAAATTACTCGAAATGACCTTTAAAAATGATTGAATGGTTTCATATTGAAAGTATCGATTGAATTGTTACACGCAAGGTTAACAGGATCGTGAAAGGGAAATATTTCGCTTTGTGAGTTAATCGGCTTTCAAGAATTTTAATAAATTTTGTTTATGTCACGGAATGTATAATTAATCATTACGTGTATCTATGACTCACCTTTTGGAAAAAAATGTGACTATTTTTTTTTAGCGATTGATAGAATAATTCGTCTGGTATTAAATTTTTGTATTAATTCAAAAATTTAAGAGTTATATATTGTAATAATGTTTCATGTGTGCATGAAACTAATAATAAAATTTGCAATTTGCAAATTTCTATATGTATTTGCAATATTTGCAGTACATATGTATATGTAACAGTATACCGCAAATAATATTAAATAATAATTGTTAGTAACTAATAATAAATAACTAAATAATAATAGTAACTAGAAAAATACTAAATAATTAACTGAATTTCTTCAGAGAAGTTCCAACAACTGTTTAAATGAAACTGAAAATTTAGTACATAACTAATCATTTATATAGAAAGAAGACAGTAATTGCAATGAATAATTCAGATCTTTAATGAATACTCCAAATTATTCCACATAATTGCAGATACAACGTTTGATTTATTAGAGTAGAGTATTCTACATAAATTGCTATAAAGGAATATAAATTAGTCTCAAAAACCTTAATTAAGAACAGCTATGAAAATAATGTATTCCTAATTACTGTAAATTGAATTTGAATTAAAAATAAAATAAACTATGAAATTTTCTGATTCATCAATTTTATAATAAAGTTTTAAATTATACTTAAAATAAAATTAAATAAATAACAACTGATTTTACATAAAGAAATAAAAAAAAGTTTTAGAAATATCAGTACTAGTTACAAATTTTCGTTTAACATGAAATTACATATTGTCTGCTTTATTTTAGCATTTATTAGCAATCACTTCAGTACAGAAACTTCTTTTTACTGCAGTTAATTAAACAGTTAAGTGGATCTTTAAGAAACTGTAAGACTCCTTGATTAGTTTTACACTATCTAACTTTTTACAAAGTCTTTTCATTAAGATTTTCATTAAGAGAGGGCTATAGGGCTGGTTTACACGTCATTGTACTCTCTTCGTTGAAATAAGGTCTTGACCAAATGAGTTTCTTTCTATTTTTTAAGACAATTGGTTAAGAAACGAATTTATGTGGTTCATTGCTGCATAAATAAACTACATTAATTATAATCTTTTTATTTCACATATAATTTGCAGTTTAAATTTTCTCCCTTTTATTATTAATATTATTAGTTATACAAATTTTATTATTATTATTTTTGGATGTTTAAAAATGTATTCTTTTACGAAATGTATTTATTTTACGTAACAAAGAGTTACATAAATATTTCGAACAGAATTACTGCGGCTAATGTAGAACACCTGGGTTTAAAAGCTTACCAAACACAGAAACATGTTCTCTTTTCTGTGAAACTAGTGATAAAACATTACAATATTAATAAATATTTGTACCGTAATGATAAAATGTATTTAACTGTCTTAAAATTATAGTAAAAAATGTAAAATAAGTCAAAAGCAGTTTAGAAAAAAAAAACATGAAAATGTAACCTAGAAAGTATGTAAATGAAATCTAGAACACTTTATGTTTATTATGAAAATGGATATTTATTTAAACAAACAAGACAAATAAATAAATGTCCTCCACTTATTTTAAGTTCATTTTATATAATACTTTATCCTATGCATGTTATGTACCTACACTGTTCACATTTAAATACATCGAATCCATTTTCCACCATTACTATTATAATATAATTAGAATAATAAAAATATCTTACAATACTACGTAATATTAACAAGGAACGTGTTTTCAATATGGGACATGTTCCACATTACGTGAACTCAACATGTTCCATATTGCGTACATGCGTATTTCGACAGGAAAATAATAATTATACATGAAGAAGACGGATATAACGATAAATCACTTTTGAACACCCAAAAACAGATACGTTTAATAATAAATCATGCAAGAGATATTTTATAACATACTTTCATTATTACTAAAATTTGACTATTTAATACTATTTCTACCAAGAGGTGTTAAAAGACACCTTTCAAATTTTAACTTAAAATTATTCTTTAAGTTGAATCATTTCTCCACAATTAATTTTTTGACTTTTCATACAATAGTTGTTAAATTAATTCAGCGATATCATTTTCTTCCAGCTCATCCTAGATCTAAAAATGTGCATATGGTATACTTATTTCTACCATGAGGTCTTCTTACACCTTAAAGATTTCATGACAGTGCCTAATTTTAAATCATTTTACATATAAATATCAATACCATTTTGCAGCATCATATCAATTATAATCAGATTAGAGAATCCCGATTTCAGTTGTAACGGAAAATGTAGGAGTTGCGGCATAACTTCGCTTATTTCCCGCCATGTTGCATTTTAGTGTACACCGCCATATTTATATTTTGTAGATTGATGAATTAAGCTAGAATTTACAACCTGATTAATCTCTAATAAAAACACATGAGTGTATCAATAAATATATTCCTCAAATTATCTACATTTAACTGATAATTTCAAATCCCAACAGTTTTGGCAATTATTTGCGTTGAAACGAAAATGTGTCAATACACAAAATTGTGGTAGAAATAGTGTTAACCTGCCTTTAACAACGCTTTACTTTTAACATACTTTCGATTTAAGCTCAAATGCTAATACAATTGTTTGTAACGATATATTTTACATAATTATTAATAAATTTGTTACCTGTATTTACTTAAATATTGCGATGTTTCATATACTAGTCTACGAATTTTATATTTGTTGAACACTCAATTGTGAATATCTTCTTCTTCAAGCCATTTTCATATTGTTAATTTTATTACCGCAAATTCACCTTTATTTGCAAACAACAAATATACGAGCATGGACCATCGGGTGAGTATTCAACGTAGAAACTCTCGGAGTTCGCGAGGTATAAAAAGAAGTTGAAAGATACGAAATTAATGGAGATGTACCATAGAGAGGCAATTCTTTTTTCGATAAATGTTTGCGTTGTACTTCTGTTCAGTTCCACGAGCTCTTTATACCTTTTTGTTCACAAAAACGAACGGTGTATCGTTCAAATGTACAGAACCGTTTCATTTTCATTCGAATGCAAGTTAACAAGTGAACCACAAACCTTTCAAACGCAGTCGCCGTGAATTTAAATCGTTGAAGTTCGTCCGTGAATTTTCCACGCAGCTCTTCACGCCATAATATGTATTTCGACTGCTCAATTTTTGAAAGATAATCCAGAGAACCCGAATAGTTTGCGTATAAACGGTACGAATGAAAATTAAAGTATTTCCTGAGTGACAAATGCATTTATAGCTGCAGTAATAATGGTATTATATGTATTGTTAAAATAAATACACGACCGTGATCAAATTCAGCAGTGTTTGATATACAACATCAAACATATAATTGAGGAAATTGTATTTACAAATTCCAATGGGATACAAATGGAAAATTATAAATTAGCTTTGGAATGTTATATAAGAAAGTACGAATTGTTATGGTTGTAGATTTTTATACTATTTTATTGAATTTTATTGAATTATTGAAATCATAATAGACGAATCAAAAGGAGGGTTTGAAACAGAATGGAGGACATGAAAATGTTGCAAAATCACATTAAAGTTATATCATTCAAAGAGAATTAATAAAAATGACTGAACAAACTTTGTCAATGTTTATAACATAAATTAATTCATTCTTGGAATAATTAAATTAATCAGTGCATCTACAGGTTACAATTAACGTAATTACAATGCAATTTGATAATGTTAATTATCAAATATTAATGTTTGCTAATGTGCATTACTAAATATTTAATTTTACATTGTTTATTTGTCTGTACATGAACAGAATAAAATAATTTTATGTATACTACATATATTTGTAAAAAGTTTGGGTAGCCTAACAGATTTTGTTCTGTATTTAATACTACATTAAAATTACACAGAAAATCTTTTTGGCTAGTAATTTTATTTTTATGATATTGTTATTATATTTAGCTTATTCAGTTGGATAAACTTTTAACAAAATTATTTATAGTCTAAATGTTTCCACTAAAATAGCTGACAAATATTTATGAATAATTCATACGTTACCCAGATATGGCTGACATGGTACTAAAAATGTTAAACACAAATTGCAGAATCTATTTCACCATGTCACAGCTTAATATTTTATCATGTCATGTATGATTTTATATGATTTCATTTTTACATAAATATACAGTTCAACTGCAAATAAATTGTGTGATAGGTTATGTTATGTAGGTTACGTAGATAGGTTATGTAAATTATTTTATAAAATTTTACTTTTATATATCTTTTTATAAACTGTCTCTCTTCATCACACATTTGTAACGAAAGTACAAAAAGTATAATTATACGCCTAACATATGTACCAAATACTTTGCCCTTTTGTTTATTACACTTTCACAATATATTTGACTTATTATCATTAAGTAAATTATTATTAACTATTAGTAAAATATAATAGTTTACAATGTAGTAGTTCAAAGTTATTTTTGATTCTGTGAAAAACTACATATTTTGATATATTTTAATATTAAAAAAAAATGTAATATTTAATATTTAAATATTAAAAAAATGTTGAAACATATTAAAAATATTAAAATTAAGTACTAAAAATATTAAAATTTAAATAATAAGAATATTAAAATTGAACCTTAAAAATATTAAAATTTAAATATTGAAATGACACATTCTAATATTTTTTAATATATGACATGTAAACATTAAAGTTATTTTTAAGCTCTTCTTCATTAATCAAATAGTGACACCACGATTAGTTTTGCGAACTTGTAGAACCCGTTTCCTAGAAATTGCAGTTCTTTCGCTGATGTACGATTTATATATTGATAGTCATCGCGAAAGCGAATCGAAATGCTGGAAATGACTAGCATGTTCTATTCAGACGGAGAAATTTATTGATTGCTCGCTTTTCTTACGATAATTAACTCGTCGTTCTTGTTCGTACGTCTATAATGTTGATGAATCAATAACTGCAACTAATTGGGTGAAATTGTATCCAATTTGCTAATTCATTCCAATCAATTTACAACAAACAATTTAAGGTGTTGTATGGTATTGACAGTAAACTTTTGAGTTCACTTTTTAAAATTATTTAAGTCTATTTTATACTAGCACAATTTTTCCTTAATTTTTTTTTGCTCTTATCATTTTTGAATATTATCTCGATTTACACATCAACGAATATTATTGCAAAATAACTATTTTGTAAATTGATAATATATATTTTATTCTATAATAACATTCACTACGTTTACTATTTTTAATTATAATAAAAATTCAAGAAATACAAGAATAGAGTCTGATAAGTATCATAATTTTTAGTCAATATGCAATTAAAAACAACAGAAAAATGAAGATTCTATATGATTACACAGATCACCTCAACTGATTTACATCACTCAATTATCATGTATCAAGCGTTAAGTTTCTCTGCTCAATCTTTATTAAGAGTACAATTATGGTCACCGACCGAAAAATATATTTTCAATATTATAGTTATTTTTGTAATGAACTGAAGTTCAAAAATGATATCAGAATAAGTAAAAGTTTCATTCTAAAAAGTTATTTTTAGAGATACAAGTAGAATTACATCTATTTTGTTTTCAAATAAGATTAAGTAAAGGCAATAAGAGTTAGAATAGAATTTACACGCTTCATTACTTTCACATCCGGAATCGCGGACAAAAGTTTTCGCACAATTTCCATCTGGTTGAATCGAGAAAGTGCGATCGTTGAACCAATAAGAGAGACATAGCGATTCAAAGTATGCGAAACTACAGAATGTAACTGTACAACACAGTCGAACAAATTTAAACTTTTTTGCGAATTTCGATATTCAATATATGTTTAATATGAGGCTACGTGTGCTCGTTACGAACGTGCAAACTTTTCTTCACGCCCCAATTTTGAACAATTTTTATGATAAAATATTCGTAAGTTTTATGTCAAAACAAATTTTGTAACGCAACTCGATTTATGAGGTTACTAGCAAATTGTGGATTTTGAAGTATACAAAATGTGACACAATTTTTGTAAAATAAAAAATGTAAAATATTACGCATTACAAATATATATTAATTTAAAATTTAATACAAATTTGGTAGTTCTGTAAAATAAAAAATTTGCACTTTCCTCTTAAATGCTATGATAGTCAGATTTGAAAAATTATATTGTTGAAGTTAAATTTATGTTTTTTTTATTTAAACCTAGATTACAGTATATGTTGTGGAAACAAGTACTGCAAATATTTGTCTTATTTCTTGTGTTTTAAAAATGATAAGTATATGAAAAAGTAAGATGTTCATTGCACTTTGAGGTTAGTTTTCATACTCTTAAAGGACGATTGGACACGAACTATGTATACCGTTATCCTTACCTTGAATCACGCTATAATCCCATAACGTTTCATTTAAATTTGAGAGTACCGGTTCGTGCTGTTCCGTTGTAATTCGTGCCATAATTCGTTTAGACAAAAACTTTGCTCTCAGAAAGTACGTTCGGCATTATTATCTGTTTGAAAAGTTTACTTGCGTGTTAAATTATTATTAGCAAGAAAGCAAATGATTGTCTACTACGCTTTTATGAACATATTGATCCATAATTCCATTGATAGGGTAAAGTTACCTAATATGAAGACTTCTCCTAATATATGACCCCAATTTATCTTCGTTATGGAGCATGTAAGTCGTTAGGATGCTGCTTTATTTCGTAATTAACCGGTTATGTGTGTTTTATTTTCACATTGGTTTTAAAATGAATTAAACATCTTGAACAATCTCATATTTGTGAAATACGTTGCGGAAAGTTTTTAAATTGGTTCGGTTAAATTACAAATACCTCATGCTAGGTGTATAATCATTTTCATAGATACTGTTATATAGTGCATGCGATGAAGTTTAAGACTTACTAATTACACATCATTAGTTAATGAAGATTCAACCTCGTAGCTGATTGATAGTTACAAGCTTATGGTTTCCTGATATGAGACTCCTGAAAATTGTTATTATAAGTTGGATCTTATACAAGTTAATCCAGAAACTTATTTTTTCTGTGTTTCTTCACAAGTTGAACACATGAAATTTATTTTTTTAGCACCGCAGTTCTCACGGACCCATTGATAACACTTTGTATACTTAAGTTAACTTTATCCAGTTATCGATGAAGAGTATTATCGATGGACCAAAATGGTACAGAAATAGATCTTGTATGTTCAATTCACGAAAAAGTGTAGAAAAAATAAATTTTAAGAACAAATTTGTTCTCATATTAGGAATCTATTCTTTTACTTTTATATTTGTATAATTATCGTTTTCATTTATACGAATTATTATTTGTCGAAGGACCCGAATTTTCGTATTGCATTTTGCAATAAATTATAAAAGAATGCATGTTATTTTTTAAAGGTGCATCGAATTTTAATAAAAGTGTTCTTAATTGAGAGTTATGATATTTTTAGAGAAACGGGACCGCTTATGAGATGTTTTTCTTCAAACCATTATTAAAACTGTCATTTCGTTTCACAGTAGGTTTCATGCACCTTTAATTAAAGCACGTACAGAAATAAAAAACGATACTGTGCTATATTGTTTCACGGGCTACTACTTTTTGCATAAACTTGTAAATATGATTTCCGTACTTATACGCTCGCCATTGTATATCAAATTAATTATCACGGAAGTTTTCAGTAGATGTTCGTACGATTTTTCTATTATGATTCATCTATTTTCTGATGTTGTGATTAAAAAACTGTTTGAAATTAAAAATTTAATTTATTAAATGAAATATTCAGTGAAATTCAAGGAAATTGATAATCAAATTTGAAATAAATGATGGAACAAGTGAAAGGATGTTCGTAATTATAATAGATTTAGAATATGCTATCAAAGAAATCAGTAGCATGCTATTTTCAATTCCTCAATTTACGTAAAATATTTAGATCACGAATTTATTTAAGTGGAATAAATTGATATTTCGTGTTATTTGGAAAAACAGGGAAACTCTTCCCGTGATAACTTTTAAATTAAATTTGTTTTTCCAATTGATTTGTCAATCTTTTCTCGCAGAAGAATTATTCATTGACGCAGCATATGAAAAAGCTGATAGTTGAATGTTGGTAAATAAAACTTGACAAAATGGTTAACCTTTTTTTTTCACTTTTAATTGTAACTAATATCTTCTTGTGTTTATTATAATTATTACTCAGTAAATTTTAAAACAGTAATGTAAATTTTTTAATTTGCTAGCATATGTAGACATATACTGCTAGGAAGAAGTGTTGAAAAACAGTTTTTGCATAGCAGAATTATATTGCATAATTAAGAAAATTATGTTACAGATAATTAACTAAATTAGATTATATTAAGTAATCAAGTTTTTAAATTTTATTCTTGTCAAAATATACAATATCTAAACAAAGTGTGATTAAAAAAAATGATGTACTGTTTGATTTATTTTGTACGTCATTTATCCTCATTTATTAAAATGGAATAAACTTTCTTAACTTTGATATTATATAAAACATCAACTACGAAGTTATGAAGAACTAATTATATTTTAACTGTAGAATTAAATTAAATAGTTAAAAGAATTTTTTAATATTATTTACAGCGAAAAACATTTCCTTTAGGGTATGAAGAATTTATAGTTGATGTTACAAAAGCTGGAATTGAATTGAAAATTACTGAATTGTTTATATTTAAAAATCATAAAAGTTCTGTGTATATTAGGAACTAATTTTATAAAGTTATATTCTTATTATTTTTATTAAAAAATATTAATATTAATATCTTACGGGATGTGTCAATAAAATATACATGAATATTAAAAGTAAAAATAGATTTGACGATGGCTATTTTAGACATTTGCAATTTTGTAATAACCGACATAGTATCGTAACAACCTCTGTTTCTTTTATCTATTAAATTATCTAATAACAAAGCGTGTATGCACTTTATCGACACACCTGGTAAAAAGAGACAAGTCAAACAACGACGATGAGTAAATCGAGCCATTAGCAAATCACAGGATAAAAGCAGAAAGGAAGAATATGGATCAAAGAGTGAAGATTTTTTGGACGACACGGAAAGAGGAAGTTTTAAAAGCTTAGAAGAGAAAATTATGCGACATGTGAGAAATTGAGAACAACCAGATAGCATCAAATGTTCAGAGTGTGTCTTTGGCAAACTCGGTAGACAGAAATTAATAGGAATAGCTGTAAGCATTTTAAACGATCGATATTTTCTTCCTTTCTCGAGATATTTATGCTTCGCGTGGAAAGAACAAAGAGCGTTTTGTAGATATCTTCAACACGTTTGAATCTTAAATTTAAAAGCAAAATATTATTTCTAATAATAAATCGAACTATTAATTTTAAACTATTTTTAACTTTTACATTTTAAGATGTGTAAAACGACTTTGAATAATAAATGATCGATTTACAGTTAAAGTATGAAGTATTTTTATTAATAACATTGCTATTATTATTATTGTTCTAATAACGTTATTATTAAATATAAGTTTAGAATTTTTGTATTTTAATTAATTTATGTATATAGTGCAACAAATAATACATTTGCATCTTTTAAGGCAGTTTTCTTCTTAAAAGATGTATCAAAATTTAACAAATAAGTGTTTTTAAACAAGGTAAGTGTCAATAGTCTTGCACACAGAAATTTTTGTAATCTTCTTTCAATTATTAAAATTATTACATCAATTTTAATAAATGTGCCATTTATGATATATGAATATCTACCAAACGATTTAACGTTACGAAAAAAAATGTTCTTATTAAATTATATTCATACTCCGCACATTTTTCCCTCAAGCTTCATCCTTTACGCTTTGCTGCCTAAAATGGTTTCGATTACGGTCTGTTTCTCCAGAACCGCGATTTTCCAGGTCTCTTTGCCCGGTAGTCATTTCAATTTCCGTATAAACGTTTTAATCATTCGGACGAGCAAACAAAGTATTTTTTCTAAAACAGGGAGTGCTACTGCAATTTACGTTTCAATTATTTTTTAACATTTGACTTCTTTGTAATATTTTACAATAACTGTTATCATAATTAATTTTTTGTGCAATTTTTTTAATTGAATTTAATGGTTTTTTTATGATGTTGGTTCTCTTATTACTTTCTGTATTTACGTAATAATTAATTTATAATTAACATTGTTTACATTATATAATAGTATTGTATGTAATACATTATAATATAATATAATTCTATACATATAATATATTACACTATTATATAATATATTGTTTTTATAAAAGTAATATATAATATATCTGAATTAATAAAACATGATATATAATACATAGTTTTCGTTTTTTTTTTACTTTTTTCATACAAAATGTTCTTCCCAGTTTGATTTCAAATAAAACCCCTTTTATATTTCGAAGTTAATATGCTATAAATGGAGAAATAAAGAGGCAAAAATCATTACTTTCATAATACTCATTTCACAGACCAGTGACCATTCAAATATTTGTTTGTTCATATTCATTGAAAGTATTGTTCTCTTCATTAATGTTTGTAGGTCATATAAAAAATTAACACACGTTTTACTGTGTTATACGGTCTGACTTTGTCCGCTCTAGAAACACCTGTTCAAGACATTAATTCTTCCTTTAAGATTCCTACAATTAGAAGTAATTAGAAATCCATGCAGAACCAGTATTGTTCACAGTTATTGTAAATTAAAGATTTTCTATTTTATAAACTATATTAACACTTCTGACATCTTGCATTCGTCATCGTCCATAATTTGAATGTTGTTATGAAAGCGCGAGCCCAATATATCAATTCACTTTTATAAAAGATTAAAAATGGACACTTTCATTTCAATTATTTTAAATGAAAATTCCTCCATAACGTCAGAATATAATTCAAGTTCTGTTATGAAAAATTCCGATTAAATTCATTCGCTTTTCCTGTGAATTTTACCTACCGAAACAATATTCGTTGTAAATATTCAGAAAATGATTGAAAGTGCACTTTGAGGAATTAATTTTTCAGTACACGTCGCAGAGTGCATTTTCCCTTTCAATTTTTTAGAACGAAAATTTATTAAAGTTTCACTTCATCCTTGATATTTTATAATTCATTCGCATTTATTTTCAGGTGGCTCCTGCAGTTTAAAGATTCAACTTTTCCGACAGTCGTCTACAAAGATATTGGAAAACGATATGATCCCAGTTTTACACACACTGGGCAATATTCCAGCTATTCGTTGTAAAAGATGAAACGACTGAATGCCTTCAATATCTTATAGTTAACCTACATATCCTGGTATCTACAGTTTGCCTGCTGTTTCTTTAAAGTACGTTTGTCGATAGCCTGGATTGTCCAAAAAGATATTGGAGATGCATCTGAAAGCTCGCTTTTCACAAGTTCGAAGTACTTACTCTTCTTTGTGTTCTACTGTTAACACACGTGTAACGTTGTTGAGTCAACGTTATATCAATATTGACACATTGACTGTAGCAGTGATAATATTTGTATACATTGTATTAGCAATTTGCAATAGTATATCACAGTCATTGGTCAGCTTCAAAATAAACTTAAATAAATAATAGCTGACGTATGTCCCAAAGCAAATATTATTTCCTTCAGTATTTATGATATATTTCGACCAAATGTTTAATGTTTAATATTTACTTAACTTAAAATTATTATTATTTAACATTTTGAAAATTACAAGCGATGTGTTTATTTCAAGATTTATTTTGATTTTAGTACAAATTTTGTAGCAGTGAAGACACCTTAACACGTAAATATTTAGACAGGAAAGGTGAAGAAAAAGATTTGCTCTTTTAATAAAGCAAGGGAGAGCAACGAGGCAGGGTTGCCTTTCACAAATATTAAACTTAAAAATTATGTAAATTTCAACATGGCGGATTATTTTATTTTTTCATATTTCAAGTTCCAAGTCATAATTTTACTAAAACAAGAGATGTGCATTTTTAATTGCGTGTACCTCAGAAAAAATTGAAATATTTTACTTCTCTTCGGTGAAAGTAACAATAAAAGTGTTTAGAAATCAATACAATATTTAACAATTAATTCAATAACACAGATTCTTAAACTTGACAATTTCTTGTCTATCATAATATCACAATAATTCATAAATAATGTATAAATATTGACTTTCTTAAATTCCAGTTTCAAGTTGTTTAAGGCAACAATAAAAAGATTGTGCGATTTTAAGTATTCTTCAATTTGTTTTCCAATTTTACCTATCTTTTGTTCCGATTTTATTCCAACTTTATTCCAATCGTTTTAAAAGTCAGATTACAATAGAATATTAAAGATATACGTACATTACCAAATGACAATGTAATTTAAAGGCAAATTTACATTTAAGCGTTGACTCAGATTACATCAGACGATGGAACTCTTTGAAGCATGCAGTCCACTTATCATTTTGGCGAATACAGGTTTTGCTACATCTTTCAGGGTTCCTTCAACTCTAACCGGTCAGAAAGAAAATTCAAATAAATTTCTACTCAATTTTTCGCATCTGATTTTACCCCAAATGCAAGACCTATGTCGTATTGCAACTGTACATTAAAATTGTACATATCTTACCAAATAACGATATGGTACATTTAAACATTAATTCACAGTACATCAGATGTCGAGACATTTTGAAATGTGCAGTTCACTTATCATTTTAGCAAATACGGGTTTTGCTACATCTTCAGGCCGAGGTTTGAACGTTTCCTCAAGTTTCACCTGGTCAGAAAAAAGATTTAAAAAAAGTCTACTTAATTTTTCGCACTTTCTGATTTTACCCCAAATTTAGGACCTAAATCGTATTGCAACTGTACATTAAAATTGTACATATCTTACCAAATAACGATAAGGTACATTTAAACATTAATACACAGTACATCAGATGTCGAGACATTTTGAAAATATCATTTTAGCAAATACGGGTTTTGCTACATCTTCAGGCCGAAGTTTGAACGTTTCCTCCAACTCTAACCGGTCAGGAAGTCGAAGATGCGTGTAGAAGTGTTTTCACTGAAAGCCGAGTGGCACGCGTGTTCGGCCGTATAATCGAGGCGAATCGTGCCGGGAATACGAGCGAATGCCTCGTTCTAATGACCTACTCCTACATCGAGTAGAAGGGTCCGTAGTCGGCTTCGTGCAGAGTCGAGTTCAGTCGTTGCCTGACCGAGGTCTGGGCCTTTTCCTGGGCCTGATCGTCACTTGATGCCAGAGACACGCACAGTCCCGTGAAAGTTAGGCCTTAGTTCCTTTCGTGCACACCATTCGCGTTCGTGCACACATTTCGACCCTGAATACTGGTTCAGTGTCGGGTTTCCGGACGCTCTTCGCACAATTGTTCTTTTACTTTACATGTGATACGACTAATCAGATGAAAAGTGCATCCTTTGGATTGGTACATGGATTATCATTTATTTCTGTACGTATGACACTTGTCGAATTTTGCTACTCTTTTTCAATTACACAATAGTGCACAATGGTGCCACCCTGTTGTTGGATGTTTAAAACGTTAAGCTATGGCCAGGTGTTTTTTGTGTTTTTTAATTATTCTATGATGAAATGAAATTGACATAGCGAGTTTGATGGAAATACAGGTAGAAAAACCGGGTTCTTTGTTAAGTAGAGAATGGGTGTGAGGGGACTCTTGGAGAAACTGTTCGACTCTTTAACTGTATAAGGTGGTAGGAAAGTAATCGTTGTTATTCATCGTCTTCTATGTCAGTCGTGTGTAATTTACGGTACATAGACATTACTTGTTAATTAGCGTAGAGTGAATAGAATTAGAGGAGTAAATAGAAACCAAACTTTGGATGAAAGTATGTTGTTCACTAGAAATTGTTTGATAGCAATCTGAGAAATATTTCTTTATGTTTCTCAAGTGTTTTAGAACATTGGAGTCTTCAAATTTTTGAAGATTAGTGGGGAATATATTATTTAATATTTAATTGGTAGCCATTATTAAAGTGATGTTGTGGAGGAAAATGAAACAATCTTGTTGGCTATTATTTATTACTTTCTAAAATTTAATACGTTCTGATATTTATGTTATTTTTAGTGTAACTGTATTAAGTAGATGGTGAAGAGTAAATAAAATTATAAACAATATTTTTATTGATTTCATTATTACATGAATCTTTTTTCGAAATTGCAAACCTTTGAATTAATTAATTTTTTAATATTTTAATAAGTCTACGATGCAATGAATACCTATCAATAGTATAATTAGATAAATAATTACAATTTAAATTATTTTCTTTAACCATATTTTAATTAATCTTCATTTGTTTTGAACAAAACTTATTTTTAATAAAGTTTTTTATAAGAAAAAACCCACAAAAACCTTGTATAAAGAACAGAATTTTTTAACAATTCTTCATCAGTTGAAGGACACATAGAACATTAATTTCATTTAATTCTATAATTTAGTTTACTTCAACTTTAATTTACTAATTTAATTTTTTCCTGTTTGCTTTGATTTCAATAACGCTTAAGACGTAAATTTCCACTAAAGATGATATAAATGTAAGTTATAAAAACAGTGAAATTAAAATACAACCAATTCGGCAAAAGACCAAGTTTCAAAACTTTCAAAAAAGCAATGTTTCATTTTACTTGATATAAAATATAGAAAACAATTTGTGTTTCTATTTTCCCTTATTTTAGAATAATTATTCAGTGTTATTCAATGCCCATTTGTGAAAGTAGTTCAGTACAACTTTATTCCATCACTTAAAATGAAAGCACAGTATATAAAACTGAAGCACTGTATGTACAATAAAAAATCTTAGTACAATATAAAACACCAAAATAATAGAACATGAAATGGAAAACAATATTTAAAACATTAATCTTCTCCGTTTTTATTATCTATTGAATGACTATGTTAGGTAAACAATGAGCTAGTTCCATAATACATATATTTAGAAACATACGGTTAACATACTGATAAGTAGCTGTCAAAGATATTTTATACGCAAAAACGTATAAATCAGAAAAAAAACAGTAGTAAATTTATTAAACGTTAAGGCACATATGTACCTTTCTAAAATTAATCACATGAAGAAAAACATTGTATATGTTCCAAATAGTGAAACAGAATATCAGCAGCATAATATCTCACAGGTGATTATTAATTCACATATGTCTTATGTACATACATTTGTCATAAAAAAACATACAGAAATATTATTTTATATTGTCATAGGTGCTATTAATTGGTCCTTATGTCAAACATATAGATTGAAACAGTTCTGACAAATATTAGAACATGAGAATATTAATCCTTCAAAATAAAACTTCTTTCTGTGAAAATGGATTTAAAATCATTAATTTTTATTTTATACAAGGCAATTAATAATTAAATATAATATCTTGACATTGGACAACAAGGAAAGCTGAAATTTTTAGTACAAAACGATATTTCGTTAATGAAAATAACGTGCACTATAATATTCCATATAATTAATTGACATTTACATGAAAATTAAAAAAATTAAGTATGAACGCGTAAATTAATTCGCATTTAAGTACTAAAGGATATGTTTCAAAAATTTGCAGGATTTAAAAGATCTGCAGAAAGTTTGCAATCATTGCTTTTGTTTTTCATATGTAAGCGATATAAGTGCTTTTAAAATTCATGAAAATTTTTCTCTTGTAGTTAAAACAAAGCTATCTCTCACGATTTACTATCCTTTTAAAGAACTAACAAAGATATTGAAATAAAACTAAAAAAGTTTACAATTTAAATTTTAAATTAAACGTGTAATATTTTTCATAAAAAATATATAGGTTTAATGTATTTAATATGGTCGAACAATGGTGTTCTAAATGATACGTCATTTTTAGCAATTACTACGTCGCAACCGTCTAATCGTTTCGGCGTCTCGCAAGCTTCCGCCCAGGACACGCGTATAAGATCGTACGCATCCAAAAAACAAAAGCCTAACCATCCGCCGAACATTCAACATCTCGAATGTGCGACGCTTCGAATCGTCGAAAAATTCCATCGCAAAATACGTCGCACATCACACAATACATTGTATATCATGCATCATCACAAAATACATTCCCTACAAATATACAGTATATTGTATACATGTAATTTTAAACAATATAATACGAGAACGGGTGTTTTGGAATATAAAAAAAAAATAATATAAAGAAATGATTAGAGAAGAGATGAGGAAATTCTGATCCACGATTAAAAAATATCGAAAAACAAAATGATCGTACATCAAATTTACCTCTCGATTTTCAACTAAAAATTGCTGTCTCTGGTGCTTTAATAATACAAGTAATTTTATTCGACATATAGATATCTAATAAATTATGCTTATATTGAAGTTATTTAGATTGTAGTCATAAATAAGGACATCCTTTCGTTTACAGAATATATAAATGTTTAACAAATTTTAAAAACTAAGGAGATTCTCGTTCAAAATGGCTACCGTTAAATTGAGAGACAAGTTTAATTATTTTAGTGCCATAATATGAATGTCGAGATACCATCTGTATGTCTCACCATGGATTAAAGTATCCATTATCACCCTGGATATCTCAGCTCAGGCACTCTTCAAAACAGTTAACTCTTCAAAAACCACCTAGAAATGTTTAAAAATCAGAGGTGATTAAGGTCGTCTTCTAAAAGTCTCAGTGCTCAGTATTACTAATCTTTCAAAATCTTTCAAGGTTAATTAAAAATCCAGTCTCTGGTGATCGTGAGCGTTTACAGGCAAAACTAAAAACTAAAATTCTGTTTGTATTTTGAAAGGTTATTTAATTTAAATGGCCTTGTAATCAATTAACCACGCGGTTGGAGATAGTGTACTCACACAAACGAATACGTGTGAATAAGTACTGTCTGCTTGCTACAAAATGTCAGGATGTTAAAAGTGTGGCTGCGATTGGTTGAAGTGAAAAGTATACATTTCACAGTTACACCAGTCAGATCGAAAAATAAGGAAAGTTTGGTTCTCTGAATTCTTTGAGATCGTTTTGTGGCGAACGCATATGTGCCATAGCGAACACTAAGGTATGATTCTATTATCGAATTCACATAAATGTGATTATTTAAATATATTTATTTTTGACTATAATAAAGATCAACTTCTGTTTAAAATATTTTGTCAGAGTATCGCAAGTATTTGTTAAATCGTTAAAGTGTTACGTGGGACACCCTATATATATATATTTGCAAAAATATAGTACTTGGTAATAAATAGAATTATTCAGTACAACTGAAATAAATTCATTATAAATGGTTTATATATTTATTGTAAAATAATACTACTAAAAACATTTTAACAGAACATACCTTATTAAAATGTCCAATTATACGAATATCTTAATGAAAAAATAACCTTTGGAATAATAAATGAAATTAACTTCACTGTATTAAGGTTTCGAATAGTAAATCGTATTTATCATTTTTAGTAAAATAAGATAAAGAATTGGTCACTGACGATGACGTGTTCGATAATACATGTAGCTTATCAAAAAGTAAGGTATTTATTCTAGTCTTTGTTAGGCTATGAAAAGTGCCAAGAGTGAATGACCTCTTCCTGTCGAGTAGTATTCGTATAAGTGCAAACACGTATCTACACTGAATTCTTCTCTATGTTAGTAGGTACAAGTGATCGGAAGTCGTCTAATCGCTTAGTCATCTATGAGTTAAATATGGTGTCTCGAAAGTTGAACGTCCACAATTCCGAATGCCTTATATCTGAGAAACAAAAATTGCAAAATAGTGTAAGAATGTTTCATTTCTTTTGATACAGAATATCTACAATTTTGATTACAAGATTTAAGAAAAAACATATACTTTCATTATCAATATCATATTCGTTAATTCCAGACGTAAGATAGCGAATGTTGCAAATTACATTTTAATCTTTTATTAGAATTTTATTTATTTTTTCTTTTGTTTTTGAATATTGTTTTTTCAAGTTTGACAAATATTGTTAATTTCTAGTATAAACTATTGCATTACTATATTTATACTACTATAGTAATACAAACTATTAAACAATTTGCATAGATTATTATAGTAGTCTAAATTATTGAATTACTATGCTTAGACTACTATACGTAAGCTATTAAACTACTATACTTAAATTGCTATAGTAAGTATAGTAAACTACCAAATTACTATACTTACATTTCTATAGTAGTATAAAGTATTGAATTATTATGCTTAGACTGCATAAGTAGTATAAATTATTAAGCTACTACACGCAGAAAGCTATAGTTGTATAAACTATTACAAAAGTATACTTATCTTGTTATAGTAATATAAATTAGACTAACTCAGACTACTACAATAGTATAAACTACTACACTTTGGTTTTTGCTATTACAATCGCAGTACATAATGCTGCGTTTTGACTTTCGCTTAATGAAAAAGCAATGTGTTATAATCGTACATTCATAAAAAAACAAATACTAATTATTAATTACATTATTTATTTACATTATCCTTCAATATTTACATTTGAATTAGGACGAACCTAATCGTAGTTTTAGATTAGTTTTCGTGCATTTTAACGCTTGATCGATTTTACGATCCAGTGTATAGTAACCGTGACCATACGCAGACTGTTCTTGAAATGGAAAAATTGTTCTAAATCAGTGGTTCGCAACCCTCTTCTGTTTCCGCTCTAGTATATTCAGAATTTTACTACGAAATTCGAAATCAAAACATAGTTCTAACAGTCGCAGTTCTTGTTATCGTATCAACATATGACTGATTCAATCGTATAAATAAATGTTTATATGACTAAACTTGTAATCCTTCCTGTTATCGTATCAACATATGGCTGATTCAATCGTATAAATAAATGTTTATTTGACTAAAAAAGATTCGTAAATGTAGGAAATGTACTTTGCAACGATGTATGATATACAATGTGTTTTGTGATGTGCGACGTATTTTATGATGGAAATTTTCGACGCAACGTCAGGCTTTTGTTGTTTGGACGCGTACCATCTTCCACGCGTGCCCTCAGGAGAATCTTGCGAAACGCCGAGACGATGAGACGCTTGCGACGTAGTAATAAATCGCTAAAAACGACGTATTATTTAGAACACCATTGTTCGACCGTCTATATACATTAAACTTATATTAAACCTATATAAATGTACGTTATTTTTTAAATTTATTTCAAATTCCGCCATCTTTTATTCTTGTCCTGAAAAAGATACATTATATTAATTTAAAAAAATATAATTTGATTTTCATTGTTATTAATAAAAATAGATGTATTAATTTTTCTCGTTATTATGATTTTTATTTCCAACGAAAAATAAATATTTTGCATCAGAACCATAAACATAGTCATCGATGTTGTTTGATGAATTTTTACGTTTTATGTCCGATGTTGAATCTACGTTAGCAAAATTATCGATCGCTTCTTCCTTTTTTTCATTCCACTTTTGCAAACGGATGCTTTCGCAAATACCACTTGCATCGACCAGAAATCAATGGCTTAAATACATTCATAATTCACTGCTGCTTTAATGCGTCGTGAAAGCGATGAAAAAATATTTGGGCCATAGAACATGTTCTATGTCATGTGTGTTTGATGCGTTTCATATTGCATGCATACGTGTTTCCACGAACTGTTCTAATTATATTAATAATAGGAGAAATTTAAAAACTGCACTTTGAAACAGTAAAAAAATAATTTAATAATATTAAATAACATTCAAAGGTATTGATTTTCAACTTTCATAAAAAAATTATCTGATTCGTTTTTTAAAAAGTTTGATTGATTTTCATTAATTTTTATTGATAAAAGTCAATATGGTTGTTTTTTTTATATAATTTCCAATTTTCAACACTTCAAACTTTCTCTATTTCCAAATTTTTATATTTTTGAATTCTTAAATTCTCTAATTTCTAAATTTCTGAATTTTCAAATTTCTAAATTTCAGGAAAAAATGTCTGTCTCCAAATTTTTTAATTTCTAAATTTTAGCAGAGGAAGTTATTGTGCAAAATTCTTCATTATTCGTTTTTTATTAACGTCTTTTCAATTTTCTTCTTATTCTTTCTGAAAACATAACATGCATAAGCAATTGTACACTTAAATTTATTCTTATTCGAACAATATCTGTTTACCTACATATTTTTTCGTTTCTGCGTCAGACGATACTTTTACTAAGAATAGTTAGCTTTGTGATGCAGTGGTTGGAATTCTACTTTTGAAGGGTTCGTTTACTTCGTATTTTTCAAAGGTAAAACAAAACCATTGAAAACCAGATACGTGAGAAAGTCCCTAAGTAGAATATGAGGTAAAAGAAATTAGACACACACCAACGTAATATACAGTTATTGTAATGTTCGTTGAACCTTCTGCTATAACAAATTTCTTTATAAATATTTGTTGACATTAGTTGTTACAATTTGTTAAAATTAATGCAAACATCTTATGCAATAATTAATTTACTTCAAACCTTATACTTTTACTCTTAATACTTCAGGTTCAGAACAAAAGTGGAACGTTTTACATAATTTTATATTTTCAACCTTTTCTCTGTGTAACAGAAAACATATTTGACATTTTCTCATGAACTGCGTCAAGCGTGTATACTCCATGCATTTGCAATGTAAAATATAAAGACAAATTTTGACAGCATAATGAAAATAAAAATTTTAATTTGAAATATTAGTCTAAGACTAATATTCAAAGTTGGAATAATAACAAATATGAACTTATGATTATATTATATAATATTTATAATATTGTTTATAGTAGTAATAGTACCATTGGATTCATACGTCAGCTACAAATTTTTTTACTATAAAATTTGTTTATTTAACCCAACAGATTCACACCTCATCTTTTCGTATTATTAAAAATAACAGAAGTTATAATAACGTTCTTTAATTGTAAAGTTGGTGAGACTGTATGTTAAATATTTTGCGGTTGTATCGAAAATTTGTAAGTTCTGTTCTGGTTAATCTTTTGCTCCTTTTACTTCCACGTACCTTTTTTGTGTCGCAGAGGAAAAGAATAAATCAAGTGTTTCAACACTTTCCTGCTGCTGTATTTGTCCTCGTATATGAATATCGTTATATTGTAAGTCACCTTCACTTTCAAAATACAATTCCGAGCTGTGATTTTATCGATTACAACGTTAGTCGTTTAAAATTTGTTAAACGTGTATTTTAAAACGATATTACCATGCAGAATTCCGAAGAAATTCTGTGAATATTAATTAAATCTGAAAATCTTAACCAAAGAGGTTATGACAATAATTGTAACAATTTTATAAAAGTTTTTATGTTGCGATCTGAAACGAATGAGGTTGAGTTGCTGCCATTCATCGTATTGGTCCCCTTTTCAAGCCGATGTACAAATAAGCCACACCCGTCGATATACTGAAACATGTACTTAATGTGAACGGGCCCATTTTTAAAGAGTTAATACGTCTTACAAGCAGGAATCACAGTCGTTGAGTCATCCTCTCTGATAAATAAGACCACCTTGGCCCTAAGACCATATTTGGCCATTTTTGTCAATGTTATTCAGGAAAATATTTAATACTTAATTCTTTGATTTCGACAATAACTTCACGCAATCAAAAATTCCTTAAATAGTAACAATGTCTCGTAACAGTAACACTTTAATAGATTTTAGCAATTTTCTCTATACATCAGAAAATGGCGCGTAAATCATTAAGATGGATTCCACGTTAGAGTTAAAAAATATTCAAACCTTTGCTTAAATTTTTCTCTATAGTTATCCAGCCTTGTCAAATAATTTGCCTTAATTAAGCCAAATGTTAATTAAGTCAAATGTGACAATTTTCGCCACAATTTTGCACAATTATAATCCTTAACAAATTGTTACAGAAACATTTTCACGATTTCTATTTTTCGTTTGAAATTTTATTAAACCATCAGTATATGTAACTTTCGTCAATAATATTTTTATTGTGTATTTGGTACATAATGCAGGGAAATTTTTTGCACACCTCTGCTGAAGACAAATGACATAAGTTTGTGGATACGTTTTTCAGTAAATTCGATTTTAAGCTGAACGATATTGCTGGTGGAAGCTCTGTTTTCGTTAAATGTTGGAATATTCGCAATAAATAATTGTAATTTACATCCACATTTGTACTGACAGGATATCTATTTAGAGATGCAATATTTTGCTGCTTTATCGCCGACTGTTTATATTATATATGGGATAATCTGATATAAGCTCAAGTTTATATGACGTACAAGAATTATTGCTTAAACACAACGCAAAGCTTGAACATAAAAATGGGAGTACTTTTACAGAAAGAGAGCTTCGTTATAACACCTACAGTAGTAAAGAACGAGTTAATTAAATCTAAAGATTAAGTACCACGTATCGTTAACCCCGGTGTTCTAGATCGATCCACGGTTTCAGCATCCTTCTTTATGGAAAATAACTTCTTTCATTAGTGTCCATGCAGATATCTTGTTTTATGCAAATGGAGTTCGCTAGTTTCCTGGTTCGTTGATTAAAACAGTTACATTTTTATAGCCTTGCTAGATATTACACAGTCTAACGCGTATTTATACTTGTAACATTTAATCTACATTGCATGTAAGTTCTGACAATGAATCTACAATAGACTGTTTCTTCTCAGGTGTCGAAGTTTAACTTTTAGATAAATCTGATAGCAGCAAAAGAACAGAAGAATATCATAATGAATTTAAAGTAGAATTGTTGTTATTAAATATCAGTAGCTAATCTTTGCGTTTATTTGAATGTTTCTTCAATCTGCTAATATCAACTTTTAAATTTGGCGCCAAAACATTTAATGTGGTTACCCCAATTAGTGATTTTGTTAATTTTTTTAAGAGTTCTATGATGTATGAGTTATTTTTTATGACAATTTTTGCGTAAGTTAATTGTGAAGAACTTTGGTTTGTTTGTTCCATCAAATTTGGCGCCAATTTCGAAAAGTTAATATCGGTGCATTAAAGAAGGATTCGAATTATTGCAAATAATATATTTCAATTTTTAATTTATAATATATTTCATTCTATTTTATAGTAACTTTTCTTCGTCTTATTTTGTATTTCATTCAAAAAATGTTTACATTTCAATTTTTAATTTAATTTTAATTTATTTTAATTATGTAAGGTTATACATTGATTATAAAATTACTTTAAATAAAGGAAATGTAATTATTATAAATTGTGCCTAGGTATAGTAATACGGTACGAATATAATTAAAATAAATTCAATGTCTTTAGTTCAATGAACTATCGATAGTAAAAGTGTAATAATATGATAAATGAATCAAAAAGAAAACAAAAGTAAAGAGAAAACTCGTGTTACGGTTGACTTGATCAAAAGCCGTGAAAAAAGGAAACTGTTTAACAAGAGAAAGTTATATGTCGTGTTTGAAAAATATTAAAGTTGTTAAAGAAAAGAAATTTTGCTTCATTACAAAGTTCAGTAACGCTAATACAATCAGTTTATTGAGGTGTAAAGTATGATAAAGTGCTGAACAAAATGTTCTAAGATGTTCAAATGTCTAAAATTAACAACTTATTAAATAAATTTATTCACTTATTATTATTCTAAACTTAATTCGTGATTGTATGCGTTCGTATGAATTTATAGAAGTACAATAAAAATTATCTTCTTTCTTTATTTTTTCAATACACATTTGTAATACATTGATGAGTTACCTATAACAATTGGCTATTGCATACATTGAAAATTTTGGCAATTTTCAAAAATTTAGGGTGTAGAAAGAGGACTGAAAATTCTCATATTTGAAATTTGTAAATTTGTAATCCAATAAATTTGTAAATTTGTGAATACGTAACTTTGTAAATTTGTGAACTTGAAAATATTTAAATTCTTAAATTCGAGAATTAGCGATTCGAAAAGTATAAAAATTCGCAAATTTATATCTTTTAAAAATCTTGATATTAAAAACTTGTACATTTGTAAATTTGCACTTTTTAAAATTCTTTATATTGAAAATTTCTAAATTTTTAAATCTAAAAATTTGACAATTTCCAAATTTTTAAATCTAAAAATTGAAGTATTTATAAAAATCTAATACTAAAAATTAAAGAATTTCTAAGTCTCCAAATCTAAAACTGAAAATTTCTAAATCTCCAACGCAAAACCTCGAAACTTTGCAAACCTTTAAACCTACAACACTAACAATTAATAAATGCAAAAACTCTACACATTTCTTCTTAAAAATTAAAGTCAAAATCCAGCTACAATTTGCAGACTTCATTATGCGAAACAGCAAGAAACAACGATTAAATATTAAAAGTGTGAAAATCGTAGAACTCGTTAAAATGCCTTTCATCAAACAACAAACCTATCGTATCATTCTATCTTCCCTGTTTTACTTACTAAAAGGATTTTCAACATGGAACAGAGTATCTTCTAAACCAGCTTTTGCTCTCGCCTAAATGATATTCAGAGTGTTTTTTTTTAATTAACTCCGACCTATTCTGAATTTGAGACAGACTCGAGCTACTTTACATTATCGACCCTTTCGCCTTCTCTCTTTGTCTCGTTTTCAGTGCGGGTGGAAAGTTTGGTTTGCTTGTTTTCACTGGAACCTAGTTCGCTACTAAATTTCCATTTTCCTGGCACGCGCTGAATTTTCCCGCGGATTCAACGCAAACTCTCCCGGCACGGTTTCGACTCGTTCTCTGTTCAGGTTCGTTTACCCGCCACGATCTCGAATTTCTCGTCGAGATATCACCACAGTCCTTTCATCGCGTTTAATTCATTTTGAATGCTTTTTTTTGTGCAATGTTTTCCGCACCGTCGATTTTTTTCACAGCAAGATCGAGCCGAATTCCTTGCTTGTCTCTCTTATTAAATTCTTCAAACTACATTTTAATCCATTAGTATTAGTGGTCTCTCTTTATATTGCCATACTTATATGGCCTTTCATTAAATTGGCTAAGGAAGTGCCATTTTAGATGACATTTATTTAATTTATAATGCTCTGAAGCATATTTTAGGATATCTTCTTAACACTATTTCTGTTAAAAAAGTTTCAAATTTTAACTTAAAATTATTCTCCAAGTTGAATCATTTCTCCACAATTAATTTTTTGACTTTTCATACAATAGTTAAATTAATTCAGCGATACCATTTTCTTCCAGCTCATCATTAACGATGATTAAGGTGTCCCCAAAAATTGTGACAGTTTTTGTTAATTTCGGAAATTCCATCATTTCAGAATTTGGGGATCAAAATATTAGGTATAGACATATCAGAATTTTAGGATACGAGTTTTCGGGGATTTGAACATTTAGAAATTTTAAGATTTGAGAATTTGTAGTTGCAAATAAAATGGATCCCATTTGCTCACACGCCAACTATAGCGCATCATTTGAATTGGCTCTCCCTATTTTCCCATACTACTTAAAACACCTTACTCCACTATTTTTTACAAACTACCATTACCTTAATATCGTGTTACAATACTCTGTTAGCGATGACTAATGGTTTCTGTTGCAATTGTTTCTAATCACGTCAACCAGAATTTTACGAGCGTACTATGCAAACTATTGGGACGATATCAGTTTTTTCTATGGTGCAATCTAGACTCACATAGTCCCCATGTTGGTTGTGATAAGGTGTTTATAGCGGTTGCCTTGCAGCAACCGGTTTGCGAGTTTCTCCTTTGTGGCTGGTATTTCGTTGCCTTCTGTACCTGGAATGTCGTTGAGTCCAGCTCAAACCTTTGTTAAAATTACGTTTTCGAGTAATATTGTTCTGTGTCGTCTATCATTCCCTTCGTTTTCGTGCTCTGTCCCTTCGTTACCGTAGTACAATCAGAATTACTCGACCATGTAATAGAATATTTCAGGTGATTTTTATTTGACGTTACAGCGTGCAGTTTGTACAAGTGGCCGGATGGTGATTCTGTATGCAAAAATAAGTCGAAAAGAAAGAATAACATTTTTTAATATTTGCCTTCGTTTTTGGAAAAATTGGATTTTGAAATTGTGGAAAATTTTGATAAAATTTGTTTGCAACGATAGAAATAACAAATTTGATATTTGTGAATTTGACAGTTACTGCAAATTATAAATTAATAAATACTTAACGAATTGTGATTAGTCGGCCCTATTTGTACTAATTGAATTTGCAACTGCATTCATTATGATATTAATATTTTGACGAAGTGTAATGTCAACAATTTTAATATTTATATTTATTTACCTATAGTATCTATTAACTATTAATTTGAAGAAATTATTAAAATTACTGAAATTGCTAAAATTGTTCTTGTAAATAACTCAAATTTGTATTTATATATAACCTTGTAAATAACTATTTGAGGTATGCATTTATCAATTATTAAGTAACCATTAATTTTAATTAATGAATCTGTAAAATACGAATTCTTGTTTTTATGCACTAAATGTTGCTGCTTCTTTTATTAAAATTAATGGCATCTTCATAAATGATAAACGAGATCCTCAAATTTGGTCTTCAACAATGGAACAAATGAATAATTTCAACGATAACGAGAAATTAAAGAAATATTTATTCATCGTTTATAATTTTTATAAAAAAATGTAAAAGTAGAAGAAAGACTATAATGATATTATGAAATCTGTATAAACAATAATTAAGTATTAATAACAGTAAGAACTTCAGGGAAAATAGTAAACAAATTCTGTTGATTTCGTTACAACTGAAAACAAAATTTCAAATATTTGAAAGAATTGAAAAAAATGAGTGAACTTTTGTTTTTTTAAATCTTTGAATTATAAATTACAATTTCTTTTCTTTTAGATTTTTCCACAGTAGAATGTTCGTGTCCTATTTGTCATAACATTTTGCGTTATATTTATCATAACCTCGTCTAACATTTATCATATTACCTTGGAAAATTATTTGTCATCCTTTCAGGCTAATGACCTAAATTATTCAGTCCTGTCTCCGGTAAAATTTCGACTTAATATTTTTTTGTAGGATGCAATCTAAAATTCGAATGAGGTCTTCCTCTTTTATTTGCATGTTCAGCCATTTCAATCATGGCGCTAGTTTTAAATCCCAGAAGTTTCATATTTGACTTTTTAACATGTTTGAAGGGTATCCATAAATTCATAAATTATATCCTTTAGAATCATGTCTGAATTTAAATAACTAACGCACGTGCAAATACATATGTGTTAAAAAAGAAGTGAAAATAGATTATATGTTGTAATCATGTAGTAGGTTATATGATTAGAAAATAAATAAGACAAAAGGAAGAAAATAAATAAAATACATAGTATAAGCAAATAATTATTTATTTTTGAAATTGATTATTGTATTTTAATTTAAATAGCAATTTTCATTCGAATAATTAAATAAGATTATTAATCTATGTGAAATATTATCGTCCAATATTAAGCGACACAATTATTTTATTCCCAATCAGAATTAGGTACTTTTTCAATTTTTTCAGTTTTAATTAACTAAAAGTTACAGCTTGTATTATGTTTAATAAAACTCTTCAAAACTGATGCGTATTTAAAATTAAATGAAAGTTTATTATTTCTGAGAACATAATTTATCTCGGCGAAACGAATATAAAATTGAATATATATAATGCTGGTTTTGATCCAAATATTTCAGTTCATTTACCACAGTTATTCTCGGAGCATGTTCTCCGGTAATAAAAGGAACAATACGCGAAACGGAATTCAAATAACAAGGAGGCATGTTAAAACGTAATTTTAACAAAGTTGTGAGGCAGAATTTGATAACCAGCTGCAAATTAATGAAATATCCGTTGTATGTATCAACATTTATATCAGAATTCATCAAATGTTCATTCACTTAAATATTTATTTAAAAAATATTGGAACATATGGCTGATACTCCGTTCATTTGCATTTTGTTTCAATATTAATTTTATCGCACTTCATATCCTTGTTATGTGTGCTTTAGAAACTGTATAATAAAATACTTGAGGTATAAAGTATTTGAAATTATAATTAGGAGTATACTCGATCATCGATCTGTTTTAGTTTCTTCTCGCATATTTATCAGGCAAATTCCATTGTAAACAAAAATAGTTATGAAGTGTTTCATCTCACATAAATCGAAGATAAAAGTCAAGGATCCAAATATTTTATAATTTACAAGAAAATCAAATTCGTACCATATTACAATATTATTTCAGGTATTTTACTTAATTCAATATATTTTAAAAATCGAAATTTGCATATTTATATTAATAGTTTTATAAATATTTTTAAATGTACAAAAGTTACACATTATTTATTAAAATTTTTATTATTTGTTTATTTGTATATTCATTATTTGTTAAAAATGAGAGTATGGATATAACTGAAAATTATTTCAACTATTTCACTTAATAGAACTTATATTTAAAATTAAAATTTGCAAATTTTAAATAAATTTGTATTAATTGTTTCATAAATAATTTCAAATTTGTACAAGTTACAAATTATTTATAAAACAAAAATTAAATATTTTGTAATTTGTTAAAAAATAAAGAGTATGGGTATAATAACTAAAAATTATTTCAAGTATTTCAGTTGTTCTAACATAATTTCTTTACTATTACATTGCTAGACAAGCTTATAATATAGTTCACCACATTTTTATTTTTGTCATAATCTTTATTTTACAATTTATTTTAAAATTTATTTTGTATAACTCTATGGAAAGCTTTTAATGCATCCAAGAAACTCCTAATTTCAAAGATAAATAATTAAGACCCCCACGGAATTGTAAAATCACATTTATTCCCTCGTCTTCAGAAGTATAATTCATATTTCAACAAAATACTCCCTCAATACCAAAGTGCAATTACAGAAACACGACTTCAGGATTATTATATTGAAATTTTAAAACAGCACTCCGGATATAAATATAATCGAAAATGTATGGATAATACTAGTACACAACATTCATAAAAAGAACAAAAAACGTTTGACGGTTGAAATATTAAAAAACCGTGATTCCTAGAGTGGGCGGTGATTAATTAAAATTTAAATGGAAACCTTATCAAGAGCGTGAAAACCCGTATTTTTCAGTTAATTGATCGTAATGGCGCAGCAACAACTTACTAAATAAATGGTTTCGTTATAAATGAACTTATACTTTCGTTCAAATAACATTTTCCATAAAACGAGAAATAATTCATGTTTTTGTAAAAATACAAAAATGTTTAGTATTAACTTTTTTGTAAATACTGTATTATCACATAATATTTTAATATAAAAATGCAATATAATTATCTGTAACATTAAACTAGGTAAAAACGAAATGAATTTGGTTTACATTCGTTTGATTTCTCGTTTAATTATTCAACAGAGTGATATATGCCATTGAACGTATTATATTTTGAATTTTATTTACAGATCAAATAAATCGAACGATAAATCCTATAAAAGTCTAAATTTTTTTGAAATATCATTGTTTGTGTATTTTACAACCGTCCATATTGATATTCGATAGCTCTGCATTACCCTTTGTGGGTCAATGAGAGCAATATTTGGTTTGACGGAGTTTCTTTACTACATATCTTTTATGGTTCTATTTTATGGCATTTATGTGGTGTTGGACAGTAATGGATTTCACAATGAGAGTTATAAGTGCACATTTGAAATAGTACTTTATTTAAAACATTTTGGCTTATTAATTTCTCTAAAAATAATTTATGGAGAAACTGATAAATCTTGATATTTCAAATATGTAGTTAAAACGAAGAATATAGTATGAAAAGTATCTGAGAAGTATCTAAAAAGTATCTGACAAGTATCTTCAATGTATTGTAAGAGTATCTGAAAAGCACGTGAAAAGAATCTAAAACGTTGGTTTAATTAAAAAATGACATAAAATAACAGTTTTAGATAATTTGTAAGAGTATTATAAAACAATTTATTTAGATTGACTATACTATTTAATATTAAACAATTTACTCTAAAGAATTGACGCATTTCAACCGAGGTTTGAACAATTGAATATTTGTTGAAAAATGATTGCAAATTGATATTTCACTCTTGCGTACATTCAGTAGAAAATGTCAAAAATTCAGTTTGAAATGTTAAATAACAATTAATAAACTTATGTACGAACCGTAATTTTGACATTTTCTAGTTAATAAACTGTTAATGAACTACTAATTAGCATTTGTGGATGAACCGTAATTTTGACATTTTCTAGTTAATAAATTATTAATTAACATTTACAGTCGAACCGTAATATCGACATTTTCTACTCAATCTACAGAAGAGTAAAATGTCAAATGCGACACTCTAGCCCGTCACTAATTAATTATTAACAGATCATTGACTGTTAATGAACGTGTTATTGGTACCTATTATTTGCGCCGTTACAAATTAGTGTTAGAATGTTTTTCGATACTTCGGTGTTCCGAATTGCTAATAGTATTCCGAATATGCTACGCCACCTCGTAATTCGATCCAATCAGGGCGATAATATGATATATCGCTTCAATATATTCGATCCCGAGGTAACAGGTGCATACTTATGTGGATGTAATTTCTAATTAGTAGAATCATCAAAATCAATCCGTATGGTCACGGTTTAAAGCGGCATCCCGCATTTCGGTTAATTTGGGTTATAGTTAGTGATGGGATAGAGTAGCTCGCAAGTAAATTTGAACTTTGATCAGTTTCGAACCGTATCTATTTTGAAAAATAAAAACAGTACTTCGTTATATTGAATTTAAACGAGATTTGAACCTTTTATATTCAGAATGTGACCAATGTACACACAGAATAATTATATCATAACTCACTTCTGGTAATCATGTAATAAACAGGTTCATATTTTATTTTAGAAATTAATTTTGCTAAAATACGATATGTGCAGATGTATTTTTATATCTTTAATAATAACACATTTCTGTAATATAAAAACATATTTTGTCATTTTTATAACCGTGTCATCTATTAATTTTAAAATGTATGAACATCCATTTGTCAACAAAAACATAATTTTTATTACAATTATGTACATTACAGTGATATACGTTATAGAGAAGGTATTTAAAGAGGATCCCAATGAAACGTCAAAATGTAAAAAAGTGGAGTAGTGGCTTCTTTTATTAACTTAGTACTTTAATTGAAGAGATCGGTTAATGACGAGCATTGAATTTCCACATTTAATGAAAGCAATATTTCCAAGCGGAGTTGAACATTGATCGTATAGGTTCGAAACTTTTACGAGTACTTTACCACAATTTTAATTCTGTTTCTCATTATTTTTCCTTTGCTATCTTTACAGCTAATTATTGTGCACTGTAGGACCAATAATTGAAATTATTATATATATTGGATTCCGGTTAATTGGGACACATTGAGACCGGACTAATTTGTCCCTATTAAGCGGCTGTCTCAATAAACCGTATTTCTGTATAAATTCTGTTTCTGTTCTTCAATATTTGCTTTGAACAACCAACGGTCCTAATTAATCGGAATTTACTGTACATAAGTTTTTCAGATGCAGTGTTTGTAAAATAGTAACAGTTTTTGGTTTCATTCAAAAACTTATGTGTTTATAATTACGTGGTAACATCTCTCGGCAGAAAGAGTATGTTTGAAAACAGAGAAAATTGTCGATGAAAATAGAAATAGACCAACAATAGTGAATGAAGTATCATTATTAAATAATTAAATAAGTTTAACAAATAATATACAATCATAACCATTACACACGACACCTAACATAAAGAACATTGTAATTATTTTAATACATGTAACAATAATTTTTACAATGTATTATATTGCCACATTATGTTTTGCAACTATAATGCGAACATACTTAAAAAAAAAAACTTTCCTGGTTTAGGAATTATGCTTCCATTGCAATAAAAACTATTTTTAACTCACCAAAATCAAACTATGTTTCATCGTACTTGAGAAAACATTTATCGTTTTTTAAACTACTAAAAAAATTTTGCAGATACGAATTAATTTGAAAATATTGCTTCTTTATTTCTTTAAAATACTTATTCAACGAACAAATCTACTCGTTCAATATATGAATCTAATTGCAACGTGTTATACTTGAATCGCTAGTAGTGTTATACCCATCACTACTTACAAAATATCACATAACTGTTCTGATATAAGTTTATCTTCTACGTAATAACGAAAGCGTCGAAATCTTTTGCAAGCTAAGAGATTACATTATTATGATGAGATAATTACATGTGCTGTACATAATTACAGCACGATGAAGGTAGATGACCAATAGCTTAAAACATATTGAATATAAAAGTTTGCTTTTTCGGAAACATCCTGTATGTAAGTATATTACGAAAAAATAATTTGGTTTTTAACTTTGAGTTAATTAACAAACATCCATTCAACAAAATATAAAAGATCATTGAAAGAATTACTTATTTAATATACTGTACGTCCCACCCTCCACGCCATCGATTCGAACGAAAGAAAATGGCGAAATAAGACGTTGTGAAATGTAGCAACGCAATAACGAATATGTAATATAAAATTACAGAGGCCAAGTTTCATCGCTACAACCATGCGTCTACGAATTCTTAGTTTAATGTTCATCACGAGTGTGCTAGTCGTGAAGGAAGTTTCAAGTCATGGAAGATTGATAGAACCACCATCGAGGGCCTCCATGTGGAGGTACGGCTTCGATACTCCACCTGATTACAACGACAATCAATGTTATTGCGGAGGTTTTACCAGGCAATGGCAGCGAAATAATGGGAAATGTGGAATCTGTGGGGATGCTTGGGACACACCGACGGTAAGATAGAAATCTGATACATATATACAAATCTCAGTCCATGTTTTACATTTACACACATTTTATGCATGTTGTGTCATTACACGAAAACTACTGAATATTTTTTCATGAAATGCACGGATGTAGATATGATACTGTAAATGGTTTTAGGATAGGTTTTGTGGCGATAAAAATTGAAGAAATACCACAAAAGTCACCTTAATCACAATTTCACGTGCATTTTGGCAGCAAAAAATTACGTCAAAACAAACTGCGGAGGTTTAGATGTCAAATCAGATATATTTTCACATTGACAATTTTATGTCACATTGTCTAGAGTTGGTTCACCGGACAAGTTGCACATTTTCTGTTATGACAAACGCACAAAAAATATAATATATCAAAGAGCTCTGAGATAGTTACACGTTATTCGAGGCAGATTTCAAGAATTAATTGGTTGTGAAATTTCACAACTATCTCCTAATTTAGACGACAGTTTTTTAAATATTCCAATTATTACCAAAAGTAAATCTGATTATTGATATTATCTCTTTTACGTTTATTTGTAAATCAGATATCGATTGGCTATTGCAACAACTGATTTCAGTTAAGCTAATAGCTTTTTTATTTTTATTTGAATAAAAAACTAGAGTGGTTGTCATAATTATTTAATTTAATTATTTAAATAATAACTATATTATTTAATTATTTATTTACTTTTTTTATGATCTGTTATATTTTGAAATTATTTTGTATCATTGAGTCGAGTAAAACGTCTCAGCTGTTCTTTTGATCAAATGAAAGTTGCTTCAGTGTAACTTTATTCATTTCAGTGTTTTCCATTTTCATTTATGTAGTAGTAGTTTCAGCTACTTTTCTTGTAACTTCATTATTTCATAGTCATAGAACTTCTCACGATCAGGTTTCTGGGTAAGAAACTGTTCTATGTTCGTGATACGTGTTGACGTAACTGTATAGGATTTATGCCCAGGGCAAACTGAGTCCCTTAGTTTACCTGTACTGTAAATGTCTCATACCAGACATGACCGAGTGGTTTTAGTAAATTTGAAAATTTGAGGGTTTCGGAATTTGGAAATTTGGAAATTTGGAAATTTGGAAATTTGGTAATTTGGTAATTTGGTAATTTGGTAATTTGGTAATTTGGAAATTTAGGAATTTTATAACTTGGATACTTGAAAATTTGGGTGATGTGAAATTTGGAAACTTGGAAATTTCAGGTTTTAGGAATTTGGGAATATGGAAATTTAGATATTTGAGGATTTGAGGACCTGTAGATTTATGGACTTGGGAATTGAAGCCTTTGATAATTTGTAGATTTAGACGTTTAGAAAATTTAGATTCTCGGAATTTTAGGATTTTAGGTGTTTATCAATTCTACGATTTGAGATTTTGGAAATTTCAGAATTTAGAAATTTGAAAATTTGAAAATTTTGAATCTTCATTGACAATCCAACAACTGACTTTTTCTAATAAGAATTATTAAAAAACTTTATCAAAAAAATACAAATTTGTAAGTAAATAATTTATTGTATTCTCTAATACAAAAATAGAACTTTTATATATTTAATTATTTTCCAAACTTGAACCGACAGATCTTACATTTTTTTTTTTTTTTATTATAATCAAATCAAATACAATTTAATTTAAACTATATTTACTGGCTTAATTAGCAATAATTTTGACTGGCACTATTTCGATTTACACGGTTTTCTAAGACACTTATCTTCAGTATAAATCGTGGGAAATGTGTAAAAATATGTATATTCAAATATTAATGTAAATTATTTTTATACTGAATTAAATCACACAGGAAAAAGAATATTTAATTCAATATTGTAGAATATCAAGTCTTTTGTTCTCTCATAGAATATTGAAATTCCCGATTCGGAATTTGCTAACGGTATACTCCCACGAGAAACCTTAAACTCCTACGCGAATCAAGATTCGCGATATTAAATTCGAAGCACCTGAAATTCTTTTAAGGAAACGTTGCGTAAAATCGGCAGAATAAACGATGTGAACTGTGATTCGTGGAATACTAAAATCGTAGTAAGATTAACAGTAAAGCTACAAAAGCGGTCAAAATGGTCGTTCGAAAAATTTATTTAACTGATTTATGTGATTTACTTAACGGATCGGAGTACAATATGTGTTACTAAATAATAAAATTCATCTAGGTACCACATTAAAGTAAGCTGTACCAAAATTACCAAACTTTGACAACATGTAACTTTTGAAACAATGTAATTTCAACATTCAAAGTCATTATATTTCGTCTACATTTACTGAACACTCCATTATACATATAGAAATTTTTCATTACCAGATTATATGAAGCAAGTTAAAAAAGGAATGTTTTAGAGGAACTTTAATCTAATAAAATCACATATGCGAACTGGAGTACTTTTTATACATCTACCTCGATTTTATGTAAACCTACTTATTGCTCTCATTAAATTTATTCGGAACAATGATAATAAAGAGGAGACGCGAAAGAGGAAACTTTAGAATACCTCAACTTTCGTTTTAATTATTTCAGTTTAATCTATTTAATCCGGATCACGTTTACTACCTCACTGCAATTTATTTTGTTTTCAGAGTTAAATAGTTAACTTTAGTAAATAAATGAGTTCAGAAACATTTAATAAAATAGTTGAGAATTGTAGTTTCTTATTTTCGGAATTTAATAATGTAATCAGGAGAAAATGTTTTTAGGGGAAAAATGTGGCAATCACGGGGTGAAGAATTTGTTTTGTTGATGTTCGGGGATTTTTGAAGATCCCTAAGAGTTTGAATCTTAGTGTGAATTCAGAATTCGGGATGTGTGGAATATAGACATTTAGATATTAGACTATAGAGATTTGGGGATCTAGGAATTTGGGGAATTTGAATATTTTGGAATTCGAGGATATTTGGAAATTCTGGGATTTGGAAATTTTAGTATTTGAGGATTCAGTCTAATTCACTAAAACTTATTTCGTACATTTTCATTATTCAATTTTTAATTGCTTGCTAAATCTTCTGTCATTAAATTTCGTTCAAATAAATCGTTATAATTACACAATTTAATATTTCTACTCGTTCCTTACATTTATCTGATAAACATTAATATTTTTTTCTTTATAATATCAGTTTAATTGACTTAGAATTGCTCGAAATAAATTGTATTTACCGTTGGAAATTATCAACCATAAAATTTTTGTATTTTCCTCATATACTACACTGTATATTTGATATTGTTCTAATAAAACCGTAACTAGGTAATTTAGGTCAAAATTAGAGCGTAGCTACTCGTTTAATTAAATACACAGTGTATTTCTCGTATATTTTAATTATTAATAACTAGCTAATGAAACTGCAGCGCGGAAGTAAACCGCAGTGCAGTTGAATTAATAAAAGTATCGTTAAACGGAAGAAAAGAAAAATGGCCGGAAGGGTCAAACGAAGCGACCGTCATCGTAAAGTTCGTTTAATTATCCCCCAGTGATGTTCTTGCATCATGGTATAAATTACTATTTGCGGCTTTCAGGTCTGTTGACCAGGCACACTGTATATATACATGTTGTAACAATGCCACCTGTTTCAACACTCCCTACATGTATAACCTATATAATGTAATTTACACACATTTAAGTTTGCTTGCTTAATTGCTGTCTAATAATACTGGAACAATAAGAGTACGTTTCTTGACATACAATTAGGAAAAATTTACTTATTACAAGACAACAAATTTTCAACTTTTCAAACTTCGACATTTTTCAAATTGAAACATTTCTAAATTTTTAGATTCTTAAAATTGAAAAATGTCTGAATATCCAAATTTTTTAAGTTGAAAAATATGTAGTTTTCAACATTTTTAAAAAACAATATTTTACAATCTAGGAAATTTTTAATTTTTAAATACTTAAATTGCCAAATTTTTATATTTGAAATTTCAAGATTTATACATTTCTGTTTCTGGATTTATGCATTTTTTAATTTTGATTTTCTAAACTTTTAATTTTTTTAAATTTCTAAATTACTACACTTGAAAATTCGATATTTTGCAATCTGGAAATATCAAATTAATGAATGTAGAAATATGAATGGTGAAATTACCGAATTTCTTTTTCTTTTCTAAATTGCCAACTGTTCAATTTTTCAAACATGTAAACTTTCTAAAGTTGAAAATGTCGGTGCCCAAGAGTACGTTGTTGCCCGCGAGGCAATTAACGGACACTAAAGCATCACTATTCTAATAATAGTTTCACAACCCTTTTAACCCCTTAACCTACAATTTTCTAGGCAGTTGCGTCCACTGCTAACCAATTATTGTTATAATATTAAAACAAATAAAGAAGGTTAAGATGTTAGGCACATTTTACGTTTAGAGATTCTCAATTGTGCAGATTATAATTCAATTTAAATAAAAAATTCAATTAGGGTGGAAATACGAGTTTGGTTTGTCATATTCAATTTGGGGGTGCCACTGAAAAAAAATCTGCGTGAAAAAATAAATCAAAAATATAGAACAAAATTTGTTCATACGTAGTTTCATTTTGGAAATAATTGAATTTGAACAGTTTTGGAGATTTGAAGTATTTGTATTTGTTCATGGCACACAAAATGACAATTGCATCTTTCATTAATTTGAGAATGAATTAAGTAAATTAATCTAAATGAACTTAGTAAATAAACAAATCTAGTCATTAATATCACCAAAGTTTGTTATCAGTCATTTTTCATAATATCGTTGATATATGTACATGTATAAGCAATGAAGATAAACATACTTTAGTGATATTAATAATCACATTTACGGTTTATATTTGTTGACTACAGAATTAACAAAAAATCTGTTGATTTTATCATTTTCCACGTTGTAAACAAGTTTTGTTTACAAATACTTGAAAAATGTTCAAATTCAATTTCATTTCCTCAAAGATGAGACTTCGGAAGAAAAAATTTTATTTTAAATTTTTAATGAAGATTCATCATCTTTTCGGTCGTGCCGCCATTTTGGAAATACCTTGTATGATAAGGGATTAACAAACATTTGCGTTAATTTGTTTACAGCCACGACAGCACGAGACAGGCGGCAAATATGGTAACGGTGTTATAGTAAGAAAATATCGAACCGGATCAGTGATACCGGTCCATGTGGAGTTGACAGCGAATCATCACGGTTATTTCGAATTTCGTACCTGTTCGATGACCTACAAAGACAAAGAAGTCGATCAAGAATGTTTGGACCAGCATTTGCTTCCAATGGAGAATGGAACGACCAGATTTTATCCTGGACCGGGGAATAAGCTTTTCGAGGCTTTTTACAAATTGCCGGATGACCTGACCTGCGCCCAATGCGTTTTCCAATGGATATACGTGGCTGGGAATAATTGGGGCGATTGCGGAAACGGGACAGGTACTGTATGCAATATTTAACTATACTGTATTTAATATATTTAGTATACTATATTTACTGTATTTACTATACTATGTTCACTATATTTAGTATACTAAATCTATTATACAGGGTGTCCTATTTAAGTTCACATAAATAATCTCGAAGACGTGTAATTTAAGAAAAACAAACTAACACGTGTCCTTTAGTATTTCGAGTGGGGAGTCAAGTGACATTACTAATTTTTTAATGCATATTATTAGTTGAAACAAAAATTTAAAGATTTTTTATTCTTCATAAACTGTATATAAAATTTACGTGTCTATGTAATTATTACGTCTTTATTTCATTCTGCTGAAATGAAGTATTTAAAAGATACATACAAATATTTGATAACGCATCGTTAAAAATGTAAGCGCTCCACATACATGGGTCGGTAAAATTATCAGGTTACTGTATTGAATTTAATACCCATATTTACATTTATTATAAAATAGTGTATAATTTTTACCTTGGAAAAAGATATCAAAATGTTTTTAAACGAGACTGATGAAGTGGAGAGTATGTAAACAAACTTTTAGCTGCTTCACTGTACAATTTTATAGGACAAGATAAATCTTGATGGATATGTATACAGAAAAATAGGAAAACGTGCATTAATATTTAAGGGATGTTTTTAGCTGGAAGTCTCAAAAAGCAGCAAAAGATAGATGTGTTATACAAAGCAAAGTTTTTTGACAAGTTGTAAAAGAATTGCAGTGTTCGAATTATCAAATTAAACATCAAATGTTGATTATTAAATATCAAACACCACTGAACACCTTGGCCTATGACAGGAGTTGGCAACCTTTCTGGAGTTAAGAGGCATTTTTTTCCCGATGTGATAAATTATTTTTTTAAAGAACCAAATATAAGTACATACATCGGTAATATGTATTAGAAAAAATAATATATCTGCTGTGAAACATGTATTGATTGTGAAATCAAAACATTCTATTTTGCGTAGTAACAGAACATATAAGTCAACGTATTAAAGAAAACGGGAACACTTTTTGGTTTTGAGTGTGACGTCGGTGAGTGTGGAGAGCAAGGTTAGCTAAAGCTAGGTTTACATGCATGCGATCTGCCGCGCATTTCGATGTGTGCGCAGGATTATTATATTTGTTTGGCAATTGCAATATTGCAGTTAATTTTTCAATATGTACTATTAAACTACTTAAGAGCCACAAGTATGATTCTACTGAGCCGCAGGGTGCAGACTCCTGGCCTTTAACATCGAGTCAGACTCGTGACGCACATTACAGTTCAAATATGACAAAACTAAATCGTATTTGCATAAAGATCGAGTTTTGAGTATACCAATTGCAGCTTGTATAATTAAAGATCACTAAATCCAAAGTATACAAACATTTCAACATTCTTTATTTAACTTAACGCTGCAGTAATAATTAGGTAGCTCTGACGCACCTGCCGAAAAAATTGTGGGCTAAGGGGTTAATAGTAATATGATAGTATTCTATTTAATTGTGTTCTTTCATGGAGAAAATATTAAAAGACTGCGAAAGTAGTTCAAATACGTTGTCCAATAAGAACATGGTATACTAATCAAGTTTATTGCTTTCCAATAATGTACATACACTGAGAAATTTCATTAACCAATTACATTTCTTCTGATGTCCCTTTTATTGATTACTACGATTTCTTGTAATTATATAAATGGAAATTAATTATTTTATGGTTAATTACACGTTAATTCTTAATTTGAATAAATTATTATATATTCTTTGAAGAATAGAAGTCATTGATGTGAAGATTTATGAAGTTCATAATTTTCACACAATGCAAAGAAGCAGTTTTGTTGTATCAATTATTTTGTTTATAGGGCTTACTATAAAAATATACATATAATACTTGATTATTGACAGAATTATTCATGAATAAATTCATTAGAAACTGAAATATTGTTTATTTTTTAAAATATGTTCCAAATATTTTTTTATGCCACTGTATACAGAGCTCCTACAGTAAAATGTCGATTATTTATGCTAGGGAAATAAAATCACTCTGGTAAGCGGTTTTTCGGATAATCGGTTTATAACCAAATTTGTAAATACGTCATGAAACCATGTGAAATAAAACAATTTTCAAATATGGATTTATTGATCCTTCCGGGTGTCCAATAACGAAACATATTTCCGATGAAATAACGTGCTAATACTCATAGTCAATTGTCAGAATGATTTATTGCATGACAAGATACAAGGTTTAGGATAACTGTATGTAATATTAATCTAATTATAACCTGATATTAGTATTAACTGTACCTAATTTTAAAAGAGCTGTTTATTATTAATGTTAACTATACAAAAATTTAAGAGTTTTAAAATTGTAATCTGTAAAAGAAGTCGAAGACAGTGAATTGGAAAAATGGTACCTAATATGAATTACGTAGAAAAGTAACTTAAAAAAACTTGAGATGTGTAAAACTGAGAAAACTTTATTTTTATTACGAATCGTGAATATCTATTTAAACAAAAAATGTAAAATGTGTCCCACTTTTTTAAAATTTATCTTATATGATCTTGTTCTGTGTTCTCTGCATGTTTAGTATATTGGTCATGTGTAAACGCGTTAAGACTTTTCCTCGATATTATCATTTATACATTTTCTCCGTTATTTTCATTGTAATATACTTCGAATAGTAGAAATATATTGTGTAATGTCATGCAATATTAACAGGAAACATGTACCGAATATGGAACATGCTGCATTTAATGTACGCTCAACGTGTTCCATATGACGTACATACAGGGTGTCCCAGCTTTTACCGCCAAACTTTACCTATAATATCATATACAAAAATAAAAAAAGTTATTACTTAATTAACATAGGGTTTTAAACACTTTATTAGAAAATTATAATTGAAGTACAAAATGACTTCGGACTGCTTTCACATACAGTGTATCCCAGTTTCGTACGTAAAACTACCAGCATGTTACTGTAAATAAAAATGATAAAAAAATTATAAATGTACACTTATAATTGTTTCACTGATGAAAGATTGTGGGGAATATATGAAATGGTAATGGACGATTTTCTCCTTCAATATTATATACGAATAATTGTCTTTCAAATTTTTTTTAATAACTTTTAATAATGCATTCAAGAATCCATGTTCAGATAAACATTCTCTTTATTTTTATTTATAGAATGTATTAGTAAAGTTATACGAACAAAACTGGAACACCCTGTAGGTAACATCGGACAAAGCAGTTCGTTGTCATTCCGTATTGTCGTTATAACTTTTTAATAAAGTATGATATAACATTTTCTTTTTATTTCCTCGAATAGAATATAGCGTTAAAAACTGTAGTTATTCTAAGAACAAAACAAATGTAACAGTAAATTTTGAACACTCAAAAACAGACACATTTAATGACAAATTGTACAAAAGTAAAATTTTATAATTTACCTTCGTTAAAATATATGTATAACTGTTTAGTTTGCTTTTTAGACACTTTGCAGTACTATGAAACATAATAATGTTAGTATTATTATTGTTTATTCATAACAAAATATTTTATACGACTACTGATACATCTTTCTACATTTTTATCGAAATATCGTTTTCTACTCTACTTTCGCACGATTTTAAACGTTCATGTGTTTAAGAACAATTACCTACTTCTCTTTGTTTTTCAAACGTTTGTACGTTTAGGCACAGATACTCTGCTATTCCTTGTTTTTTAAACGTTCAATAATATTTAGTTTTTTTTACGTCAATACCATTGTTTTTCTTCTGCGTTGATGATACGAGTGAAATATATTTACGTACAATGAAACATTTCATTTAAATACGCGATGTATAGTTCTGATGTTCAGATATGTAGTTCATTATTCATTGTTTTGAAAACAATCGATCTTTCAAATAAACAGTATTGGTATAATTAGTATTTTACTGTAATTTGAATATGATGGCTCATTATTCTCAAATAATACGAATTGTATATATCGAAATATTACCAATATTATTTCGAAGGATTTTTGGAGTCTAAAATTGATAAGCTTCGGCGATCCTTTTTACGTTATGGTGTACTGGCCAGGAGAGACGAAGACATATTAAGTTTCCAAAAATGTAGAAACATGCGAGTTCGTTTCGCCAGGATTTTAAAGCCAGGAAGTATTTTAAAAAAGCACCCATATGCTCGAAGTACGCTAAACCGTAAGGAGGCCGAAAGCCACCTCCCAAACAAGAGACTGGGGGTGAAACAAAGCGAGCACTTCCCGACGTGCTAGAAAAATGTGGGATTTTTCGTCCGATTCCTTTCGTCAACGACTGGGAACAAGAGCTGCCAAATTTTCAAATTTCCCACTCCAACAAAAGTTATAGGGATAAAAGCACCCATACGCGCGAAGTATGCAAAACCGTAAGGTGGCTGAAAGCCTTCTCCCAGACAAGAGTCTGGAGGCGGAACAAAGCTATACATATATACATTAATACAAAAGAAAAGAAATGAATACATTGTATATCTAAGAAGTTAGAATAAAATCAATTCTTTTCCACTTAAAACATTTCAAAGAAATCAGAGCTTGAAAGCTAGAAGAGGGACCAGAGTCTAAATTGTCAAGCCAGCTACTGAAGGGTTGGATAATAAATGCGCAGAATATTGAAGAATTATTACAAGTTACAACAGGTGGAAATATTTCTAACGACGATCTGCAGGGTCAACTATGGTGACCGAATACTTTGAGTATTATTTTTGGTGATCTTTGAGGCCTCTGGGGGAAAATTAGCTTCGGTGATCCTTGTTCATCTTCTTGTATATTGGCCAGGAGAGACAAGGATAGTAGATATTTGGTTTTCAAACATGTGGAAAAAATGCGATTTCGTTGTGCCAGGACTTTAAAGCCAAGAAACAATATTTTGTCATGATTTGTTTTCAAAATATTCTTTGTATAATTCTTCAGTGCGGTAAAGAGTGCTTCCTTGGAAAAATAGCACGTGAACTTTCTTCTATGAAAACTGGCATGTGTCCTTCTCGTGCTGTTTTAAGGATAAAATAGCAAAATCGGTGTCTACCGTTCTGAAGAATTATACAAAGAATATTTTGGAAGAGAAATCATGACAAGATAATGTTTTTTAGCTTTAAAATCCTGGCGAAACAAAGTCAGTTTTCCCCGTTTTTGGATACAAAATATCTACTACCCTTGCCTCTCCTGGCTAAAACAACATAAGATAAATACAGATTGCCGGAGGTTATTAATTTTCCGCGAGAGTCGCTGAAAATCATACTCAGAGTATTTGTTCATCAGAGTTGACCTGAATTTTATTATAACTTATTTATTTATTAGTATTTTACTTCCTCTCTTAAGATATTACAAATATTATAGATATTTATTACTTTACAGTAATAGTCATTAAATTTTACTTGAAATATTAGTATCACATATCGCCGAAATTTTAACAGTAGAAATGCACTTTACAGATCAATGATTCGTTATGTAATGTAATGATTCCAGCAACACGGATGATATAACTGATTTGCCACTTGATTTAATTGGCCTACATAGTTCAAAACCTCAAGAATCACATCGAAACAGGAATAGGATTATTATAGTTTCAAAGTGAGGTCGAAAATGGAATGCATTTATCCGATGTGGTTTTCCATGAGCAATCTCTGTTTTGTAGTTTATTGTACAGACAATCATTTTAGTGGAAAATATTAATTTATTGTGATTTATTTAACAATGTTATAGCAATTTTAAACTGGACAGTGAATTACGATATAATGAAATTAAATAATGCCAATTATCTCTTTATAAATTAAATGAAACCCATCAGAAAGAGAATCAAATAATACATGTGTTCATATCTTCGAATTCGAAGACTAGAAAGTATGAAAATTAAGAAATGGAAAATTTGATAATTTGGAAAAAGGATTTGGAGATTTAGGAATTTAAGAATTTGATTTTGGGATTTTTGGAATTTGGAAAATTAAAAATTTTTAAATTTGTGGACCTGAAAATTTTTTAATTTTTAAATTTTAAGAACCTGAAATCTTAAAAATTTTTGATTCAGTAATTAAATATTTAGAAATTTAGAAATTTAGAATTTTAGAAATTTAGAAATTTAGAAATTTAGAAATTTAGAATTTGAAAATTGGGTAATTTAATAAGTTAACAAATTGCAACTTTTGAAAGTTTCTAAATTTTCAAATTTAATAATCTATAAATCCGAAAATTTCTCGATTTCCAATGTGTAGTATTTTGCACGAAGGTGAAGTTTTCCTACCTAGTATCGCCAATTTCGTCAAAAAATATTCAATAATTCATTACACTCTTTACAACTTTTCCTGGGATAAACGTACAACTAAAACGTCATGACTTACGTGTTCATATACTGATGTGTCATACTGTTACGTCAATACACATTCCTACTACTATAAATATCGTCTTTGATTTATGACACATTAAAACAAACAATACTTTCGTTAACCCATTAACTTCTAGAAATTATTGCCGATGTTATCGTGCCATAATAAGAGTTAAATATTGTGACATAACGAAAGCATTGCTGACATCATAATTAATCAGGATGTGAGCTTGAATAGTACGAACGGTAATAATAGGAACGTGGACTTTGAACTTTCTATTGAAACTCATTAACATACCAGTAATTGAAGTGCTTCTTACTTGAAATATAATCTGATTCCGTGGATTCAGTGGGATCAAAACGAGGATTGTATCTTGTTTCTTACTGTTCGCAAGATTCAAACGGAAGCTTTAGATAAACGAACTTGAGCACTTTGAATATTGCATTTCTCTGCTATTTAACTCTGGACGAGCGTACTCCACTTTTGTTCAGCCAACGTTGGATGAAAGACGGTGTTTTAAAGTGAGAGATTTATTTCGTGCGAACATAAGTTAAAGTGAAGACTGCTGTTAGCAGTCGGACGAGCATTACATGGTTTGCTGAATAAAAAAACTGTGCTGGTTCACTTTCAAAGATTCATAGTCAGAAGCAATTAATATTTAAAGTTTAATTAATCTGATCTAAATGAGATCATATACGAATTTATTTCTGATTTGAAAACTATTATTAATATGTTAATATTTATATGACTAAAATGAAATTGAAAATACTTGCAGTTGATTGATCGTTTGATAATAATATAACATGTGAACGTGCAGGGAAAATGGCGGTATAGGACTCGCCGTTCAATGATTTTTTCAGTTTAAAAATTTTTTAATTCAGATCTTTAGAAGTTGGGAATATGGAGTTTTGACAATTTGTCAATTTGAAGATTTGAAAATTTGAGAATATGTTAATATGGGAATTCGAGAAATTGAATATTTAGAAATTTCAAGAATAAAAAATTGAAAAAAATAGAAATTGGAAGATTTGAAAATTTTAGGGTTTTAACAATTTTTAAGTTCGTAAATTTAGGGATATGAGAACTTGAAAATTTGAAATCTTGAATATATGAGAATTTAGAAATTTAAAAATATAGAAATTTAGAAATATAGAAATTTAGTAATTTAAAAATTAAAAAATTTAGAAATTAAAAATTTAGTAATAACAAAATTTAAGAGTATAAAAATTTGTAAATCTAAGAAATTGAGAATGAAGATTAAAAAATTTGGAAATTTGACAATTTAAGAGTAGTAGGATAACATACGAACTTATAAGATGTACCAGTAAACATTCGTCGAACAAAATTCGAGACAAAATATCGAAAGTCAACGTTATTCAAATCTATACAAAGCTATACGTTTTTCTAAATTTTAAACATATTTTTCTTAAAATTAGCTGAGCACATAGCTTATAATATTAAATATTTCAAGTTAATTATACATATATTATACAGATATATAATATATGTAATGTATAGTAACTGACAGAATTGAGAATAACAATCGCAAATATGTAGATGTATAAAAAATATACAAAAAGGAACATATATTTGTTTAAACTGTTAATTTGAACGGCTTGTAAATTCAAATTTTCGCATCACTGTTCCGCGGGAAAAATACAAATTAAACAATGCCATCTGGGAAACGTGCTCTTGCCCGGCGCATTGGAAAAAATTACTCATTTTTTCAAAATAAATTATGTGATTTTTGTGATTGAAAAATGCAGTAGATTGTTAGTGAGAACTATGAGAAATTAGTAGCTAAAACTATTTTTTAATTGAAAAAGTACAAAATTTAAGTAGGAAAAGAAAAAAATATCTCACACTACATTCGTTAATAATTTATAACTAAATTTATTAGTTGTTTTATTATACAAATTATTAACTCCTTGTATTAATAGTTTATTAATTACAAAAAAAGTCTCTACGCACATGTAAAGAAATCGTAAAAGTTTGTAAATTATTCAGAGAAAATGGTTATTTTTCTTTACTGATGTAAATCTAATCGCGTAATTTACTATGTTTGACGAATATCCATTCATATTATACTTACCAAGCATCATCTTGTTAGTATATTTTGTTAGATGGCACTATTTTCATTTTGAATACAAAAGAAAGAGAATATAAATTCATATTGTACTTCCTCGAAAAATGATATTCTTATCGTGTTGTATTTTTAACGCGATTCAATCATTGTGATTTGATTTCTTTCGTTTCAAATACTTCGAATACATAATTTCTCAACATTTCATGCAACGGTTAAAAAAAAAAATGTTTAGCCCAAGGACGACTCGTGCAACAAAATAAAACGGTATTAGTATTCTACTAGCGGAAGGATAGAAAGTTTTGTTGGCTTTTTGTATGTAATAACCATTACACAATTTGTGTAACTATTGCATGCTTGCTCCATAATTATCAGTACTCAGTAACGTTCATTAGTCAACAATCGTGCCATTATTATTAAGTCTTGTGTACAAACAATTAAGAATAACAATGTTTCAAACTTCAATTTTCTTTAATATATTACCTAACAATTCATTATTAATTTACAATTTGTTGGAAATGCTGCACTAATAATAATTGCAAAGTATTTCTTACAATAAACATTTAAAAATGGCTGTTACATTTTCACAAAAAATAAAATGCAAATTCATTTTGACATAAATTGTAGAAAAGATGATACTGAATTACTTCAGAAACAAAAATGTCAAGTGATCTTATATTAGTAACACCTAAATGAAATTCGATTTTCAATCTTCCTTGATGCCCTTAAACTAATAATTCATTTGCTGTTATTTTGTGCAAAGAACTTCTTAGGTCAGGTTTTTTCAAACTTTTATGAGCAGAGATCCACTTTCGAAAATCGTTATTTTTCATGATCCATTTGCTTGAGACGTATTACTTTTTATAATCCCAAAGTTTCGAAACTTAAAAATCTCAAAAATTCGAAATCCTAAAGTTCCAAGGTTCCATAATTCCAAAGACACAAAGTGCCAAAGTTCCATACTACCAAATTTTAATATCTTGAAGTTTCAAAGTTTCAGATTTCTCAATGTCCTAAAATTTAAAAGTTCTGAAATCCCAGAGTCCTAACACGTTCCAAATTTGAAATTTCAAAAATTTGGAATTACTAAGGTCTCGAAATTCCGAAGTTCCAATCTTCAAAAAATACTAAAGTCTCGAGGTCTCACAGTTCCAAATAAACTTATACCTGAAACATTTATGAATTCTACAAGTTCTAGAAAAAAAGTATAAAGTAATTAAAAATTCAGTGAATTCATAAGAAAATTGAACGTAATGCAAATAACTTGTAGAATGTAAAAGGTCAAACCTATCTATTCTGATTAAATAACGTTTGCTGCATTTAATTTTTTTCAGGAGCCGTAGGTTGTGGTCCCCAAGAACAGTTTCGTGCTTGTGCAGACATCACGATAGGAGACGATGTAGAACCTTTACCGCCAAGGCCACCGGCAGAAACGCCAACAAAAGCTGGTCCTGGAGAAAAGACGCCGACAGAACCAACTTGGGTGCCCGAATCGAGTGGTTCTTATTGGTTATTCAGTGTTGTTATCGCTGGTACGTGCCTGTTGGTTGTGCTGGCGGCTATGGCATTGCTTTACTCGTATTACTATCACGCTGGCAGAGCCAAAAAGTGGCTTATGGCGGGGCGATTGTTGGCACCTGAAAGCCCACCTGTCGCTCCACCCAGACATAGAAAACACAACACGTCCAATGCACAATTGCAGCTGTAGACGAAAATTTGGTATTTAACGTAGGGTGACCAAAATGCATAAAAAAGAAAAGATTATGTAATTTTATAACAACCGTTCTATGAAAACAATTTCACTGTGTATTTTGATTTGTGGAAAGCAAAATATACAAAAGGTCATCCTGATTTATTGTTATGATATTCTCCAAGTGAAATTTTCGTTTGTTCTGTTTAAAATATTTTCGATCAATTCAGACTTTCTACTACACCGTGTGTGTTTTGTGTACATGAGAGAAATATCTTGTAACATTGTGATGTATGTATGACAGCAAAAGTAGTCTTTGTTTACTTTTAGAATAAAGAGCGTTCACGTTTGCTACACACGCGTACACATCGTATCGTTCTGTGTATATATAAACTGTTTTACCATTAAACGTATTTATTTTTTATAAACACGTGGTTCCTGGCTTATCCATCGTAGTTTAACTGATAATAATCTTGTAAATATATATACAAGCAACTGAATGAAACTATGTGATGGAAAGAATTTTCTAACAGATTGTGCTTCAAGTACATGTAAGAAATTATTGTTTAACCTTGTTATTTTTATGCTATATACCTTCGAGAACTCTGCTTTGAAATAAATAAGGTTTTAAAAAATTCAGTTCTCTTGTAGTAAGTTATTTTTTATTCAGTAACATATTCCTAAAATCTTGATTACTCATCTTTTGAGAAACACCGTTTCCGGTCACATTTGCACTACCGTTAGAAGTAGCGGCTTTAACAGTACGCGGTACCATGGACAGCAATGTTTTAGGCATACCAAATGTAGTTCTGCTTACTGCAGTACCACCTAAAGATTTAACCAAAGTTGTTTCTTCGGTCACTGGATTCTTCTTGCGTTCAGGCGGTTGACTTATAGCCACACTAATAACTTTGTCGTCGACTTTCATTCCATCGGTTGCCAGAAGAGCCTTTCCGGCACTATTTTCATCTTCATATTCAACATAAGCCAGTCCTTTTGAATGACCATTACGGTAAGTAACTATACGGACCTCCTTCAATGTTCCATGAACTTTAAAAATTTCTTCCAGTTCTTCTTTTGTTGTGGTTACCGGAAGTCCTGTTCATTTTGGAAAAAGAAAAATAACTATGTTTTTAATTTAATAAAAAAAAATAATTACTTAAATTTATACTTATACAGCTCAGTTACCTTTAACGAAAAGTTTGTTTTTCTCGAGAGAAACACTGTATTTGAATCCTGATCCTCGTATTCTGTTTGGATCGCATCGTGAAACAAACATTGGTCGTCCTCTTATTGGTGTCCTATCTAATTGCAAAGCTTTTTCTACTGCTTCCTGTGTAAATTAAACAATATACATTTGTACAACTGTATAATGATTTTAGTTTGAATTAAGAAAAAAATGTTTCATACCGCATTGCTTAGCTGCACGTAACAGAATCCTTTACTGCGACCTTTGTAATCCCGTACCATTTTAAATAGTGTAATCGGACCAGCCGCTTCTAAAGCATTTCTGACTTCTTCTTCGGTTGCAGTATAGTCTAAATTACTTATGAAAACTGTGATTTTGTCGTCGACCTCATGTGCATGATCTATTTCCATTTTATCATCTTCCGGCTCTTTAAAACCGGGCGGTGGAGCAACTTTCGGTTTTTGTTCCTTAGTATCACCATCAAGTTTCGTCTCCAAATTCAATTTGCTTTCTTTCGCTTTTGTCTTCATTTGTGTTTCAATTTTTGTAATTTTCGCTGGAGAACTATTTAAATTCTTCCATTTACCAGTATCGTCTGTCTTTCTTTTATGAGCTTTCTTGTTTTGTAACGGAGATGATTCATGATTAGAAGTTTGTTGAGTTTTTTGTCTTTCTTCGGCTACTTTATCTAATTTTTCCTTTGTTCGTGATTCACAAAATTCCATTTGTTCTAGTGAACCTTCGTCCCGTTCAAAATCTAACCAAGAATTTGCTATACTTTCTGGCCAATCTTTTACCGAAGTAAAAGCTTTCTGATATAGCTTTCTTAAATGCTTTGTATCTCCATAACATCTGCACAAAAGAGGTAATATAACTTCAAATTATAAGTTAATCTACACAACACAACAGCATATTAATGCAAAATAATATAAGTAATTACCTTTCTAATGAAATATATTCTAACCAATAAGATGCAGCTGCGGAATGTCCCTGTGACAAAATATCTGCCCACAGTGATCTAGCTTTTTCCATGTTATTGGCATGTATGGCTTCGGTTCTTGCCCAATACTGTAATATAACACAATTTGGGTCTCCTTCTAAACCAAAATATTTCGCCAAATGTTCACAAGCTCTATTAAAAGTATTACGCAATATTTCTATCTGTTTTTCTTCCTCGTTAAAATCTCGATCAATTTTGCGGCGCAAATATTCCAAATACGTTATCCATAAGTTTCGATAATCGTCTGCCATAGAAAATCCAGCCTCTAAACCATTTTCTAACAACGTTTGAATCTCCAAAGTTGGCTTTCCCCATTTCTCATACGCCCTCATCCATTTTTGCCATACTTTTGGACACCATGGAACATTTCTTGAAGCCCTTCGATATACCTGATCCAAGACAGACTCAATTTTTATATTTTCCTCTAAGTATGTAAGATAATCAAGCCAAAGTGACATTTCTAAACTAATGTCACTGATTGCTCTTTCATATAAAACTGTTACTCGTCCTGGATCTCCATTTTGTTTCTCATACAGTAAGTATGCTTTGTATGAATCTAAAAGTTCATCCTCAGCTTGCGAAGAAGCAATTTTTTCTTCAAAGGGCAAACGACCATTTAGTTTTGCAAGTGCTCTTTCATATCCTCCAGCAACAATTTTATCATCAACAATGGCTTCTGCACCATCTCCATGACGCCAGGTTTCATACTCTTCATACGTTTTTTCCATATCTAAAAGAGGACAAGCCAGTTGTCTTTTGAACAAGTTTCCAATACGTTCTAATTGCTCCTTTCTTTCAGCTTGGTTTGAAGGTTCAATCTAAATATTTAAAATTTAAATGTAAGACACAATTTACAAAAGAAATTATGTTTGCGATACTTACCAATGCATATAAAACAGCTTCAAATTCTCTGAATGCTTCCCATATTATCGCACCTTTGATAGTATGTAAGCCAACATCTGTTAATGCTCTTTCAAATAATTGCCGAACATTTCTTGCTGCATCCTTCTCAGTGCCCATATTACCAATACTAAATTGTAGATACTCAAGCCATACTTCTACAGCTGTAATATAAAATTAAATTTATTATATACAAATTAATCTTTTATGACAATTTATGACATCTCGTTCTGACGTTTTTTATGACAATTAATTAATACTAATGATAAGCATGGTACGACTCTTTCTCATGACCTTCAAATAACTGAATACCTAGATACTCATTTAGAATGTTTGATATAAATCAAAAGCAACAGTATTATTTTTATACAATTAGCACTGAAATTTGCCTAGGATCTAATACTTCATCCAAGCTATATTCATATAGAGTTGAGCTTTTCAGGTAGGATTCATTAAATTGATAAAATACAATACTTAGAAACTATTGATACTACTTGAGCAGTACCATAGCCTATCACCAGTTAATATAAACATTCTATTGAAAGTAATGCTTACAAAGGTAATCTTTAACAGCTCGTTCACATAACTTAACTACTTCAGCTTTTTGTTCTGATGTAGTAGCTAGTTTAATTTCATCACGCATCCATGATAACCAGAGTTCAGGACTCAAAGGATATTTGGCACTCATATTTTCTCTGGCAACACGTAATCGTTCCAGTTCACCCATTCTTTGTAATTTGTTAATAAGAGAAATGTGACTCGCATAATCATATGGATTTTGGGCAAGACTGGCTTCCAAAATTTTGACCTCTGCCTCATCAGCATCCTCTTCATCTTCTTCTTCTTCGTCTTCTTCATCTTGATCGTCAATCAATTCATCTGCACTTTCTGCATTTTCATTTTCAATTAATTCTGATTCTTCTTCCTTATTGTTTGCTGCATCTTCATGCAAACTATTATCGTTACTCTTATCACTCGTTGCATCCATGTCTTCCATTTTAATTTGAAATAAACCGTGTAACGATCTAACAAGCTAATGTATATTTACAAAAACCGATAGAGGACGATATACATCAACAACATTGGAACTTTGAAGGTTATGTTTATATGTTTTGTATTATTCTGGCAGATTTCTCTTTGCTACGCATGCGACAGTGATGGTTCGACTTTGAACTAATTCTAGAGACCTCATACAGCAAAATTAAGAAACTCTGGACGAAGATCAGTGGCTACAGATATAACAAAACTAATCATGCCCTTGTTCTCGAGGGTACATGAATACGTGGCTGGGAAATAAGCGCTGTCTGTTCTATTTTAGCATAAAATTATAAGACACTTCATACTGCAGCAGTTTAGACTAAACTTCCGAAAACTTCCATGCTACAAATTGGCTGAAATTTGGGGAATGGGCTTCTTTCTAATAGAAATAATGATTCCGAGAAGGATTTTTGGCGACTCGAGAAAAAATTGTTTATCATTTGGTTGTCACTCCCTATTTTATCGGCGTAGTATTTGAATCTACTGCTATCTACGCTTTCTACAACCTTTCTACCTAACCTAACCTAACCTAATCTAATTATTAAAAAGAAACCCATTCCCAAAATTTCAGCCAATTTGGAGCATGGAGGTTTTTGGAAGTACAGCCTGAAAAATAATTCAGTTAGTTCACAACTCTCACCATTAGATGGCCAAGCATTCTAAAGTCCAGAAAATGAAATTTAAAAAATTTTCGAATGTGACAGTTCAAGTTCAATGCAAAGGCCATTTTCTAATTTTGCCGTGTCTGAAAAACTTTTTGAGTATCAATAAAATGGAAAGCTTCTTTATTTATCGAAAAATCGCAATTTTCTGCTTCGATAGTTTAGCGCTTGACTGTTAGATAGCATCAGCAGTACTTTTTGCAGCCCTTGAGCGTGAAAAAATAAATTCTAAAATGCATGTAAGAATGAAGCTTCCGAAATGCATTTTACTTTCTAAATTACTCTACAATAAACTAGGGTCTTTTGTATCTTTATCATATATCAAATCATTTATCTTCTTATTATCAGAATATATGTATATCTAGTATACTTATCATATACATATTTTAAAATATGTGTTGATATAATTTGGGATTTAGAAATTTAGAATTTGTAAATTTGGGATTTGAGAATTTGGGATTTTTTAATTTAGAATTTGGAAATTTGGGATTTGAGAATTTGGAATTTTTAAATTTGAGATTTGGAAATTTTTGAATTGTGAACTTAGGAATCGTAGATTTTGGAACTGGGGATTTCAGAATTGGTAATTGGGGTTGTAGGAATTGGGGACATAGGAATCATGAATTTGGGAATTGGGGGTTTGAGAATTGGGGATTTAGGAATTGAGGATTTGGGAATTTGGGGCTTGAGAATTTAAGAATTTAGATGTGGGAGATTTGAAAATTTGGGAATTGGGAATTTAGTAATTTAGACACTTGTAAATTTGTAAATATAAAAATTCGATAATTTGAAGATTTGAAAATTTGTGACCTTGAAATTTTCCTAGTTGTAATACAAGGTACATGTATGTATACGTGATATCCTTCATCCCACGTCTTTCACGCTACATGCATTGTCCCAATCCCTATTTTGTAAGAACCAAATAGACCTTGGTCCCCATCAAAGACCCAGAACAATACAGAAGTCAAAAGCCATAATACATAATTTACATAGTTTCCAATTTATCCGTCCGTAACTCATCAATCAGCGCTGTTACGTTTCCTAATCGCGATACAAACGCAAATGACCTACTGATACCTGTTCCGTTTACAATCAGAAATCCAAATTCGAATCTCTCACTGGTTCGTCCAAACCCCATTCTCTTTTCCTGATTTCTTTTCGATCGATCAGGTTTATTATTGTTTGTGAAAATCAGTCATGTGTGATACAATGCAAACAGTCTCAGTTAGTTAATCATGTTATTCTCAGAATCAGAAGAAAAGGGCCAGAAGAAAGGAAAACGGAAGTTCGTCAAGTATTCCAAGAACTGTTTAAACAAGAAGACGCCTTTAAAATATGCTTACAAATATGCTACAGGTAGCCAGGTGAGCCTTGAACGTGCGTTCTCGTCTACAAATAATATTCTTCGAGTTGTAACGACGATATTTACTTTGCACTTGTATCGCAGATTGCGCTCAAAAGATGTTCATTTCTTGTAAAGTAACCTTTACCGCTTGGTGCAAATATTACTTCGATGCTGCTGGCAAAATTAATTGCGGTTATGACGGGGTAAGTATTTTACGTTAAATATTTCTCAAAGAACATTGTATTAATCCAACAAGATTCGTATAAGAAATTTTATCATCAAAATTTTGAGTTTGTGTGTCTGAAAATTTTTACCGAATTAATTTTTGATTGATACAGTTATTAATTGTGATAACTAACAGTAAGTGTTATAGGTAATGAGTTTCAGTAAATTGACAAAGTATTGTTGATCAATTTTATTCTTCCTGGTAGTGAGATACATATTGTGGTAAATATGCTGTTTAGGGTATTTTCAATGACCTTGATCTTGAGAAATTAAGGTTACTTTTTTTAGTGACCTTTAAAAGGATTTAGTAGTGGCTCATTGTGAATTAATATGTTATTGTAGAAGAAGATAAAATGGTACGTATTGTAGTGAAATATTTCATATTGGTGATATTGATGAAAAATGCATATAATATAATATAGTGAAAATAGAATAGTGGAATATACTATATTGAAGCACTCTATGAATGTACCTATATTACATTTACCATATATAACATATATGATTTTTCAAAATTCGCAAAATTACTATGATATATAGTAGAAGAATGTCACATATCGAGGAACATTCACGTGAGAAATCTTCACTATAATTCGAAGATTTTAGATCTTCAAAGGCTTGAGTTATTGAGGTTCAACTGCATTATTAATGAAAAGAGTTTTATTATTTTTTAATGGGAGGAAAAATGTTCGTGTGAATGAAAATTTAAATGTTTTCAAACAGTGCAGTTTAATCAATCGTTAATTTACAAACTGATGAACTAAGCATCGCGCAGAGAGAATTTTAAAAGGAACTGATTAAAATGCGTGAACGTGTGTTTAATGTTAGTAGGAAATCTCGGCTGTTATTGTATCCCGTAGACAAAGAATTCTAAGCAATTTTTATCGTGATAACTACTCACGCGACGTTTTCACGCGACCGTATACAGGATCTCTCTAAAGTCCTACCCCACCTTTATATTTCGGAAACTGCTTTAAATATGAAAAAATGTTTCAGACAAAAATTGTAGGATATCCAGGAGGATATAAGATGGTGGTAATTTTTTAATGGTTTCTTAAATGGAACCCCTCATTTTTATTGCATATTCTTGTAGCTCTCGAGACGTTCTCAAAACACTATGTTTCTTGTGCAAATCATCCCCAAGATGTGAAGCTTCAAAGTTGACGCATAAGTGGCGTAAATCTGATCGTGCAACCTTTGCGTTGTATACCTTGGGTAATGTCGACGGTATGTCAACTTTGAAACTTCATATCTTCAGGCGACTTGTACAAAAAACAAACATAGTGTTTTGAAAATGTTTAGACGAGGACTACGAGAATATGCAATAAAAAATGGAGGGTTCTATTTAAGAAACTGAAGATGTTCACGTAACCTTCAAACGACTACCCAAGATTAAATTGTTGCCACCATTTTATGTCCTCCTTGATATTTTACAACTTTTGTCTAAAACATTTTTCGATATTTACAGTTGTTTGCGAAATATAAAGGTGGGGTTGGTCTTTAGAAAAACCCTGTATAATGTATGTAAAATGGAAATCACATATGTTAATTGATATTTGTGTTCGAAATACAAGGGAAAGGAGGAAACGATAAGAATACGTTGATTTACGACAAACTTACGAAGTTGCTCTGAAAATGATATAGATGCCCTAGAGACATTTCAGTAATTACTTTTTTTGTTTAGAAGTTTCAAATATATTATAAAATAAGAGTATTTTATACAAGAAAAATACTTTATATTCTTTTTTTTAGAAACAGTTAAATATGAAATTTTCACTGCCTACCTGTTTGTCATCAAATTACTGTTTCTTTTAAAATGTAAAATACAAAATTTAAATTGGTTGAAATATACAGGGATTTCAAATTTGTATATTTAGTAATTGGGACACACAGTAATTAATGATATGCAAAGTATAAAATTGAGAAATTAAAAAATTGTTAAATTTGGAAAATTTGGTAATTTCATTACTAAAGTTTTTCAGTTTTTATATTCAGAGATGTCACATTTAGGCATGTGTATGTTAAATTTAAAAATGTTGAATTTTGATATATTAATGATTTAGAAATGTAGAAATTTGATAGTTTAACAATTTAATAATTTGGGATTTTGGTAGTTTAAAAATTAAGAAATTTGACACTGAAAATTTTGAAATTTAACATTGAAGATTTAAAAATATGGAAGCTTGAAAATTTGTAAATTTAGTAAATTTCTAAATTCAGTAAATTGGTAATCTAGAAATTTTGAAATTTAACGATTTTATCAAGTTCCAAATTTCAAATTTTACAAGTTTATGAACTTGGGAGTTTATATAATTAGTAGAGTTATAAGAAACAAGTTTCGACCAGGAACAAGTTTTTATTAGGAACAAGTTATTCTATTTATAAACATGTATATTCCACAAACAATATTCTAATAAACAAAAAACTGTTTTCCTGAAGAGTTTAGCTTTAGCTTTTACAGCTTTATTTATATGCCATTGTTCAATTACTAAAATACTTTCAAACGTTATTGTATCTTTACAATTGCATTAGGCTAACGCCATAAGATTGTATCACTAATGCAAAACGTTAATCGCTAGTCTTAAACGTGAAACAACGTTAAACAACGTCATCTTCACACGATAATAATGGAGATAAGTGAAGCAGAACAGAGAATAAGAAAATTTATAAGTTCCCTTTTGCATTATTTTGCAACATTTATAATTAAATACAAACTTTTGACATTAATTATAGACTGATATTAATTTTACAGTACATTAATTATTGCTAATATCAATCTTTATTCATAAAACATTCATGAAAGTCAGAAGAAAGTTCGAGTAGTTATGTTTGTGATGAGGAAGATTTTTCCTCGTTCACATTTTTTGTCTTTTTTGTGAAGGAGTCATCTGATGTCGTTTATCTTTTCCTGTTTCGTTCAGCGAACAGATAGCAAGTCATCAGTGACACTTCGTCTTGCCTTTGAACTTATAATGAAAATTTCAATCATTTTATATAAACTGATCCATAATTCTTGTTAATGTAGTTAAACTTTTTTTTAGAAAATCCGCTGAAAGTTCCTTTTGCTCCTCGTCTTCGGAAATGCTAATTTCGTCATCTTCGTGCACTTGTTCTACTAGTTTTTTAAGGGTCAACTCTGGTGACCGAATACTCACAGTATGATTTTCAGCGACTCTCACGGAAAATTAATAACCTCCGGCAATCTGTGTTTATCTTATGTTGTTTTAGTCAGGAGAGGCAAGAGTAGTAGATATTTTGTATCCAAAAATGGGGAAAACTACGACTTTGTTTCGCCAAGATTTTAAAGCTAAAGAACATTATCTTGTCATGATTTCTCTTCCAAAATATTCTTTGTATAATTCTTCAGAACGGTAGACACCGATTTTGCAATTTTACCCTTAAAACAGCACGCGAAGGACACATGCCAGTTTTCATAGAAGAAAGTTCACGTGCTATTTTTCCAAGAAAGTACTCTTTACCGCACCGAAGAATTATACAAAGAATATTTTGAAAATAAATCATGACAAAATATTGTTTCTTGGCTTTAAAGTCCTGGCATAACGAAATCGCATTTTTCCACATGTTTGAAAACCAAATATCTACTATCCTTGTCTCGCCTGGCCAATATACGATAAGATGAACAAGGGTCACCGAAGCTAATTTTCCCCCAGAGGCCTCAAAGATCACCAAAAATAATACTCAAAGTATTCGGTCACCATAATTGACCCTGCAGATCGTCGTTAGAAAGATTTCCACCTGTTGTAACTTGTAATAATTCTTCAATATTCTGCGCATTTATTATCCAACCCTTCAGTAGCTGGCTTGACAATTTAGACTCTGGTCCCTCTTCTAGCTTTCAAGCTCTGATTTCTTTGAAATGTTTTAAGTGGAAAAGAATTGATTTTATTCTAACTTCTTAGATATACAATGTATTCGTTTCTTTTCTTTTGTATTAATGTATATATGTATAGCTTTGTTCCGCCTCCAGACTCTTGTTTGGGAGAAGGCTTTCAGCCACCTTACGGTTTTGCATACTTCGCGCGTATGGGTGCTTTTATCCCTATAACTTTTGTTGGAGTGGGAAATTTGAAAATTTGGCAGCTCTTGTTCCCAGTCGTTGACGAAAGGAATCGGACGAAAAAACCCACATCTTTCTAGCACGTCGGGAAGTGCCCAAACCTTTTGATGAGTGAGTGAGTCAGTGGGATTTTATTAGCCGGCCTACCCGCTGAGCAGGGGTTAAAAATAAATATCCCTTGCAAGATTCAATAAGAGATTAAGATATTCACGAATTCGCTTGTTTTATTTTTGAAGAAGAGATAATATCAATAATCAGATTTACTTTTGGTAATAATTGGAATATTGAAAAAACTGTCGTCTAAATTAGGAGATAGTTGTGAAATTTCACAGCCAATTAATTCTTGAAATCTGCCTCGAATAACGTGTAACTATCTCAGAGCTCTTTGATAAATTATATTTTTTGTGCGTTTGTCATAACAGAAAATGTGCAACTTGTCCGGTGAACCAACTATAGACAATGTGACATAAAATTGTCAATGTGAAAATATATCTGATTTGACATCTAAACCTCTGCAGTTTGTTTTGACGTAATTTTTTTGCTGTCAAAATGCACGTGAAATTGTGATTAAGGTGACTTTTGTGGTATTTCTTCAATTTTAATCATCACGAAACCTATCCTAAAACCATTTACAGTATCATATCTACATCCGTGCATTTCATGAAAAAATATTCAGTAGTTTTCGCGTAATGACACGACATACATAAAATTGAACTCAAATTTATACAACAAGATTGATTAGAATTTTACAGTGTAATACTAAAATACTGTTAAGCGTCATACTGTACTAAGTATAGACAGCGGAATAAACCACAATGCTAAAAAAAATACAAAATGGTCACTGATGTCAACGTTTCCTCGTTTCACCGGGGTTTCGTAAGACAGTCGATTACTGTGTTGGTTCAGGAATTTCCGACATACTCATTCAGTTACCAAAAAAAGAAACAGGAATTCTTATGATGTAATTGATTATCCTTTATTAAGAAATATTACTTTCGTATCGATAATAATGACGAATGGTTACGTTGAGAGTTTGATGACTTAATACGAAGGTTAATCACGCATTTATAATATTTTGCTACAATACTGAAGGAGAATTACTTATTCGTGTTATTATAGCGTTGAGCAATACTTTAATCAAATTTTATTCGAAATTTTATTTTATTATTTGAATTAATTATCAATCGTTTATTTGTTGTTTGAATTATTTCTTATTTCAATCATTCGTAATTCAGCTAAAAAATTCTTTATTAGTTATTATTATTTGGGTATTTTAGCATTTGAGATTTTCAGAAATTGGGAATGTGGTAATTTGGGAATTTTTAAATTTGGGCTTTGGGAATTTGGTAATTTGAAAATTTTTTTATGAAATTTAGAAAGTTTAAGATTTGGAGATTTTGAATTCATTTTGGGTATTTGTATGCTTAGGAATTTGGAAATTTAATAACTTGAAGGTTTGGAAATTTGCAGTTCAGGTATTTGAGTGTTTGAGAATTTGTAAATCTAAGAATATTAGAAGATAATTATTTATAAATTTATAAATTTAGGAATTTACAAATTTTGGAATTGGAGAACTTGAAAATATTGTTCTATTAAAAATGTAGAAATGCCCTTAACAATGTTATATTCACAAAATGTAATCAATGAGTAAATCCTGAAGTATTGAAAATATGGCTTGATCATCTAAACACTCCAACGCAAATATTGTCTTCTTTGCTAACATTAAAAGCTATTTATAACAACAATATACAATTACAACACCTATCTGAAATCTATTACATTAACATTTATTTCAGCTCTAATATTAAAATAAAAGTACACATACATATACATTATTGTGCATACTTATCCTACCGTAATAGTCAACGTACCAAAAACAAAAATAAAATTACTAAAACTTCTTAAAAAACTAACGTTACAGTATCAATCAGGAACAAGTAAAATTTTTCTCGCATAAAGCGTACCATCTAAAACAACACATTTGAAATAATAATTGTTATGTCAACTTATCTACCTTTCATCAAATAGAAAAGTATTTAAAAAATAAATGACACATGTACTGATGTACGCAAATATACGCAAAATCTCTTTCATCCCATTAAAATGTAACAAAAATAAAATTATGGCAAAGAAAACATTTGAACTGAAGATTTAATTTTTAAATAAAATTCCATCAGGTAAATCCATCGTTTTATTTTTTAATTCTTCGACAAAGCAGAATCTTATATAAGTTATACAAAAACAGCAGATTCAGCAAATCTAAGAAAACAGTAGTATATCTTCAGCACGGTAGATACTATACGGTAGTCAGCCGTGATTCCGATCGTATGGCGATCAGAATTTTTCTAGACTTATCAATCATGCACACGCGTGCACTGTCGCAATTGCACCGATGTGACATTCGTCCAGAAGGTGACTCATTGGAACCGGGTCTGCAAGATGTGGTGTTGGGGAGAGCCATCGTGCGAAACACGTCAAACCGTGTCTTTTTCTTCCTCCTGCAATCCTCGGACAGGGGTCTGGATCATACGGATGAAGCGTTGAAAGAGGAAGCATCGGGGATGCCCCACTACCATGAATACCTGCCTCGCGATACAAAGCAAGTGACACAAATGCCGGGTGGTCTTTAACTGGATCGTTTTCGCTCGACAAGGTGATCAAAACATTACTTCGCGTAAAATTCACGTGAGTAGAACTCGTCGAAATCTCGGGATTCGAGAAATATATGGTGATTCCCCGTGTGGTTTTCCGTCCGTTGAATCGCAAATAACGATGAGCATCCTCGGTGTATGCAACATCGAGATTTGGTGTGTCTAGCGCTCATCGTTAGAGTCCAAGGTTCGCGCTGGTGATAATTGTGACAGTGATTGGCTTATCGAGCCTGGGAAATTTAGCGAAGTTGTCTTCATACGTTGATGGATCACGGGAACTGAAAACCGGTTGACAAGGTGCATCGAGTCATCGGAGTTTACGCAGCGGGATGCGTTTGACAGGTTATCGGTTCGCTGAGAAAGTCGGACAAAACGCGCGTGAAAAGAAAGCTATTGTGATTTTACGATCAAGGAAAACCATGATCTCTGCTGATTTTCCTTCGAATGTTTTTGCTGCACGTGATACTGCGACGTTCGATCTTTGATAAAGGTTATCGCTTACCGAGGTAAGCATCCAAGTATTTTTCTGACACTTGATCCTTGAAACTTGCGGCCCGAAGCACACTTCGTCAATTAAGTTTATCTCGGTTCATATTGTGGTCTCTGTGTTTCCTATTTGAAAGTTGTCGAGGTTCTTATTTAAAGCTGAACAACTCTTCAGTTCCTTCACACGGACACTTTGGTTATTTAATTTGGTTTGTATGACATAAGTTTTGTATGAAGTATACATGAGTTTCTGAGATATGATTTAAAATATTCTGTTTCTAATAATTTAGAACATATTGTAATGTTTAAAAATTGGGCACCTAATGGGTTTACATGTAACTTTTAAATCATATCATTTTTAAGCTATAGTTTTTAAATCATGGATTTTATGAAGAATTGTTATATACAAAAGTTGCATGGTTTCAAGAAGGATATTAAGTTTTAAGTTATTTTGCACTTGCAGTTGTTTTTGAAGTTTGGAGATCAATTTTGTTTTCGAAATCTAAATAAAATTTTTGGTTAGGTTTATAGTGACAGGTCCAGTGTATATTTGGAATAGTGATTTGATCATAATTTAGTATAATAACAGGAAATTTAAAGAATAATAATTTTGCAAAATTGTAGTTTTGTTAACACCAATGTTATTAAAATTTTCTAGTTATGAAGTTTTTAATTTTTCAATTTGTTAATTTAAAAATTGTTTGCTACATTTTTTGAATTTTTTAATACCAAGTTAATTTTGAAATTCGTAATCTGTTTTCAAATTTTCAAATCTTTAAATCAATAAATTTTTAAATCCCCAAATTGGTAAATTATTAAATTACTAAATTACTAAATAACAAAACATTAAAATTTTCGTATTTTCAAATTATTAAATTGTTAAATTACTAAATTTTTAAATGTCTAAATTGCTGAATTGCTAAATTACTAAGTTTTATAAAACTATATTAAAAATTTTGGAATTAGAAAATTGCTAATTTTTAATTTATCAAATTTTCAAACTCTGATATCGTGAGTGTTAAAAATTTCACAGTTTCGAAATCTTTAAATTTTGAAATTTATTTAAATTAATTTTAAATTTACAAATTATGACATTCACAAAATCCTACATTTTTAAATTGTAAACTTTTCAAGTTTACAAGCAGTAAAATTTAAGAATTGTACGTTACTAAATTCTGAAACTGATATTCCTAAATTGCTAAATTTTCAAATTTTCATTTTGTTAAATTTTGCAATTTTGCAATTTACAAATTCCTGATTTGTTAAATAGAAATTAGCTAAAATTTGACGCAAATTCCCTTATTTCAGTACATGTTACAATTCTGCAAAATTAGTACTTGTAGTCGTAATAATTATTTGTATAATTATATCAAATCAATGTTTCAAAACGTTGTCCTACAAATTCCTACAATACACTCACGTACAATTAAAGTTTACAAAAAAGGAGTAACATATTTATTTTCAACCAAAAATACAATTTGTGCGAATCAGTCAATAATCATTCCAGATGTAAATATCAAGTATTCCACTATTACTTTCCAAGATTTGAAAAAGTATATCAATCATACCAGAACATCTTTAATACTCGATAATAAATAGAAATTTCACTACTATTTATGTCTTGATTATACCACAACGAAACATTCAGCATATTTTTTCGCACAAAATGGTTGAACAACATCTAAAAATTATTTCCAAATATTTATGTACAATTTACTAAAATTCGTACATGTAGTTACAAAATTTAAAAATAATTTAATTTGTTATCACTTGAGTGCCACACGAATTTACAAGGAAATCCCCGTCAGGTCACGCAATAAAATAATAAAAAAAATTTAAATACATTAATAATACGGTTCTGTAAGAAGTAAAAATTACGTAAAAATTTTACGTAATCGAAACAATGAAAATTTTTTAGTTCTATATCATATTTTACATCGTCAGTCACCGGTAGGTGATGCGGTCTGAACGGAAAGTCCAGTGTCAGTCACCGACAACTGACGTGGCATAGAATAATTCGTTATATGTGACCAAATCGTGCAACCATTAATCACCATTAAAATCATGCAAGTCATTCATTAAAAGTTCATTTAGAAGTTGCAAATTCATGTTGCAGGGTACCAGGATGATTAGCATGATCGTCCAGGTGGCGCTGTTGATGCACTTCCTGCAGCTGATCGTCCAAGTAGCCGGTCAATCGCCGTGTCCCAACTATTTCCGGTATATTCAGGACGATTCAACGAATGAAGTGACTGGTTCCATCGAGATACCATCGCCCCCAAAAGGAGTCGCTTTGCACATAAGCGTCAGTTTAAGCATCGCTGTTGCATTGCCCTCGGTAAATGCAGCCTCTACTTTCATTAAATTACTTCTTACTTTATCAAACAGACTATAATAACTCTCAAACAAACATCAAAGTCTCCATTTCTTCGCTGGCTTTCATCATCAGATTTAAACATCGTTTTAATTAAAACGATGATTTAATTTTAAATCTGACTTCAGTTAACAGGATGGTAGTTCGCTGAAAATGGGTGGAACAGAGATTTAACGATAGGACGTTTCTCTATTAAACAAAGTAAAATTTATTGTCGTCCGATCACTGGTAATTGGTTTCCAGAAAATTTGTCAGTATGCGAATGCAGAGAATTTCATGAACGCTCGTTAGTTACGAGAAGTCACCGCAAAATGCAACAGATAAGGTATCTTATCGAAACCGCCAAGTAGAACTGTAATCGTTACTTTTGTGTTTAAATTTTCTCAGAACGCGGGTAATACCATATTCTCTTGCGGAATTAAGGGTTACGTCAAACTTACAACAATGTCTTTTTTATGGATGAGCATTTATTTTCCTCGTTTAGAAAAGATATATCACCGAGAGAAATATGGCCGTCGTGGATATAGGTTATCCTCGATGCGAAAGTTAGCTAAATACGTGGGATTTCCGTATAAAATTTTGATTTCAAGATCGTTGTATTTGTTTGTTACGTTTACATAATTTTTGGTGTATCTTTTGCTATTATTATTTGTACGATTTGGTATTTTGAGTATTCTGTATAAACTTGAAAATTTTTAAGTTTCTAAATTACAAAATTTTTATATTACAAATCTCTGAATTTATTAATCTGGAAATATTGTGTTTCAATTAATTAATTACAATTATCACAAATTTTTTGATTACTAAAAAATGTTATTATAACCGGACTTTAAATTTATGTACAATGTAATTAGTACCAAATTATATGAAGTAAGGAAAGATGAACGTAAAATGTAACAAAGTGTACTTAGAAATTAGGAAATTTCTGAAACTTAAAATTTAACAAATTTTTAGACAAATGGAATTAAATTATCAAATTTTAAAAATTACAAATTTCTAGGCTTTAAATACTTAAATCTTCAGATTTCCAGGATTTTATGAAACTCACCAATTTTTACAAATCTATAAATTACTGAACTTTGTAATTACAAAATTCCCTTTGGAAATATAGAAATATTTGAATTTGAAAATTTGGAAATATTTAAATTCAGGTATTCTGGAATTTAAAGGCTAAGGAATATGGAAAATACGATTTCTGAAATTCAGAAATTTGAGAATTGAAGGATTAAGGAATTTGAAAATCTGCGAATTTAATTGTTGAAAATTTGGAAATTTGAGGATGAAGAATTGAAAGATTTGGGAATTTGGTTATTGAAAATTGGGAAACTTACGGATTTATGGATTTAAAATTTGGAAATTCGAAGATTTAGGAATGTAAAAATCTGACAATTTGGTTATTAAAATTTGAGGATTTGGGAATTTGAAAATGTAAGAATTTAGTTAATGAAAATTTGAAGCAGTTTGAATTCAAAAAGTTTGAATATTGAAAATTTGAAAATTTTAAGATTTACAGATTTTAAATTTGCAGAATTTGATTTCTGAAAAGTTGGAAATATTAAGACGTGGGAATTTAAAATTGTAAGAATTGTTATTGAAAATTTGAGGAGCTAAGAATTTAAAGATCTGAGACTAATTATTAAAAATTTGCAATTTGTAGATTTGAGAATTTATGTCTGACAATTTAATTACTAAAAATTTGCAAATTTGAGGATTTGAAAACGTAAAGTTAACTTGCTAATCTTACAATTACATGAATATATGCTCGCTCCGATTTACGTCTTTTTAAACTTACGTCAGGTAATCTCAAAATAATTAATGAGTATAACATAAGTGAGGGATATGAATATGTCATCTATGCAAGGTCAGAAGAAACTACAGAACATCAATTATTTGAACCTATAGATTATTCAAACCATTATGCTAACCTATCATTCATCTTCGCTATTGTCACCAGTTTTGTTCATCACATGTACAAATCACATGTGCAAAAGATACATGTTTTTTCATTCATGTAGGACAGGGGTCGGCAACCTTTCTGGAGTTAAGAGCCATTTTTTTCCCGATGTGATAAATTATTTTTTTAAAGACCCAAATATAAGTACATACATCGGTATGTATTAGAAAAAATAATATAATATCTGCTGTGAAACATGTATTGATTGTGAAATCAAAACATTCTATTTTGCGTAGTAACAGAACATGTAAGTCAACGTATTAAAGAAAACGGAAACACTTTTTGGTTTTGAGTGTGGCGTCGGTGAGTGTGGAGAGCAAGGTTAGCGAAAGCTAGATTTACATGCATGCGATCTGCCGTGCATTTTGATGTGTGCGCAGGATTATTATATTTGTTTGGCAATTGCAATATTGCAGTTAATTTTTCAATATGTACTATTAAACTACTTAAGAGTCACAAGTATGATTCTACTGAGCCGCAAGTTGCCGACCCCTGATGTAAGATATACAAAAAATAAAAAATTAACAATTCGTTGACATCAACCGTACCGAAATGAAGTTCCAGATTGACGTGCATATACGTCGAACGTAAACTGATTAAATCAACGCAACGTTATTATGTTTCAGAAATATGTTGGTCGACTGGAATTAGCACAATCGAGAGAACAATCGCTTAAAGCAGTGAGGCAGGGCTGGCCCCTGACGTATAAAATCCGTTTTCCTCTTCGACGACCGATTCCTGTCTTAACTGGGTTATGGTTCAATAACCAGTTGATATGTTCCGGTCAACGTGGTATGTACAGTTTGCTATAGAACCTTACTATTCGCTACGAACAACATTGTTACAGAAATCATATCAGTAGTCTCAATATTGCAGTAAATCAGACACGAGACGAAAGAATTGAACGCGCGATTATGATTTATTTAATAAAACAGAAACAAGTTTTATTTTAAAAAAAGTAACATCAAGAACTTTATTAAATAAATAGAATCTAATTTTAAACGAATCGAATCTTTTAAATTATTAAATCAAAAATTTTAATAGAGACGTCTGTAATCTCTGTCTGAGATATTTGACTAAAGTTTTGAAAACGAATTGTTCTGACACTTTTTCTTGATTGACGGAAAATGTAGAATCGAAATTGACAGCTCATTGATGAGCGTTTCTGATAGTTAGTTTTTCAAAGTTTAGACATCGCCAATTTTTAATTTCACACGTTTCCAAAATTTTACCCATAATGTAAATAAAAATGTAAATAATGTTAATTACCAATAATATACTCAATCCATCATTTTAGTACTGTACAATATTTTTCGCGTTTTTAATATCTCGTATCCTTAGTATCCTTACGTATCGTTAATATTTTTAGTATTATTTCGTATCGTTGATATTCTTAATATCTCTCCGCATCGTTAATATCCTTAATATCATTTTGCATCGATAATATCCTTAATATCCTTTCGCATCGTAGATATCCTTAATATCACGTCGCATCGTTAATATCAGTATCCTCAATATATGTTATCTTCAATATTGATCATTTCAAATTTTTGTTGCTGTTAAACACGTCGTTTACCGTGGCAGAAATAGCAGTAATTATACAGGTTGTTTCCTAGTCTTGTAGCCCAATCGAAAAAGAGAAAAATCTACGTGAAACATGGAAAACCTGTTTTCCAATCCTACCAAACATGGAAAATAAAATTCGTTCATATAGAGCTTCAATTACGAAAAATCTTAGTTTGTACATTTTTGAAGTATTTTATAAAACAATTTGTTCATGATAAACAACGTGACAAATGCTTTTCTTTCATTAATTTGAGAATGAACGAATTAGATAAATTAATTTAAATGAACTTATTAAATAAATAGATTTAAATGAACTTATTAAATAAACAGATCTAAGTGAGCTTGTTAAATAAATAAATTCAAATGAACTTACTAAATAAATCAATCTAAATGAACCTATTAATAACTAGATTTAAATGAACTTATTAAATAAATGAATCTAGTAATTAATATCACCAAAATTTGTTATCAGTCATTCTTCACAATATTATTGATATACGTACTAATATACAATACGATAAATTTATATACAAGAAATGACAAATACAACCATTTTTTTATTAACTTTTAGGATTAACGAATGTTATTCAATAAATAAATCTCGTCATTAATATGACAGATGTTTGTTATCAGTTTTCATAACATTACTGTATAATGAAGTAATCTGTGAATCGATAAAAGTTGATGATAAGAACTCATAAAAGTAACAATATGTATACATTGTAAGTAACGAAGATAAACATACTTCAATGATATCAATAATCACATTTACTGATTTATATTTTTTGGCTATAGAATTAACAAAAAATCTGTTCATTTCGTCTGTTCACTAAAACAACATAAACATATATCGTCGGTTATTAATTTTCCGTCAAAGTCATTAAAATTCATACTCAGAGTCACCAGAGTTGACCCTTAAGGACAAGGGCTATATTTTACTATAGGGCTATTTTTCAAAATTTCTATATTTTACTGTTTCAGCAACCGGACCAATCGTGACAACAATCGTTTTGAACCACACACTGTATCCACCAGGGGTGCTGCCCCTTTCCGAGGATCAAGGGAATATGATTCCAAATTACCCTAAGCCAGATACTCAGCCTGTGCAGCCCGTGCAACCTGTGCAGCCCGTACAGCCCGTACAACCTGTTACACCTACACCGACATTTCTCGAACCTTATTCACCACCGAACAGAGTGAACATAGTGCCAACTGATACACCCAGACCACCTCCCAACAAGGATTCTAACAATTTAGAATGTGGACGTGCCAGTAACACAAACAAAATAAATCCTTTAGTTGTTAGAGGTACAAAAACATCCCCCGGACAGTGGCCCTGGCTGGCTGCAATTTTTATCGTCAAATTCGACTTTGAATTCCAATGTGCGGGTTCATTGGTCTCCAATAAACACATCATCACTGGTAAGTCTAATTAATTAACAGTATGTATTAAATAACAGTAGGTCACATCGATTACACTAATCATAAGTTGCTTTTTAACTTATACACCGAATAACTGCTTAATTTTATAACTGTTTAACTTTTTGTATCATTATTTTGAAACAGTGCTTTATTTTTGTTATTCTTTTGAAAGATTATTTTTGTACATTCTTGGAAATTGCTTTATTTTCTTGTGTTTTTTGTAATGCGAAATATAGGAAATGGAGATTTTATTACATCAGATATGGGAAACGAGATCACATAAATGATCCTTATCGTTCATTTCGCTGACATAAACACGTTTGAATTTTTTTTTACTACTTTCAATATGTAGGATAGTAAAGTTCCGATATCTTTGTAAATATGGTTCTTAAGCTTTATTTACATTAATTCGGTCCTTCAGATTTCTCTAAAGAAAAATCTTCTGATAAATTAATGAATATATAAGGTATAGGGGAAATGTTGTATCTAGGGACGAATTTAGGACAATATTTTATTCAAATATCAGCAACGAAGTTTTGCATTTATTTTACCACTAGTAGGTTTGCAGGACTAACATTTGGTCAACTGTAATGTAAATGGCTGTTTTTGGTGGTTTATTTTGTTAATTATCGTAAACAAATTTTTTGTAAAGCTTTTAAATTTAATTTTCTAAAAACTGAAGTCGTATCTAAACAAATTTTATTTTACACGTTAAACTTACTTTTGTACATAAAATCTTGCTCCTTGCATTATCAAAACTGGAACACCGTGTATAATAAGAAACGCATAATTTTAATAGATATTTTTTCATTATTTGTGGAAGAACCCAAAAAATTGTTTACTCTGAAAACAGTCTTGAAAGTCGTATTTTATTAAAAATAGAAAAGAAGCATATCCGAACTGAATCCGTCGATTAATTCAGTAACCTTCGTTTCTTTATTTTCAGGTAGTAAAAAAGTCAATACATAACTACTTAAGAATACAGATAATTTATAGATAGAACGTTCCAACGTTAAACGACCATGATCTTGAAGGTTAAAGTCCTTCTACCGACGTTTTTAGCTTTATCCTTTCATTTTTCAGCCGCACACTGCTTTCAATTAAATGACATGAACCTACCTGTGGGCACCTTGTTGGTGACCTTGGGTCGTTATCGACTTCGAGACTGGAGAGAGCAGGGTTCAGTAAACCGAGAAGTGGCCGAATATAGGCTTCATCCTGATTTTAATCCGAGTGGTAACGCGGATGCTGATCTGGCCGTGCTGACTCTACGGGAAAGGGTGGAATACAGCGTGGCGATTAAACCGATTTGTCTTTGGTCAGGACCTATCAAGCTGGAGAACGTTGTTAGCAAGGTTGGATACGTGGTGGGTTGGGGACGTGATGAATTTGGGAATCCATATGTTCAAGAACCTCGACAGACAAAGGCACCGATAGTATCTCAGGTAAAGTTAGCTTCTGAAAGCTTTATGTACATTGTTAACATTTTATAATAAGCAGAAGTTCGGACACGAAACAGAAAACTGTCAAAAATCTATTGGTAGAAGTTTGATAATAAAGGATTCGAAAATAAAAATATTTTAGACTCGCAGTAGTGTTGCCTTCTCCCCAGTGGTGGGGGTAATTTTTTCACTTATATCAAGGCTTTACTGTAACCCGATATGAACTCGTTAAATATTCTGTCCTAAAATACAATTTAAAATAGCAACTTAAAAATGGAGGTAAATTATTAATACATTTATATATATTTTTTAAACCATGTTATTCTTTTAACAAATTATCTGTTACAAATTTGCTTTCATAATGCAGATGTAAGCATTCATGTATGAGCAAAATCGTTGAAAAACAAATAGTTTCTGAAATATTTTATAAAATATGATATACATATAATTCCAAAAAGGACTGTTTTCACACCTTCAAAGTAGACAATTGTAAGTCAAAATTTACATCAAATATTTGTTTAAATACTGTATGTTGCTAAAAGAACTTCACGTACGCAATATTATTTAATGAAAATTTATTTCTTTTTCTTGGATTTTACTTTGTATGCCTACAGTAATTATTGAACTGCAGATATTTATGCAAACGCATATTTTTCGCATATGTTTTGTATATTTCATATTAACAAAGATTGTTTTTCTATATTTTTTCTATTAATTTTACTTATTTACTCAATCGAATATTAATCAGTGTAATTTTAATTATTTAATATGCGATGACTAAAACGTAAAGTTGTAAATTGTCTCGGTAAATAAGCAGATGGTAATTGAAATAGTACATACAAATACCATTAACGAGAAAAATATTAATTGCCAAGTGTATGAATAAAAATTTGCTTTCGCAAAATTGCAATTACCTAACCATATCGCGAAAATACTGCTCTTTATAAAAAAACTGAATGATATAATTCAGAAATAAGAAAAAACTTTTGGTTCTTAGACTTTGAATGAATTAATAACAATATTCTAAGGAACTTAAGTTACAACACAAACTGCAAATGATAATTTTTAAAATATAATTACAGGAAGTTTGTCTTTGGAGCAACGCAGATTTTGTTTCATTTACCTCAAACCGAACATTCTGTGCTGGTTTAAGAAACGGAAGTGGTCCTTGCAATGGAGACAGCGGAAGTGGTTTTGTAATGTATGATAACAACAAGGATCGCTATTTCCTTCGGGGAGTCGTCTCGAGATCACTTTTGGACGGCAGTACTATGTCCTGCGATCTAAAGCAATACGTCGTCTACGTGGACGTCGCCAAACACTTAGACTGGATAAAAGAGCAGATCTCCACGTAGATTATTGCGTGATTACTGATCTGTAACAATAAATATGCTAGTCGATCAGTCTTGTATAAATTATTTTAATGACACCAGAACCCAGGATAGACTTTAACTTGTAAGATAATTTGTACGATTTGTAGGATTGATCAAAGATATTTTTATCACTTTGTGTACACTCGTCTTAAAATATTTCACATCTTTGTCATATTACGAGTAAATGGAAAGATCAAAGCGCTCACAGTAAGTCTTCCGGTAATGTTAAACATCGTTGTCTTAATTATTTTTCAACAGCGTTTGATTAATCGCTCGTGTAATGCTCTCCGTATCAGTATTTATATCGGTGATCGATTATATGTACAAAAGTTTTATTTATCTGTAAGAATAATGGTGCGTTATGTAATTTAATAACGCTATATTTTATTCGCATGCGTACTATTTATTATTGACATAGTTTTCGTTCATTACATTTTGTAAAATAAATTTAACACATAACTCTATCAAAACGTTTTTTCTCTTCTATTTTAATAATTGTATTGTATATTTCTTTATTTTATTCTCGCACATCTTTCAATAATATTGTACATAGTTTTAGATAGAAATCTGTAGGGAATACTTTGTCACTTACTTTAAGATCGATATAAAATTGTTTATAATAAACGTTTGTACTTTTTCTTACGTTCGTTCGATTTATTGTACAATAAAGTAATCCTGTTAAGTATGAATAAACTATATTTATACAATTCACGAGCTGTACAAATGTCCTTACAAATGATTTTGACGATGTTACGAATAACGATACATCGCGATTAGTAAGAGAACACAATGATACGTATTTCTGTTTATTTGCAATTATACACTCTTACACATAAATCATTTTCTAAAGTGTAAGCGGAACATATAAAATGGAAGAAAATAAGTGTACAACAATACAAACTAGAATGATATGTGTATATTATATATGCGATAAAAGACGGGAAGTATATTCGATTAAAGAGAGACAGTATCGTGGAAAAAATAATTACAAAATGCTAAAATAACATATCTTAATAATAATGATCGATAAGAATATATTTATACGTTAAAAAGCAATCTTACTAAATTGTCTAATTTTAAGCAGTTATAAAATATGTTATGTTGAAAAATGAATTATGAAAGGACAGGTATGGAATGTTATCAGTGAAAATATCTCCTCCTGTATCATAAAATTATGCTCTTTATTGTCCCATTGAAGAAGGTAAGCAAAAATTTTCATCTCCAAAATAGCTCACTAAGAACTTAGTAAGCTCGTATCAGGAATTAAAATGCAGTATTTTGGAAACTGCTCTCTGTTTAGACTTGTTCTGCTTGGAAGTATTGTCGTGCAACTGCTCCTAATACGATTTCTGCACTGAACACACCTACAAATATTGTAAACATGATAAACAAATGCATACAAACACCTGATCTTTTGCATAGGGTAAACTGTACAACGATTGGCACGTTAACCTAAAACTTAATTTCAAGTGGACAAATTTATTAATTGAGTTTTTATGTTACATTAAAATTGATTTATATAGATAAAAGGATAAAATCAGACACTTATAATTACAGATTTTTTATAATGGAATATATTGTAAAAATAATAAAAAATGATAACAAAATTAGCACACTTGAAATAGTGATTCAAACTGAGTGTGCCAATTGATATAAAATAATTATGTAGTAATCTGACAAAGTCTGAAATCTTTAATTAATATATAAAAAAAAAGACACTGCTAAAAAATAAATACACATTTGGAAAAATAATACTAAACATGTAACAGTTGTAAATCATTACCAAAAATAAGTATGCCAGTTAATAAGTTAGTAGAGTTTACCCTATTTTTGTTCTGCTTCAGCGTTTAAAATGTCAATTGGGATATTAAGAAGAAACCACTTACTGATATTTGCACGTAAAACGTCGGATAAAAGATGAAGATCGTTTTCATGAGTGACGATGACATAAGTTAGTTTATTACTATTCAACTCTTGGATCTGTGCAATAGATCTTCGTGTTTTTTCCATCGTTCCACCCGCACTTTCGATTATTTCTGCCATCGCTGGTGGCGAAGGTATTACACTTGGTGTAACATAAAATATTTTACCCTATTCGACGAATAAAATTTATTAATTAAATAATATCGCATTTTTAACACCTTACCTACCGCTTGCAAACGAAATAGATAAGTACCATCGCTTTATAGAACGATAGTAATGAAATAAATTGACTTACACAGTAATCATTAATGATTATAGATCAATTAAATTTTTTTTAGATAATAATTACTGGTATCCAAAAGTCTATTAACAAGTATCTGGTAGATAAGATATTAAGTTAATAGCGTTTAATGTTTACAGTACTTGAAATATTTATTGCATCACTTAATTATTAAACATGTTATTATTCATAACTTTCTTATTATTAGTACTGAGAAAATATTATCGAAGCTTTTATTCGTAGAACATGGTTTTAAGAAATTTCAATAGATGTACATACTTAAAAAATTGATGTTTTTCAGGGCTGTCAAAAAAATATAAAATATAATTATATTATTGTTATTACTTATTAATTGTAATAGTGCATAATTGTCTTCATTTTGTTAGTAAATCAAAACTACAAATTAAATTCATTGTTCAACAATAAAATATTCAAATTCATGGTGAAGCATAACATTATTCTGAGTAATTAAGTAATCTTGTTACATTTTATTATAAACATATAGTTATACATTTCCTTCAAAATTGAACAATATATACATATTAGAAAGATGTGTAGTTCACTATTTTGATTAAAATAAATTTAATACGAATCATATTATGTAAATATGTAAGTTCAGTAAATAAGTAAGTGATGTAATAAATACTGCCAGTACCGTATTTGTGTTTCGTCAACATCTGATAATATTTATGATTAATCGATTAATCCTTTGCAAATACATGTCTGTATAAAATTATCAAAATTGTTCTTATCATGTACAAACAAACAGTGGTTTCTCCTGGATTAATTATGTAATCTGCGTTTCTTAAAGATAATGTCACATAGCATCTTCATAAGTCGATAGAGTGATAAACTTATCGGCGATTTTCACGATGGATACAATGTGAACCAATTATAAATATTTATTAATTATAAGTATTATTGCATGGTATGTTAAAGGGACATATTAATAAATAAAATATTATGACACATAAATAAATCCGGACTGTGTATGAGCGATTGTTCCAAAAAGTATTTTACAATGCAATACACTAGGCCGTGAAATATCATTAATAAATGTTTTTATTAAGTTTTTTCTGTGAAACAAAATATGACAAAACTTTCAAGTATTCCACTGTATATCACTTCGTCATTGCGTGCTTCCAAAACCTCTCATCGAGGTAAATGTTCAGGTATCAGACAGTCTCGTTTGCAAAGGATTAAGCTAAATAATTACTTAAGATAACGATGAAAAATCACCTTAAGTACTGTTCCTCGATTGGGGCTCGCCAGAGCCTTTTCAATATTACAAGCAAAATTCTTTTCGAATTCTGGATTTCCAAGCGTGTAACCGCTTTCATCTAAAAACGTGTTCCTTGCGGAACAATCTAATAACCACTGTAACGTGACAATATATTTACAACGTGATAGACAACACAATAACTTTACAGTTCTCAAAGGTGTTGACATCACGAGATGAGTTGCATCTCTCCAACTGGCTGCCAGCGCACCACCTAACTCCCGAATTCTCTGTTAAATGAACGAATCATGTTATTAAATCGTATTAAACATTTTTATTACGTTGTTTTATGAATTATAGTGTAATAAAATTTTCACGTTCAAGAACTGAACAAGTTAAATCAAACTTTTAAACAAATTTTTTATTTTCTTGGCGATTTTCACTACGCGTTTCAGATGTTTCATGTACTGATTATGATTCTGTAAACCATTTTACACTTAGAGTGGTCATAAATCACTTTCTTGCATACACCTATATTATATCAAGTATAAATCTTTAATAATATATCGCGGATATTTAAATATGTTTAAACTATTATTAAAAATGGAAAAAAATATCAATTTCAGTATTCCATTTCCTCTAACAAATGATTTTGGTATTCAATGGTTTTGGAAATAGTTTGCAATCCAACCAAGTATATTATTAGAATTGGCAACTGCATCTGTGACCTTCACGTCTTTCTTCTACGGAGTATTTATTACAGTTCAACGAGTCATCATTTTCAATCAAAGTAAAACACGTGAGTTTGCCAATTCAATATATTCTTGGACGTTTACCCAAAACCCAGGTTTGCGAGTTCATATATTTTACTATATACCAACATACTGAACGTATGAGTTACCTTCGCATGCTTCCTAGGATTAATACCAGAGAATAATATTCTCGGTTGTTTGTCCGGAGCCGGTGGATCAGGATTGCTCACAACAATTGGTTCATCTAAGCCCAACAAATGTGGATCTTTATTCAGCAACGGGACATCTAACCGTGGCTTCTTATATTTTCGTATCGAATTTGGACCCTGACCAACCTGTTTTACTTTATCGTAAGATTCCTGAGTAATATTTATCGGCATTTTCCATGCACCTAAAAGAGAAATATGATTTTTTAAATACAGTCCTGTCGATGAATTTAAAACGGTAAAGATAAGATCAAAGAAAAAACGAAAATTTTGTTTGAAAATATAATTAAACAAAATATGTTATACCCATTAAAAGAGGTACTAGCGAATAATCCAATCTGAAAGGATTGCTCAAACTGTACTGTTGGTATTTTGGATTTTCGGTTTGATGTAACGCGTTCATTTGCCCGCACAATAAATCCGTCAACCACTGAGCGTTGACAACTCCAGTTTGCCATTCTCGAGCCTTTTTGTATTTTTGACCGTCTGGTCTGAAATATTTATCATCAAATTGGTGGTTAATAATTAATGAGACAATGAATTAACACGTTCCAAATTGTGTGAAGTAAGGGGAAACTTTACATTAAATTAATCAGCGTATATTTTTAACCCACGCATGGCAAAGCCAGGTCAATCAAATATCTAAATTTCTTCAATTTCAAAATTAAAATTTGTAGTCAATTTTAAATTAGTATTTTGATGGTCCGAAATCCGAGGGTTCAATTAAACGGATAATTAACTGCTTTTTCAACATTACACCTGGATTTCAGCTTGCAGACTTATGTGTACTAGAAAAACTAAATTATTTATTTAACATTAAAATAAAGTAATATAAAATTAATCAGATCACGTCTTTGGAGTATTTTGCACAAAAAGGTATAAAGGTGCAATGTTAAAACACTCAATGATTAATGAGATATTTTGTACTGAAATTTGATAAATGAAGAATTCTTCTTGCCAGTTTAGCATTATCTACCTCTCAAGTAGCGTTTATCTTTTTTCCTGAAAACTCAGCGTACAATATGGAACGTGTTATGTAAACGGAAACGAAAAAATTAAAGCATGGTCATAACTAACGTCTCTACCTTCTGCAAACGAGGAGCGTATTGTGCCTGGTGAAGTAATTGGTAACCTTAGCTCCCAGCGCTTCCAGCATATACTTCACTTTCGCGCGTTCCTCCCCTTCAAATCCAGACAACGATACAATTTGTTTCGCGCACGGAAGCTCTGTCAAGCTGAATGGCGTTGGAAAATGCAGCGCGTGCCAAGGTGGTAGTACCTGCTGTTTATTGACAACATCTGACAGCCAGTGTGCGCTGACACAACGTTTCCCTTCGCGTAGTGCCTGCACTACGGTTGGATGTTTCTGCGTGATCGCGAGCACATGGGTAGCCCGCGTGCAATATTGAGGCTCCACTTCTCCGCCATGTCTCTCGATCACTTGCTTCCAAACGGACACGTCGTTTGGACGTTGCACGTCGTATTCGACGATAACAAAGATACAACCTAGCAAAAACAGATCTGGTGGCACTGTAAACACAAATAACGTGTCCCATTATTCGTGAAAGAACAGTAGTTTCTTTCATTCGAGTATTCTATAGGACACTTTACCTACAACATATTTTTTAAGACTGAATGTTAAGATCATCCGAAAGTTTAATCAAGGGAACCGGTCAAAGTGCTTTGCACTAATTTTAATGAAACTTGTACGTAATAAAATATGGCTCGTTTTTAATAGTTAGTTCAAACCGTCAAACATACAAGTTAAGCCTTTATAAATTACAGTTCTGTCTAGTACAATTACAAGTATTCCATAAAACAAAATACGATCTCTCTTATTAAATACTTCAGCTGTATTTGCGGATGGTTAATCTTGTCCCAACTTGTTTGAACGTCTAACTATACAGTTTCATTCAAATCAACACGTAGCATTTGTGACAATACATTTCTAGAATTTGTAATAGTAGTTCTATGTTCTGAAAGACTGAGGTGCAGAGAAGGGGTAAATATTTAAGTAACAGCTTTGAACTGTATAAAAGCGTACGTTTTAGATTTGGATTGTGGCCATAGAACTGAGCCTTAGCTTGAGGCATGACAGGAGCGTACTGCATCTTTATCGGAGCCCCTGGTGGCGCCCCGTTTGCGATGTTTCCCACAGTCCTCCGTTGATAGGCGGCAAGAAGCTGAGGATCCTGGCACGGTGGAGGTGGTGGTCTGTGTTGAGCGGTCATTAATCTTAACTGACCAGCTGCACTACCTTCGGCTGCACTACCTTGCAATCTGTTCGTCAGCATATTCGCTAAGGCAGTTTTCGTTTTTGCGTTAACAACCAATTGTTGATCCGGCGGTATCTGAGCGTTGTTCGGCAATGAAGTCAAAGGTGGTTCTGGCTGTGCGCCTTGCTGCTGTTGCTGTTGTTGTTGTTGCTGCTGCTGCTGTTGTTGTTGCTGTAGATGTTGTAACTGCTGCAACCTGATCTGTTGCTGCTTCTGCATATGTAATTGTGCTATGTGTTGGGGAGTTAAAGGCTGAGTTTGCTGAAACGCTTGGGCGGGTTGACCGGTTTGAGGACCCTGCACGTTTTGTCCGGTTTGTACAATTACTTGGTTAGAAGAGTTGATCGGCGTCAAAGCTGGTGGTTGAACCACTGGATGTACCGGTTTTTGACCAGGTGTTTGAGCAATTTGTGGTCCTATCATTTGCGATCGCGGTTGCTGGACCCACTGCAAACCACCGGGTTGCACGGGTTTCCCCGGGCTCCTTATAACAGCGATATGTGCTCCCGGTTGCGCTTGGCGATTTTGCATCTGTCTTTGAAGCAACAAGTTTCTTTGTTTCTGAATCTTTTGAATAAACTGAGCTCTTTGTTGAGGATCCATTTGCTGCAGTTGTTGATGGGTTTGAGCGTCCAGTTGAATCAACTGTCTTGGCGGTTGCGGCGGCTGCTGTGTCCATTGTCCGCTAGGTCTTTGTGGTCCAATTTGTTGTTGCTGTTGTCGTTGTAATTGTAAATGATATTGTTGTTGCTGCCACTGAGAGTCTCTTTGTACGATAAAACCTTGTTGATTCGGTCCCATTAGTTGCTGATTTTGAGGCTGTTGCTGTAACTGACCGTCTCTTATGACGAATTGTTGTGAACCCTGAGGTGCAGATTGTTGCAGCTGCTGTGAAATTTGTTGAATTTTTTGTTGCTGCTGTTGTTGCTGTTGTAGTAATATGAGCTGCCGCTGTTCGGATGTAAGCTGCTGCGGCGGAGCTGGTTGTTGATTTAACTGATGTGGTTGTGCTCCAATCTGTTGCTGTGCAGGAAGTTGCTGTTGCTGCAAAACTATCTGTTGTTGCTGCTGTGGCGTTAATTGCACTTGTTGTTGAACTAATTGTTGCTGCGGGGTGATTTGTGGTTGTTGCGGTAAATGTTGTTGACTTATTTGTTGTTGTGAAAGTATCGGATGTTGATTTAATTGTTTTTGTTGGGTTAGTAACTGTTGAGGAGATGATATTTGATGTTGAGGTATTTGTGAGTTTATCTGTTGTTGTTGTGGTATTAATGATTGCTGTGTGAGTGGTTGTGGTTGTGTATTTATAAGTTGTTGAGATGCTAATTGTGGAGACTGTTGTTGATTCAAAAGCTGTTGCTGAGTGTATGATTGTTGTTGTAATTGTTGATGTTGTGTAAGTTGTTGTGATAACTGTTGTTGCTGCTGTTGATTCAATTGTTGTTGTTGTAACAGTGAATGTTGTACATTCATCTGTTGTTGTTGTGGTTGCTGTTGAGGAGATAACTCTTGTTGTGGTTGTGGTTGTTGCTGTTGTTGTTGTAACTGTGGTGGTACAGATTTTATTTGAGCAACATTATTTTGTTGAGAAGCTTGTGGTATCCAATTAGTTTGATTAACATTTTGATCAGATACAGAAGATGCAACTGTAGAAGCATTGGATAAACTTGTCGTAGCAATTGGTCGTAGCAGATGTTGCTGTTGTTGTTGGTTATTGACATTATTGGGGCCATTAGTTGGATAAGGAATCGTCGTTACCGGTGCATTAGCAGCATTCAAATTATGTGCAGTATTGGAAGAAACAGGTGGACTTGAAACTGGTTGATTCCATGGCATACGTTGTTTAAGTTGTTCCAACATGGCTTTAGTTCTATCTTGTTCTTCTTGCGCTGCACTATTTTCTGTATCTTCATCCATGAAACCAGTAATAAGGGCTGTAGAACTATTTGGGTATATTAAAAGTCTTGGGTGGTATTCTACTTCATTTACAATTGTTCCTTTTCTACAACATTCTGTCACCCAATCTGGCGTTACAATTTGAATCGGATGCCTTATCGCAGTTTCATATTTCAATCCAGTCGCCTTCCCAGTAATTAAATGTGTACAATACCGATCTAAACGTAATTGACATTTACCACCTTGCAAAGTGATCATCGCCCACAGACTTTTACTGTCTGCACGACTTATCTGAGATACGCATGCTCGTACGTTTGAAAATAATTGTGTATCTTCAGGTGAAAAATAGTGTGGTCTATATTAATAACATTGCTAAGGAAATTAATTGGTTCATATTATAAAAATGGTAATAATATGAAAGCTTAATATTTTTTTGGAAGTAAAAAATATTAATAATTAATTATACAAACAACTTAGTTATATAATTAAAAAAATGTTATTGATAAATTAAAAGTAGTATAGATTAGGATACGGCAAAAGTTTGTTACATTTGACAGAATATAAAATCCAATTCTGCGTAACTGCTGGTATTTCATAGATATCCTTTGCAGCAGATATATCATTTTCCAACGCATCATAGCCTGCTATTAAATGTGTAACAAAATCACTAAAATAATTTGATCTTTCTGCACCTCCTTCTTGTAGTAAATTTAAAATCTGTAAACAATTAAAAACATCCTTGGTCGAGTTATGTTTTTTGTCGGGGAATTACGAGCATGCATTAACATTTTGTGATTAAGGTTTCAAAGGGGTATATATATATGCACATAATTATAATATACGAAATAATTATTTATTTCATTTAATATTATTAAAAAATTATTAAATTCAAATTCTAATATTTAAAAAAATTAACAATTAGTGCAAATAATATTAAATTTTAATCTGTAAGGTATACAGATATACAATTTCCTCGAGAATAAATGCTATAATTTAAATTTTTCAAAACTTTTATATCATCTTTATACAGTAGCTACAGTCTGTTAAATTTGACTCCATTTTATAACCTCTTCCGCGTGTATCGCTATTAATTTAAAATAATCGTAAGCGAGTTATAATTTCCAATAGTCGTATTACAGTAAGGTCAATTATGAAATTAATGACATTATATTAGCGGCAAAAGAAAAACGCGGGAAACGATAAAGTGACATACCTTGGGATCACCTTCGCCGCTGACGTAGTATTTAACATCGGCGAAAAGGGCCCCGTCGAGTTTCAATTCCTCGAGACCGGCCCTTATGTCGCCCATTCTTTGAAAATTATAGACTAAATCACGTTTTCCACATCACAACAAAACAGTGCATTTATTGGAACAGAATTAGAGCACACACAATATTTGATAACAAAACTCAGCCGCGACGCTTTTGTTATTATTATGATCGCAAGGTTATGTAGCTACTTCATAGCTAAACGATTGTACACTGCTCTCGATATATATCGAAAGCTTCGAGTGCGCTCGATTTGAACACAGAAAATGTTCATTTGCAATCGATGATAGAACTTTTACGTTTGTTTTGTTAAAAACGTTTGAAAATATATGAAAATAATCGTCAAATAGCTGTATTTTTGTTATTAAATCTGAAATCGTGGCGTAGTTGACGTAAATTCTAAAGAAATAAATGTCTTTCATGTTTGTTAGTCGTATTTATTTAATTTCTAATCAGTGATTGAGTTATTCAATAATGGCGCGAAATTAATGGTGAATTTCAAAAGCAAAGTATGATAAATATAGTCATTGAAATAAGAATTATTTAATATATAAATTTATACTACGTAATGTCAGTGATTACTGTGATTATATTATGGAATGGATAAATTTTAATATTAACAAATATAGTTAAGGTATTATATGTAAAAGTATCTGGATACAAATCTTATGCAAAAATGTACTCGACAAAATTAACTATTTTGAAGTACTTTCTCTTTTAAATAAAATACCGTGTTATTGTTTCAATATTTTGAGAATATAAAAAGAGACGTAAATAAGTACGACTAATATAGACAATTATAAAATCAAAATTATGAACCTACAAAATTCCTACATTAGTTTTATACGTGATTAATTATAAAATTTTCCCTCATTTGTTTTAATATTATTGACCTTGATATTTTTTAATATAAGTACTCATTAAAAATTTATATATAATTTTATTTAAAAACTAAAGCGTAAAAATATAAATTAATTAATAGTTTCAACAAAATGAAATTAAGAATAATTTTTTTTTGTTTAAGTCGAATTTTTTTCGTTTCTTTTCTCTAAGCTGAATTTAATTATAAAAAGTATGCCATGCAATATTTGTATCAAGATATTAAAATTTTTTTTAATAATATTAAACGTGTTTGTTATATAATTCAAATTGATAAATTTTAGCGAATAATAGTTAATATTTATTATCAGTGAATAATAAAAACATTGTAATAAATGATTGAAGTTGAGCAACTTGGTATTTCAAAATTTCAAATAAAATACAAATTTCATTATTCCATTTAAAATTTTTTTGTTGAATCAACTAAAATGTTTTTCATTTGAAATTAATATGAAATAAGCATTTTATGAGATAAGTATTATGTGTATTTGCATAAATAAAACTGATACGATATTTGAAAACATTGTTTACTTTATTGTATACTCTTTTCATTCGCATAGTAGGTACATATCAGCATCTAAAATGCTCTTCACTGTATATTCCATCGAAATCAACGCATTTCTTGAATTTTCCCTCTCTCTTTCATTCTCTTTCACTCTTTCCGTCCCTTTCATTCGCACTCGCTCTCTATCTCTCTGTCTGTCTCTCGTTTCCTTTCTTCTCTCTCTCTTTCTCTCTGACGTTCTTTCGCTCTTTCTCTCTCTATCACGCACACGATATACAATTCCCTTTCCTATATCTTTTCTTGTCGTCGACATTCGCTCTATGTATATATCTCTCTCTCCCTCTCATTCATAGATAAATAAATTATAGGCTAGTATGTACAAGTTTTCTAAATAGATTTCCTCTCTTATATTAATAGTTCATTTGTCACTTAACAGATTTATTTATCTTGTAAAGACTCTAGAAATATTGAGCTTGGTCTGGTCAGTATACGTTATATAATTCCATTAATTTTTCTCGTTTTTTTTTAATTAAATTATTATTATTATTATGTGTACATGTATGTATGTTTGTTAATTCATTCGTCGAAATTTTTCTTTTCGCATGTTTCTTTTCGTGGTGCAGCTTTTTATAAATGAAAATGATTACGTACAGAAATGAAGGCATGTGGAAGAAGTTGGGATGGGGGATAGACCACGGGTAAATAGGATTCGAGGAATTAAAAATTGCGCCAACCTTAGATCTAAGGAAAATTTGTAAGGTTCTTAAATTAATCTGTCGATATCATACAATTAAAATTCCTCCACCTACATGTACATATTATTATGTGTACGCGTGTCCGTGTAGTCGTGTGATATATGTGTATGTATATAGCTATATATTTCATCGTAACAACAGATTTATAATTTATTTTATTATTTCCTATTTAACAAGTATCAAATGAAGTGATGGCGAGTGTAAAACGACGGCCAGATACCTACGACTGTTTTATAATTAAGAAATAAATGTGACGAACATTCTGTTTTAATCTTTTACATGACAGATGTTATGATTAAAAGATATTGACTTTTGTAACGCAAACGTAGTTATATTTTTAACTTATGATTTATAACTGTATTTTTAATTAATGACTTTGCACACTTTTGTGATACGACGGGTAAATGTAATAAGATCTGTATTCATTTATTTTTGTGACAAATATTTAACATTAGTATCTTTTTATAGTTATACAGTACTTTTAAGGAGAATCGATACATGTTAGTAGATCGAGAAAGAACATAATCTCTGAACAAATGGCTCAAGCACAATTAAGGTCTAATATTCATTCTTTTTAGATTAAATGTTAAATATGTTTAAAACAATGCAATATTATTGGTATCGTTAAGATTGATTTAGTTGGCAAAAATTCTGAGAAAATAAAGGATTTTGTAAACAATCTCACAATCAGTGTTAATTATATCATATCAAATAGATTACGAAACGTAATAAGTGTGACACCACTTGACAATAGAAATAGCACTTAAGGACGTAAAATAGCATTTATCGCATATCAATTTAAAGATTTGATGAAAATCACTGCGTCATTCAATCTTACAGATTAACAATGTCCGCGATAAATATTCAGTTTCTGATCAATTATGTATGAAAATGAAAAGAGAATTTTTGATTATTGTCGCGAATACCGTTTTTGGTTGTACAGTGACGAACACGTATTGTGTTTAGTCAGCACGAGCCATTTTCGCATTCAAGCAGTAAAATTTTCTCGTGTAAACATTTGCATGCAAGTGGTGAGGCTTTCTTCTTCAACAACGTTATTTACTCTAGGGAAACCTATCATGCCAGTGTACAATTCTTTTTTTAGAATATCCCGTATGTCACGGAAAAGTACGAGATATATACATCTCATACTTCTATATGATATACAGAGTGTTCCAAAAAAAGTTATAACCACGAAATGACGTTACGAATTAAATTACCACTTCGAGATATGAACGACTAAAAATTGAATTAAATATTTGCTAATTGACAATACTAAGCTCTATTGATTGCTTGTTTCAACGAAGTAGAGATTTTATGTTGTTGAATTATGTAAAAATTCAGAGATGTGTTAAAACAAATGACAGATGCCATGGAACATTGATTTTGATTGAAGGCTTCGTAATTTTGTGCTAAAACAAAGGGAGTATTTCATTAGGTTATAATACATGATTTAATATACTAATATTAGTATATCATCATATAACCTAATATACTAATATATTATAATATATTATATTGTAATATTACGTTACAATATAGGTAAGTGCGTATCTCTTTTGTTTTTTTCGAATATTATGTTTTAAATCGTGTTTAAAATATTTCTTATATTATTCAAAATGAATGAGATCTGTAGATGTTTGATTTAATTCTGAACACCCTGTATTGTAAGTAGTTCGGAATCTGGTTCAATCTGGTTTCAAACAGTTTATAAATAGCTTGAAAGGAAAGAAACAATATTTTGAATAGATTTAAATTTCAAGGCAAGCGTCAACAAATAAACTGCTATTGTTATTATAAATAATATACTGTTGCGTAATTTATTTCTTGCCATTTTCATCGGATCTCAGTTATAACTTCGTCATGTAAAAGGCAAAGTTTCTAAATCGTTAGCTACATTTGTTTCTTAAATTATGAAACATTTTTAAGTAACTGGCCATCATTGTACGTAGTGTATAAAGATAAGTACACTGTAAAAAAAAGGAGGAAAACGTTCATTCGTTACAGAAATGGTTAACGAGTGGCACGCAATTGGCTAAGGCAGATAATTCAAAAGGATAATCGCAGAAAGATTCGAGAAACCTGACTTTATCGTTAGTAATTAATTATCGTCCGTCCGGTGTACACAGTTACACATTTCGGTAGGTGCTTACTCATTAATTCTAATTATCCCAAGTATAATATCCTCTCAGGCACCTGTGATTATTTACAATGCAACGACGGTATAACTCGAACGGAAATACAAGTTTCGACTAATTGTGGCTCGTTAACGTGGAAAAACAAATCGAGCATTTAAAACAAAATTTGACACGGATACGGGGTCATTTCGAAAATAAAGCTTCCAAATTACAAAAGATTGATTTGTAGAGCTAATATACATAACATACCTATAAAAAACATATACACAGATATTTATTCCTGCTTATGTGTATATGCTTCGTTATAAAATAATATCGACACGTGAAATTTTCTGTGTAATAAAAATGACGCTGCATCCGTTTCGATTAAATCAATTGCGAACAGTTAATTAAGATTGCTCGAATTGAGATTAAAAATCACGTCTTCTTTTCGGTAGGAAAGACATGTTCAGATGAGAAACTTAATACTGCTTTTTTCATTTTATCTATTAAATTGTATCATGGACAAAGTTAAAATGAAGGGTAAATATTGACAAAATGGAACTCAGCCCTAATGACCTAGACCAGGGGTCGGCAACCTGTGGCTCAGTAAAATCATACTTGCAGCTCTTGAATAGTTTAATAGTACATATTGAAAAATTAACTGCAATGTTGCAATTGCCAAACAAATATAATAATCCTGCGCACACATCAAAATGCGCGGCAGATCGCATGCATGTAAACCTAGCTTTAGCTAACCTTGCTCTCCACACTCACCGACGCCACACTCAAAACCAAAAAGTGTTTCCGTTTTCTTTAATACGTTGACTTATATGTTCTGTTACTACGCAAAATAGAATGTTTTGATTTCACAATCAATACATGTTTCACAGCAGATATTATATTATTTTTTCTAATACATACCGATGTATGTACTTATATTTGGCTCTTTAAAAAAATAATTTATCACATCGGGAAAAAAATGGCTCTTAACTCCAGAAAAGTTGCCGATCCCTGATCTAGACCTTGACATTATTAAGACCATGCTCCTGAGTAACGTTTCCCTATAACCATGGCCATTGTTCATTAAACAGTTATTAAATATAAAATATTTGTAAAAATATTTGTAATCTGATAACGAAAAATTTGACGATTTTGGCGGATTAGTATTCGGAGACACACCGGGGGTATACGTATGTATAACGGGTGAACTTATGAATCAATCTTGAATTTCGTATAACCTGAAGAATACTATTCCTAACTGAATTTAACATGTTTTATAATTAAAAATGAATATCAGAGAATGAATACCATGAATTATAAAACATACCAGATTGGGTCAGTTTAGATTAATATCTTTCCAAATATCTTTTTGTTAATAACTTTGTAATAAACGATGAGCGATTAAGTTATAAGACAAAGCTACTCAGGATGTCTCCTTTTGTCAATATTTATCAAAAAATAATACACCTAAAGTTAATTAAACGCAACTATGGAAACACTATATCTGTAATGATTTGCAATCAAGAGGATACTCATACTCAGCCACTTATTGTGCCTATTTGATGCTAAAATAAGTTGATCAATCGTTTAACTCGAAACTGTAGTTTATTTGCGCGTGGACAAAGAGAAACTTTATTGGTGTTTAGGTAAATTGGATCGTACGAATTTTCGGAGAGGGAGAAGTTGTGTGTAACATGAAAATATTAGATCCGTGCACGTAAAATGTGTTCTTTGAAAGAATCGTTACACTTTACATTAAAAAGAAATATCTGTAATTTATTGCACATATTATTCTTGGTAATTTATGTTATGGATTGGGACAATCGAGTGATTTTCGTTTACGCTTTCACATTTATTTGATTTATTCACAGGGTCAGCATGAGTTGTGCGGAATGTGTGGATTATGCTACATCTGAGACTTTGCTGTGTGCGGAAATTCATACAGTAGAGATTTGGAAGAATTGTACTAGTATTTAATTAAAAATTTTTCATTTCCCAAATTTCTTTTCAGTTTTCCAAACTTCTTAATTTTCAAATTTACAAGTTTTTAAATTCAAAAATTTGTAAATGTTCAATTTGCAAATTTTGGAATTGAACAAATTTTTAAATACTTTACAAGTTTTTTATTACAAAAATGCTGAAATATTCGACTTTACAAATTTTTAAATCTCAAAGATATCAAGTTATTAAATTTCTTTACGCTCTACATTGCTAAATTATGCAAATATGTAAGTTTGATAAATTTCAAATTTTAGAATTGTTAAAATCTCAACTTCTGAAATTTCCGAATCTCTGAAGTTCTAAATTTTCAAATTTCCTAATTTAAATGTATCCAAATTCTCAAATTAACAAATCTGCAAATTTTCAAATCCTCGCACTTCTAAATCTTTAAGTTACTATACTACCAAATTTCTAAATCTTCAAATACTAAGATCTCGAAATCCCAAACTAATATTTTTCAATTTCCAAGTTACCAAATTTCCAAATTTCCAAATTGTCAAATTTCAAAATCTTCAAATCACTTGTGAGATATCATACACTCATTTTTCTAAATGTTTGAATGACTAAATTACTAAACTACCAAAATTTCAAATTATCGAACTATCAAATCCCAAAATTCGTAAATTTTCAAATTTGCAAGTTTCTAAGTTATCTAACTCCAAATTTCTAAATTTCCGAATATCCAAATCTTCGAATTTCCAAATCTCCAAATCTCCATATTCCTAAATTGTTAAATTTCCGAATCTCCAAATTTTCAATTTTCCAAATTTCCAAATAAAGTATAAAGTATTTTTTGCAAATAACTTTCGAAATGATAAATCTATACTAAAGGTACTCAAAGAGTTTTTATTTATCTCATTAACCGATTCCCATTTAAATGAGCAAGAATCGTAAAAGAGCGAGTTCGATTTACTTCAATCAATTGTAACTGATGTAACTTCATCGAATAAACATTTTACGTGCACAGATCTAATATAATTGCTTGACCCTTAAAAATAATATAATTGCACTTCTCATACTCTCTCAAGGTTAATATCAAGGTTAGTATGGCTCCACGAACACCTCTTCGTAAAAATTATAATAAATCCTTACAAAGCCTTCACAATATTCTTGCTGCTTTTACAAACGCATGTACATTGTGAAAGTTACAAATTCGAAAACAACAACTGAATAAACAAAAATTCATAACTAAATTATTATTTCAATATGTTGACTAGATCGTTCGTATCTGCACTACGAAAAATAATAAAATTGAACGATGTTAATATGCTAATAATTACATTCAATTGAAAGTGTAAACTGAGAAATTAAATAATTACATCTTCAGTAAACAACATGGTAATGTGCCACAGTAAATATGGCGACTGCGACAATTAACATGTTAGAATACTATTCTTGACACGATCACGCTTTGGAATTATAACTTGAATTAGGATAACATAAAATTAGAATAAGAATCGTAATTTGTACCATACACGCGATATTTCACCGAGATAACATCGTTTAAGCAGAGATGGCCATTCGAAGTCAAGTTTGCCCATTTCGTGCTCATTTTCCGCTATGTCGATAATTGTCGGTAAGAACGATTTCTCAAAAAATAGTAACGTAATAAGAATAATTATTTTTTATATATGTCGGTTTCATGCAGAGATAATTGTATCGTGAAGACAAAAATTAAGTCGACATATGGAGCTGATTATAAATAATACATAACCGAGATTAATGTCGACGATGCAAATAGATAATAACTAAAATATGGTATTAAAATATGATTTAAAATATATACAATACAAATAAACAGTGTTAAAAATAAGTAGACGAAAATGTAGAAAGTTGATTATTTTTATGAACAGATTTCTAACTAAATGATTATTTGTATCAAATTGTTGCAGTGTTAAGATTATTTCTAAAATAAAATCATAATGTTGTATATTATTTGCTATGTACAAAGTATAATTATTCATTCATGTAAATACAAAATAATTATGTATTTTTATTATGAAATTATACCTTGAGAAATTATACTTACCGACAGGTATTGATGTGGAATTCACATAAAACATGAAATACTTTGTGTAAGAATACAAAGTAGAAATGGGTCAGATTTGACTCCGTTCGGCCACTTAATGTATACAGGGTGTCTCCTGAAAAAATGTGAAGGTACATTCTGTAGGTACAACGAAAAGTGTTAGATAAAATTCGCCAATAGGTATTTTGTGACAAAGTTACAAGCAAATACTGTATATTTATATAAATAGCAATCGATTTCTGTAAAAGATCGACTGTATTGTTTTATGTGAATAATTAATATCATTATAATCAATTACACAGTATTTTCAATTTTATATTTTAAACAGTCATTCTCATATGCGAAAGCGAGTTTAATATTAATTTAACATGAAAATTACGCTCCAAAGTTACTGAAAATTAATCGTGATTAGAATGTTTAAGTTCGATATATTTATTATCCAATCATTTCATATAGTTGTTATCCAATAATATTTATTTCTATTTTTTAGTTTTTTTCCAGCTTTCTATTCTAAATAAAATGTATGCTACAGAACAATATAACAAGATAATTTATTATAATTTATAGCGAAATTATAATTGGGTTATACCCAAATTTTTAAGTCTAAGTTAAGAAACTTTAATTTTATTTATAATAACAAAATTAAAAGGATCAAAACGTTATTTATGAAAACGTACGTAATTTTATTGTGTCATAAATTCTACGCGTTTAATGATTAGATTATAAATATATTAAAATTCAATACTTCTATTGCTAAAACTCATTCAATCTATTAAACTCTCTAACACATTTTATTGTTAATTAATACTATGTGAAATCATCTTGCTACACTTTTCTATAAATAAATATCAAGAGGTAAAAGTTAATCTTCTACAATTGTTACTAATATTTGTTCATAACTTTGTAGCAAAATATTTATGGCTTCAATGAATAATTTTTATTTTTGTTTGTACCTACAGTATAAATCACCACACTTTGTCAGGTAAATGTAGGACACCTTGTACAGTCTAGAAATTTTTAGTCGCATTGAACTAATTTTCGGAAGTTGTGTAACACTTCAATAGTGCGACGAGAATCGAACAAATACGAAGTCCACGACAAAACTTAAGAAGATATTGTAAACTGACCGCGAGCTTACGTATAAATTAATTTTAAACGTAACACGGTATATATAATTCCGCTAACGCGTAACATTTAAGAAATATTCGCACCTTCGTTCTTATTAACATAGTACGCGAAACATTACTTTTAGTTTAAGTCTTCGTCTTAGATATGAATATCTAAATACAGGATTAAATCACTATAAACCTTAAATTTGCAAAAGAACTTATATTGTTACTTTTCAGACACGTACAGCTATTTTCTATCTCATTCCTTCGTAAAATCATGCGAATTATGTTTTATTCGATCTAGAGTAAACAATATAAAATTTCAGTAACGTGGGAATGTCCAAACCAACCATGTAGATGGCGGCACAAGCAGAAGAAGACGATTCTTTATGCAGAGGTAAGCTGAAAATGTGTAATGAAATTTTCTTATACGAGATTTCGTTTTTTGGAAATATCGTTTTTAATAATTTAAGTAACTATTTAATTTTGTCACTTGTCATTTGTTTTATAATATCAATATGTACGTAAAATAAGTTATAATTCAAATAATGTTAGCACTGGGCAAATCAGCAGCATTTGTTTCAAAGTGAAGTATACAATATTTTAATTTAGAAATTTAGAAATTTGGAAATCAAAATATCTAGAAAACCATAATCTAGAAATCCAAAAATCTACGAACTTGCAGAGCTACAAATTTCCAAATTGAGAAATCTAAAAAATGATAAATTCTCAAATACAAAACTTCTCAACATTGCACATTTCAATACTCAAAAATTTTCTAAATTACCAATTTACAAATATAGAAGTTTAGGAGTGTTCAAGTTCACTTTTAATCTTGAAATTTTCAAAATTGCAAATTCTTAAATTCCAAAATCATAAATTAATAAAGTCAGTAGAATTTATAAATTATTAAAATTTCAAATGTAGAAACTGAAACTTGCAAGTTCAAAAATCATAAACTCCAAAATTTAGTTGGAATTATTCCAAGATCATCGAATGTATTTCTATTTGATTAGAGAATGATTAGTCATTCTCGAATTCTCTCTTTTAATCATTTGTTTAATTAATCTCTCCTTTAATTCGAAGTCTATATCAGAAGCTTATCCGAATAATATCCAATTCTGATAAACAATTAATCAATGCACCGAGTTTCTCTACATATGTACTATTGCACTGATGTTCTGTCGAAGTAAACAATATTATAATGCGATTATTCAAGCTATACCCAGATATCTCCGTTTGAACTGCAAACAGTACAGAGGCACTAATTACGAAACTTGCGTTAATCATAAAGCCTCAGTATTAAATTTATCAATAAAAATACATATATAAATAAACGTGAACCTATCTCAGTTAAAGGTAATTACTAACGAATAAAATTCAAAATGAACTACAATTTTAATAGGTTACAATATTGTATATATCGAAGAATGCACAATTATTTCAATAATTTTGAAAAAGATTCTACTGCAAAAAAATCCTTATTGAATTGTTTAATTTAAGTAATAAAATCAATCAAGTTAATCGATTAAAGTTAGAAGCGATAATCTACTGATAAGCCAGGTTAGATCACTACGATTTTAATCCGATTAAGGTCATAATAGTATTTGTGAAGCTATCAAACGAAATCTGCAATAAAAGCAAAATATTTTCACCAATGCAAAATAAATCGTTACAGTTTCGCATTTCTATTTCTCTAACTTCGATCTCCAAAATCAATTTCCTCGAAAACGAAATCTCGTACGAAAAAATTTACTTCCACCTTACCTTTGTCAAAGGAAACATCTTCCAGTTCGCTAATGGACCAGATACAGCACATTAACAAATAAAACACAAAGTGTAATCCTTTCGAGAAACGTACGAAGAGTCCCGTACGAAGGTGATGACGAAACGAGACGAAAGGAACGAACAGGTCAGTGATCAAATTGAAGAATAAACCTCGAGAACAAGCACTGGACGTACATAGAGAGAGAGTGCGACTAAAACGTAAAGAGGTGAGGATTTAACGGGCGAACACCTAACGTTAGTCCAGGCTTTAGAAACAAGCGTACACTCCCGCGGAGGTGATACGTTTTGGCCCACGAATCTCGACACAGAAGCTCAGGATCATAATAGAAAAGGAACGATCCCCTCGACTAGAATTACTTCAGGATTACATCATAGTCTCCCTACAGCTGGTCATGCTATCGAAGTCTAACTGTAAGTAAGGACAATCGTTCTCGCAGAAAGCTGCACTGCCGGCTGCTGTCGGCTCGTTACACCAGCCCTCGGGATGCAACGTGCTCGTGAGGTAACACAGTACATCTAGGATCTCGTTAATGCGCTAGGAACCCGGATTCGCGTTTTCGCTGCTTCTTCGTCTGGCCTCGAGTTCCTGAGCGAGCATCGCCACTTCCCAATTATTGTGCCCTTGCCGACGTACTTCACCCTCCTCTTCGTCCTCGCTGTCGGTCCTGCCGCTTGCTCTGTCGTCGAACTCGTCCTCGGATCTACTGCTTTCGCTGTTCGATTCCAGGTTGATCGCCACCTCGTCCTTCCACAGACTGTGCGGCACGATCGAGCTGGGTAACTCCTGGAGCTCCAGCGTCTCCTCCTCGGAGTGCTCCTCCCACGATCTCCTGTTGTGTGAGCCGGACTCGGTGGTGGGCGAGGAACGCTTGTAATGTGGTCGAGTGGTCAGAACCGTGTCCACCGAACCGTCCCTCATGAAAGGATGATCCTCACGATCGTCATCCAGATCTTCCTCCAACGAGGCATCATGCTCTGTGCTATCCCCGAGGGAGTCGTCTCCGTTTCGCGAATCTCGCTGCTCCAATTCCTGTATCCTCGCCTGCAGCTGCGATATTATCTCGTCCCTTTTACGGATCTCCAGTTCTAACGACGTAAACTGCCGCTCGAATTTCGTCTGGATGTCCTCCTGAAATATCGTCGGTACAGGTGAATCGATTGCTCCTTGAGGAACTGATAAACCAACGCACGGTATTGTATAAATTACCTGTTTAAATTATTGCTATGCTTTGGAGAATGTATCGAGTTCAGCGGAAACTTCTATTGTCCGCTGCTACGATAACTTTTACTCGAGTGGAATATATTATATTTCTAATAGATATCGCTATCATCATTCGACTCGTTGGGTTTAGAAAACTTTCAAGTTTGGTACGAAACGATTGGGATATCATTCAGAACTAACCGACTTATCGATAAGTTTCAAGAAATGATCAGACAGTTCTGCCGTCAATTTCTACTTAACTATTACTTGCTCGAAAGTTATAATACCGTGGTTTGACTCGTTCGATTTCAAAAATGTTTAAGTGCGTTTGCGAAACGTTTTTGATATTTTGTAAAACTCGGTTTAAATTATTGCTATGTTGGAGGTTTTTGAAGAATTTATTAAGACGATCAAAAAGTTCTACCGTCATTTACAATTTTTACTTTCACCTCAATTTTAAATGTTCTCTATGAACTTGTTTTACATAATACATCACGAGAAAACTAGACAGAGCGTAATAAAAAATAATAAAGTATATTCGGAGACTTGGATTTATCATGAAATTCGATAAATGGGTACATCGCACGATTGCACAGATCAGAACAAGGTAAAATGGATTATACCTTGATAGCCACAGATTGTTTGTCATTGCTTACAGACTTTCTTGAAGAGATTTATAACTGCTGATGGGAAATGGATAACGTATAATGGTATCAAGAGAAAATGTGCTTACTTTCAACCTGGACAATCATTCTCTCTGTCCCTTTCATCAGGGAAAAATAATGCTTTGAACTTGGTGGGACATTAAAGAACCGATACTGTTATGAACTGCTGCAACCTGGCCACATTTACAGATAAATTGTGCTGTGATCAACCGAATCGATTTGATAAAAAAAAGTTAAAGTGAACTATACAACAGTGATAGATACGAAGGTTGTGTCATAAAAGTTACATTTCACCATGATTACCATTGACATTATATTATTAATATTTCATAGAAAAATAAGACAATGAAATGTCTTATGAATTATATGAATTTTAACTATAATTCGAAGTAATATGTTATTACTCATAATCTCTAGTATCATTTTTTATAAAACATTTTCTATAGAAAAATAGGGCAATCAAATTTTGGGATTTTGATCAAATTCTTAAAACGTTGTGGAAGAAAAAATAAATTTCTCGAATAAAAAAAGGAAATTAAATAAATATTACAAATGTCAAGCTTAAAAAGATAAAATTATACTGGCATTCCAATATCCTTGTGCCCGATTGCGAGATTTACGTTAAAATTATGAAAATATCTTTTAATTTTTTAATTAAATTTAAAGTAAAACGTCAGTCTACTGAAATATTGAGGATTAAAATATTTTTAACCATTTCAGGTCTTCTATGTCATGTCTTGTTATTTAATTCGTTCAATTTATTCGAACATTTCAATTCAACGTATCACTTGGAATACATCTAATTGCAAGTTAAAATGGAAACTTTTACATATTCATAGATCACAATTTATGGCGTTAATTTGAATTTCGTGATTACTGGACGTGAACGTTCGAATTTGCGAACTTGCAAGTTAAGAGGGTTCGGTTATCATCGGTTAGGTTAGGTAAACGAGTAATATATTAGTGATTTGTAAACAGAGGGAATAATATGTAAATAGGACGAAGTTATAAGCGGTTTCAAAGCAAACTTGTTGTGAGTAAGGCTGTTAGAAACTGTCAACTTCGAAGTTGCAAACTTTTCGAAGGAAATTACTTTAAACTAACAGCAAGAGACTTTAAAGTTCTCTTAGCTTTTAAAATTACATTTCGATATCTAGATCTCGTTGAATTCTATAAAAAATTACGTATTTTAATTTTCCTGTTTTGAAAGAATGAACATGCTTCTACTAACAAATCACGGTTGAATTTTTATTTATTATATTAAATAAAGGGTGACATTGAAACCTAATTTGTTAATGTCATTTACTATTTTCAATGTTCAGTATTTAATAATATTCTAGTTCGTAAAATATTTGGAATTTAAGAAATTACTAGTTCATTTACTAGTTTAAAATAATATCAATTAGGAAAATACCAATTTCATTATTAATCTAAAACTACTAATTTAATTACTAATTTATGAAAATTATTCGCGCATTTTGTTGAAATCTTAATACTTGTTTCTTTCTGTGAGTCTTAAAATTCCTCCTTTTTGTAAGAAATGTAGGTAATTTTACAATTATATAGGCCCATTATTCCTTGATATCTATTCAAAATTATAAAGACTGTTAAAACATGTCCACGTAATAATCGATTTCTTTAATTATTCTTTAAATTTCATTGAAGAAAAACGACCATTATTTTTCTTCCATTTGCTTCCAAAAAAATGCTAAAATATTCCACTGCTCAATAGGCAAGGCTGTCAGAATTTCACCCTTTCCCATCAAATTAAAATAGAGCATTTTTTAAATAGAATAGAATTACGCAAAGTTCTGCGAGATTATATTAATAAAGTAACTTTCAGAATAATATATCTTTTTCATTTACGTTTCGTCGAACGCAGTTAACTGATTAACAAAAAATCGATTCGGCGATGAAAGGGTTAAGCTGCCGGCAAAGTGACGGGTAGAAAAGGACTTACCAGACGACCCTTAACGATTTCTCTGATACCAGACACCAGCTCTCCCATGTATTCCTCTTCTCGTGGCCGAGATGATACCATTTGCAGGTTACCTCCGCTGCCCAAAGGACGGAAACTGAGTTTATTGGGCGGTGGCAGTGAGGCCTGCTCCTGGGAATCGGACAACTGAGACCCAAGCGGATAATTTCCCGGGATCTGCTCGGACGGTGGACTTTGCAACGTATACTTGTTAAATGTGACACTTTTCGACAGTTTCGAGTGCCTCGCGGCGTAACCTTCTATAGTTGGTGCTCTCATTAATTTTCGTAATTCGGCAGTGGCCGCTTCGCGGTCCGGCGTGCTTGTGGCCGAAGTCTCCGAGCTTCCGGCACGACTTCCGGCCGACAGCTTTTTCAGAATGCTCTTCAGGTTCCGCCTCTCCAGCGTCTCATTCTCGGGCGATAATTGATCCGATTGCGACGCCGAAGCTCGTCGATGCTGAGGAACAAACATTTCAGAGTGATCGGAAAATTGAAAGCAGAGTAAATGTGTCGAATACGGTATTTTGTTTCAATGATTTTGACATACACGGTCAACTTTAAAGGACAATTTCCTAAATCACTTAATTCTCAAATTTTTCTCAAAGGTATACATGCAATCAAATTTGTCCTTCAGTATATTAACTTTACATCGATTACTTTTTAAAGCAGTTTAAGAAAACAAAGTCATAACAAAAATTAACTTACAAAAGGATTGACTTGACTAACAAAATGGTGAATTTGATCTGTGAAGGGTTAAATTTCATTTGCAGAAATATGAATAATACACATGACTTAATTTGAAGCGTAAAAAAGAATACAATCCACAGAAGGATTAATTTGTATTTGAAAATGGAGAATATGATTCACAAAAATGATTTATGAAAGAATTAATAAAAGAATTAATTCGATAAAATATGTTGAAGCATTACCTCGAAGTGCAAAAAAGAATATAATCCACGAAAAGATTAATTTGGAATGCAGAACCTGCAACCCCATCATTTTCTCCATTTTCGCGAACAATTGCTACTACGATTCGCCGAAAATTTTCCTACCTGATTCAGTTTCTCCAATTTCCTGGCGTACTCGATAGCGCAGGCTTCCGAATGACTTCTGGTTAGATTCCCATCAAACTCGATGTCGGTATTTTCGCCGCAGTCGAGGCTGGAACTTCTAACCGCTCTCTCGAGTTCCGCCAACTTCTGTCTCTCGTTCAATATCTTCAGCTTCTTGACGAAAGGTAGTCCGCAATATTCCGGCGACAGATCATCGACAGACGCGTACATCTTCGTCTGTTGTCTGAGGTGCACCAAACTCTGCTTCAGCTGTAACCTCCTCAAAGGTGGGCTCATCTGAGGTGAGTTCTCTTTGTTCGTTATCGAGGCGTCTTTCAGCATGGCCCACGGTTTCTTCACGTTCGAACAGTTCGTCGATTCCACGTTGGAGCTACTTGTCGATGATTTGACCGTCTGTTCGGCCGAAGCCTGTATCGAGAGTTGCTTCACGGGTTGTTTGGGTATCGGTTTGGGCGAAGATTCCTGCGACTCTTCAGGAATGATGTTCTTCGGAAGCAGAGGTTCTTTGGTGGGTGCTTCTTTGTCCGCCTGAGCCTCCTGCTCGTTCTTCGCCTTCAACAACAGTATTCTCTGGAAGAAAGGCAAGTTTGGGTTCATAGGGTTCTGTGCATCCGGCAATGGCTGCTGCGGCGGCTGTTGCTGCTGTTGTTGTTGCTGCTGCTGCTGCTGCTGCTGTTCCGGAGAATGCACCTGCGTTTCCATCAAATTCCGACGCTCCTCTCGTTCCTCCTTCTCTTTTAATAATTTTAGTCTGGCGAGCAGAGGCAGACCTGCACCGAGAGGCGACACGGGTGGTTCTTGGGTGTTCGATGCGGACGCGTCCTGACCGTTGTCCACCTTCTGCTGTTTCTTCAGTGTCGGTGCCTTCGACGTCAACGGTTGGAGCTCCAGACTCTCTTCCGGCCTGGTGTTTCTTCTGCTTTTTCGCAACACGTTCTTCAAACCCTTCACGTCGCTTTTCAGTTTGTCGACGATTCTTTTGCCCGTGCTGTTGTCGGAGGAATCGTGACCGGGGGATGTAGGCTGGCGAGTTGCTCTTGCCACCTTCTGAGCCTCCATTAACCGCTTCCTACCGAGATTCTGCAGGATTTCCTGGGCTTCTGGGTAGTCCTTCATCGCGGCAAGCACATCCTCGCGAGAAAGGCTGAACAGCTCGGAGTAACCTACAGAACGAACGTCCGCTGTGCGTCTGAAATTGCGAGTTCATTCGTCAGGCTTTAGTATGCAGTTTTGTAGCAACTTCAAGTATCCCGTAAATATTGTGCAGCAAAAATTTGACAAATGATAATCGCGTTAAATACAAGGACAGATGCTACAATTGCTTCGGTGCTAGTTTGTTTTTACACCTTTTGGTGGTAATTCCTTGTTAGTGAATTTGGATAAAGCGTGAATTTTTACATGAGACGATATTAGGAGGCATTAGTTAAAATACATAATGAGGTATTATCACAACATCTATGAATATATCTACAATTATGTAAATAATTCAGAATATGTAAATAATTGAGTCAGAGTGCTATATTTTAAATTTAAATAAAGTATGATATTTTGCATAAAAATGTATTAGGAGGAACAGTGTCTGAAACTAATACTTATTTAGATATTATCAAAATATATGCTCATAATCTAAATAATTTAAAATACCTAAATTGCCATAGAATGCTTAGTATTATTTTTTTTAATTTAGATAAAGCATGAAATTTGCTTTACTGATCAGGATATTAGAATTTGTGTGATGAATAATTTACGAGTTACTTGAAGTCGTTACGTTCTAAGGCTCATTCTATGTATGTATATCTATTCTAGAACTTTTGAAAATATTCTCTTTTATATTAATGGCTGTACGCTTTAAAAATCAGTTTAACAGGGTTTCTCGTTACGGATGTTGGTGATTGATGCTACACTTGTCGCGTCCTTGATGATTGATCGTTTTGCTATTTTTTTCTCGTTTGGTTTTATTAAAACGCTCGTAACGTATTATTTCTCGCAGATGTAACATTAATCTCGTGATTAATAATAAAGGCAAGGCGCTGAATACTAAATGCGTTGATACAAGATTGATTATTTTTTCTTACAAAAATTAAAAAATAGTTGCAAACGTATCATCGTTCTTTCTCGATGATGCAAATAGTAGTTGTTGAATAAAACAGTTTTGACAATGTACATCTTAATCAATATTATTGCAAACATGATTGCGATTAATTATATCTCTTTCTTTCTTCCCTGTACTTTCCTTTGAAAAAAATAACTGTAACTAGTAAGTTACTATAAAGGAGTTCATAAAATTTGCTGTATTTTTGAGTCATTAAATTGTCGACCAAAATTGCAAAATTTTGCTCTATATTTTAGGTGTTCAAAAATATATTCTACAGTTAAAAAAAAGATAGTTATTCAAATATATACGTTTCATTACGTATAGATACGCTTCACAAGAAATCATAATTAATTTGTTCTGCTTAATTATTCAGTTATCGTTGGTAACACTGTCATACTTTAAACTTATACAATTCAATTGAAGTATACATGATAAATTAATGGCAGAATTGAAGAAAAAGGTTGGGAAATCAGAAACCGTAAAATGTATTATAAACAAATAGATTTGACCTGATAAAATATTGAAGCTGCAAACCTATTGAAAAACAAATTCGTAGAAATTTATCTGCGACAGCAGCATTTTAACAATTTGTTAAATCCAGCAATAAAGAATCGAATAAAAATTGACTCGTTTCTACAATACAATTTTCATCATGGCACAAAAATGAATTGCCATCGACGGCAGTCGTTCTTTTGGTTATAAAAGTTATCGATTAACAATCAGCTGAACGATTTTTGAAATGAAATTGTTCAATGTCTTCGTAAATTTCCAAACAGCAAACAATATTTTAAGTACAGTCCGTAGGTGTGGAACAATAAAATAGAAAAGGGAACAAAATGTGAACGGCGTAATATATGTGCCAGGGTTAGAAAATGCGGAAAAGTGAAAAAGAGGACAGAAATGAAACGTGGTTTTATCGATTTCGGTTTTCGCTCCATTGCCGTATTTTCGACGAGCCCAATATTTCAGCCATACGCTTTCTGCGTACAATTTTTCGCAGTTTGAATCCATGCATCAAATAAAAAGATCACAGAACTTGCAGCGGGTTCGTTCGTTGGAAAACAAAACAACGAGCTGAAACCTTTTTGAAAATTTGTTCACTTCGCTAGCATTCGTATTGTTTCATAATATGACACGAGTAATATTTACATTTTTTAACTCTTTAAATATCTAATTTTCGTTTGAATACGGTTGATATTTTTTTGCCTAGTTACAATTTATATTTAAATGAATTTTGAATATAATTTATATTAAATTGAGATAAGAATAATATTTAAATTTTATTCAAATATGCTTGATACTTTTTTGCCAAATTAAAATTTATATTTAAACGAATTTTAAATTCATTTTAAATATGACAAGTAATTTTTATTAAATTGAAAATAAAATTAATTGTACTTTATTTAAATTTAATTGATATTTTGCAAAATCAAGCTCAGATTACAGCGTTTGAGGTAATAATTACTGTACTAATATATTGTGCGACCATTTGATCAAGAAAATATATAAATTAACTTTCTGTAATCATGATTACACATAGTATATAATAGTCCTAATAACGGTTCAAAAATTTTTAATTAACTCATTAACAGTTGAGCAGTAAAATTAAAATGTTATATTAAATTAAATTAAAATGAAATTATTAATTGTATGATTTTCAAAGTCCGAATCGAAGCTTAATATTTCAGTCTTTGTCACATTAATGAGTACAAGTTTTAATTAGGTAGTTCCTGAGTTCATCTACTCATTACAACACAATCAAATTTTGCATTTGTTTATAAAAATCACTTTTTCTAAATGTTCAAGTCTTCGAATTTACAAGTTTTTCTGTCTTCCATATTCCTAGGTTTCTTGGTTCAAAATCCCTAGATACGCAAGTTCGTATATCTCGAAATTCCTAAGTCTCCAAATTTCTATATTTCTATACTTCTAAATTCGTGTGTCTCCAATTCCTATATCCCCAAATTTCAAGCTTTTCATATTTTTATGTCAAAAAATTGTCTTCCAGTTTTTAAATTCCCAAATTCCTACGTACTCAATTTCTAGGTTAAAAAATTCTTTTAACTTCTACTTTCTTGATTTCCAAATTTCTATGACCTTAATTCCTATATCTTTAAATTCGTATATTGAAAAATTTCTATATTTTCCAATTTTTACATCTTCAAATTTCTATACCTCCAAATTTCTATATCTCTAAATTCATATGACCTCAAATTTCTATTTCTCCAAATCTTTATGTCTCCAAATGTCCATGTTCCCTAATTCCTAGATTACAAAATTTTTATATTCTCAAATTTCTATATCTCCAAATTTTTACGTCCCCAAATCACTATATCTCCAAATTCTTACGTTCCCAAATTTCTATATCTCCAAATCTTTATGCCTCCAAATTTCTATGTCCCCTAATTCGTAGATTACCAAATTTCTATACTTCTAAATTTCTATATCCCCAAATCTTTATATCTCCAAATTCTTACGTCTCCAAATCTCTATATCTCCAAATTTTTATGTCCCCAAATTTCTATATCCCCAAATCTCTATATCTCCAAATTCTTACGTCCCCAAATTTATATATTTTCCAATTTTTACATCTTCAAATCTCTATATCTCCAAATGTCTATCTCCCTAAATTCCTATACCTCTAAATCTCTAAACGTCCAAATCCCTATAATCCTATATCCATTTATCTTCAAATCCTCAGATTTTCAAATTCCTATACACCAAATTATTTCTACATTGATAGTACAACCTTGAAAATTCCAGAAATCCCTGAAAGTCTACAATTGGGAAGCCTCTTGTACATGGTTGCGTGTTTTTAGGAAGGGCTGGTTTGCTGTTGACTGTACATGTACAGAATAGTAGAGGGCTATAGTTAGGTGCTTACTTGTTTAATCCGTCGAGGTTTAGGATGCCAATCTCTCCGAAGAAGTCCCCGGCCTTCATGGTAGTTAAAACTCTTCCTGTTTCGCTGATCACTTCTAAAATTCCATCCGCTATTATGAACATCTCTCTTGCTACTTCACCCTTCCGACAGATCGAATCACCGGGTGTAAATATGTAAGCCTTCATTTTCAGAACGAGATCGTGCAAAAATTCTGGTTGACATTCCTGGAAACAAAGAATAAGCATAGATGTGAATGGAAACATTAAAATTGATTATTTTGAGTGCAGAATTTTTTTTTGTCGGATGTTCTGATTTTCGAGAACCTGCAACGGGCGTTTAAATGATAAATTAACGTACACATTAATTCTTCATGTTGATGAAAATTAACGGCAATTTCAAAAAATTTTGTAAGATTTTTTTTTTCTAAAATTTTCTAGTTGAAAAGTTTCATGATTTTTCTTAAAATAATTATTTTCCTATTATTATCTAAATTTATTTTATTTTTTCATTATTTTTATTTATTTCTATTATCTAAAATTTTCTATTATTTCTTATTATTGCTTATTATGTTATTATATATATTAACACTATTGTTTGTTTGAATATGTTTAAATGTCACTATAAATTTAGTTAAAAAATATTTATTTCAAATTGTATTAAGCTAATAGTCTGTCAAGTGCAAAAGGTTAGAACTAGGAAGTTAGTACTGAGCTTCCTGTTACGTCGAAACCTCGAAACCTCTCAGAACAGAAAAAGTTTCGAGTTTCGAGAATTCGAAACCTTGTACAATTTTTGTGATTCGATGCTCTCGAAACGTAGATAAGAAAACTTTGTTAATTTCGTAATTTGGTAATTGGGGAATTTAGAATATTACAAGTGTAGAAGTTTAGAAATGTAGAAATGTAGAAATGTAGAAATGTAGAAATGTAGAAATGTAGAAATGTAGAAATGTAGAAATGTAGAAATGTAGAAATGTAGAAATGTAGAAATGTAGAAATGTAGAAATGTAGAAATGTAGAAATGTAGAAATGTAGAAATGTAGAAATGTAGAAATGTAGAAATGTAGAAATGTAGAAATGTAGAAATGTAGAAATGTAGAAATGTAGAAATGTAGAAACGTAGAAATGTAGAAATGTAAAAATTTGAAGATTTAGAAATTTGCATACATAGAAATTTTTAACATCTAATATAACATCTCGAATAAAATTTTAATCTTCAATTACAAAATCATTCAATTATCAACAATTTAATACTTAATTAATAATTTCGGTCTAAAAATGAACTATTAACTAACCTTAAATTAAGTTGAAACTTGATTTAATAATTTGAAATCCTGATCCGAAGGATTCTTGTTTATAAGATAGAAACATCATTTTTTTTTGTTCGTTGCTAAACGTATTAACGCCTGCTTACTTCTCAGACTAACATATTAGAAAACGTTGACACTGCTTTTGTCACACATGCCACAGCCACGTTTTGTTCGTCTTTGATCAAAGAGTGGTGAATTGAACCGGAGATTCAACGCGCCTATAATTTCCTGTTTCATCGAGCGATTTCTCTTTATTCACGCGATTTACAATAGGCTTCGTTAAAATGCGATCAACGAAACCGTATAGATCCACGGTAAATACACAGTAGACGAGACGGTAATAAAAGAACATTCGAAAATTCGATTTTTATTGAGGCGTACGGTAGCCGCAATTAAAAGTCACATAAATGTATCAATTATAGATGATCGTAATGAAGGGTTGCGGACAAATTTTTTTCCTTTTCGCTGCAAGTGTTTCACCTTGCGAATTTTTTACTCAGTTCAACTTTAGAATATTTGGAAAATGTGGTATCAAATTTTTTACCGATCAATGTCAATTGTAATAAAATAAAGACAAACGATTTTTGGAGTTCGAATAATTTTGAGAATTACTCATTTATGTAGATTTTGGGAGTATGTACCGTAGAATTTTTCAATTCAAAACTGTAGAAAATAGACTTTCAAAATCGTTAATTTACAAATTTAAAGATATACAAACCTATTAATTTACAGATTTATAAATTTTCAGATAAAGTTACAAATTTTAGACCTGAACATACTTTCTTATGGAATAATTCTGGTTTCCGTACCTTTAAAAGGTGACTCGAAAAAGAACAAATATTAAAATGTTACTTTCGTCCTCGCTCTTCGCTATGTCATTGTTTCAACATTAAAAGCCTTCAAAAGTTCCTTTCCGTTGTTTCTCCTATAAACAATTAATTTAACTGAATTTGCAGTATTAAAATTTAAGTTTTAAAAATATATTAAAATTTAATATTAACCCTTTGTCCTATGATTCATTGGTCAGATGCGTCAGTAAGAACTAACTATTCATTGTTACAATATTAAAACGAATAGAGAAAGTTGGAATGTTATTCCTATATTCTATTCAGCGATCGTTGACTATGCAAATTGTAATTGGACTTCAACTTCCAATTGAACCGTATTAAAAATTCGAGTAAAGTGATACTTGAACTGTGAGTGCGTCATAAGTCGGACTCGTCAAAATATGGCATGGGGTTAATAAGATTACCAGTTTGTGAGTCTACGTATTCACCAAAGGAACATTTAACACCAAATGCACACATAATTTAAAAATAAAACAGAAAAATAAAAGAACAAACGATAGAATATTATTATGCACATAAATTCTTTGTCTCGATGAAAATCAACATGGACTTCACGAAAAGCATTTTGATCAATTTTTTAATTTAAAGAGGAGAAAACTAAAAAGGAAAACAAAATTGAAAAATAATCAGAATTATTTCTGATCGATCACAGTAACTAAAGATTTTATAAATCAACCATCTATTTCTTCGTTCGAAGTTTCATTCATTTCATGTAAATTAAAATGTTCCGATTAAAGTGTCATTCGATTTATCGCTGGCGAAACAAAAGCAAAGGAAGCTATCCGCTTTACTTTCCTGTGGATGACAGAATATCTCCGCGCATATTAGCTGCTGCGATCGCATACACAAAGTGGCTGAAATTAGCAATCCTCTTATTGATTCCTTGAAGACGACCTTGTGGCTTCTGCTCTCACACACGATATTGAGATGAAGGTTTCTCAGTGCATACTACCGGATGCTTGGCATAGTCAAAGATACACAGACGCATTCGTGCGTGCTTGTTAACCATAAATAAATATTGGAAAAGTAAGGCTATGACGTAACTCATTCAGTTATCTTACCCTTTCATTCTTTTGTTTTATGCAGAATTTTCTTTTTTATCGTTCATTTTATGTACAGATTACTATCTACTATTGTTTTAGCCCTTTCATGGCGTATTCATATAAAGATATACTAAATATTTGGTGTACCTACATATTGTCATATTGTCACAATTATAGATTATATTTCTATTTAATATCGAAGATATTTTATACAAGTGGAAAATCATAATTTAATTTAAAGAACTGCTTGAGCGTGTCATGACTTTTTTTCCAGAAACAAATAATTTGTGATCGAATGTGTATAATAGTATTTAGAATATATAAAATCATATCAAATTATTATTATTTAAACAAAACAGTTTATGCGTTTGAATGATTAAAAGATGATTGTAGCCATTTAAACACTGTAAATGTTAAAAATTAAAATATTTAGATGTAAAATATTGTTAACACTTAAAAGCTGAATTTTTCAGTTTTTCAGTTAATGGAGTAGCAATTGATTAAAAACTATTTTTACTGTCAAAAATAACTTTAAAATAATACATGATTTTAAGCAGTTTATTAAAAAATGTTTTTCAAGTCAATCAATCGAAACTTACATTTTTGATTAGCAGTGTATAAATAAAAATCGATAAATTCTCGATAATAAATATAGTTAATAATTGTCAATTTATGGATTCTTTATTGACAACTCTATTTTCCCTGGGAATATAAATTTATTTTTTAACTTCACATTTAAAATTAAAAAACTCTTTTGGTTGGAAATACCTTTTACAATTACTGAAGAAAATTATAGTAATTATATAACAAATATGTAATATATATTTACTAACAATGAGATAACAATTATATAATACACATTTAATTGCACACATTTTTGGTCCCTGAAAAAGTGTGTATTTTTTATAATGCATTTTAATACATATTGACGTAGGTATATAATGAATATTATGTATATTTCTTCTTTTATATTTTCTTTGCGCTCTATATTTCAACCTATTATCTCTTCTTTTGTAGTCTTTTACATTCCACTTGTCCGTTTCTTGATTCTCCGACATTTCCTCACTTCTTTATTTCCCATACACAGTTCTCTTCACTCACTTTTTTTTCTTAAAAAATGATTCAAATTTATTGTCTCCTTTTTTCTCTTTCCTTTTTCTTTCTACTCTCTGCCCTTTTATTCGCTTCTTATACAGCTTACTTCAAACATTCTTTAATTATTTTCTTCGTGCTTTCTTTCTTGTGTAGACTTCAGCCGCGTATTCTTTTGCTCTTTTGCGTGCTTCTGTGCTTATATTTTCTATACGTTCACCTATTACTTCTTCTAACATCAACCTTATATATTTTTCTTGTACCTTTTCAATTTCTCTCATTTCCATCGAACCCCATATCTCTGCTCCATACAACAAAATATTTCCAATTAAAGCGTTGAACATCATCATTCTTTCTTTAATATTATCTCCGAATTTTCGTTTACCAATATCCCATGTGTGCGCCATGGCCACCATTGCTCTCTTCGCTGTTTCTTTTGCATGCGTGTTCCATGTTCCACTTTTATCAAAGTAGAATTTAAAATATTCATAATTGTGTACTTCATCTATATCCCTTTCTCCCCATCTCCACTGCCCCTGCTTTCTGAATAAATTCTTTGTGAAAACCAATACTTTTGATTTCTCAAAATTTATGTCCAAATTTTTTATAAGCAAATAATTATGCAATTTTTTCATGAGTCTGCTCAACTCCTGTGATCTTTTCGCAATTAGAACTATACTGTCTTCATTTACGAACGAACGTAATTGTATTTCCCCAACTTTTATACCTTCTATCCTCACTTTTTGCATGTCACTCTCTAGATCTGCGATATACAACGAGAACAGGATTGGGCTCAGAGGACATCCCTGTCTTAAACCGTTGATAGTTTCTGTACCCCTATATGTTGTTCTTATTCTGGTTCGTAAAGTTTGACTTATACCATTTGTTTCCAACATTCTTTCTAGTTCTTTCCTATCTACCGTATCAAACGCTGCGGTGAGTTTTACGAAAAACGCGTAAACTTCGCCACCTGTCCCCTCTAGTTCCATTTGTATTACATAATTCAATATAAATATATTGAATATCGTACCGTTTGCATCCTCGAATGCTGATTGAGTTTTTGGAATTATGCCTTTAGTCTTCAATTCTGTTTCTAATTTCTCTTTCAGACACATCGCATATATTATATACAGACTCTTCATAGTAATGATTCCTTTGAATCTGTTAGTTTCATGCTCACCTCCTTTCCCGTTGATCGGCTCCCACCATATTTCGGGAAATATTCCTCTCCATGTTCTATTGATTATTACTTTTAACTTATTTATATCAACAGTTTCTTCGATGTTCAATTTCGCCATTTGATTCCTTATTTCCTCCTCCGTAATTTCCGTTGCGGTTTCTTCCTTTTTATCTGTACTGAAGTTGTTTTCTAGCTTCTCACTCGTGCGTATTCGCGTCTCCTTTTCCGCGTTTATGTACTCCCAAACGTGATCTTCGTTTTCTATTTGTTCTAGTTTCCTTCGTTCACATTCTTCCTCTACTTGATCGCAGTTTTTTGCTTGATCTTGATTTTCTATTTCTATTATAAGCGGTCGATGACCCTGCACAAATTCTGTACAGTCCACTTGAAAATTCATTGTTTTATCCCGTGCTTTCACGTTTACTATTACGTAATCTATCACTGAATTACCTTGCGCTGTTATATTCGTAAATTCACCCTCCTCACCTTTTACGTTTCCGTTCATTATACTCCATGCATTCTCGTCCACCATTTCTATTAATATGTTACCATTCGTACACTTATTTCTATCTTTCGATTTTCTAGGCTGTTCACTTTCAGGCGATCCCCAAATATTTGTCCCCTTCGTTCCCGTTCTCGCGTTAAAGTCTCCTCCTATTATTACCTTCCTACTTTCCGTAAAACTTACCATATCTTCTAGATGTATCCTCGTTCTGTTCATGTTCTGGGAGTATATCGTTAAAATCCTCCATTCGTCTTTTCCGATAATTGGTCTTCTTTCCTGTATCCCTTCCACCTCTTCGATATCAACTTCGTTTTCTTCTATGTGACACTTTACTCCTGTGAGTATGCCGCCCTTCCCTCTTCCTTTTTGTTCCGGGAATTCTTTAGTTGCGAGTTGATGTTTCCATCTAAATGTTTTTCTTAATGACTTATTGAATTCCATCGCTTGTTTCTCCGTCACCCATGTTTCTACTATTCCTACGATGTCAAACTTGTCTATGTAGTCCCAAAATTTGTGGTCCTTGTTCTTACATCCACTTGCGTTCAAGAAACATATTTTAATTCTTCTCTCTTCTTGACTTTCCTCCTCTTCACTGCCCTCTTCCTCTTCACTGTCCTCCTTCCCTTCACTGTCCTTCTCCTTTACACAGTCCTTTTCTTCACTGTCCTCCTGCTGTTCATTGTCCTTCTCGTTTATACTATCCTCCTTTTCATTGTCCTGCTCCACTTCAATGTCCTCCTCTTCTTCATTGTCCTTCTCCTTTACACTGTCCTCCTCTCCACTCTTCTTCTCTTCTTCACTATCCTCTCTTTCTTCCGTCTTTCCATCTTCAATCGCGTCTATCGAAATCTTTCCTTCCATTCCACGTTGTTGAAATGTTCCCATCTGCCTTTCATCCTCTTCTACTTCCATATCCTCACTTCCTTACCTTATCTGTTCAGCTTATTCTTTCTTTCTTTCAAATATTTTTAACCTTTTGCACTCCTATGTCAAGTGCAAATAATTCAGATAAATAGATTGGTTGAATATTTATATTATCATTTATTTACTGCCTGTAATAAAAGAAAAATATATGTATTTGTTAAATACATTTTGTAAAAGATATTAAGGAGTGCAAAGTTTAACACTACCTCCTCGCTTATCTTCTCTTCGTGTAATCTTCAATATTCTCTTCTTGCTTCTGTATTCGCGTGAGTCAATCTGGGCGGGTAATAACACTATCGTTTTTATCTATCTTTCCGCTATCACACCAGATGCCGCTTTTATCTTCTGCTCTTATTGCAACATGTCGTATTATTGTTTCTTATGATGCATTTCTTTTCAGGAGGACCGTTCTAATTGTAATCACCTCTTTTTTGCAAAGTATTATCTATCCCCCGCTGAATCTGTAATTAGAATCGCTGAAGATTTTGTTTTTTCTTTTAGCTACATCCGTCCCTCAATGTACATGTATAGTATCCGTTCTATGAAAAAAAATCACACAAGAAATATATCTATATGTCTCAGAAACAAATATATTTCATATAGTCCAAACAAATATAATGATATAACTTCATTTTTATTCTGCACAGCACTAATGCGTTTCATCATCGTCGAATAAGTTAATGTATACACTTGTTAAAACTTCTAGGAAAATATATTCTTTGACCGTGTCAATTAAGATTGCATGTAACGAGCAAGTAGTATTATAATTTATAAAAGGAAACTCGTAAGGAAGAGACTCGTAAATTGAGAGACGGGTGTAGTTTTACTTACCTTCTTATCTTCGTATGTTCAGTCTCCCTGTATTTTTCCCAGACTTTTCCTTCTTTCAGAGTGTAAGAATGTTTCACCGCACCTCCTCATGGGAATGGATCGTTAATGAACTTAATGCTTATAACACGTTTCGTGTTATCATAATCGTCACGATCATTACAGATATCGATAAATACTTTTATTCCATCGATAAAGTGTTATCTACGTATTAGATCAGCAATATAAATTCTTATTGTGCTTGGTCTTCTCGCAAAAGAATGGACAATTCTCGCAATGTTTTCAATTCGAGTTTTGCTCATATTGAGTAGAACGTGTTGCACGTAAAATTTATTATCACCACTTTGTTCATCGGCCGTACATAATATTCACTATAAAAACTATAAAGTGCGGCAGCTGATATGTTACCTCAAAGATAATCATAATTCAATGACTATACATTTAATAGATATGCAGAGATAAGCCTCGCATGTAATAGGCAAAAGGCGCGCTAATATGAATGAAAATAGTATTGACAGTGTTCTTTTTTCTAATTAGTGCTAGTGCGAAAAAGGAAAAATGTTTATTACGCTGCGTTTTGTTGTACAATAAATGGCGCTCGCCGAGCACAATGCATAGTTTGCCTGTCTACGTTCACGCTGAATTTATGATATATCGAAGTTTACAAAGTATAGATGTCAAGCCATGAGTTGGCACGTGAAAAGGTTGTGCCAAGAGTATAGAAGAGCTATGGTTCCAATTGGTCAGAATAGAGAAATGGCGGCCTAGTCTCACACGTATTTTTGACAGAACAATTGGCTCGAGACACGCACGCCAATTAGACCAAAAATAATGTCGCAAACGTCTCGAGACTAAATGAGATAGTGCCAATTACGTGATGCAGTTGTTATTGTCATTATTATTCTTATTTGCCGAAATGTAACGCTGGGAGTGTTCATTGTGGCCATAAGCGTAGCTTCTTCTACTTTGGGTCGACCTCGTGCGCCAACTGGTGCGTTGACATCTGTACACTCGCCGCGGTTTGCGAATAACAATGTGACGAGTCATTATTTCAGAATAAAGTTTCATAACGACTCTAACTGCTAATGTCCATTTTTAATGAAAATTTCATTGTAAAACATGTTTCATTGTCGAACGTAAGAACAAGCTAGTGTTACTTAGCGAAGCAAATGTTCATAACATATTAAAGGACATACGTATTATACATTGCACTGTTTTTCATTAAAACAACATTGTTATAACCTCTTTAAACTTACAGCGTAAATAAATTTTATACGTGTTATAAAATAGTATAAAAAAATGATTATAAATACATATGACAAAATATTCAAGATGCTCAAATTACGTGACATCCTACAATGGAATAATCATTTTTTTACATACTATATTTGGCACTGTTATTTGTATACCCTAAAATGTAGGTCACACATGCATTTAATGAAAGAAAAAATAACATGATCATACCTAGATTTAATAAATGTTTACTGACAAGCACGACATAACCTTTTGACCAATTCAATATACACATATAATAATCATTTTTCATCTTAAAACTGTGCGATGTGTCGATTAAAAAATTTGTATAAAACTTTGCATGTGTTTGTCAGATTAATTGTAATTTCCACAGAGTTAAACAAAATTAAGCTATCTAATTTCTCTTGCAACAAACAGCACAGGCTTTATGATCACATTACGAGAGTCATGAACACAATTCGCGACTCATGTCTTCTTTCTTCTTGCATACGTTTCTCCCACTTCCTTCCGTTTCTCCATAAATCGTGCAAGCTGCATGATTATAGCACAGTCCTGGAAATTAGGCTATAGATCCTGTTTCAGATGTGCCTATTCGCTGTTGTGTGTTCTGCAGCGTGAAGAAATACGAGATTACTCCTTAACCCTCTCTTAGTCGCGGGTGTATTTACGAGATACATAACTGACTTTTTGCAAAATAATTTGAAATTTCATGATTCCAGAAAATGGAGGTGTAATGTAGTTCTCGGCAGATGTCTTCCCAAGTCCTTCCTAGAAGTGCAATCGGCAGATTTCTGTTTTACAACTCCTAGCCATTATAAAATTGTCCAATCGGGTTGATACCTTGTTCTATCAGCTGTACGGGTATTAGATTTATTAACCTGTACTGGTTAATAATTCTTGATTTTTCTTAAGAAAACAATACCTTGGAAAAAAGGATTAAAATGAACTCATTCGTATAGATAAATGTGTGGCGGTATGTGGCTCGCAGCGTTGGTAGGAAATAGCATTGATCACTTACAGATGTTTAGAATACGCAATTAAGCCTACCTTAAAGTCTGTAAGTTGGCGAAAGTATTTTACACTTTTTACACGTGCGTAGCTGATTAGGCTATCCTACCATAAACGCTGCCAGCCATGTCTCGTTACAAATTTTTAATTTACGTTTTCCCCTTCCACAAAGCGAAGTGACTTCAGAGAAGGGGTTAACTCCACCCTCGAAGTTTTAAGGGGTAACGCCTTTCCGAAGGCGAAATGTATACAGAATTTCAATAGGATTTCATAGGATATCATAGGATTTCAAACACTTTATTAGAGTTATAATAAAAATATGAAACGCTTTCGATATCACGTACAGGGTGTTTCAGTTTAGTCCATATACCTTAATAGCACATTCTATGAATGAAATAAGAATAAATGTTTGTATGAACATAGGATCTTGAATGCATTATTAAATGTTATTAAAAAATATATGAAAATCGACAATTCTTATGTAATATCGAAGAAGAAAATCGCCCATTATCATTTCGTTGCTCATGATCTTCTAATAAAACATTTAAGAGCCGGTGCTTATATAACATTGTTTTTATCATGCTTATTTGTGGAACATGCTGGTAAACTTTTACGTATAGAACTGAAACACACAGAACGTTGCAACGAAAAATAAAGCAGTCCGATTTTGTGTATAAACTTAAGTTATGGCTAATAAACCCTTACATCTTTTACTTTTTTTGCATCTTATCTTATTTTTAACATCTTTTCTTACTTTGTATATGTTGGTAAAGTTTGGCTATAAAAAACTGGGACACTCTGTATCTTTATGTGCCCATATATCAAATTCATAGTTGATACTTGTATTATAAAACCACCGTGCCGTATTATGTGGACGATTTTAAAACATCGAAAATCTGCCAGGATTTAACGACATGAAAGTATCATAAAATATCACATGTTTATATCAATTTGAGGCTTAAGGTGAAACCAAAATAACTACACAAACGTTTTAGTAATATTTTAAATACAAAATGGTTGTCACTTAGAGCGAACACTGATCGATTTCAGAAGATCTAAAGTGTGAAACAATTTTATGACATAAAGTTATCGTGAAGTAGCTCTTCCACTTCATTAGAACCCCCATGAAAATTTACCATTAATGTACTTATTGTTAGTATAAAATTGTTTAAATCTTGAAGTATAAGATTGTTACATAACACTGTATGTAACACTGTATAAACATTGTAACTTCCAGTGAAGATTGTTACTTCTTGTTCATTTAATAATCGATGAGATTATCGGACAATTAGCCAATACATATTGAGGAAGATTATGAAAGATTTATACAGTCATTTTCATAAAACTTTAAGCTTTAATTTGATGTATCACAAATACTGATTTGCAGTACTATGCCATGAAATTCTGATTCCCCAAGTCCTGACATTTTTGAATTGCTAATTTCTTATGCAACAACCTAATAATTAATAAATCCAAATATTTGTATTATTTTCCTTTCACGATGAAATCGATACTTTCTTCGTTCATTTCTAAACGTTTTGTGTTCATGGACACGCAAAAGTCATACTAGGTCATTACATTGCTTTTGACCTCAGCTTACTATGTAGGCAATATAATTTACAAAAACATCGATTAACTGAAACTCTCGAAAAATGTAGCCTTGAGAAAAAGTTGTTGTTTACCGTCATATTTGTCCCTCCGAAGCAAACAATTTACCCCTTTGACATTTTCATGTATAATTAAAAATAACAGAAATATCACCTCGTAAAGAGTTAGTCGGACACTCTGTACATTGTCACTGAGTGTTTCATTTTTATGTCAAATGGTATCAGCGTATTATAATTAAATGTAACAAAAAAATATGCATATGAATAGAGAGTAGTAAATATTTCAGTATATGTATAATTCTAACGGGTACATAAAAATTACAAATTTTTATTCTGAGTTTTTCTGCTAGAAAGCTGGCATCGGTAATAAGTTGAGTCTATTCATCTCGACTTTCCTGTATTTCACTAAATGCAACATTAAACAAAAATGCGTGGTTTGCTGTTTTAATATATTTGTTGCAGAAAATATTTAATCCAAATTCATCAATATTATGTTTTTGACAACATTTTTGTTATAATATTGTTATTAGTATTTGATATTTTGTCATGAAATATGCTGACATTTAACTGTGCTGAACAGGAGTAAATTTTTAAAGTCTTTATTATACGGTTGCAAATGACTGAAAAATTGTGCGTATCGTTAAAGTGACCACCGTAAAGAGCTGAGAAAGATTGATTGAAAAGTCAAACTGTGTATAACCATCAACCTGTGACTTTTCGAGGCAAACGGACCAAACTGTGAAATCGATTTAACGTGAACTCTATTCAGCTACGAGCAATGACAGATCACGAATTCAATCGCGTCGTGCCAGTCACTGATGCAATTAACCTGGGACGGAGATACAACGTTTACTTTTTAATTTGCTTCTCAATCTCACAGTACACTGTAAACTAAAAGTGCAAAAAGAAGCAATTGACTAGTATTGTATTAATTTCCAGTTTCATCTGATATCTTAAAATTGGTAATACTTACAAATAATTGGAGAACAGAAATTGTCATGGTTGAATATTGTGTCACGTAATGTGAGAAGAGAAAAGTTAATTCTTCTTTTAAAAATGTATTGTATTACGATTTGAAATACAAGGAAAAACTGAATTATCATTCGTGTAACTAGGTTGAAAGCAGTATACATATTCCTATATGTACCAGTATGTATGTCGTATTCGCTTATATGAGTTTAGAAATTGGTGAACTTACTAGTTTTCTTTTTTAAATTTAACGCTTTGAAATATTTAGGTTTCTCGGTTTCTGATGTACCATACTTCCAAATTTTCAAATTTTCAAATTTTCAAGTTTTAAATTTTACAACACTTCCTGATTGCCAAGTTTCCAACATTTCAAATGTCTAAGTTTTCAAATTTCCAAATTCTCAAATTCTCGAACCTTCTAATTTTCAAATTTCCAAATTCTCAAATTCTTAAATTACCAACTCCCCAAATTACCAAATTACTATATTCCTTAATCTCAAAATTCCTGAGTTTCTAAATTCCTAAATTCCTAAATTCCTAAAACCCAAAATCCGAAAAATGTAGAACTAGCGATGGTGCATACTTTGAACAAAGCATTTTTTCCTTTTTTCCAAGGTATTGTTTTCTTAAAAAAAATCAAGAATTATTAACCAGTACAGGTTAATAAATCTAATACCCGTACAGCTGATAGAACAAGGTATCAACCCGATTGGACAATTTTATAATGGCTAGGAGTTGTAAAACAGAAATCTGCCGATTGCACTTCTAGGAAGGACTTGGGAAGACATCTGCCGAGAACTACATTACACCTCCATTTTCTGGAATCATGAAATTTCAAATTATTTTGCAAAAAGTCAGTTATGTATCTCGTAAATACACCCGCGACTAAGAGAGGGTTAAGGAGTAATCTCGTATTTCTTCACGCTGCAGAACACACAACAGCGAATAGGCACATCTGAAACAGGATCTATAGCCTAATTTCCAGGACTGTGCTATAATCATGCAGCTTGCACGATTTATGGAGAAACGGAAGGAAGTGGGAGAAACGTATGCAAGAAGAAAGAAGACATGAGTCGCGAATTGTGTTCATGACTCTCGTAATGTGATCATAAAGCCTGTGCTGTTTGTTGCAAGAGAAATTAGATAGCTTAATTTTGTTTAACTCTGTGGAAATTACAATTAATCTGACAAACACATGCAAAGTTTTATACAAATTTTTTAATCGACACATCGCACAGTTTTAAGATGAAAAATGATTATTATATGTGTATATTGAATTGGTCAAAAGGTTATGTCGTGCTTGTCAGTAAACATTTATTAAATCTAGGTATGATCATGTTATTTTTTCTTTCATTAAATGCATGTGTGACCTACATTTTTGGGTATACAAATAACAGTGCCAAATATAGTATGTAAAAAAATGATTGCTCCATTGCAGGGTGTCACGTAATTTGAGCATCTTGAATATTTTGTCATATGTATTTATAATCATTTTTTTATACTATTTTATAACACGTATAAAATTTATTTACGCTGTAAGTTTAAAGAGGTTATAACAATGTTGTTTTAATGAAAAACAGTGCAATGTATAATACGTATGTCCTTTAATATGTTATGAACATTTGCTTCGCTAAGTAACACTAGCTTGTTCTTACGTTCGACAATGAAACATGATTTACAATGAAATTTTCATTAAAAATGGACATTAGCAGTTAGAGTCGTTATGAAACTTTATTCTGAAATAATGACTCGTCACATTGTTATTCGCAACCCGCGGCGAGTGTACAGATGTCAACGCACCAGTTGGCGCACGAGGTCGACCCAAAGTAGAATAAGCTACGCTTATGCCCACAATGAACACTCCCAGCGTTACATTTCGGCAAATAAGAATAATAATGACAATAACAACTGCATCACGTAATTGGCACTATTTCATTTAGTCTCGAGACGTTTGCGACATTATTTTTGGTCTAATTGGTGTGCTTACCAATTGGAGCCGTAGCTCTTCTCAACACCTGGGTCAGCCTCTTTGCCAATTCGTGGGTTGATATCGGTAGGTTAATAATACTAGGTAATATAAAAGGAACGTGAAATACGAATAAGCGAACGTATACGTTTGCATTATATTTCGTGATCATCTTTCCTATAATAAAACGTATCCGCCATTGAAAATTGATATCGCAGATAATTCATGCCTTACATTTCTATCTTGCAATATCTAAAATAACCATTATGTGTTCGTACATTTATCGATGACATAATTGACATATAAATCAGTAGTAGATATTTATATATTTTTTTTTTAATTATGTTTGGATAAGAAATGTAAACATTTTTTCGCCGCAGCAATTCTTTCCTATTTATTCACGTGCAGCAGCTGCATCATGAAATTTGATATAAGAGAAGTGATAAAAGCGGTAGAATTTCGAAGATAAAATGAAATTTTCATATCTCATTTCGTGCATTCACTTGCCAGCGTTTTATCGGGGCACATTATACAAAATTTCGTGGAAATCCTGTGCCACAGAAAATGTAGTCGGTCTTTCTCGCGAGAAAATTCTGCATTTTTCGTGTTTCGTAGATTTTATTTTACATGTTTAGTGCGTTTGGGAAATCTTGAAAGAGGTACCGAAAATGGGGTAAAGTTGCGTACGATATGATCCCACCTACTGCATAATTTTTATTTTTATTTGAAAGAGCCGAATCTCTTTTATTGTACCTTCTAGGATGCAAAAGAATACGCGTTTCGAAAGGTGTATCTTCGGAATTTTTGGAACACAATTTTTCCACGTTCAAAGTTTTCAGGATTTTCTTTCAGTTTTAGGTTTCTTGAATTTCAGGAGTTTAAAACTCTGAGACTTTGGAATTTTGCAATTTCTGAATATTGAAGAAACTTTTGAAATCTTGGATTTCAGAATATTTCAGTTTTGGAATTTTTGAATTGTTGAACCTTAGAACTTTAAACATTGTAGTTCTGGAATATTAGAATCCTGAAATTTGGAAATTTGGAAGATTGGTATTTTGGAAGTTTTGAAATTTGAAAATTTGAAATTTGGAAATGTGAAAATTTAAAAGTTTGAGAACTTGAAATTTGGAAATTTAAAAATTTGGAAATATGAAAATTTGGAAATGTGAGTTTAGAAAACAGAAATTTAATAATCCAAAAATGTCAGAACGTGGAGAATCAGAAGTTTGGGAATTTAGAAAATTTATAAACTAACATTTAAAAACTTGAATACTTAGAAATTTGGAAAATATAAAAATTTGTGAATCAACAGAACAGAAAAATTATCAAGCTTACATGTATCATTATTTAAAGAAACTCTACACTCAAGTGTATAACTTGAAATTTTACACATAATGTAATGTTGAATTAGATTCTAACATAGAATGATTGATTGACCAAAATCAGCTGTAAATGCTTTAAGGGTTTCGAGAATTCATGCTTGAATATACCGAATTGAATTGAAATTACTACTGATGAATATCGATAAGGTCCACGGATTGCTTCATATTTCAGTATCGATCTTGTCTACGGTGAAATGCCATTCCGGCCAGGTAAATGCTTTGAGATGAACATCGAGAGTAATTGGTTTTCATGAAGGGGATGTACACGACTGTTCTAAGAAATCGAAGCTTAATTAACTTTTTATTAAAGTCTTGTCTCCGTTAATGCAATTCCCGATTCCGTTTGTTTCGATGCATTAAAATGAAAATTATTTTCTATCGAACTGCTTTGTGCAGATACGAGACAGGGTAGAAATATGAGATATTTAGGTTTTTATTTATATGCAGTATTTATATCTTTGAAAATGATTGCGAATTATATATTATGGAGATAATAACGTTCTTGTATAATGATCGTTGTTCATTAACGTTTTTATAGTTAATTAGTTACGAGATAATTTATTTTCGTTTTTATAGTTAAGAGATAATTTATTCGCGTGTACTTTTCTATTCATATGGATAAACACGTTAGAGTGAAAAAATGTGAAAAATACAAAATAAATACAATTTATTTTAATCAAATAAATACCACCGTAAAATGTGGATTTACAACCCTAGTGAATATATAAATAGCCAATTATTGGGAGTATTTAAATTTCGAATTTTATTTATTAAATGAATAAATCTTGTCATTAATATCACAATCGTTTATTATCAGTTTTCATAGCATTGTTGTATGAACTAATTTATAAATCGATGAAAGTTGATGATAAGGAGTCATAAAAGTATTATATACATACATTGTAACGGACATAAACATACTTCAATGATATCAATAATCACATTTACTGATTTATATCTGTTGGCTATAGAATTAACAAAAAATCTGTTGATTTTGTCATTTTGTACGTTAGAAACAAACTTTTCTACAAATACTTGAAAAATATTCAAATTCAATTTTCTCAAAAATGAAACTGCATAAGAACAAATTTTATCTATATTTTTTTCTTGGATTTTCACGTACAATTATGGTGTTTTTGGTTGCACCACCATTTTGGAAATACCCTGTATAAATTGCGCTATAGTTCACGTATGGGTGTGTATCGACCAGTTCGACGCATTGTCAGTTCGGAGGCGAGAAATGGAAGGGAAGAAAGGAAGTAAAAGGAGAACAAAGAGGTATGAGATGTACGTCTTCATGAAGCTGAAATATCCTCTTATTTCGCCTCCTTTCTGTGATCGAACGAGCTATATCGTCGAAGCGATCTGCGAGAGGCTGCTAATGTATCTTTCATTATCGAATTTCTAAGCCATCGAAAATGATTTTCTAGTCGATTTTACGGACATTTTAAACGAAAATGGTCTTTTCGATTCATATCTGATAGAAAAAGTCATCAGAGTACTTTGTTATACTTATTTTAGAAGAACACCTTCCAATTATTGTAGTAAATAATAAAAATACTAAATGTTTCGGATATTAATTATTTTCGTGATTCAAGTATATAAAAGTGGGCAATGTAAACTAATCATGTGAATCAAGTCTTATACAGAGTAATTCACTTAATCATATGTTATCTAAAATAATCACCCAGTTCAAATAGTTATTTTAAACCAAAATGAGTTTCTGTTATCGATAATGATTGATAACGGCCAAAAATATTTTAATCATTCACTATAATCAAAGCAATTAAAGATTAGATGAATATATCGAATAGGCCACTTCAATGACCTTGATCTCGACAATTATTACAGAAATCAGTCTCCTGAATAAATTTTCTAAATGACTAGTCGTTCATTGTTTGTTATAAAGTTATTAAGAAAAAAAGCTTATCAAATATGTTTGTTTTATAAAACTGTGATTTTTAATTTAGTTTTGAAGAACAGTACAGCGACGACGTTCCTACAAAATTCGGTCTTAAAAATGATGAATTTAATATCTTTAGTAAAAGCATTTTAGTTCTTACTGAGGACTCTTATTCCATCAAAATAAAATTTATTTGGAGAACTATGGCCTTTTGGTGCTGACTAAAATTCCTTCAAAGTAAAACAGATGAAGGACTAAGGACTCTGAGTCCTCACTAAAGGCTCATAGTCTTCCACAATAAAATTTAGCTACAGGATTAAGGTTCTTTAGTACTAACTAAAAGCTCCTAGTCTTCCAAAGTAAAATTTAAAGTCTTTTAACACTGACAAAAGGTTCTTACTCTTCTAAAGTAAAATTTAGCTACAGGAATACGTTTTAGTACTGACTGAGGCTCTTGGCCCTCCAAACTAAAATTTAGCCGAAGGACTATTATTAAAATAAGACATATCAACTAACTGTTATTTTGTACATGTGGTTAGAGAGGGCTCACCTGAAAGATGGTGACCTTCTTCAGCACCGACAAATTCACGTGCAGGGCCAGCTCGGTCTTCAGCTTGTCCGGAAGTAGTCCCAGGGCTGTGTTGATGTCACCGCCACCCTGTATCCTTCCTCGAGACCAGCTGTAGTCGTACCACCTGAGCACACGTCTCTTCATCCCTCCTGGTACTTTATGATGTCTCATGTAAGTCTTGGCACCGTCTAGAAGTCTCTCGAATTCCAGACGATTCGCGTTTCGATTGGTGATCACGTTGCCCACCTGGCCAACGATGGTGGCGAATATGAAGACACCGATCAGGTAGCTGACTATCGTGAAGACGTACCTACGGATCAGTAAGCGAGAAAAAGAGCCAATTAGTTCAAGGAGGATGTGATCAGTGGCCTCGGTTCATGGACGAGCGGCCCCCGCCGGAGCCTTTCTCCTCTTTCTCTCTTTATATTTCCCTGCTTTCTTATGCCTTTCGTTCTTTGCTTCTTACTTGCCTCCGCCTCATCTTTCTCTCCTTCTCCCTTTCTTTCCTTCGTTTCTGCTTCCTCGTGTGCAGCCTCTCCTTCCTCTCAGCTTACTCCAACGATTACACACCGCTTCGTTCTCTGTTCGTTCGTTCGTGATATACATTCGCTCTTGCTCGACTCAGAAAAATATACGGTCCACGATTTTTCGTGACATCAGGAAATAATTTCGTACCCGATATACAGGAATTTGTTAAACCTAACTACTGACGATGATTACCATCGACATTATGCGGAGAAACCGAGCATGCTAACCTTGACTAAGGAGAACGTTCATTTTTATGCCATCATGATAACATATTCTGCGGAAGATATAGAACCATTTTGGACCCAGATACAAGACCATATATTATACCGTGTAAGTCCAAGATATAGGACCGTGTTTTATTACAGAGTTGCAATGAAAATTTTAAAATCATGATTGGGTTTTTGATCGATCGATTATAATTATTAAGGTTTGTAAGTGATATACGTATAAAGTGTACATCGTTCGTAAATTGAATTTATTACTAATCGAATTTCATTTCTTTCACTTTTCTCGCTGAACAATCAAGAAATACAGAACTAAATAAATCTATGCTGATATCATCTGGTAGGATTAAAACAAAACACATGGGGTGCCTCAATTAAATCGTCAAAAATATTGATCATACTCTGATGTTTCAATAATCATATGTAAATAGTCGGACATCTTCTACTGACTTACTATTTAACTATTTGCACATGTATGTATACATCTAATAATCAATTTGGTAAAATAAATGTTAATTATTTATTTACACGTTCTTGTAAAAGTTAATTATCTTCTACACGTGGTTGTAAAAATACGTGACGCCTTCTGCGAACGCAGCTTCATCGGTAAATAAATTGTGGATTTAGTGGGTGTTGTACAAGTACCAATTCCGAAAACTACTCTTGGTATATAATCTGGTGGATTGAGGGTTTGTTCTCGTTGAATATGGTCTGTGTGTAACAGCTGATGGTGAAGAATTCTTCACACAAGTGGATAACTGATTGCTACCGCTGCTGAAATTCCTTCCGTACTTGTCTTTAGATTTTTTACAACTGACCTCTGGAGGCGGATATCAGAGGTTAAAACTGACCTAGATCTTCCTGAACCTCGGTGCAGTGTTTTAACTGGTCACAGAAAAATGTTCATGAAGTTTCGTAAATAATGAAAAATAGTGAAACGGTATTTTATGACTCAGATATTCTCCCGTGTTGTTTTCAAAGGATTACAGTACTTCTGGCAAGATTACATATGAAATAAATTTCTGCTGTTTCTCGTAATGACGTCATCGCGATTTTTCGGACAATTGAAACATTTCCCATTGACTGTGCGTGTTAATGTGAAACTGACATTCTTCTACGAAAAAGCGATAATCTTTTTGTCGAGAGGCCTGTGAAGAAACTTTGGGATAATATCAGTACAAGAAATATCGTGTTATTCGTACAGCGTAATTTATTACCAGAAAAGATTCTTTAAATATGTATATCTATGATCCGTGTTCATTAGAATGTTTCTTCCATTTAATGAGCCCCAGTGTATGACCTTTGCTGATACATTCAAAAGACTATACATTTCTAATACGTTATTGAAGATGTATTTTACGTTATCGTAAAAAATAAAATTTATTTATACCGTGAAACTATTCATGAGTTTGATTACGTAAATAATTTTGCAATACGGAATGTGTTGTAAGTTTTTTGTTCTTGTCAAAAAATGTTGTGGACAATTTTTTGCGTTGCACAGTAATGTATTTATATAATGTATTTACATGTAACAACTTGAACGTTGACCGCTTCAAATGCTTGCACACGTCGCGTTTCGAATATAATTTTATTTTTATTTTATGCGTGTCGTCAGAAGATACAAAAGTGGGTATATTAACGAAGGTATTCGATCGAAGTCTAGATATATCTGCTAGTCAGAAGGCATTCATAGTACGCTGTCAGTACCAAGATGTCACTCGAACAGGTAATCAATATTTTATTTGTACAATCAACATTGCATCTTCACTGCGTTTCATCTCTCTAATTTTTAATACAGTCGAGCCTCTATTTATGTTCTTTTCGACCAATGCTTTTCCTGATCTACACTTTTTATTCTACCTCTAAAAACGAAAACACTTTGCTAACAAATTTTTGCTAAACTCCGGAACGTCTAAACCACTTTGGGTCTCGTTAAAAAGAAACTTGTAACCCCAGTGATTTTGATAAGACTTTGCACAATTAGACCTCATACATAAAATTTAAAGTAGCAATTGTATATAGAACAATTATAATACACCATTAACTTTGTAAAGATCATTCATAACAAAATATTAAAATTTCCGAAAATTGGGGTAGAGTCAGTTTATAGAAAAATTTATTTTTTCCATAAATGTGAAGGTCTAAAAAACAGTTTAATTTTTGTTTGAAAAATTACCTTCCCTCCTTTACGATTAGGCAGTTGCATAGCAAACTCGGATAAAAGGATTATTAGCTGAGGTTTTTTTGATAGTAAAAAATATTATTGTAAAATAAAGCTGTTATTTGAAAGGTTACCTTGAATGTTATAAAACCTAGACTGGAATCTACATGCATTTAATACGTGTTTAGTCTTTCAGAAAAGTTACAAGTGTATACTTCTTACAATAGTATTGTATACTTTCATACAATATCATAATTGAAATGTGAAGTCACGTTTTAGTGTAAAGTCACAAAAGTGAAGTGTTCAAAATCGATTCAAAATTGATTTCAAATGTGTATAAAAAATCGTGCAGGAAAATAACAAAGCTTGAATACAGTGTCACCGTAACTAATATCTATAGTACAATCGGCGTTGTTGAATCGATTTCATTTGTACTATTAAAAACAGAGAATTGTTCAAAGTGTCTTGATTTTACAGAGATTCAAAGAAGCGGCGAGTGCGTTCAAAGCACTTCTTACGCCCCCAACGGAAGACGAATATACGCAGTGTTACGGACTATTCAAACAAGCAACGGTGGGCGACGTTAATCGCGGTGGGCATCAATAAATATTTAAAAAAATGAATATAATATACAGGATGGTGCATCAAATTCGCTCCTATAAAATTTGAAGTATACGTTGCAGGAAACAGTTGTTATAACGCATATTTACAGATAGATTTCAAAGTCAACTTTGTTATTTTAAATAGTAAAACATAAATTTTACTATTTACTATACATACATTTTTCATTCATCTTGATTTCTGAATAAAACTTAACAGAATTTGAGAATTGGGGATTTGGGAATTTGAAATTCTGAAAATTCGAAAATTGTGAATTGAAAAGTTTGGTAATCTGGAAATTGAGAAATTTAGTAGAATGGAAATTTGACACTACGAATTTTAGAATAAGTATTGAAATGTCTTTCAAATAATTGCGACATATTTAATTTCTTCGAAAGCCTTTGGAAGAGAATAATTGTAGAATCGTTTTGAGTCTCTATAGGTTTCATGCCGTTCAATTTTTGGACAGAAATGTGATTCTAATGTAATTGGAAAGAAATATACTATGTATATGTCAACCCACGAGTTGAAGCGTGAAGAGGCTGATTCAGGCTGAAGATCTACAGCTACAATTGGTTAGAATAGAAAAATGGACACCTAAACTCACACATAGTGTTTACAAGAGCACATATCAAAATCGTTATACTATTCCTAAATCCTATATCCCTATATTATAGTAATTCCTATATCCCTGAGTTTTCATATTCTTGAGTTCCCATATCTCCAAATTGTTATATTATCGAATACCTACATTCCCGAATCCTTACATTCCCAAATCTCTACATTCCCGTATCCCTACATTCCCAAATCCCACCATTCCCAAATCCCTACATTCTCAAATCTCTACATTCCCAAATCTCTATATTTCCAAATCTCTACATTTCCAAATCTCTATATTCCCAAATCCCTACATTCCCAAATCCCTATATTCCCAAATCCCTATATTCCCAAATTCTTACATTCCCGTATCCCTACATTCCCAAATCCCACCATTCCCAAATCCCTACATTCTCAAATCTCTACATTCCCAAATCTCTATATTTCCAAATCTCTACATTTCCAAATCTCTACATTTCCAAATCCCTACATTCCCAAATCTCTCCATTCCCAAATCCCGCCATTCCCAAATCCCTATATTCCCATATTCTTACATTCCCAAATCTCTACATTTCCAAATCCCTACATTCCCAAATCTCTCCATTCCCAAATCCCGCCATTCCCAAATCCCTATATTCCCATATTCTTACATTCCCAAATCTCTACATTCCCAAATCCCTACATTCCCAATTCCCACCATTCCCAAATTCTTGCATTCCCAAATCCCACCATTCCCAAATCCCTACATTCTCAAATCTCTACATTCCCAAATCCCGCCATTCCCAAATCTCTCCATTCCCAAATCCCTATGCCTCTAAATTCTTACACACCCAAATCGCTATATCCCCAAATTCCTACATCTCCAAACCGCTATATCCCCAAATTCCTACATCTCCAAATCGGAACACCCCCCAATCGCTACGGTTCCATTTGGTCAGAATAGAAAAATGGACTTCTAGACACACGTATTTTCGGCGGTAGTACAAATTGCTCGTGCGGTCACGCACACTAATGAGGCCAAAAACAATGACAGTCGGCAAACGTGCGGAGAGTGAGTGAGATAGAGCGAATTGCGTTCAGCAGTTGTTAATGTCATTATTATTCTTATTTCCCGAAATGTAAACCTGGAAGTGTTCAAGGTGGGGGGCATAGTTTCTTTTACTTTGGGTCGACCTCACACGCCAACTCGTGGTTTGACATCTGCAGAATGATCCACGTATGATATAAGTATGCTTGATAGTGTTGTATGATTAAGAAATGCAATTGATCCACATATAATTACAGCGGATCCAGGGGCACAAGATCGGCAAGAGAGAATGAAGTGGAACGCCTGGAAGGCAAAGAAGGGTATGTCGATGGACACTGCGAAAGAAGAGTACATCAAATGTGTTGATGTACTGGTAAAAAAAGATGATGATTGATAATGCTCATTGACTTACATAGATACTTTGTATGTTTATATTCCACGATTTTGCTAAATAAAAATGTAACTCTTCTAGTTATGGGAGGCGGGAGTAAGAGGAGATTTGCTTCTTGTACTTTTCCTTGTACTTGTAATGTTTAAAAGGTAGATAATTTTTTCAGTTATGACGAAACCTTTATGTATTTTGAGAATGATAATAATTATACCTTAAATATTTGATATTACTTTTATATTTTTTATGTATATTTAGATTCTTGAATGTTTTGTAAGGTAGCGAGGAATTTTCTTATTTGTATCATCGTGTGAGAACGAAATAGAAATGGAAAACTGTTTTAAATAATAAAATAATAAGTGTATGTACATATTTGTATCAATAAACAAGACTGGTTGTGAGCTTGGTGGGAAGAAAATAAAATATGCTGCTGCGCTGCGTTTTGCACTGACCAACGATGACAATGCATCAACTGTCCGTCATTTTGATGTAATAGCTAGTTACCGCAGCTATTTGAATATATAGCATATATTTGAATATACTTTCATATGCATTTGTTAAATGCATATTTAAATTTTAATTTAAATTTGTTAAATTATTAATTAAAATTCATAAATTAAATTTAAGTACAGAATTATGAGTGCACCTTGTTCTTTTCTAATATATATTGTTACAATTATATTAAAATTATGAAATTTGAAAATTCTGAAAATTCTTGAAAACTTGAAAACTTGAGAACTTGAGAATGTGAAAATTTGAGAAATCAATAAACTGTAGATTCGAGAAACTATAAATGTAGAAATTTAGAACCTCAGGGATTTGGAAATTTCAGCATACAAATGTTAGAAAATCTTAGAATTCTTAATTTCGAAAACTTGTAAACTGACATTTGAATTAGGTATAGAAAACAATTTGAAGAAAGATTAGTAATGCCTAGTGTTTCCCAATAAGAAAAGATAGAAAGTTAATGTCATTGGTTGTACCAAATAATGTTTAATTTAAACTTTACTTATAGTATAGTAATCTTATGCTATAAACATATCTTCAAAAATAACGAAGGTACTTAACGTATCTTCAGAAACAAAACCGAAATCCCTACATTACATTTCAGTTATTTAAACAAATTTTTGAGGTTCCTATAAAAATTAGCAGCAGGCCAATATTTATAATGTTTCAACACCTTTCAATCGTTTAAATAGTTCACACATGATAATCACGATTTCAGATATCTCACCGGATTAGAAATTATACGAATCGTTCCACGATAACTTGTTAGACCATAATCTTGGAACGATGTCACACGAGGAGATTTGTCCATGATGGCGACGATACTTCGAAAAATCGGAACGTGTCTTCGACAAAGATCCTAACAAGTCGAATCGTTTCACACAAACGAGGCTCAGGACAGCTTTATTCACGTTCATTGTGTTCAAACCTTTCATCCTGATGTTCTCCCTTCTGCTTCGTAGTGATGTACATTTTTCTGAGCGATTCCTCTCTTTTCTCATTTTATCCTTCTTTCATTTCGATCACGCGTACCTAACTACTTGTATTTTTCTCTGCACACGCTCTAATACACATACATACACAGACACGCATACACACATTATAGGCATACACACTCACATATGAATATAGGGATTCACATTTGTTCGATATTACTCAGTGATATAAAATTAAATATTGGAGGGTGCTGAATTGAACGAATAAAATGTTTCTTTCATTTCTGTCATACGTGTATAATTACTTATATGTACACATGTGCATACACGTACATCATATATAAGATACCCACACATATGCACACATGTACATTACGCACGTATAAGACCCTCCCTCCCCCACACATACATACTCACACATAAGAGACTTATACACATGAGAGATACACGCGCATAAAAAACACACATACACACCTACGTGATACGCATGTTCACATACAATTAAATTCATATTTGTTCAACATCGTTCAGTGGCGTACTCAGAATTAAATATTGGAGCATGTTGAATTAAACGAACAAAAATGTTTGTAATACAAATTGTTGGTTTATTTAAAGAATAAAATCCAGTTTTCTTTTGTTTTCCAAAACTCTTGGTCTGTTGGTATAGCAATAAATCTGTAAGTAAAATCGAAAAATGTCACTGCCATTCACCAATGAAAACTTTTAGCCTCTTTGTCAGTCAAGAATTCAATTTCAAAAACTTGTGTTCTTTGAGAAAAAGATAACAGGCTTGAGAAATGATATTAATAATAATGTATTCTGGTACAAATTGAAAAATAATTGTTCAGGTATCTGTTTACTGTTTTGAATTATTTATTTCTGTAAACTGATAAAATTATATGTATAACTCGAATATTATGGTAGTATAATTAGTACATTATAGTAGAATGGTAGTATATTAATGGTATACCAGAATAGTAGTATAATACAAGATATACATATGTATTTACTATATAGTTATACACAGAAAAAATATATTTATTATTATTTAGTTGTTTAATTTTAATGCGTTACTGTTTACTTGTATTAATAAAGAAATTATGTAATTATTTGAAATTTTCAATCATTCTGGTTTCAAAGTCAGAACAGAATCGCAGTGTGCGTTTTGTTTAACCAAACGTAATTAGTGCTCTAATGGTGTGGAGATCTCCTACGCTTTAGCATTGTAAAATGGTGTCATAAAAAATGCGGTCACGGAAGAACTGCGTTGATATATGACCATGCTCGTAAATTTCAGCTCCTGAAATAATTTCTTTCAAACATGAGAGGAATTTCGCAAATCATATTATTTTATGCATCGGTTGACTCAAAGACAGAAAAGTACTCCTATAACATTTTATCACACGGTGAATTCATTAATTAAAAGAAAACTAACATTACAAAATTCATTTAAACTCTGTATAAAGTGCTATCACGCTTTTTAAGAAGTTTACAAACGAATTTAGTGGTAACATGAAAATAAAATATTTAGTATAATTAAATATTTACAGCAGTTTACAAATTTCTTTAGTTAGCTATTCGTCATTAAAATTTTTGACGAATCGACATAAATTTGAACATTTTTGCAATTTTCAAAAATTTAGTTGATAATAAATTTATAAAATCGTTAGTGTTTGCAGTATTTATTATATTTATTATATTATTATTTTTGTTGTTATAAAACTATTTATGTGAAAACTCTTTTTATTACCCCTCTGATTTTGACAAAACTTCGTACGTTTATTAAGCAGGCAAAAATAAGAGACTCGTTCTTTTTACTCTTTAAAGTTTCGACCCATTTGTGCTATCTCGAAAACCATACGAGGTACTTTAAAACTTCTAACAGGACAGTTGTATGGTTTTTAATGTATAACATCAGGATGTTAACAAACTGGGCAAAATTCAACTTATTCATAGCAAACAAATTTTTCATAACCCTATTTTACAATTTATTCAAATTTGCATAATGACAAATAGTGAAGGGAATTTTATTCCAATTTTAATTATTTATTTTACGATTTCACCGGAAATTACAACCGTCAGACGTGTACGGATATATTGGATAATAAATATACATTATCTAATACTACAAGGAAGAAAATTTAGCTATTAGTGTTTATCAATATTTTAAAATTTATTGAAATGCGAAACCTTAAATATCTTGCAGTAATAAAAAGCGAACGCGCCCTACATCCAAATTAAGCGGCTTATATATTGCTTGGTGTTTGAAAATCCACAGTTAATCCGTCAGTGACCATACCATGCACTTAAAATAATGGCGCGGTATAGAATTTCGGCAGCGAAGATTAGTCCTTAATAGCGAGGTGTAAAACATTGATGACCATCTGTAATTTCTCACTTCCAAAATTTGAAACATCTTTATTGGAAAAGATGAAAGTTTAAAATATCTATTTTTCGAATTTATAAGTTTTTTCATTTATAAATATTTTAATTCACAGATTTATTTATAGATCTGATTATTTTATACTATTGGTGTATTCCATAACAGTAACGTACTCAGCGATCAAAATATTTGACAACCAGCATAGTATATCATACAGCGTTAGATACAATCGCAATTTTGGAACAACTGTTCCCAGATCGATTAATTTCCGCAAGCGGTAATATGAACCACACAAACCGGTAAGGACTTTAGATTTAACCTAGGGATTGTAACCCTAATCCGAATGGAATACAGTTCTGCAATATGCCAGGTAACATGTTTAACTCGATTGTCGATGTTCACTAACGTTATGGGCAACTCTGTTATCCCATTACTTCGCGGATTAAACCTGTGTCCGAAAATTACTACTTTGAAAAATGAGTAATTTAATTTAAATAAAAAAGTATGTTGTTATTATTCATTTTTTGATAGATAAATGTATATTCTCTAACCGTTACTTAAGCAGAGCAGTAGTAGTTAGTTAAGTAGTTTTTGGGTATATTATCTCTTTTAAGTATGCTATGTATATATCGTTATCAACGTATTTAGTAATAATTTAGCATGACCTAAGACAATTTTCCATATACGACATAATATGGCCATAAAAGTGAAATTTTCGTACGTGGTCCTAATTCGATGGCCAGTACATAAAAATAAGCTCATCTTTCACTGTATAGTCTGGTACACATTATCACGAACACCGTGTACAATGGAAATATACGAAGTATGAAAAAATCGATATTTACAATCAATACACCTCTCTCATTCGAATTAAGGTCGAAATTGTAACTGCGATTGGCCTCAATTTAAACGTCCGGGGCGTCAATTTTCGGTAACAATTTACACAGAGATAGAGAACTTGACAAACTATCAGAGAAATCGTGATCACACCCGAAGGCTTAAGGTCACCAGCGAACGAACAAGGAAATTCGATTTGAGATTCGTCGAGGAAGCTCTCGAGCCAACGACAGATTAAATTTGACCCATCCTCTCGAGATCGAGATTTCTAGCCGACGATCGTGCTCCACCACGTGTCCCCGATCGACCATCATTCTCTGCCTTCTTGCACTTTAAGTTTTCTCGAGTGCAACTGCATTTCTGGTCATTAAGCGACCGCGTCGTTAGGCGTGCTGCCAGAACTCGAATAGCTGGAAATACGCGCTGGGTCAGCTTCATCTTTGTGTGCCTACGAGATCCGGGGATTCTGGGGGTAAGAAATCGATCTGCGAACAGTATTTTGCTCTTCTCACGTTTTCCTGCTTCAACCTTTTTCTATCTAAATTTCTCCAGAAATTTAAAAAGTGCAGAAATCTCTAAACACCAAATTTACAAATCGACAAACTTTCAAACGTAGGAACCTAGAAATTAAAAAAATGTAAAAATCTCCAAATCCCGAACCCAAAAACTTACAAATTCTCAAACTTGGAAACCCAACAATTTTAAAAATCTAAAAATTTCCAAATCCCGAACTTATAAACCCACAAATCTACAAATTTCCAAATTTCCAAATGCAGAAATTATTAAATTCTCAAATTGTCAAACTTCCAAATATATAAATTTATCAATCTTCAACGTCGTGGTTTTAATTTTAAATAATTGTTAATTATCGTCGATCACGAATTTCGATAACAAAATTCGAACTGAGTAGTTTTAGAAAATAACATACTGTTGCATTAACTGAACGACGAAGAACTTACAGAAGAATACGGACCATGTTAATGATGTTTGAGGAAAGATTGAATAGATCATGGCTAAATTCCCTTGTTTAATTCAGGGTTGCGCGACGAAAATTCATTTACAAGAGTTAGCGCACAGTAATGGCGTGGGCGGCAGCACTTAGCAGTGACTGCTTAAACATTTACAGTATTGCAGTTCAAATATATGGTACATTTACAGTGTGTATTAAGTTTTAGTGGTTTTGCGGCCGAAGCGATTAAATAAACGTCTTCTCGCATAATCCTCTGAGTGCTCGTAAACTATTAGTCCTTCATTTTCTAAAAGGATTTCTACATTAATGTATTTTATACCATGAAATACATTTCATATTCTATAACATAAAATACATTAATTGTTTGCTAGAATTCTCCATTTTCTCTTCGTTGGTAAACATTTGTAGACGTCTGTATGCAACAATAAATTTGAATTTATTTATGAAAGGATATTTGCGTTATTACATTTACAAGTTGTGTTAATATTGGTATTAATGAAAACTTTTCTGTATTGCACTGAATATTTCAAGACATTTTTATCTTTTTAACTGTGCTTTTATTTAGAGAATGCTTTCCACCGATCATTAAATTGACTTTTTCAATTATACGAAGTATCTAGTTTATTTTTATTTAACTTTAATTTTACATTCAGAATTCTCTTTTTAAAAAAATTCATCAAATTTGAAAAAATTTTAGATGACCAAATATCTGGAGATTTTAGACACTCCTCGTGTTAATAACATTCGCTTAAAAAGTCGAAGTCTCATGAAATAAAAAGTAAAATTTAAATTGAAATAAGAGTAGTATCTAAATGAACTGTGAGTTTAGGGAAACTTTTTTTTAGTAAAAGTGGTACAAGTTCACGAACATAATAATATGGTATAGTAATCAGAAATATATAAATATTTAAATAAAGAAATAAAATAATTTGTTTACAAATAAAGTCAATATTGAATGCATAATTTGGTATCACTCTTATCAAACAACCCATGTGAATGGTATATCCTTACTTGAATATTCAAGCTGTAATCACTTTTCACTGATCTTAATTACTGTACTAATTCACTTTAACGTCGAATTTTGATAGACTTCTCTAACGTTTAAACTACACAATTAAACTACTATGTTATCCATCAAAAGTAACCGGCAAACGCATTAATCAGCAAACGTTCTGAAACTGACAATTCTATGCTTCTCTCGTCGCACCCTGCTCTCATTTCCTTGAACGTTTTAATCAACAAAGGAAACATGTCATCGTCAGAATTCTTGCTCAAGAAATGTCATCATTTCTCGACGAGGCAACTGCAGATAGAAACAATGCCAGTCCGCGTATCTCGGGAGAAAATCCTAAATCTATTTTCGTGTATGTCCCAGCGGTTAATCGACTAAGCACTTAAGATAATTGCAATTCCTTTTATATTTGCGCAATGTAAAATTGCTATATTCGTTTTTTCAATTCGATACGGTCTTCTACCTCATGTTTTTTAATTTTTGATATTGTACTACTTTACATTACTAATAACTGTACTATTTCTTGACAAGTTTTATCTTTTTCTTTTTAAATTACAAGTCGTCTCTTATCAACACTGGTATTCTTTCGTTGCATATTTCATTTTAGTTGTTTACTCTCTACTAGTTGTTGTCTGCTGTCGCTTAATCTCGTACTGAGGTAGAATTAAATTCCAGACGTTGGAATACAAAACAAACCTATCCTCGAATTCAAATGACAGTATTGCTAGTGTGTAGAAAGTGTAACAGTGTCTGAATATTCATGTGAACATGCAACATTTTGTTTAAATAGATTTGTTCAACTAAATATTAAAGCAAAAAGAAGTTGATGTATTTTTAATCTGCAATGAATTGTATGGTTGTGCGAACAAGACAAGGCTATGAAGTTGGCGATGTATTCTGTTAAGCTAAAGATATTATGTGTGACGAATAATAAAAGATTATCAGAAGATGTTATTTTCTATAAATTAGCTCTTCTTACGCAAAACTAGTATTAATGTCAGTAACTGTACAGCTAAAACATTTTGACTTAAATATTCAAAAGAAATATTATTATTAATAAAATTCCCCAGCAATTGTTAATTACCTGGATTCGTTTGAGCGCCAGGACATTTACCGTACCGTAAACGATAAGGATTAAAACAGAAGATTTAGCGAATCACCAAGTTTTCATTCTCATTCAATTTGAGGCACAATATCCTGACCAACCTTGACCGAAGGAGCCGATCGCGGCTTATTCCTGCTGGATCTCCGATATTTTAATCCAAGCAATTTCCTTGGCTTCATTTCGCTGAAATTATTTTTCCAAGTGCCGTGACGAGGAGAGCTTCAAAAGTAAGAAACCTCTCGAGAACGCTTCCGCGTTCAATGCGGTTAAATAGTTGGATTTGAACCCTTGGGAATCAGCACTGTTATATGTTCAACGTGATGATTTCGTATGGTGTAGATACTGCCTTTAATTTAACCAGTGGAATAGCCTGTGTTTGCGCACGAATAATTAATTGGAATTAAATATCTGTTAGTTTAGTAAGACCCGCCAACTGTTCTTGATTCTATAGTGACGAGCAATCTCCTTGTGAGGGCGCGGTAGATGCACGAACGTATATGTAGCGTGCATTTATAGATACTGATAGGTACGTTACTTTCTTAATTTAAATATTTGAAATCTTCAAACTTGCAAATTTCTCAAATACGTTAATTTGTATATTCCAAAGTCTTAGATTTGAAAATTTTCGAAATTCTACACTTCAAAATTTTGTAATTCCCAAGGTCCCAAGTTTCCAAATTTCCAAATCATTAAATTTTCAAATAATTAATCTTCTAAATTTTGACATCATTAAATTTCCAAACCACCAAGTTCTCAAACTTCCGAATTCCTAAATTTCCGAGTTTCCAACTCTTAAAATTCCCAAACCTCCACATTATTAATCTTCTAAATTCTCAAATCAGCAGAAAATTCTCAAATTTCTAAATTCCTAAGTATCTAAATTTCTAAATCTATAAATCTATAAATCTATAAATATTAAAGTATTCAAATCTCTAAGTAAACAAACTTCCAAGATTTCAAATTCATCCAGATACTCAAATTTTCAAATTCTTAATTTTCCGAATTTCCACATTTTCAAATTCCCAATCTCTCATATTTCTAAATTACCGAATTATCAAATTTCTTATTAAATCATCAAACGACTCTACAGTAAACAATCAAACAATCAGATATAAACAATCAACCATTGCATACCCTTTAAAATTCTGCAGGTAAATACCAAACTGCAAGATAATTAACTTCATTTACTTAAAGAAATAATTATTTCATTCTTTTAAAATCAGCAATTATACGCCTAAAACATTGATCAAACGTCTAAGCAAGGATTTTCATTAAACTTAAAATTTCAATAGATGCGACAAAAACGATATTTCACTTTTTTGGCACGAAATCGAGGCAAATTTTTTATAAATTCGAAAGCATTCTGACGTGCTTGAACTGGAGTGTCGCATTTTATTCTGATAAAATCTCTTCGCTTCCTGAAAACTCCTTTTCGCATGTGCCTGCTATAAGCAGATAACTGAGTGCCAACGCTTTTAGCTTTGAATATTGATGCGTTTTTTCTATTCCATCTGATAGTATTACTTGCTACTTAATAGCACAGCTGCTTTAAACATCTTTAGAAAAAATTGTATGTACAAGCTGTCTCGTTTAAATTGAATATATAAATTATCCTCAATGCTATTAAGAGTGGAGGAAGAATAACTGATGGTAGCTGATGTGATTTTGAGACGTACATTTAGGGCAGAGAGATTCTTAATGTAGTTCTGACCACTTCTTGAGTAACATTTTTTTACGGACTCCGTCTCTTAATTAAATTTTTACTAATTACTGTTATGTTAATAACTAGTTAAGTCATTTAGGAATTTAGAAATTTAGAAATTTAGAAATTCAAGCATTTAAGAATTCTGAAATTCTAAAGTTCTAAAATTTGAAACTGCGAATTGAGAAATTGTGAAATTCATTAATATGGTAATTATAAAATTTTGCAATTCAAAACTTCTAAAATTCTGAAACTTAAAAACTGTAATATTTAGAACTGAAATTTAACAATTTTTAAATTTAAAAGTTTGACAATTTCGAAATTTAGAATCTTAAAATTTTGAAAGACCAAAAATTGAAAAGTTGTCAAATTGTTATTCCCAGAAAATCACCTCGTCATTTACAAATCCGTATTCTTTCGCAAGCACCTCAAGTCATGTATCTGTCGAGAAACTCGCGTTGATCTTTCTTGCACGAAATTTATCTGCAACAACCTTCATAAACAGCATTTTAATTCTATATATAACAGTCAGGAATTTATGATCAAGTTGATACAAGTGGCACTAGGAAACGTTGTTTAAACGTCGATATCGCATTTCAGCATCGCGTTTTCCGCTCGCTCGATTCGCTTTGTTCGCGGAAAATGCAGCAACGCGTGTTTTCCCACGTGTTATTAATTCGGTTGATGCGTCAGTCCAGCCGGCGAAACCGAAACTTCACCGTTCGGATCTCGTTGGAAATTGCGGAAAGTTACATGGAACGGAAGTCGGTCGAAAGTTGCGGGCAAACTGGAAGTTACAAGCTCGATTAATTTTATTTCTTTTCTGGCAGGATTCGTACGAGCCAGTTTCTCACCGTTAAGATTTTTATTAAAACCGACCGCGATATATTGGACGGGCTTGTCAATGGTTTGCCGATTCGTTTTCCTCGCCTTTCGAAATTTTGCTCCTCAGTGGGATTATTGGTTACCGAGATTGAACTGCTTTTATGGCTCGAACGTGATCGATCCTATATTTTTCGAAGGTTTCAGTTTTATGCCTTCATTACGCTCTTTCTCGGCATAAATTTCTTCAAATTCTTTTACGGTAACGGCAGATATTTATTATAGATAAAGTTTCTGAAGTGATCGTAAAACAGTAACGATGCACTTCTCGAATAATACGGTTCTTAGTGTAACTGATATGGAACACCAGATGACATAAACCGCGATAAGTAAGCTGAATACTATTATCCAACGATAACATATTCAGCAAAACACGTAAGAATATATTAGACTATAAATAGTTCATATTTATTCATATATCATATATTCATATATCAGCCGAAATGAAGGTAATGATAACAATAGATGACATGTAATATGAGATTATCTGTAAGTAATCTATAGCCAGAATAATTAAAATTCAAGCTTTAAATTGTAATACAAGAGCTAATTTATAGTAGCCTTATGTCATTAAATTGTTTTTAGTTGTTCTGAAATCATTGTTTGCTATAAGTGACAATTAACTATTTTTTATTTAAAATATTACTGAACGTTTATGTAATCATTTTTGTTGGACCTTAAGCTTCAAATTGATATGCAATATTTTATGATACCAAATGCAGTCAGACTTTTGATGTTACATAATATGCTACAATTTAACGCGCCGTAGGAGGATTTTTTAAAAATTATCCAGGTTTTATAAAACATATTAATGAACCAATTACGTTGTAAACTCCCTCAAATTTATTATAATTTTTAAAATGCTATATTAACCCCTTGCCTCATGATTTGTTTGTCTCCGTCGAAACTAATTACAATGTTAAAACAGAAAAATGTTAAAATGTCAATTTTGTATTCACAAACCTTGACTTAATTATAATTGGGTATGTATACACATACACATCTTTAATGGGAAATTGTAAGGCTTTGTCAGACTTTGAAGACACTGTTTTCTGTTAATAATTTTATATTAAAAATATTATCCGTGGTACGCAGTCCTTGTTATTACTTTATGCTCCAAACTGATATGCCGTTGGTGCCATTTCACGGTACATCTTTGTCCTCAAATCTGTCCTTTTATTCTCGAAATCGGTCATTTCATATGCAATAACCCTCCTGAAAGCGTAATCTGACTGCCATCAAGAAAAATCCTGCAATCAAGAACAGTATGCTCGTTCAGAAAACTTTTGATGCCGGAAGTTCAACTTTCTGGGACGATCTTCGCAAATCTCTTCGCGAGGATCCTTCGTCTCGAATTCCGACGGTCCTTGGATTCGGTCAGATTAAATTCCTCCCTCCTCTCAATTTGTCCTGGAAATTTTGAAACGCCTCACGGTTTTAGCGGCAAGAACAGCGGCACGTTCAATTCCTAGCTCGATACGTATCCCTTTTATCGTTCGGGGTAGAAATAGGGGTGATTTCTCGTCTAGGGTGAAATTATTATCTTCGCGCAGTAAATTGTTGGTGGAGCAGAGCACAGTCGACACAATTCGACCGGCTATAGAATACTTTAGCCGGCCCTGCTCCTTCCGAACAATTCTGGAAACAAATTACCTAAGCTGACTTTCATTTAGTTGCTGAATTTCCTTGGCAGAACTGCGCCCCGCCTTTACGAGGCTGATGAAAGATAAGGTTAACGATGTCAAAGACGTCCGGCATCGACGAATGGCTCGTTCACGATAAATCTACTCGTATAGAAAGTGCACGTTGTCAAACGTGGTTGATTAACACTACATTTACGGATGTTTCATCAGCACTTATTTTTAAAGTGAAAGTTGAAAAACAAAATGAATAAGAGTTATGTAAAGTATTATACCTCATACAATGATTACTCGCTTTGTTCGCTGAGGAGCTCCCCACCCCCCTCGTGTGTCGTCTTCGACTCCACACATCTACTTCACAATCCTACCGGGTCAGGATGCAAATGTCAAAGGTTTGACAGTTTTCCTAAGGTTTTCAAGTGATTTTAGAGAAAGTCGATTCTATGGAAAAATGTCGTATCTCGCACCGTTTGTGAGTCAATCAGTGAAAAAGGGGTTTTATAATAATAGTGTTTTCGATAAAAGTTCATGTTTTAACAAAAGCTAATAATATCTGCAATTTAAAAGAAGAAATTTGAGAACCGTTGTTTTGATATGTTAAGGAAGTAGTTAAGATAACTGAAATTTTTTATTTTAAATTATCCGAAAGTGTACAATTTATACTCTCATGTAAGATAATAAAAATCTACATTTGTGAAAGAAAAGTTTTAAATGAATTAAAGTCTGAAAATGTTCGTGTGGCCGAGTAATTAAACAATATTTATGTCATTAATTATTACTGGCCCGAATATTAAATACGTGTTAGTTTAATTATTCACGTCATTTAATAAAAGAATAAAGATGGGAATATTTTGTGGAATGAAAACAGTTCATTTATAATAAATTCATTTAATTAACTGAAATGGAGTTTCTCCTGAATTAATTATGACAGGTGAAATTTTTATTCGGTAATTTGTAACTAAGGTTTCAAAGATATTTACTGTTGTACAAACATCTTTTTGTGTGTGATCATTTTTCTTTCTTTCCTTTCGTCGTTTTGAAGAATTGATGTGATCTTACAGTGTAAGAAAAGCGATTGAAAGTATATTATAAAATTTTAGGTTATGTTGATATTATGGCGAGTTCAGGAATAAGTAGAATTATGTTTTTGTGTAGTTATTACTAACATAAATGTATCGAAGACATATTTACTTTAGTGCAATAAATATTAACGACGTAAACAATTTTCCAATTTTCTGATTCGTTTAATAATTCAATCTAACGTCTACGTTTTGCCTGTGATACTCCGTTTGCATGTAATTATGAAACCAGATTAAAAATATTGAATCTTGAAGAATTGTACAATAATATTTTTGCGTGATATAAATATATAATTGAATGCAGAATTAATTTATGTATAGAAACCCCTTTAATTCGTTCTTATTACGGATCCATCGATTTTTAGGAGTGTTTTTTGCCTGTTGTTACATTAGGATAAAAGTTTTGTGTATAGTTCGTGTTGGATTGCGATTTAATTAAATTTGCATTCGCATCGAGGAGATGTTACAGCAAAGTTGTTTTTAAATTAAAACCCTTTCTCGCCTTTTCAAATTGAATTAACGGACTTAATGCATTCACCATCCGATTACTGTAATTCATTATTCTTTCCATTTGCAACACTGCGGCGAACAGAATAATTATCGAAGAAAAAAACCAGAATCATAGTAACTGCTGGCATATACATAATATCGTCAATTAATTTGTAAATAGTTTTGATGAATTAGTGCACCTTTTAACGAATTATTCTGCTGATTCTATTTCTGCTAATAAAATTGGAGGTCTTTAAATCTAGAAAGTACCAAATTTCTAAAAGCACAATTTTCGGGTTCATAAATTTTATAATTATCATGCACTTGAATCCCTAAATTTTCAAATGGCTACATTCTCAAATATTAGTCGCCTAATAATATTTAATTAAGTTCTATTTATTTTTCATAATTTATCTTTTGTCAAAACAGTGACTATTTTGAAAAAGGAATTTGCAAGAGAATTTAACTGGGAATTTATCTACACTAAGCTGGTTATTGCAAGAACAACAGTGATCCCATTAACCCAGGAGACTATTCTATGCAAAATTATCTCAACGGTTACATTTATTCGCTAAATTTCAGCAAAATTTATGACGTTAACTCATGAACTCACAGCTGCTTCATATTAGCCGCTTCTACATGTCAACACCAAATTTCAATTAATGAAACATTACATTTAACATTAAAGTAAATATCTCATGCAAGCTTCTATCATGAGTAATATCAATATTTATATTTAATATAAATATAAATTTTGTTAATACAACATATTTAAAATTCATTTCAGACAATTCATATTATTAAAATCCACAATAATAATCACGTATCAACCTGTATTTTAACATTGTGTTGAAAGGAATTTTCTCTCATAATTTCATAAAGTTTGCAGAAGTTAAAACACTTAAAGCATATTACCTTATAGCTATTATTAATTAATAAAGGCGAAAATTTGAGGGATGAAAAGTTAATTTCAAAATTAACTACAGTTTCAAAATCTATGCATTAATTCATAGAAATCCCAAATATGCTACTATTTCACCTAGTAATTTTCATCGAATTCTAATAAAATTTTGCAATAGAATATTGTCAATTGAATACATAACAACTCAGAAGTCTGAGAAGCAGTACAATGTTAAAATAAGCATACTATAGGAAATTAGAAACGAAAAATACGCTCCGCTTGTAATACAGCAGCTTTGAGGAGAAGTGCTTGGACTTATCCGACTTGTTGGACTTAATACGATCCATTGAAGAACGAATGAAAATTCCGCAGCAAAGAGGGTGACTTTTCTTCGACCTGGTTCACAATCAGTCCCTTTCCATCACTTTCGGAATATTCGCCAGGGTATTATTCAAATTAGGTTGAACCGACTGTCGTCGTTCGCAACGGGGATCGTTTGTAATAGTGATATAGGCCGGAATTCCGAATGTCAGATATGAAGCAATGAGTTCCAGCCATGTTCTGGTCAGAATAGTTTGGTACAGTTGAGAGAAAATTTGACTTCCGCAGAGAAAATATGACATTTATGGCACTCGTCGACTTTTAGAAACTTTTGAAGATTTGAGGATAGGTGAAGAATTTGGGGACATACCAATCTGAGGATCTAGGAATACAAGAATCCAGGGATTTGGGGACATAGGAATGGACATTGAAACTTGTGATCGTACAAATTTGAGAATTCAGAAGTTTGAAAACGTAGATATGTTAGCACATTCGAAATTAGGAACCTAGGAATATAAAACCGTAGAAATTTGTGGATCTAGAAATTTGAGCGCTTAGAAATTTGTGGGTATAAAATTATCATTATGTAAAACTTTGAATACATAGATATTTGGATACTTTGAGATTTGAGAAGTTGATGAAATTCTAAGAATTTGTGTATCAAGATACTTCAAAATATAGAAATTGTGGAATCTAGGAATTAAAATACGTAGAAAATTGGAGACATAGAGATTTGACTATTAAGGGATCTAGAAAGTGAAAGATCTAAAAATTTGAAAATTATGAAATTTGAAAAAGAAATGATTTTTTTACTCTTCCAATTCCAGTATCATTGTAAACAGTGTAAAAGTTGTGAATGACCTAAAACTGCTTTCTATCTGCCTTATTAATTAAAAATCGAGTAATGCATTTATGTTATGTTGCATTTTTAACTTTAATCGTGTAAATATCGAATACCAATAAAAATAGGAAATAAAGTGCAGAGATCTCAAAAAAAGTTTAATAAAACTCTGACGTTGTGAAAGGTAACCGTAACTTAAAATGGAGTGCAGGTAAAGGAAAGAAAATGGCGGGCTTGTACAATATACGTTTATCGTTACACTCGTAAAAAAAGTATGTTTCTGAAAATATAATCTTAAAATATTTTATAAACTGTATATTTTTTTATACTATTTATCTTATTATGTGATATTTATGTCTCGTACTGATATGTTATTACGTGTGAGTGTGATAATAATATACATGAGAGTAGATGTTTTGTTTGATTGTTGAAAAAATAGTTACCAAAAAGAAATACAAAAAGAAGAAAAGTAGAAATGTCACAAGAGATGTTAATTCATTTAAGGTCAATTTTAATAGAAATAAATATTTAAAAGAAAGTGAATAATTATTTTTGCTATTTATATTTGTCAAATAGTTTTTCTTAACTATAATGTAATATGGAAATATAATAAACAGAAAAGTAATATGGGAAAAGTAGCGGTAATTTCAGTCTTCACGATTATGACATATGTACAAACATTAATTAAAACTGTCTGACATACTTACTATAATAATGTTTATATTATTTAAAACTGCTGCTGGCTATTTTCACTAAAATTCTGTTACATAAGTAATGTCCATTAACGTTACGTTCTAAAGTTTGTATATGGTTTTGTTCAACAGTCATTTACGATACATTTTGTAATTTATAAAGAAGTACAAAATGTATAATAATAATTTCAAAATATTAACGACTTCTATGTTTTAAAAGTTGGTACTAAATTGAATTAAAAAATTCTCTCTAAAACATTGCTGCATAATGATACTATTTTATCACAAATTTGATTAAGCTTTAAATTTAAACTTGAATGTGTAAAATGTTCAAATGTTGAAGTGTGAAGAACACGTGCTCTATTCGATGAAGCACTTAACATTCTAGAGCAACCACTAATGCAATACGATTCAGTGGATAGTGATACTGAAACTGTGGTTATCAAGGTGTCAGGATGTCACGTATCTGGCAGCAATCAAGGAACAAACAGTAATTAACTATACCAGTGTCTCTGGTTGATTCACGAGCTATTGAGGTATTCATGGCAAGCAGTGATGAATAATGCTCTATTGATTCGTTATCTGTCCATACTGTACAACTCGGATGTTCAATGAATCCATTACTGCATTAAACACCCTATTATGCTCTATCAATTATCCGCAAATTTAACTAAAAATAGTGAATAACTGTTTTCTCGCGAAAATCTATCTTATTTTACTGTGTCATATGCTCAAATGGTGACGATAAAGTATAAGCATTTTAATAGCATTTTATTATTGAATAATTCCTTTCAGCTCTCCATGAATTGAAGATTTTCACGTCACAGAGTAGAAAGACATTTTGATGTTTAAATTAATTTATAAAATATTAAAACCAGATAACTAATAAATAAACTTGTTCACATATGTGTATTTCTGTAAGTATAAGAATCTATAAAAATATAGTATATAAAATTGTGCAATCAGAATAAATTAATATAGTAATAATAACGGATAAGTTATTATTAATATGTAATAATAACGGATAAGTTTCTTACAACTTTTAAGTGTTAATATGAGAGTAGAAGATTGAATTATTATTCTTCCATTTTTATCTCTCAAATGTCGCAGGTAGTAATTTTTTAATATTTAAAAAATTCAGATGTCTGACTTATGGTTGACCCAAATTTGTCATCCGAGGATTAATGCACGTAGGGTCAAATAATTTTTACTTTTACACTGAGAGATTTTTTAACTTATTTAACTGATATGCTTTTTATATGCTAATAAAATTATTAATCATTTTCACCCTCTTACTTAAACAAACTAAAACTCTTGTACGAAATAACATAAGAACGATATTGTACTCTCACAGTAAAAAATAAAAATAAAAACCGTACTCTCATTCAAACCTCCCTAAAAATCTTCGATTTCTAAAAAAAATATTTGGAAAACATTAATTAAACAAACTGAAATTTTCTTTCGCACAAAATAAAAGGTTTTTTCATTTAAAAAATCGAGTTATACTCGAATTTGAACAAATAATTAAATATACGAATTTTCAATTCTTTTTTGAAATTCCTGTTAAAATATTAAAATTCAACCATGCCTCCATTCACGTAAATATTTGTCATCTTTTTACCCAATTCCGCGCACCATCTACAGATAAAAGAAGAGAGTCGCTTATACCTCGTGAAATGTTTAAATTTATATTCACTTTATTACATTTTCTCACCCGCGTAAAATGGAAGGACGGGTGGTGAATATACTCCGGTCGCATTATTATAGACCTTCTTCATATTTACATCCATTTACAGTACTTATTACTTGACATTCGCCCGTATAATCTGTCATTTCCGAAACAAACCGTTTTCCATCATCCCTGTCCTCGTTGCAAGGTTCCTCGCTGCAAGGCAGAGGCAGAATTGCGTATTTATTCGCGAATTTCATTCAACTTCAGCAGACTTCGCTCCAATCAAATACCTCTGGAACTTAATCACAGTTCCCCGCATCTGCCTGTTCCATTATGTATGTGTATGTCTGTGCGTGTGTGAAACAGGACGATTGACATCGGACTGACAAGGAATAACCATCTGCCACCCTCCCATTTTTATGAGACTCGGGTATGAAGCAATAGCCGAAAAAATATTTGACACACTCTTTATTTTCTGCATAAAACAACCGTTCATATCTGAGGGTTGAAAGTTATCCTTAAAGTTCGGGGTGGAAAACAGTATTCGGCGAAATATCTCGGAAAGTATTTGTCTGAATATTTCTCCAATTTTTTTTATATGCAATTTATTGGATAATAATAATATGTACAATTTGTGGGGTAATAATAATATATGCAATTTGTGAGATAATAATAATATAGTCAATTTGTTGGATAATGATAACATATGCAATTTGTGGAATAATATATGTCACTTATGAAATAATAATAATATATGCAATTTGTGAGACAATAAAATAGATAAAATTTTTAAATTGGCTTTTGATCGTTATCTAAACTTCTTAAGATTGTTATCTAAAATAATATACTTTTTGTTTGTCTTTATACCAGAGATGGAAATTGAGGTTATGTGATTAAAAGAATTCTTTTATAACAGTTAAGATATTTATATTAAAAAAATAGACTATTAAGAAACCGTTATAGCAGCAAAAATATGCCTGTATAAATAATTCATAAAAAAATAAATAAAAGATATGTGCATATACACATACACATCTTTAATAATGTATTTAATGTATGTTAACATCTTCCTCATTTTTATGTATGAAATATGTTAATAAAGTTAAAATACTGGGACACCCTATATTTTCTATCTATTAGTACATTTTATTCGACATCCCTAAAATATTTGCTCCCTTTTTATAATAACTTGTCAGAGTCTAATAATGTCTACGTAACTGGGAAGAAGTTTATACGCAAGTTGAAGATAGATGAGATAATACAGATTGTGGAAGTTTCTGATGAAATTCTTCCGAAACTTGTTCCGAGACGATCTACACGTACTTTTAGCAAGGCTCCTCCATTATCATCGAATATCATCCAGCAACCCTGCTTCACTTTTCGCGTATCTTGTCAAGGAACCCTCGTTTTCTTCATCGTGGGACGCGCAAAAAGTGTTTTCATCCAGAAGAGATTGACGTTTACGCTTGCTTGCTTACCTTTCCGTCTTGGACAAGATATCTCTATTTTTCGAGAAGTCTCGTGTGGGTTCGAGTAATTTTTTCTCCGTGATCGGGATGACCGTTGCCACTTTTTCACGCGAGGATGAACGTTCATCGATCACGGAGAAGGCGTTTGCACGCTTGTCACCGCAGCATCGACACGTATTTATCGATACCTTTCTTGACAAAGAGTAATTGCCAGCTTTGCAGCATCGTGTACTCTCATCAAGGGCTTCGTCTGTCATGAATACTATGATTTGCGCGTGCGCGTGTCTCGCATAAATTCTCCGACATCCTGTGATGCTTCAATGCCAGCCAAAAACGGATTAAGATGTTTCAGCTTGTACCATGGTTTCAGACTAAATTAATGAGTTTTTTTACTTGAAATTACACGTACGTTTATTCATGCTAATTTTAATGAGTTTATTATAATTTCTAGACTTTTTTAGAAAGATTTGACGCTAGAATGTGATTGCAGATTTTTTAATATTTTACACTGAAAGGGGTTTATTGGTCATTTTCTTTTGTATTTTGCGAAAGATTATAGTAATCTTTAATATTTTTAATAACATCATAGATTTTTTTACTTAATAAAATGTGATAGTAAAAACTTCAAAATAGCGATTTTGAAATAAAGTTTAGAACATGAACATTTATTAGAAATATCTTTTATTATTATTTGGTGATAGCAGAGTAATTATGTATTAACTTCGTATCAATTTTTAACGAGGAATGTAACTTAATGAAAGTTGCAAGTTGTTGAAATAAAAAGTTATTGAGTGAAAATTTCAAGTTTTTGAAATTTAATAGTTTTGTCAATTTTCGTATAATTAATTGGAGTTTGATATGGCAACAACAGAAATGCAATTATTGAATTTCGAAATTTTTGAATTCACAAGTTTCTAAATTTCTAAATTTGAGAACGCAAAGATTGGAAAATTCGAAAATGTTAAAATTAAGGAATTTGAAAATTTGCAAAGCTGGATTTTTGAATTTCGAAATTTACGAATTCACAAGTTTTTAAGTTTGAGAACATTTGAAAATTTGAAAATATTCAAAATTAAGGAATTTGGGAATTTGGAAATTCTGGAACTTGAAAATTAAAAAATTCGGAAATGTAGGAATTTGAATATTTAATAATTTGATAATTTGAGAATTTGAAAAGTTGCAAAGTTGCAAATTTGTGAAATTGAATATTTCCATATTCCTAAGTTCCTAAATTTTCATCTTTCTAAATCTGTGAATATCCAAATTTCCATATCTTAAAATTAGTAAATTTAAAAATTCCCCAAAAATTAAAATCTTCAAATCTATTAAAGAATTTTTAACTTTTCAAGTTTAAAAACGAAGGACCATATTAATTAATATAATTCGAAATTATTATTGTCATTCCAATATTATACTAGCTTCGTGTAGAGAAGTTAAAATATGATGAAGCGATAAAAAATAATTCATGACATTATTTTGCTATTATTTTGTATTATTTTATTATTTCAATTATTTGTAGTCTATTATTTGCATCATTTTGATATTACTTTTTATTATTTTGTTATTTCAATTATTTGTAGTCGTATCGAGATTAAAGCAGATTATAATAGTTCGTCGATAGTGATGGGGATTTAATGTTTTCTCTTGCAAGTTTTCAAGCAATTAAAACAAGCTTAAGCTTCGAAACTCTTCGTATTTTATTCGAGCTCTAATAGTCTTGAAAGACTTCAAGTCCTGAAAATCTTGGATGTCTTAATAATATCGAAACTTCCGGAACCCGAGATGTTCATGAATCTGCTCTCGTAGCATTTGAAAAGATGGCTTCCCATGCTCATACTACTGTTCTTGTCATTTTTGTCGTAAGATTTACGTTAAATTGTAAACTATTACTTTTTTAAGATTTATTTTATAAATCTTATCCAAACGATTACATAAATATTTTAAGAACTTACAGTATTAAATAATGCAAATTATCTCTACTTTTCTACAGCTTAATTTTTTTCATGATCACAACAATGGGCCAAAAAATGCAAATATACTTTTTGCACACTTCTTGTTCGTATCAGCTTCTCGGAATATTCCGCGTAAAAGATACAACGTTTAAAAACGAGCATTTCGTGTGATATCTCACGTTTTTCATGTACTTCCTTCAGCAAAGATATTTAAACGTTCCACTTTCACGAAGTAAGCACTTCACACAGCGCTTCTTTATATTTTCCATAACGGAATGTGCTCGCTGTTTATGTTTGAACAGTGTAGTTTAATTCGTTCTTTCATGTCTTCCGCAGAAACAAATGGACGCGAATGCAGTTTATCTTTGAGGTAACCTCGTAGAAAGAAATCAAGAGGATTGAGGTCGGGAGAGCGTGGTAGCCATGATGTTGGATTATGTGGTCCAGACCATCTGTCAGAATAAGTTTGTCGTAGGTAATTGGTTACAAGCGTGTATTGTGTGCAAATGTGTATCTTCCACGAAACGTTCTACTTATCAAAAATGTGAGATATCGCACGAAATATTGTTTTTTTTAAACATTGCACCTTAATACTTTTCACGCAGAATATTCCGAATTGATATGAGTGAGAACAATTCCATTTATAAAAGAGTGTATCTATCATTTTTTGGGTGCATCGCGTTCACTAAGAAAATGCAGTCATAGAGAAGTAGAATTCAACCTTTTCCACAACAGTTTTTGATATCTATCAGATTCGGGATATGACACGTTCTACTTTTGTGACGCATCCAAAGATTCTACATTAAGAATCTAGAATGATATAATTAGCAATCTAACAAAGATAAGATTCTATATTAAAAATTATCCAGTGATCTGATAGCAGATCACCATTAATCATCTGAAAATTGAAAGCGTTAATATCAATCACAAGATGCGCATGCATTATAAACTACGTTTCAATCTAACAAAATAAAAAAAGCAACTTTAGAATAACTAAAGAGTTCCTGTCGGGAACGTATTTCTGATCGAACAGTTTCCTTCGTATCTCGGTATATGGCCGATTTCGGTCATACTTCACCCAGCCGTTGCGTTTAGTATGAAAAAGCTGCAAACATCGTAAACAACACGTATCTGAAACGTACACGAATTCAACGTATCTTGAGTTTCGTTTCCCTACTGCGAACATATTGGAATCCCCTCCGAGATATTAGCGTTGTAGATCGAATTTATTCCACCTATAGCTATGCAAATTTTTCTAGCTCTCGTCTCCGAGCGAGTTCGACGCGGGAAACTCGTAATTTGTCGGATAGTACGCGACCAATAGCTTTCTTGCTCGTTTTTTTCCACCCCTAACCACCCTTCGTCACGAAATTTCATTCACCCTTCTTCACCCTCGCTCACGTTCTCTTCTTTGTCTTCGTTCATCGATTCAACCTTTCTCCTCACGTTCTCGGCCAATCGCTCTTCCATCACTTTCATCTCCAATTGCATCCCTCTTTTTCGTTTTTTTTTTCGCAGCATTCACTTGTTATACCGTTCAATCTCAATTTGAATCGGAAGCCCGGTCTCATTCTCTTCACGCTCCCTCTCTCTCACACGTTCACGTGCTTTGCGCTCCTTGTCCTTTCCGCACATTCACACAATTTACACTTGTTCTTTCTCACGCACACCCCTGTTCATTTCCTCTCTCTCTTGTATGTACACGTCCCCTTGTTACTCTCTTTTTCGCACATGCACACCTTGCATTCCCTTTCTGGCATTCACTTCGCGCTCCTTGTTCTCGTTCTCTCTTTCATACACACACGTTTAGCACCTTCTGTTCACTTTCTTTCTCTCTGTCGCGCATTATACCACCTTGCATCCCTATTTCTCAGTTTCTCGCGTTCACACACTTTGCACCCGTTGTTCTTTTTCTCTCCTTTCGTATGATCGTTCGTAACTTCGTTCTCATTTCTCTCTTTCGTTCGTCTCTTTGTTCTGGAAACGATACAGATACCCTCCGTTATGCTTGAACTGCAGAAGCCGGGACAGTCGGCCACGACGAGCGAGGCTCCGGGGATTGCCGCCCGCTACGACTCTGCCAACACAACAACAACAAGGCCGCTTCACGAGTCTAATTCCTAGGCATCTAGTTCGCTAGAGACTCAAGAGAAAATGGAAATTCTCGTACGCGGTTGCTCTCGACGCTTCCTTTATAGTTTCTTTTCTTTCTACACTTTGTCGATTGCGAAACTTTACACCCTCCCGCTTTTACCGGCCATGAAACGCGTAGTTTCCGCTCGTGCGAAGGTAATATTTCAGAGTTTTAACATTTATATTAACACGTTGAACGTCACAGTAAAAATTGACGGTAATAGAGATTATTAATAAGGGTACTTGAATTTTATTTTATAATATGTTAGTACAGAGAGGGGATGAAAATAACTTGTCTTTTCCGCGCATCCTCAGATGTTCTTAGGTAGTTCATTTTTCGTGCAATATCCGTATTGTTTTGTTGATTGAAAGTGTTCTACCACTTCAACTTTATTGTTAATATTTATTGTTAAACTATTCGTATTGAATACAATACTTGTTTGGGCATACTTAAATAATATCTTATCCTGTTAATAAGATGTTAGATGATATTTCTATAAGATCCTATAGTTAATTTGATATAGTTAATTTTTTAGAAGTTTTATAGTTAAATCATAGTTTGCAGGTTATTAGACTTTGTTTTGGATAACGCAGTTGTGGACGAAAGTAACATGTTATTGGGACGACAATTATATAATCACGTATAATTCTAATTGAGAATATAAAATATTTTACCGATCGATGTCAATTGTAATAAAATAAAGACAAACTATTTTTGAAGCTTGAATAATTTTAAGAACTACTCATTTATGTAGATTTTGGGAGTACCGTAGAATTTTTCAATTCAAAACTGTAGAAAATAGACTTTCAAAATCGTTAATTTACAAATTTAAAGATATACAAACTTATTAATGCAAATTTATAAATTTTCAGATAAAGTTACAAATTTTAGACCTGAACCTACTTTCTTATGGAATAATTCTGGTTTCTGTACCTTCAAAGGTGATTCGAAAAAGAACAAATATTAAAATGTTACTTTCGTCCTCGCTCTTCGCTATGTCATTGTTTCAACATTAAAAGCCTTCAAAAGTTCCTTTCCGTTGCTTTTCCTATAAACAATTAATTTAACTGAATTTGCAGTATTAAAATTTAAGTTTTTAAAATGTATTAAAATTTAATATTAACCCTTTGTCCTATGATTCATTGGTCAGATGCGTCAGTAAGAACTAACTATTCATTGCTACAATATTAAAACGAATAGAGAAAGTTGAAATGTTATTCCTACATTCTATTCAGCTTTCGTTGACTATGCAAATTGTAATTGGACTTAAACTTCCAATTGAAGCGTATTAACAATTCGAGTAAAGTGATACTTGAACTGTGAGTGCGTCATAAGTCAGACTCGTCAAAGTATGGCATGGGGTAATAAGATTACCAGTTTGTGAGTCTACGTATTCACCAAAGGAACGTCTAACACTAAATGCATACATAATTTAAAAATAAAATAGAAAAATAAAAGAACAAACGATAGAATATTATTATGCACATTAATTCTTTGTCTCGATGAAAATCAACATGGATTTCAAGAAAAGCATTTTGATAAATTTTTTAATGTAAAGAAGAAGACTTGTGACTGGATCAAATGACCCGTTTGGTAGTTTTAGTAATAAATACTTCTTCCAACTGCCAATTAAAAATGATTGAAGAGTGGAAATAGATGAGACTAGATAAACGACAGTTTGTTTATTAAAATATTGCTTCTTGTGGTTAATATTATGAAACATTGTAATAACATTTTCAGTGATATTTTTTCATATAGACTTTGTATAAACACGATTTTTATAAACGAAAATTGATTTTTTTTAAAATGGCACATACAATCTGATTTGTTTGTATTTTTCAATCTGTTCCTAACAAAAATGTTCATGTTTACTTTTATTTCAACTATGTAAACACTGTTTTATTCATGCAATCAGTCATTGGATTAATGCAATATACAGGGTGCCTTGTAACTGGTGATCCAACTGAAAGAGTGACTCTATCTTTAAAAATAAATCTAAAGCTCTGTTTTTGTTAATCAAACTCTCGTTTGGAGTATTAATTTAAGCATTAACGTCTCGTATTAATAGTTATACTTCTTGATTTATAATATATATTGGTATTTAATCAACGAAAAAGTTGAAATTGCTATCTTTTTTGGAGTAAAAAATATTCATAAGAATTTTAACGAATTTTTTAATTTAATTTTCCTGAAATTCTTTTATGAAACAATTGTATTTTATATTTTTAACTTATTTTTCGACATAGAATTAAAATTATTTTATTGTAACACCAGTTGTAGGACACCCTGTATATTGTTCAGTATGATTTTCTTGAGTATCAGACTTTACATTTAAAACCCATTGCATATATCGTATGTTAAATAATAGCAGTAGGTTAAATTTATTTCCTTACTGCTTTACTTTTTTCATAAGTAAGAAAAAAATACAGAAGCCCAATTTTTTCAAATAGAACCACATATTACTTTTAGAACTCTGCACCAAAAAATATTAGTCTCTTATATTTAAAAAATCACTAGTTTAATTCTAAAAAAATGAATGGCGAGAAATTTGAAATGCAGAGGAAGCTAAACGTCTTCAAAAACTATAAAATAGATTTGAATAATATTTTACTAATTTTTAAATGAAAAAAAAATACAGAACAATACTGTTGGAAAATAACGAATAATTTTATTTTTACGAAAACATAGTCGATGATTTTTAAATAAACGTTTGCGATAAATCAAAGTTATTCTAAAAAATAACCACTAACTTTTGATTTAAACAAATTTTTATTTGGATTAAACGTTATTTGTAACATTTGAAATAAGTGTATGTTATTGTTATTCTTAATTTGTATTTGAAAAGCTTCGAATATTTTTCCGTTTCTACAATTCAAAAGCGGTCTTTATTACTTTACAAAATTATTACTTATAGATTATTTGAATAATGGTCAATTTTGCTATGTAATATTAAGCATAGGGAAATTATAATGATAGCTGCATTTTAGGTCCATTTATACTCTGAGTCTTCATTTCAGGACATTAAATTTAAAATTCTTTTATTACGTTAATTAACTAATGTACATGGCACATGAAATAAAATATGGCTCGCGGATAATATAAATTTAATTAGTTATATGCATTTAATTTAAAAATTAATATATATTTAACATAAAAATTAATGCATATTTAATATAAAAATTGATTGAAATTAATAATACAGTTAAGAATTGTTATATTTAGTGATGTTAAATGAAAACAGACGATTAAGTGTTTTGACATGTTGATTACTATAACAAAAATTAAAGATTTATTATTTGAATTAACTATCTCCGCCTGTAGTATAATTTAAGTATTAGTGTAATTTATGTTGTATTCGCAAGAAATCTAACAAAGTATATAAACTTAAAAAAGATTATTGATATCATGTTTTTAAAATAGCTGTCATCTTTATTAAAGCACTAAATATAGCCTTTAGACAACAAGAGTTTTGCTATGGTTTCGTTTATTGGAGGACATTTAAATTTATTTTATGACACTTATAACCTCCATTTTCGAGATGATTTTATTTCCCAAATTTTGAATCGTAATTGTTTACGAGCGAACGATAAATACATTCTACGTTTGCATTGTATAGGCGAGAAGAGCAATTATTACAGCTAATTGCATCACATCCGTATTGCATGTTAGTGAAACAATTACCGATGCAAGTAAACTGCAGCCATATTTGTTATTTCCTCAGGGATTATTTGGAAATACGTTCAACGCTTGTATACATTACAACTGCTAGTAAATTTAGCAGTATGAAGATGTTCAATTATTCAGCAAACATTACCAAACTGTCAGAAATAAATACGAAATATTCGCCGTACGCTTACACGTGTTGGGAAAGAAGGATACACGATATATGAATTATGCAAGACGTGCCAAAAATTCTGCAGTGTATGCGTAAAATATACTGAAAACAAGGGAAAAATGAAACAAAGGTATTGCACAGTAATTCACCAGCATGTTAATTAATTTATAAGTTACAAGTTATAATTTGAACATATTTTGTAATATAAAAATTTAAAAATTAAAGAAATTGATATTGTAGTATTTTATTTAGTGTATAATGAGTAACGTTTTGATTTTGAAGCAAAACTTTACATCTTGCAATATTAAAATTAGAAATAGTTGATTTGTATTTTATAAAATTTACTGGTACGACTTTACTTGTTTTATTAACTTTTATTTAATAAAATATATTTAGTTATAATTTATTTAATAATGTAGTAAATTCATTCTGTAGTAGCAATAATTTATTAATAACATAATAAATTTGTTTAATAAAATAATAAAGTAACCGTACTATAGATTTTAATAAAGCTACTTATTTACAAAATTTAAAATTATTTAATATTTTATTTAGCTATTTTGTTACAAATTTTATTACTGTGCAAGAGAATTGAATTTAAATAGTATTATGTTACAGTCTTTGTATTATAAAATATTTCAATTGTCCAAAAAAGCACGGCTTTTAATAAAAATATTTCCATAAGAATCAATGTGGACTGAAATCAGTTTGAGAGCTGCAATATACATTTTTTGCAGATTTAACCTATTTCAAATCACTTATCTATTATTTATACGTAATGGGGTATAATCATATTCGGATATCTGGCAGAACTGACTGCTCGAAGGATTTGTTCGGCAAACGTCGGTAGATATTTCATTTTATGGACAATATTTTTATCATCATATTTCGATTACAGTGAACCGGTGCTCGTCTGGATTTATGGAGAAAAGTTACAGAAGGGGTCAAGCTCGGTTTATAACGTGGTTATCCTCTTTCGACAACAGCCTGTTAATACTTCAAGCATCGATCAATCGTTCGGGAAAGAAATATTATTCCATGCGAAATAAATATAAAAATGAAAAATGTTTCGTTTAAAAGAATATATTATTTAAAATAATTGTTATCGTTCTATTTATTTGTTTTATCTTTGATTCAACTATATGTGATAAGTTACAATTTCACGTATATAAATAATTTTATGTATTTAATAATTTATAGTGTTAGGTATAGAAATAATTTTCATGTATTCAATAATTCATAATTTCAAATATAGAAATAATTGTATGTATTTAATAATTTACAGTTTTACGTATATAAGTAATTTGCATGTATTCAATAGTTTATAATTTCAAATATATAAATAATTTGCATGTATTCAATAATTCATAATTTCGAATATATAAATAATTGGCATGTATTTAACAATTTCTAATGTCAGATACATAAATAATTTACACATATGTGATAGTTTGCAATTTCTCACATAAGTATCCTTTTTTCAAAGTTTCAATAGGAAGTTTAAAGTTACAACACAAGTTTCAGTAGTGTGTTATACAGAATGTTACCTCTAACGCAATTCACGATTCTTCACCGATAGCTATCCGATAAAAAAAAGTTTACAGCAAGAGTTGCAGGGTACAGAAAGTACAATAGTAAAAAAGCAATTCGAAAACGGTTAGGTTTTTATATTATTTTATTAGTTTTCATGGCAAAATTGAGGTCATCTTCGATTTTACAAATAGGAACACTTAATTTTATCATTATATTGAATATTAAGATGAAATCAAAATATGACATGACATTTTTAATAATATTGTATATTACTCGATTTGCAGTAACGAAAATGTGAAATATTTAGTTTTTTTATCGTATTTCACTTTAAGACAGTGTAAATAATATTTGACACTGAAGAGATTAGGAAATGTAACCACGTGACGAGAACATAAGAAAAATGCACTTATTTAATTAGATATTCGAAATGTATTTTAATAAAATATTTAAAAAAAATATTTGAATATTTTGTTTTAATCAAGGCTAATTATATTAAAAGATATTCTAATTAATAAAGAAATTGAGATATTATAGATATTCTAATTAATAAAGCAATATAAAAGAGTATGAATAAAATTACATTGTAGAATAAAATTTTTGGATATCAAATTGCATCATAGAGTATTATAATCTTTAATTTAATTCGCAAATTAACTACAAATTAACTTTCAATATGAAAGTCAGGTTAGGTTCAACTAAAATTTCAACATGAAAGTCAGGTTAGTTTCAACTTAACATTCAATATGAAAGTTGGGTTAGGTTTAACTTAACTTTCAATATGAAAGTCAGGTTAGGTTCAACTAAAATTTCAAAATGAAAGTTAATGTGTAATTAAAAGTATTAAAATATAAAAATAATGTAAAAATTAACTTTCATATCAAAAGTTAATCTGAAATCTTTGAATTTTAAATATGATAGTATTTTTTTAAATATGAGCATGGGCTGGGAAGTAAGATTTTCGTTTTTTTTTTTAAATCGGTTAAAATGAAGATAAATGATTGAAATCAAGTGAAAGGTGTAATAGAAGGTATATTTTACAAATTTATACACATCTTTCAACGTTTACTGTAATATATATTTCAATTCACTTTGAATTCCTTTGAAATAGAACTCCTTCATCTTCGTGTTGCAAATATGTCACAGCTCCGTGTTTCAATCTATTCCCCGAATTTTCTGCTTCGAGTATGCGATATACAAAAGGTGATATATGCTGTTCTAACTTCATGGATGTTTTCCAGATTTTTAGTTCGTACATCAGAACAAGAGTTCTGTTATGGTTTCGCTTATTGAAAATTTTCGAAATTTATAAAGTTAAGAGTTTGGAAATTTAGGGTTTGAAATATCGAATATTTAGAAACTTGAGCATCTAAAAATTTGTACGTTTGCAAATTTAGAAATTTAGAAAATTGGAAATTTAGATATTTAGAAATTTTTAAATGTAGGAATTCAGACCCGTAGAAATTCAAAAATGCAGAAGTTCAAAAAGGTAGACAATTTAGAAATTTAGAAATTTAGAAATTTAGAAATTTAGAAAGTTAGAAATTTAGAAATTTAGAAATTTAGAAATTTAGAAAGTTAGAAATTTAGAAATTTAGAAATTTAGAAATTTAGAAATTTAGAAATTTAGAAATTTAGAAATTTAGAAATTTAGAAATTTAGAAATTTAGAAATTTAGAAATTTAGAAATTTAGAAATTTAGAAATTTAGAAATTTAGAAATTTAGAAATTTAGAAATTTAGAAATTTAGAAATTTAGAAATTTGGACATTTGAAAATTTGAAAATTTAGAAATTTGGAAATTTGGAAATTTGGAAATTTGGAAATTTGAAAATCTAAAAATTTAGGACCATGAAATTTTGAAACTAAAATATTTTAAACTTCAACTTATGATAATAATCCGTCATTATTATCAGAGTATTTTCACTTAAACCGATTCTAGATTAATGATAGTGTTATTACTATTCAGTCCGCCTACGTGTATTTAAAATTGGAATCATAGATGATGCAAACACCCGTAAATTTATCATTTGATTTAGAATCAAAGGCTGTGAGGAAATGAGCATTATCCTAGAAAGCGACAATGATGAAAATTAATTATCACGCTGAAATTAACTGATGTCAGGTAGTGCATCATAATGCTGCATTATTATGCTTCATGTGCTATGTGATAGAGCTTACACGTCAAGATATTTGAATTGTTTAAAAGACATTTATGCTCATGAAAATTAGCTGCTTTTCATAACCCAAAATTAACCATTAATTTAAATATTCATGCAGATTTATTTGTTTTCTGTTTAGTTTGTGTACTTGTGTAAATTATTATTATTCCATGGGAAATATAATTAAAATGATATAATTTAATTATTATTAATTTTATAATTTTATAATTTAATTTATAATATAGATAATATAATTAAAATTATATATATTATAAATTAAATTATATTATCTATATCATATACAGATATAAAAAAATTATAATCACTTTCTTAATTTTAAAATGATTATTAATTTGAAATCTATAATTAAAAGATTGTGGTAAATGACAACATATTTTTATGATAACTAATTTATTTACATTCTACTTAATTTATTTTCAATTTTGAAGGTTAGTACTAATTTTGACTGTAAAATCCTTATTAAATTATTGAATGTGAAATTATTGGTTTATAAGCATAAACAATTTTATAAGGCATGATCAAGTAAAAATAAAATAAAATATCAATCAAAAGCTAAAAACTTAGTGCAAAGTTGGTAAAACCTTAATAAAATCAGTCAGTTTATTTGTAACAGTTTAATTTGTATTTGATTTGTATTTAATTTTGTTTATAATCAATATTAAGATAAATAATATTTCATGTTATGTACATGGACGATCAGAAAGAAAAGTTATTTTTCCAAGCTCCAATAAATTTTCTACGAACTCTATCAAAAACAACCACAATTTATTAAAAAAGCATTTTTTCTTTTTTTTTTACATGTATCATGCAGTTCCGATCATCGTTAACAATTCTCGTGTTTTACATTTTTACCGGCAAAATTTGGCAATCAATTGTAGAACAATGTTCACATTTCAGAATACAAAAGGAAGATATAAAATTGAATTCTGAAATATTTGTTTTATCAACAGTTTTCGTTATTGCCCCACTTTTGATATTCAGAAATCTAACCTAAACAACCGCCTCGTTTAAATGCAATCACTGTTTACTCTGTATTAAAAATGTTCTTTGATCAAACTGTTTCTACATTCGTTTATTCAGAATATTTCAGGTTCTTTCCACTAAACATAAACGTAAAAAGTTGTTCTGCAAACATGGAATTATAAATTTGTTTGGAAGGTAAAATAATTAAATTAATAATATTATGAGTATGATATTGAATCATATCACAAGAATATTATAAAATATCATTAATGTATCGATAATAATATAATATATTATCATAAAAATACGAGGTTGACAACTTCAAATTGTAGTATAATACCTAACCTCAAATATTAAATTGGTTTCTTTTTTCATTATTTTAATTGTACTTAATAAAATCATCAGTTCATATTACACCACATATCTGTTTTCCCTATTACTTTCAGCAGCAAACAATTTTCACCTGATTCAATTGTGTTATTCATTTTGTTTATTAACATGCATGTCATTCATAATCTCAGTAATGGAAATGTTCGCGCTGTAGCAAGGAAATATCGGTGAAAATTTCCTTTTGGAAGAGGACCAAACATTCATCATACTCTCTAAATAATTTGACCACGGTTTTAATCAAATTTTATAAGCTTGTTGCTGTATAGAGTGTTCTGTAACTGGTACAATCGGAAAGAACGTTATTTTATATTAGGTGTTTTGAAAACGTCTCGACGAGGACGAAGAATATATTTGGGAATTCAGAAACTCAACAGTGTATGCATTTAGAAATTGGACAATTCAGTAATTGGATCATCTAATAATTTAGAGATTTGTACACATGGAAATGTAGAAACTTAGATACTTAGAAATATAAAAATGAAAAATTATCATAATTTTCATATTCGTATAAAACTGTACAGATCCGTTGATTATATATAAAATCAAAACAACGTAAAATTCGTGAATTATAGTTTCTTAAATTTCAGTTACGATATTTCTCAGCACAAGCTATTAATTCCAACAAAATAATACTTGGAAGAATACAACAATTGAATACATACGTTACCATCTTCATTCATACAACTTATTCAAATAAACAAATCCACAAACTTAATGCCATTTGACTCTCCACTCAAAATACTAAAGAACACGTGTCAGTTTGTTTCTCTTAAATCACACGTCTTCAAGATTTTTTACAATGTCAACTTAAACACGATACCTTGTATGACTAAAGCAAAACGTGCCTTCCAAAAATACAATTTTCTTTCAGCACCTTATACGCAATGAACATATCTCATAACGTAATTACAGATGAAAGTTTCGTGAGTAAATTTGCTACTTCATCAGTAACAGACTGTAAATTACTCGAATCATTTGATTCCCAGTATTTTCTTTTCTTTCAATCTCTCCGCGCTGCAAGTTCGGGGGTCGATGAATGAAAAATTTGAACGTGTGACGTTATTAGAGTGCCTCGCTGTTATCGAATTTATCGGAAAAGCCATTTGGACCAGTGACTAGCAAACAAAGGGCGTCGAAAAAAAAGCTGGTAGCTGGATTTACTTTTCCATATTCATTAGTTCGATCCGATTGTACGAGCTTATTCGAACTTGTTTGCTCTCGCGCGATTCTACAGGAGCTTATACTTCCTAACCCGAAGAAATATATTTCAGATAGTGTACGTTTCTTCCGATACTTCAGCAAGTTTCTGCTTTAAGCGAGTTCTATTTCTCGTGATTGATTATCGTGTAAAACTGTCCAATAGTCGTTTCGTAAAACGAATGCTGATGGATGCTAATAACGCTTTTATCCCCGGCAATGAATTTCGATTTCACGCAGGAAACAGGAAACCAGGCGAGAATTTTAAACAAATTGAGTGCTTCATCGTTGGATACTTCGATGTGAATGGATAGTAATTGGTAGTTTTAGTTATCGTGTTGAAATTATACGATTTGTGTAGGAAAAAGGGATTTTCAATTCAATTGGTTAAACGATTAGCGTGGACATTGAAAATTTCAAAATAATGCAATTGGTATGAATAGTAGTTATGGTGTACAGTAGAAGTTATAATACAAGCGTATTATAAATATATAATATTGTTATGTTCGATTACATGTTAACAAAAACCAATCGACTAATCGATGTTTGATAAGAAAAAGTTTCAAATAGTTTCGTGTCCAAGAAGAAATAGATATATTTCTATAAATTATTCCGTGTTTATTTAATAGTTCAGATCTTCCTGGTGCAGTGAGAGTAATAAAGGTTTTTAAATAATTCAATTCACTGTGTAATAAATTATTTCTTAAACTCATTTCCAATATGTTATAACAAAAGTTAGAATATAAAAGTATTATAAATATACGATATTTTTATAATAAAAATTACAGTATTATACACAGTGAATCACGAATTGTAGAAATTACTTATTTATTAGTAGTCCAAACGAAAATATTTTTTATAGCATTTGTACTGTTTTAAGAGAGCTTTAATGTTACTATGAAGAATTATTCCTCAACTCCTTCTTTTATATGTTTTTTCTAGGACACCTTTTGCAGGTAAACATATAATTTCTTTACACCTATCTGTTAGAGGATTTCGAAACGAATACGGTGGATATCGGGACACAGTTTTTTTCATCTGGTTTGAAAAAAAATTAAAAAACTGTATATTGCAAGAAATATTATATGCTATCATACGTGTTCCAATGTTGTTAATAATACTAAGATTGGAAATACTAGGTTATTGAATACTCGGATTGGAACATTGAAATATTCAGATTTTCAGGACGCAAAGTAGCTAAAATGGAAGGTAAATTGGCTGGGGTCGTTTCATACCCCAGAGTGACCGTTAATGGTTAATATATGGAACACAGTAATAAGATAATTCGTGTATCGCTGTATTTTGCAATATTTGCAAGATTTTAAGAGCAATATTTTAAATGCGATACGGGGACTTTAATGGCTAGTGGTAATAGTAGAAACAGGAACATGTCACCGCTTGTTTTTGGAAGAACTTGGGAATTTACTTCTTGCACGTAAAGAACAAGAAAAAATTAGGACAATGGTTAGGTCCTTTCTAACCCTCCTTTACACTTGTTCTTAATTGAAGGAAGCTTAGGTTGCACGGGATTGTACAATCGAGTGCACTTGGCCTCGATTTTCAGGGATCAGATAACGAAAACTTAAAAAATTTTAAATTCACAAATTTTTATCCTTCAATATTCATAGATTTCCAGATACGTAAATTCCTAAACCGTCAAATCTACAAGATTGTACATTGTCAAATTTTTGCATTTTAAAATTAAAAACTTTTTTAAGTTTCAAATTTTTTAATTTCTAGGTACTCAAATTTCTAAATATTCAGAACACTAAATTTGATATATTCTCAAATTTACAAACTTCCAGAACCCTACATTTGATATATTCTCAAAATTCCAGAAATCTAAATTTACATTACCAAATTTCACAATTTTGATATATTTGATATATTCCAAAGTTTCTAAGCTTCCACATTTCCAAATCCCTAAAGTGTAAAATCTAGAAATTCTGAATTTTCAAGTGTTTAAACTTCCAAACTCTCAAATTTTCAAATTTTGGATTTTCTAAATTTTCCTCGAAAGCTTACATTTTACAATCCCAAAATTTTGTAATTCTTACATTTTTGAATTCCCAAAATTGTCAATACTTTAATTCTCAAGTTTCTAATTTTTGAATTCCAAAATTTTCAAACCCCTCGTTCCCCACATTTTCAAATTCTATATTCTAAAATTCTCAAATTTCCAGAACTATTATATATTTTTAAAAATTCGGAAACCTCGAAATCTCCATGTTTCCAAATTCCAAATTTTTTAATTTTTTGAAACTTTAAATTATTAAATTTCTAAATTTCCAAATCTGTAATTCTCCAAACATCCAAACCACTAATTTCTCAAATTTCTAAATTACCAAATTTTCAAATTTCCAATCACGAAATTTTCAATCCCCAAATCCTCAAATCCCCAAATCCCCAAATCCTCAAATAACAAACTATAAAATATCCATAAATTGAATTAAAAATAATGAAGAAAAATCAAATTACTTAAAATTACTATTTGCATATAAATAAAAATTTTAGAATTTATAATTATATACATAAACATATAAATAAATTCGGAACAACCTCTCAAGTTGTTTAAAATAATTGTTTGCAAATAATTTGATATTTTATATCAATAATGATGCAGCTGTTGCACAGTTCAATTTATTTAGAAACCTGACTTGGACCACTTTCATAATCACCAGCACACATATTGTTACTAATAGTTAGTAATAAACGTTTAGTAACTAATTACTAACAATATTTTATTAATAGTAGTTTCATAATTTTGTACCTAATATTTATTTAATAGATTTGGAATAATGTAGTCATAATTTCAATGAATTAATAAGTTGTCATGGTCCTGTTTACAATTTATTATGTTTGAAGCTACGAAATGTGGCTCGACGAAAAAATGCTCCTAACGTTTTACCATTAGGTAACTAGCTGTATCAAGGATTGAAGACTGATATTGATGTGAGTTGTGATAATAACCGTGTTCATATTACGGATCACTGAGCAGCTAACTGATGTTTTGAGTTCATCTACTAACCAATCAAAAATGTTGGTTAGCTGCTCCGTAATCCGGAACGTGGATGTACTATGTAGCGAATGCATATTACAACGCACATCAATATTATAGTAGTCTCAATATAATTGAATGTTTCAAATCTGAGTTGTCGTATATACTGTGTATTTCCTACATTAATTGAAGTTTGTCGAACGTAAAAAAGGACAGCAAGTGAAGGAAACTATCGAATATAAATAAATAGTAACATATCGGTGGACAATCCTAACACAAGAATAAAACTTTCTTATTTTTGATTTTTTTGTTATAATACTTTTACCAACATGTTTGTAACATTTTCCTGATTAAAATGAGACCAAACACGATCTAATCTAGAATATATTTACTTATAATTCCAACCGCTTCGTTTATATCAAGGACTTTATTTTAATAAATTATTTCAAGTAAATATATCCCGAATTAGATAGTGTTTCATCTCATTTTAATAAGAAAAATTTCAATAATCTATTGGTAAAAGTTTGACGACAAAAATATAAAAAATAAAATAGTTTTGTACTAGCATTGTCTTCCCCTTAATGGTAGAAATAATTTTTTCGCTTATATCAAGCTGCATATTGATCTTAAGTCCTTCATCAAATAACGTTGATGAAACTTTTAGAAAATTCTCTAATTACACCCAAAAGCTTCCAATACTATGATATTATAAAATAATATCTTGATATGCGCTACTATTTTATTCAAGAGCATAATTTAAAGAAAGTTTGATTTCAATAGAAGGAGTTCATTTATCACCCATTGTCACTGTTTATACTCTGATAGGACAGTGAAGCAGTTTGTAATCAATCATTATTATCCCTGATTTTGTAAAATATTACATTCTGATACACGATAGCCTAATGACGATACTACTTTTTATTTGATAAAAAATTCTAACAAGAAAACATCAAGTATCCAACTCTTTAACGATTTTAATGAGCTTCTGCAAATTATGTTGTTACGAACCTCTTTATTGTTTCAGGTGTCATTATAAAAATGCTAAAACGATGTTAGTTTTGTGAACGATTTAAAAGAAGGTATTTCTGTCTTGCAAATAAGGGATATACGTTCATCTGTCACAAACTGTAACAAAAACAGTACTTGACCACACCCTTTAATGTCGCGACATGTCTGTCACTGCAGCGAACAAATTTTTCTTCCTGAAAAAGATATTCTTGGAAGACGGAAATTCGCAGAAGATTAAAGAAATCAGATTCGACAAATTAGTCGAACTGAAAGAACCCGGATTATCGGAATTCAGGTAATCGATCAAGTGCAGCAGACAAGTCAGCAAATTCGTAATCCAAACGAATTTTACGATTTTGCCACTTCTAGAGTATCGAAATCTAATGCTTTAATCACAAAACCTCGATTTATTACTTTAATTAAATTATTATCAGATTTTTCAGGACATAATATATCCTTTATAGGCCCTAACTTATTTCTTTGTATAGGACATAATTTATTATTCTTTATAGAACATAATTTGTTGTTCTTTATAGGCTATTATTATTTTTGTCAGAACACCAAATATAAAATATTGGATCTTTTAGAAAAGAATGAAAATTGTTTGTGTATCTAAATTAAACAAATATTTTATTTGTCAAAATAAGTCATGTCCAATTAAGCAAATGAACAGAAAACTATTCTGATAAATAAAATTTTTGATTGATTGTAAAAAACGATGCTCATTCTTCTTTAAATAATCTAATATTTCTTCTGCGACCTAATATTTCAATTTTTAGTAGTATTGCTGGTGATCGTGACAGTAAACGTTTTATGAGTTCAACTCATATTTAATCTAGCAGCACATACGTTAATAAACGTTTACATTTTTGCAGATTTCTGATAAATATCTACGTGGGACACTCAAGAATGTAAAAGATAAAATCTACTGATTTACATTACAGTAACAATGCTTCAACATTCAACTGACGTATACTGCACGTGTAATACTAAAACAGAAACGAAATAAAAAAATACATAAATCACAGAACACACATAAAACAGCATTAGTATCTTCGTAAAGATCAGCAAATGTTAAAAATCCCATGAACAACTGGGATTTAAAGCAAGAAACTTGAGGACCAGTCATTTCGACCACCATAACAGTTTTTACACCAAAAAACAGAAGACTAACATTTCAAAGATTCGTTAGATGCCCACATATGTACTGCTACATTAAAACCGTTTAAAATCTCGACCACCTACAACTTTCCTACTAATCTGTCATCTACTAATCAAATATTTCGTCATAAGAGCTAATCAATCTCCCCCCAGGGACCTGTAAACTCCCTGGTTTAAAATTTACGGACAATCTCTTCTACATCTCCGTCATAAAACTTCTAAAACCTCAGAATCGCAACGACACGCCGTCATTCCATTCTCTCTCAAGTCTCCAAGTATCGATGGGTGAGATCTAGCTAGATGTGGCTGCCGGCCTGGCGATCACGCCATCTGTCCGTCGAGCAACCGAACTAGAAGAACACGCGGGAACAGGGAAGAACAGAAGCAAGAAGTGTGTACAGACAAGGTGTGTGACGTTAGAGACGTTATTATCACTCACTCGGCGTTGGTTTCCGGGGTGGGTAGATCGCCGATGGTGGTCAGGGTGAGTGTGGACCAGTACAGCGATCCAAGGTACTTTCTGGTCAGGGTTGCGTACTCTCCGGGTCGATACGGGTAGACCCAGTCCCCTTGAAATCCTTCGGCTTCGCTGAGCAAGTAGTAAAAGCAGCCGAACCAGTGCGCCAGGATCAGCAGTATGTGGATGAGATTCAACACACGCCACAAATTCGGGTAAACTGTCCGCGACTCGACCATGTAATAGTAATTGTACACTCGGTAGATCTTGAGGAACCTCGGGAAACGGAGCATGGGGTTGCTGCCTAGGTTCACTTGCAGCAGATCGAGCGGCAACAACGCGAGCAGATCGAGCACGAAGGACTTCGATTTCAGATAATGACCGGCCAGTTTCTTGCTGTTGTAGACCATCAGACCTTGCTCGAGGTATCCGGTACGGAATTGCACGGCCACGTCCAGGAAGAACACCAAATCCGTGAAGCCGTCGCACGCGAGCCAACTAGCCGGCGCCAGCGCCTGCAGTTCCGGCAGACTTTGTCGTACGATCAGCGTCCACAAATTGTACAGCACGCAAGCGGACAGAAGCATCAGCCAGTAATAGTAGAAATTTTCGTCAGGATTCACCACGGTCTTCGGTGGCTTTTGGGGTCTTCTCGGCCGACGTCGACGACGACCGTTCGAGTCCTTGTCGTCCATGGCGTCGCCCTCGCCCTCCGCTGTGTCCAGCGTCTCCTGGCTCTCCGGGATCTGCCTGGTGGAGAATCGCTTCAGGAACGAGTCTTCGCGTTTCAACGGAGGCTTCTTCTGCATCGTCGACGTCATCTGCACCGTGGTGCGTAGCTTCATCCAACATTGGTTGCTCTTCGTTCTGCGAACAGAAAGAGGAATAGATCGCCAGTGAAGGACGGAGTGAACGGTGCTCGATCAATGCCCTTGCGGGAACCAGGTCGACTCTAAGTTCAGAACGATTCTGGGTCGAACAGATTATAAAGCTCGTATTTACGGACGTTCGACGCTTTACGGACCAGTTACTTTTTGGATAACGATAACTTTGTTGGGAGTCTAGCTCTCTTAGCGATCGTCGTTTTTGGACGTTGCTCTTGTGAGGTTTGCGGAAAAGTTCTGCTATTTACGTGACGAGAAATGTGGAGTGTCTTTATTTCTGGTTTTGTGACATGTTGACTGCATTATGGTAAGAGGAAATGTTTGACAGATTTCTTTTTGTAGAGGTTATAGCGGAAGTATTACAATGGTGAAAAATGTATTATTGTATCTTAGAAATCGTTTGATATAATATAAGAAAATAATAAAAAATTATATAAGAAAATTGTAAATAGATAAGTTGTTTTATTGATAACTTGTGTCAAAGTTACTTTGGGATAAAATTCGTTCAAACTTAGAAAGTAATTTTTATTTGTAAAAACTGGAAATTTAGAAGTTGTAAATTAATATGTAGTTACAAATTTTTCTTTATAAATAATAGTTCAGTTGCATGAAAATATGTTTTTACATTGTATGTCAGAACTAAAGATGAACATGAAATAGAATTTTCTTTTTTATTCTTGTAATAAAGATTATGGACAAGTATTGAAAAATTGTACTTGTATTTTGCACTCGATGCTAGTTAAATTGTAAGTACAGGTATTTTTATTGATTTAGATTTTTGGAGAAAGGCAGATCATCGGTAATTATTTTTGAAACGCAAAAATATAAAAATGTATAATGTATGTACCATATACGCAAGATATTTTTGTGTGAAAAAATTTAAATGAAAATAAAGGGGCATTGAGAATGTGTAATTTAAATTGTGAAAATGTTGGAACAAAAAGGGAAAGAATAATTAAATTATTGTGGATGGTATAGTAATTAAGATAATGTTGTGTTTCTGCTTATTGCCAGAAATGAACAGAACTTTTCAGCAGATACAAGAGTAGATAGAATTACGAAAATAAGCCACCGATTGCATCTTATTAATAATCACGTGCATCCAAATTACGTTTAAAAGACACGAAACGACAATATAGTGAAATAAAAGTATGAAATAGAAAATTGTTTATATCTGAGAATCAACACCGGAACTTGCATATTCAATTTCCATTTCAAACATTTGAAAGAATAACGGTTACGTAAAGAAAGAGTTCACAGCGTTCCTTAAACATGATAAATTTCGGTTGAAAGGAAGAAATACGAGTAAAGAAACAATAAATTCTGCAGCGTTTTGGAACTCAAAGACGCACGTAATACACGTACAATCCCCAGGGATTGTGCAAACGCTCGATATTCACCATTCAGGTAAATAGCGATTGTATGTTGACCGAATTTCCGGTTATCGATGTTTATGTTGCGATCAAAGATCCGGTAATTTTGAATCCTCACGCTCTGCGAAATATCAGATCATGCCATAGGTAATGCGTGTATAACGAGAATTCGACACTGAACCAATAAAATATTTCATACACAACCTATTAGTGTAACAAGCCTATAGTATAAACCTACAGGTATAAATTTTCGTGTCAGTTATAATTATTTAGAGCAATTGTAATTATTATGTAACAGCACCTAATATGGAACACTGTAATGTTTCGGTAAATATGGCAATTGGTGATTCTGTATATTTTGTTGTTAAAAAATATAATTTTATTCGAGTTTTAGTTGAAAATGCGATTGTGATTTATAGCCAAAATATAAGGCATTCATTAAATTCTTCTAAAAGGAAAATTAAATAACTAAATTTTTCAAAGCAAAGGTAATTAAATATTTCTAGTGGCAAGTTACATAATTAAGTTTTTCTAAAAACTTCAATTTTTGCATGGTTAATAATTAAGATATTTACTTCTTCAAATTATAATATATTTATCCAATCATAAAATAGCATACATTACAATTCTCAATTACACAAAATTATTTACTGCAAAGAGTATATATATGTATTATTTATTAAAAATTATATTACCTTCATCATTATGGATTTTCATAAATATACCAAATTGTTTCAAATTGCGAATTAATTGTTAGTTCATCAACAAAGTTTGATATCTGCTAATTTCATGCTATATACATATTTCTCTTTATTTACAAACGAAGATTTGTGTTACAGTGGATTAATAATTCACTATAGTATAATAGAATCCAATTATCATTATCACTAATTTGTTTGAAAATTTGAAATCCGTGTTTCAAATATACGGCATGTCATAATAATGTACACCGAATGGTCATTCCAAGTAAGCCATTTTGTTTTTATCCGATTACTTATGACATGATCCGATACAACGCTACGCAACGTAATTCAAACGCGTTGAAATTGAATTTATGAACGTTTAATGCATCAAATATTGATACTGCAGAGATATTGCAAACCTACCTTTCAACTCTATTAACACTTTTTTATCAATCTGCTTTTTTGTGATAGAAGCTGGTGAAATGTACATACACTTTGTAGAACTTCGATACATTTTTATTTAGCGGAAACTGCAAAAATGTTGAGATTTCTGTGTATATAGAATGAAACACCTAAAACTTTCATATAAATATGTAAAATTATTTCTAAAATAATTACAAAGTAATATGAATTTGTAATATAAATTTGTAATATAAATTTGTAATATAAATTTGTAATATAAATTGATAATTTAAATTGGTAATTTAAATTTGTAATATAAATTTGTAATGTATAAATTGTTTATATAAGAGTATACATTCGGAAAATTTTAGTTTGAATCATTTTTTCGTATGAATGTCAAGTTTTGTAGATACTTAAACTAGATAAAAGAAATAATACTAAATTCAGTATTTAAATTAAAATTATGTGTTAAGTAGACTTAATCATTTTTTGGTACACGATTTTATTTTACAAATTTAAAAGTTTAATATTTACAATCATTAACAAAAGTATTCGAACATTTGCATCCCTAATTGTTAACAAATTAAACACACACGTAAAACTCACATTTGAAAATAATATTCGAGCTTGACAATGTACGAGTGAAATTAAAAAAAATTTCGACGACGTATGACTGTAATAAAAATAAATTAAAAAAAATTGAATATGTACCTACCTTGAAAGTTAGAAAAATATTTCATAATATACGTTATTTTTAAATTAGTTTGTATTAATATTTAGCTGGATCACTATAGATGTCGGTTATATGATCAATAGTGAATCAGCATTTCGGATTATGTACATTGGTAGGCATGATAGAATTCCCTAGGGAAAATGGCGACGTAAAGAAAAGAGTCGTCACCATTTTTGGTTAATAAGTTTATAACCTTACAAACTTTCAGAATTAAAACTTTAGAAATTTGAGGAATTGGGGTTTTTGGGAATTTTGACATTGTAAGATTTGGACTATAGAAAATTTGGAAATTTTTTAATTAGGGAATTCAAAAACTTGGACTTTCAGTATTTGGAAATTTAAAAATTTATGATTCTCAGGATTAAGAGAAAATTTCGAATTTTTAGGATTTGCAGATTTGACAATTTGAAAATATAGAAATTTCATAATTTGAGAACATATAAATTGGAAAATCTGAAAATTTGAGGACACAGAAATTCAAAAATTTGGAAATTTATGAGTTTGTAAATCTGAAAATTTGTAAATTCGTAATTTGTAAACATTCGCAAGTTTCTTCATATTAAATATTCTATCAATGCTACGATTGTAATTCTTTCTAGTTACATTAATACATGTTTCAGCCTCACATCTTCAGTTTTTGCATTATTTAAAAAATATGAGCACGTGTATAATTCATTTATAATTGTCACAGATGCATTCGAATACTTTTGTAAACATTTGTGCAATCATTTAAGCACCTCATACTACACACACAATTAAACACACCGAACTACCTTAGTACTATTCTAGGAAGTTTTTTAGACAGTTTATAAATGTCTTTTCATATCTCCAAACAGACCAAATAACTTCGATGCAGTTCACCAGCTTCAAAATGACTTTTCACAGAAAACAATAAAAAGAACTTGTAAACGTTAAATCATGTATTCATCAGACAAGAAGATCAGCTAAAAGAGATTCTAGTTAAAAATCAGTTTCATTAGCACTTTCGTGAAACACATTCCACAGTGGTTTCCGTCGCTCGGTGCATCGTGCAATCCGTAATCGACACAAAATAAATGAAAAAATAGGTAATTATGCAAACTAGCCTCTACAATTTCGATATCCTCGAAATAAGTAGTCAAGGTCATTATTCAGAACAATTTTTCTTATACATATAAGTAAATTTTTGACAGTAAATAACGGATATAACTGATAAAAATATAAAAAATACACAAACACTATAAACTTTAAAACTTAAGAAATTTTAAAAATGCTTAAGATTCGATAAAAGTAAATATTTGCAAATGTCCCGAAAAATAAAATAGACTGTCTCTTATGTATACAGGAAAAAGTTCATGACCTTGGTAAGTTATATCGAGGATATTGAAATTGTACACATATTTTGCATAATTACGAAAAACTATAAAAACCATTGTCCGCTTGATTAGATCGCTGTCAAACCATACCCATGCATTATTTCTTAGGACTCATTTTCAAAGGGCCATGTCTCATTGAAACATCTCGTTCCGCACTTTCGGCTACCAACAAAACGTGTAGCTATATAGTTGCAAGCAGACAAACCAATCCTAACGTTCCATTCGCCAAACCTAGTGAAACGAAAGAAACACATCGTTCTGCTCGCACGATTGACGATCGACGATTTCTTCTTTCCAACTTGCTTAAACCGTTTTCTAATTCTATGATAGATAGTGGTAGATAGTGAGTGATTCTTGCTTGAGAAAGAAGTGAGCGAGAATTCGAGTAGATTCAGTTGAAGTAATCAGAGCATCAGATGGATGAGAGGCAGACAGACAGACAGACAGACAGATATAAACAAACAGACAGAGACAGAAACATCGAGAGAATTGTCAAGTTAGATAGAGGCAAGAACGAAACTAAAGGTAAGATCTTATTATGCCACTACGCATTCTTTAATCGTTAATACACCCATGTTTAGTGTATCGTGGTTTATGTGTGCACGTGTGTTTGTATACAGAGTGTTACGAAAAGAGTGTATGAAATTTTTGATTTACCTGTGTCAATAAATTGTAACTTTTTATATCACTCGTAGTTTATAATAAAAAACAAAAATTATAAATAATCAAAATAATTTGTCAAGGAATACCTCCATAATATCTACATGGACAGTAAAGTATACTGTGGGAAGTATTCGAGTAATTTTTAAATAAAAAAATAAAGTTACAAAGAAAAAATTTCAGAATAACAAATACCTTTTCCAGATGAAAATATATTCAGTCTTTTAAATAAAATTTTCGAACAAAACGTTATTCCAAAATTAACAAGCAACTCTCAAGTCGAATAAATTTTTATTTTCATTCATTTATATTAATTTTATTAATCACCATTACAACTATTTGAACTATTCATTATTCATTATGTTTAAAATAACCGGGTTTCGTTTAAAAATTTTATTAGAAAATCTTCAAATACATTTTCACTTCTATAAAAAAAATTTGTTATTCTCGAATATCTTCCTTCTTATAAAAATTTATATTTAATGATTATTCAAACAATCCTCGACTTCAGTAATTAATTTCACTTTAAAAAAATGAAGTGAGATAATCAAGAAATATAGCTAATTTTTAATATTTGATAATAACATCTTACAATATTTTGTATACAACTTCCTTTTGCATACAAAATACTCGTACATATTATTACAAATAACGAAAATGAAGAAAGCTATTGCTCCACCCTCTGTAATTAATACTACAATGCGATAAGCGAAATCTGTTTGTACAAGTTTAAAACGTTTTTGACCCATTTAGTTGAACCCTGTTTAACACTCCGTATATGTGCGTTGGTTTGTGCGCAATTTGTTCGTGTTTGATAAATAGTCGCTATGAACAAGGTACACTTGGGAGTCAGTTGTTCTTCTCTAATCATTCGAGCTGGCAAAAGGGATACGGTTAGAGGGTGAGAACGGTGTCAAGCATCAGCATACGTTGAAAAATAAACATCACTATACTCGGTGTCACCAAGTAGAAACTTCTAATCTAGAAAACAAAAGACACTTACACAGTCACCGATACTTTCACTTGTTCTCGTAACTAATTATCGAGGTCCAACGTTTCGCCTTCGAAGATTCAGACTCGCAAGATTCCTAGCAGCTACTTTCTCAGAAACATGGTTCTACTTTTTTTGCATTCTAACGTCTCATGCAAATGGTATTTGTGCATCGAGGACGATCCGAAACAAAAACTTTCAATACATTACCGAACATTGATCGATCGCAGCGTTGGCTTCTTTCTCTTGCTACGAATTGCGAAAAATACGTGAGTCGATCAAATACGGACGAGACTCTTTTGCAAAACTCTTCGTTTGATTAATGCGTTTACGAAAGAACTCTGTCTCCACTTTTTCTGTGGCTTTTACTGACGTTTAAAGTGTTCTCATTGGTGCTTCCCTAACTACTGTTCTTTTTAAGACATTTACGTTGGAGTTTGATATCATTTGTATTGTTTAGAGAAAATTGAGATTAAAATGTGCTACTTGCTTTTTGGAGATCTTGAAATAGGGTGTTAATAGGGGACTTTTTATTGGAATTACAAATTAGATATAGTATCAATATGTAGGGTAGGACAATAACTACTGGCACCTTAAATATTTTCGAATTTATAAGACTCAAAGGAAAATTAGTGAAGCACCTCCACTTGGACAAAAATTATTATCGTATAATAGATTCCTTCGTATAGTACAATTTTGGTTATACCAATTTTTCTCTGGTCCTTATAGATTCGAAGATATTTCAGGTGGTAATAGATATTGCCATGTATATTAAAAAATGAAAAAATTATTTTTCTTGGAAATGAAGAGATAATTATGAAACTATGAGTATGACTATAATTACAATTCAGTTTGTTGCAATTTTACCACTTGTTTTCCTTTTTGGATTCGTAAACTTGTATTCTGTATTATTTACAAAGACTGCTGTACAATAACATTTACAATAAAATAAAATGAAAAATAATAATAATATGAAATTGCAACTAAATATATTGAAACTATAGTCACACTTAAACGTTCTATACGTAGTTTTCATAATTTTCCCAATATTTCTGCAAAAATTATATCATTTTCATTTCGTGAGAATGTGTGAAGTTTACGTTAATTAAGCTAGTTTTTGGATGTTTCTATCATTTTTAGATGTTAATTACAATGTTCATTGTAGTTGACGTTAACGTCAAGTTCAGATTTTAATTGTAATTAATGTTAATGTAAAATTTGAATGTCAATTATAATTAATATCAAATTCACATTCAAATGTTAATTATAATTACTGTAAACGTCAAGTTAAAATGTTAATTATAATTAATGTTAAAGATAAATTCAAACATTAGTTGCAATTAATATTTGAGTCTGACATTAACATTAATTACAATTAACTTTAATGTGCAATAAAAGTGTCAATTTCTGGCTCAAATGTTAATTCTAATTAACGATAATGCGAAATTAAAATTTTAATTATAATTAATGTTAATCTCAACTGTTCATTTTTCACATTGAAACATTAAATATAATTTACGTTAATTTCCAGTTCAGACGTTCATTACAATTAATGTTAATCTTACATTGAAATGTTAGTTATAATAATTAAGCTAAGTAAAACAATTATATGTATTTAAATTCAATTTTAATTTTTCAATTTCTTTTTTCTCATGCATAATAGGACATTTCTTGGAAGATTTGCAACTAACTGCAGAACATACAATGTGATACCAAATATTCGGTATATTATATAAGAAATTGTTGTAAGAAATCAGTTACATAAAACGTGGAAGTATTAACAAAATACTGTATTGGAAACTATTAAAAGAATGCTAACAATAGGACATGAGAGAGTTGTATAAGACCCAGTTTGCTCACAAAATCTATCGTCTTTGCATTACGTCTTACAGGGAATTCTGGGAGATATTGTGCATAAAGAAGTGCCAACAATATCGGAAGATACATGGCAACACATTATTGTAGCACGTGCTTCCATAAGTTCTGACCTTATGACACGTACGACTTAATCGATATCCTTTATGGTGAAGTGCAAAATTAGTAATACTCGTATCTTTAGAAATGATCATGTTTGTACATATTATCACGAAGTAACAGAATTAACCTGTATATAAGTTTTTAATTTAACTGGTTTCAGAAACAACAGATTATTTAACTTTGTTACTTTCAGTTTGCCTGTTATAAATTGTAACTAATAATATTTTATTGTAAGTATTATAAGTTATAATATTTATAACATTTATAATAAAATATTATAACTTGTACTATTTGATTTCAGCACATATTAAGTGAAAATGAAAATAAACTATTGTATAAACCTTGCTTATTAAATGTTTTATTAAAAATTTGTAACAAAGGTACGAAATTATAGGTGGTTTTCATGATTTATACAGGATGCTTCATTTTTTCCACAAAATTCTATCGGTACATTTCAAAAGAAAATATGAAAAGGGATGTTATATAAAAGTAGGTCCTTCAATCATACATTAAATAAATAATAAAAATAATAGTAAAGATAGTCTGCAACTTTGTTATTACTATGTATTTACATATATATTCGTTATTACTGTAACAAGATGCAAAGAATCATTATTATTATATATTTAATTTATAGTATTATAATAAAAATATTTCTGACGTAATTTTAATAAACCACTCTTTCCATACTCTTAAATTTAAGAGTACAAGTTTATATAATATTTTTATCTTGTTTCTAATAATAGGATATACTAATAAAATTTTGTGGGAAAAACTGGAACACCCTGTACATAATTTTGTATCATATTTAACAGTTTGTCTAGTGATCTCTAATTAAAATATTGCAATTATAAAAATAAAATAAAAATTAAAATATAATATCTTAAAAATACCATAAAATGCAATGATTATGTCAAGAACATTAAGTTACAAATAATATATCATAACTAACAAAGTAAACGTAATGAGTTAAACCGTTAATTATCTTCTAAATTGAAACAGTTCTGTAATTAATGCTCTGGTTGAATTTGCTGCTACATTCTACTATCCCTTTGTGGCCATATTTCCCAACGGTATAAATGCCTCACTGACCAAAATTATTTTACATTGAATATAGCTAATTACAAATTAATGACGCAAGTACTAATTACTTATTTTGCATTGAAGTCGAAATTGAAATAGCTCTATAAAATATTCCTCGTGTTCTCTTATAATTAATAATAGAATATTGATCTGAATAATTATTTAGTACAGTCATACAATCATAATAAATAAATATTATCAAAGAAAGCTACTTTGTTATTCTATGTTTTCTATTGTATAGGAACTTTATAAATTATGAGCACAAGTTACATTTTTCATTAAAACTTCTGCAGTCAGAATTTGAAAAGAATGTTTTCTTCTTGCCATTCTGAATAACTTTACATGCAAGTGGTTTCACTTATCTCAGAAACTGTTATCGTACACACAAGGGAAAAATACACAGATATGTTTTAGAACGCCACGTACGGTGATTTTCGCATCCCTTAAGTGACTGTATCTACAGGAAGTGTATGATTGTATAATTCAGCCTCGTCGTTCAGAATACTCTTTACTTGGGAAACATTTTTCCGATTATTATACAAGATGTCTTCAATCTGGTGGTACAACATAAAAGAGGGTAAATCAAGTAAAAAAATAAATACAAAATATATAACAATTTTTTTCACACACAACTTCGTTTTAGAGAAAAATTTGAAAATTTGTCAAGTATTTATAAAAAAAATTTACAACAATTTATATTTGTCCCATAAGAATTTGTTCACGGTAATTTATATTAATACTACACAAATGATTATGAAAATTTATATTAATTAATTTATATTTAAAAAAATGTGTCTACGAATATTTGTTTATTTAAATCCGCAATAAATAATGTATTTATTAATATTGTATATATGTATCAGTGAATGTAATTATTAGTGTTACTAAAGTGTGTTTATTTTTACAATTTATAATACGTATTGTTGTTTACATGTGTTTATGAAATTCATTAATACTTGCTTTAATAATATAAAGAAGATTCACACCTAATAATAAACTTAAGTGGTGTTAATAACTGTATTCATTTATCATCCATTAAATAAATAAAAAAATTGTCGAACCGCGAACAAAGTTTTTTTTTATATAAATAATAAGTTTTGAATGTTGAATAAATGATGAATTTAAACGGTTTACAAATGGTAAGTTTTAAATATTAAATTTTCCTGAAAATGTAGCAGAATATGAACAAATTTCAATGTACATATTTGCTCTTTTTTTAAATATTGATTCACCCCCTTTTCAGTTGTAGCACCAACTGAACAGTACTTTATATATTTTAAATCAGAATTTTACTTTATAAGATTAATATGAACGTACAGTATAAAGTGTGAAAATGTAGTTTAATATAATGAGCTTATACAGCATGAAATTATATTTTATTATAACGCTCCTTACTTGTTTTCAAATACACGAAACAAATTACAATGAATAATATGTCTAAAATGATGTTTGGAATGTAGATTACTAGAACGGTTATGTGATGCGAAAAATTATAGTTGCAAATATGGGTCATAAGGAAAATACGACGGAAAGTTTCGACAGTGATTTAATAGTTTTCCTAACCTCTATTGTGTTATGACAACGATATAGCTCTCCACAAATGCACCAGGTATATTTCATTCAACTATCGTATTGGACAGAAAAAAAATTACTGTTCAACGAATCTGAATAACGGTTTCTAAAATATTAAATATTTCTACTATGATTAAATTGTCGTGAATAATCGCATACGTTTAAATTAAAAATTAAAATGTAATAGAAATTGCATTGAATGTTAGCTGAAATATTTATGTGTTTGTAATTGAAAATTAAAGTTTAACTCAAAGTTGACAAATTAAATATTCAAAACTATCTGCAAAAAAGGCTTTTTCAGTTAATAATTAACTAAATTGTTGAAAATTATTAAATTAATTAAATCGTTCATTCTAACGTCTTTCAATAAAAAATTGAAAACGTAATTTTAACAAAATCAAGAACCTAATTCTTTTCAAGTTTAAGGACCTAACTTTTTCAAAAGTAAAATTACAATTACACAAAATTTAATTAAAAAATAAATTTTGATCTATGGTTAGGTGTGATTGAAGTGAAATTAAAATTTCAATTAGAAATTTCAATTAATAACTAGAAGTTATAATCGTTAATTGAAAATCTCTTAATATTTCATTCGATAAGTTGAAATTAAAAATTTACCATTAATTTACAATTCGAAAACCATCCATTTAATAAATTCAATTTAATATTTAATTAAACGTAATTTAATTACGAATTAAATGTTCACTGATAATCAGTGGGGAATTAAACATGTAAATCGAGCGAATTAATTAATTTAAATCAAAATTCAAAATCAACCAAAATGACTGACTTAATGAAGTATGTAAATTGATTGAAATAATCAATAACTGATCCATAATCAAAATCGTATTTAAGTTTGTTTTAATTTGTTACTAATTCTGTTAAATGGGTTATTATGATTTGTGACTGTTTGTGGATTATTTTATCTTTTCGAATTCAGTGTACATAATTTTTGATGTATTAATATTTTGCTTAGTTTCTCTACAGGCCTTATTATAACATTATTAATACATGCTATAAGACAATTTAACGTTATTTACTAACTATATCTTTGTTATCGTATAATCCTTGATGTTTATGTAATACAATATAAGTATAAAAATTTTTTCTAGTAATTTATAAATTATGTTATATTGCAGCAAAATTCAATTTATCCGCAACTTTAAAAAGATTGTACAATAAAAATAAACCTCAAATCATATTCCATAGAGTCGGATCAAACTTGATATTTTAACAAAGTAACCTTGCGTGATCTACAGCTGACAGTAATGTAATCAATGTACGTTATTTTCATGAACTTGTTGCCTGAAACGGTTTAATCTAATTTTGCCTTTATGGTCTTTTGATCGTTGGCTTATTATACTCTCGGCCTCCTCGTTGCAGATTTTTCCATAAAAATAGAGGATGTACGGGATCAGGTACGCAACTGGGTGGAGCTATAGCTCCTTTTCAACTGACTATAAAAAAGTTCCGTAGTATAACAATTTGTATGCTTCATTAAACTTACTCCTTTCGTAAAATTCTGTTCATAAACACGTGTAACATTTATACAATAAAATATCGTTTCAATGCGAATTCTTCGGATTTTTCATGGGGTACTGTCAGATATACATGTTTTATTTCAGTAAAAAAATTGAAGCGATTTAAAATAAATTATTTAAACACAGTTAACCTTAATAATTTTGTCTGATAAAATTTATGCTGATCGTCAATGTTACTACTCTAAAATAAATGTTTACTAATAAATAATATATTAAAGTAAAACATCTTTCAATAAAGCAGACTTTACAGTACAATAACTAAAAAATTTCATAACTATTCGTTTTTGTATTTTGATATACAAAACATTTAGAAGAATCGATTAATATAAAAAATGAGAAACATATTATAATTCATGTATAGTCGATCATCAACGTTTCAAAATATCAGAGGTCTTAAGTATAAAATGTTTGGAAACATTAAATGCGTTTAAATGTTAACATTTTTTCAAATATTAAACGTGTTAAAATAATAAAAGTTTTGTAAATGTTGGGTATCAAATGATATAGTAAACGTAAATATCAAATATCAAATATAATATTAAAAGTAAATATGTAGCATTAAATGTACTGTTAAATGTTAATATTAAATATTGAATATGATATTAAATGTAATGTTTAATATAAATATTAAAATTAGCAAACATATTGAAATGCATTATCAGTCATTATTTTTCATAATATTGACATACAAATCCATATAGTACTATAGATTTAGTGGCAAATAATAGTATAAAAAAAGAACATTGACAAATAACAATAATTTTAGTAATAACTACATAACTATACTATAAAAATAATCAACTGTTCAATTAACTAAAATTGTGTTAGAATTGTCATCTCTATAACAGTAAACAATCTTTATTGCAAATATTTTCCAGAATCCCAAATTCAATTTTTTCAAAAACGAAAGCAAGTAAGAAAAAATGTTCTTTCTTTTCACCTAATATGTGCGTGTAGAATCATCACGATTACCACGAATTTTGAAACATCCCATTTTGTCAAATTTTAAAAAATTTTTTCTGATTAGTTCATGGAATTATAACCACAAGTGTTTATATTATCAGCATCTCGAGGAAAGGTCGCGTTTATACTTGATCGACCCCAGTAAAAGCAGTTTCCTTCGCCAATAATTCCGTGACATTTGTTCCTCGTTCAACCGTGAACATTCTTCTAAACTCATGCAATCGTCCTCGATTCGTTGGTCGATAATGCGTTAAGAGTTCAGCATCGAAACACAGCTTCTGAAATTCTCTCGTGGCGGATGCAAGTGAAACAGAAGTAGAAGAAACAATCTTGTTATCGAACGTCTAACCTTTTATATCGGATTTACCTCGTTCGTTCTTTCTTCTTTACTTCGAACCTGCGGAAACGTTTATTTGCTCGGTGCATCGTAAATTCAGCGAATTCGAACGAGAAGAGAAAACGAACCAGAATTTATTAACGCATTTCGTTAACGCATGCCAAATGCTGGAGAATGCTGCAATCTAACCTCACTGCGTGCAGTTTCGAATTACTTTGTTACTATTTATTTGTCGTGTATAAAACGAATTTCGAAAGATGAATGCATTATGCGGTGACAGGGAAGTGTTAAATAACACAAAGCACTTATGGTATTTTAATTTGAAGGTTAACTCCTTGCCGTACAATTGCATCAGTCGTAATTAATTCATAGCTAAACTTCAAGTTGAAGAGTATTAAAAATTTTAGTAAGGTTTGTCACATTTAAACTGTGAGTATGTCACAAATTAAATTCGTTCAAGTACGACAAGGAGTTAATTTAAAGATGTTACTTTTGTAGATATTTTTAATACAAAATGGTTCTTCGATGGAGAAAATAGGAAAACGAATAAAACTTTCAATTTATAGAACTGACAGTTTTAGAAGTAGCATATAAATAGAATTTTCAACTACCTTATGTCAAAATGATAATAAATTTTTTATTTACTGTTTCATGAAGATCCTACAATTTTCGAATTACACTACCTAGTTTTGCAAATATTTGTGCACATATTAGGGACATATTCTCGTTTTCTTCATGAATTATAAAAAATATGAAACAGCTTCTTTTGAGAAAAAAAAGGAAATAAATGTTATGAAAATATCTATCGACAAAAATTAGACGAAAGAAGATAAATTTAAATATAAATCATTCTTTGCATCGTTTAAAATTTTTTTAAATTCCATACAATTTTATAAAACCAATTTAATGTTTGCATTATAATTATCATTTTCGAATTTATATGCCATAAGTGCTGTTTAGAATTTTATGGATATTTCCAAGACACCAAATCGTGTTAAACTTGATCTATTTCGAAATCTGAAATTTGATAATAAAACAACGTAATAGTTTTTAGTTATTTTTTTCTGTATTTACTTCTCTGTCATCGAAATTTTCATAATTTTTGTCGATTTCATGCGTCATTTGAATAAACTAATTTTCTATACAGATCTTCATGATTAATTATTATGACAGATGTTATCAATTGAAATTTATTTGTCTATAAAATGTAATGAATGGTTCTAAATGTGACAGACGAGATAATGAATTGATTAGTTAAATTTGTACGGAGAAGAGAGATTAACGCGTTTGTTGACAACGACAGTGATTATTATTAATTCTAGACTTACTATACCTGTTAGAAATTACTAGATATTTTTATTGTAGGATATTAGATATGTGCAGTAATCTCTGCACATGACTTTCATTCTACATATTTCTTTAATAATATCTTTAAATATTAAAGCATTGATAAATTGCAAAATTATAATATCGACATCTTGTTAGTTTCGATTATTAACACCTTTCCTTTTTCAATTCGGTATTTAAAAATTAAGCGTTAGTATTCAAATTTATATTTTACATTTTAGATACATTAATTTACATTTTAACAACAATTTCTGATACATACCGAATTATAAATATTAAAATTTGTCAGTAATCTAAACATTTTCACATTTTTCTGTAATTAACCTCTCAGACACGGCGCGCCATTATAGTGGCTTTCGCGAATGTCATCGTAGATTACATTGCGCCACTACAGTGGCTCACTCTACTGTCTCACTCACCGTTTCAATCGAATGATCGTTTTCATTTGTTTTGATTCGCACTTTTTTGCCTTCACCACGTTTTATAAGAGTATTAACAAATCCCACAAAAGTACATTACATGTAAATAAAAGGTACCAAGTAGTTTATGCACCATGGGAGCACCCCTTTGCACTAATACACGATATTGGAAACATTTGGAAATTACATACTTTGTGAATTTTCTAAAAAAGTAAATTATCAAAGTTAAAGCATATCATATCTTTGGGAAAAATGATAATTTAAGCAACAAAAACCTCATTTCAATGTACTTGCGTAGAGAACATTATTGACATGAATAAATCGCGTCGGACTCTGCCGTTCCAAGAAGCAGCGTCACGTAAAGTTCAGTCGTGCCTGAGAGGTTAAATGTAAATGAATAGCAAATTGTGTAACTAATGAAATCACCGACAACATTTCTTATCTTCCGTAATTATAATTTTTTATCGTATAAAATTCTTTTTAAGACATAAAGTTGCAAAAAGATATCGTTCTTCCATAAATAATTTGTTTTAGCTAAAAACATTTTTTATTATTATTTTCTTGTTGGCAATATTTGTAGGACTTCATAAATGCATTTTTTTTTTATTGAAATAATGCAACGCAAGTTCAATTTACTAAATTTAATTGTTACTGCTGTACACATTGCAATTACAACGAGAGAAAAATAGAATGCACATGGAATTTTAACAGAAGTAATGTTCTGTTTTATGTTTCAGCATAAAATGTAATGAAATAAAATATGTAGTATTTCGCACAATACATCGGTCTTCTGTACAAAATATTAAATCCATGTTATTATCATCGTTGAATATTAATTCTGATATTAATACTGAATATTAATTTCGTTTATGAATTCAGTTCTGTACTGTATGGTATAAAGGTACGTCTCATATTTCATAATTAACACATTCTTATCTAACATATAACATGCTTTAATACAATATCCAAGACCAATACCAATATATTACACTCCTGAGCCAAATTTGAGAGAATTATATTTATAACTCCTATTAAAATAATAACAATTATCAAGTGAATCATATGTGTCTTCTTACCAAGAATAAACTTAAGCCACTTTCAAAATTAACAACTAAACTCGTTATGAAATTTGAAACAGCCCAAGTCCATTCGGTTTAATTTAAAATGCTCCAAATTGAAAGAACAATATTCAATTTATATTTCGTTACATTTAAAAAACACCGTTTATGCAATTCAGGAAATCAAATTATATAAATTACAAAACTATTTTCTGCTCGTCTACATTTTGTGTATGCGGGTGGAATTTGAAGAAATCATGCTTCGATGGTATATATTGTATTAATACTAATTAATTATTATATGAACTAATTAATAATTAATTGTAATCATCGTCATCCTTTGGGCATTTGAAAACTCGCAGTTTCTGATATTATCAATAATAAATTGGACTTAGGCCACTTTCAAAGTCAATTTTTCAACTGTCAAAATAACTGCAAAAATTTATATGCCTAAAATGATCTTAAATAATAACGATGTTTCTTATGACAGTTAACAACAAACAACTGACAAAGGAACTTAGGCAACTTTTAAAATAAACGACTCATAATAAAACATATGCTTCCGTTATTATCAATAACCAACCAATTCAGAAAAATTATTCCTACGAGTTGTTAATTAGTTTGTACCTGTAATGAAGCATAACAAGCATATTCTCTATCGAGATACATTACTGTACCTTACCTTAGTTGATTTTCAGTAAGCTGTATAAGATTTTGTATGCTTAATATTTGACCTACAAGCCATCAGACCTTAATAATGGCTCGATCACTTTAGCATACTTAATATTCAATTTCGCTGTATGAATAATAATATCGCACAGCTTGCTGTACATACAGGAACCTAGCTCGAACATGCTTACATTTTGAACTGTTCACTGACTAACACAACTGATTTCATGAAGAACAATTATTTAAATACGAGATTGATAATAATATGGATTTTACATTTTTTATGGAAAGTTAAAGTACTGCACAAAGTACCTACAACATATTTTATCATTTTTATTTATTTAAATTATACTGTAATATAAAGTATTGTATGTTACAATTCGATGTGTATGTTCATTTCTGTTTCTCATTGAACATATGAAGATTTATTTCATGAATTTTATTTGCTCGATACATTGACTTTATTAAGAATTAAGACTTTTCTGTACGACAGAGTTCGAATGACACGTAAACAGCACTACAATGTGTGACAATGCTGTTCTCTACGCGAGTGCATTGCAACGAAATTTTTCATGATTAAATTATCATTTTTCCCAAAGATATGATAGGCTTTAACTTTGATAATTTACTTTTTTAGAAAATTCACAAAGTATGTAATTTCCAAATGTTTCCAATATCGTGTATTAGCGCAAAGAGGTGCTCCCATGGTGCCTAAACTACTTGGTACCTTTTATTTACATGTAATGTACTTTTGTGGGATTTGTTAATACTCTTACAAAACGTGGTGAAGGCAAAAAAAGTGCGAATCAAAACATATGAAAACGATCATTCGATTGAAACGGTGAGTGAGACAGTAGAGTGAGCCATGGAGCTATGTGATCTACGATGACATTCATAAGCCACTATAGTGGACCGTACACAGAGATGGTGTCCGCGAAGGGCACTATAGTGGCCCGTCATGCCTAAGAGGTTAATAAAGTCTAAAAATTTCGTAGCATATTATTTTATGTAGCATGATTGCTAGAGAATACGACAAAAGCTTAACTGTTCTCAGAAATATGAAAATATAAAAATAAGTAAGGAAATTGTATGAATATAAGAATGCAAAAAGTACGAAAATATAAGAATAAGAAAGAAGAGTATAAGAAATGAAAGAATGGAAAAAGCAAGAAAAAATAAGAATATAAGAGTAAAAAAAGTTAGAACATACAAAAGTAAAAAAGATTGCTAAAATTATGGAAGAAAAATTCTTTCCCTCGCGTTACTTCCTTATAAGATATTTCTGTTCCTCGTCTTTCTCTCTCTTTCTGAATGTCTTACGAAAATCAACATCGTAAGCTGCTGAAGATGGAAAACGGATTCTGATGATAACTCTTCATCGCGTTTCTTCGAGGCTCATAAAACTGATCATAAAGCATTGAATCTTTATCCAAATGCTTTTCCATCACCGTTGGAACGTACGAATTTACGATCAGTTGTGAACCACGAATCGCTGAGGGATGCTGTTAGAAGATGAAGATTCATCGAATCAAGATATTAAAAGGAACATAAGATTTTCTTGTCATTTTTTGAGCGAATTAAAATATTTTGTGTTAATATTTACCTTAATTGAAATAACTCGTGTTGTTTTTTATGGGAACTGAAATAATTCATTGTAAAGAATATAAGTTTTACATGATACGATTGTTTTCTTTAAGTGCAACGATAGAAAGTTTTAAATTGTATTTAAAAAAATTATAATTATTAGATGAAGGTGTCATATCATTTTATTATTTGAAGTTCATTTAACGATTCCTGTGCATTTTCGCAATTAACCAGAAATTGTTATAGAATTATAAAATTATTCTCTTATTTTAGCAGAGATTATGATTTTTGGGGGCTAAAATATTTTTCAGACACCCCTTAGTTAACAAACCAGAAGGGGAAGAGTAATATATTTGTAGATAACGTATAATAAAGTACATAAATTTTATCTTTAAAAGCTGAAATTTATTACAAATAAAATTCGATAATATTTTAAACTAACAAAAAATAATTAGTAATTTCTATTATAATAAAACGTCACTCTATTTTATAGTAATAACTTCAGAGTGATTTATTTCCATGTTTAGTACGATTTCTAACAAAAATTTTAAGAGAAAAACAGTCAAATTTCGTTCCAACGATTTTAGATGCACAGATGAAGAGATATACTTTTAAAATAAACAGACAATTTTAATTTGCAGTTTTAAAACAGATAAAAATCTCAAATATTACAAAATTAATATTCAACACGCTAATAATATTAGCACATCATTTACCAATAAACAGAATTATTTCCAAATTAATTGATTCAAAATTTACCTTCTACATCTACTATTTATAATTGAAAATTTACCTCCCAAATCTACAATTTAAAATTAAACATTGTTTATTTAATTTCATTTATTTAACATTTAACATCTTTCTGAAATAACTCGCACTGCAAACTCGTAAATATTGTTACACTGACTGTTCGATACGAAACAACCTAACGTTTCATTAAATTGGAACAGAGATAATGTGAAAATGCAATTTCTTTTTAATACAAAACAAAGAAATCGTTGAATCTTCATCATGAAACGATCGAAGCTTCGCTTCGAAAGCCTCGTTGGTGATTTTCTCATCGTGTAACTTTCAGTCGCTGAAAAAGTGGATGGATTCAACGTTGTTAAAAGCAGATACAACGATCGGCCATCAGCAATGTTATCTAATACAAAGTGGAGCCGTGTAGGGTGCAGTAAAGTCGATGGTTGCAGAATAAAATGGGGTGAGAAAAGAGGATAGAATTGCGGTGACAACAGTCAACCAATACATTGCATTTGATGGCATGTTCAAGAGATAAAAAGAACGAAATCATGGTTCATTTACAGCTTTTCATTCTTAAGTTTACGCTTATTCTTTAACTCCTTCAGCTGAGTATCGAAATTTTTAAATATTCCATTCAGAATTCATCGATTAAATTGTAATTGGGAATTGAGAGAATTGTTAAATCTTCAAATTTATACATTTTTAGGTCACACTCAATTATGTTTGCAAATTCGGAAACTTATTTTCAATTCTTCAAATTTTTCTAATTTAAAAATTCACAGATTTTGAACTCAAGTTTTTTAGATTACTATATTTTATTACTTAAAAAATTTACAAATTTACAAGTTTTGAAATATTTCAATATCTTTAATTTCAAAATTCCTAAATTTACAAATTGCGAACTCCTCAAATATCTAAACATTCAAATCCTACAAAAATTTTTAAATAACCAACATCTCAAATTCCCAAATTTACAAATTTTATAATTTCCTAATTCCCAAATTTACAAATTTTATAATTCCCAATTTCCTAATTTCCCAATTTCCCAATTTCCCAATTCCCTAATTCCCTAATTTCCATATTCTCTCAATTAAAAAATTCCTAAATTAAAAAATTTTGAACTCCCCAATCTGCTAAAATTTCTAAATTTTACAATACTTAAATTTTGATAATTTCCAAAATCTCAAATTCCCAAATTTCCTAATTCCAAAATCCCGAAATTTTCTAAATTTCCAAATTTCCATTCTCATAAAAAAATATTATTCAGTAAGCATTAATATATTCAACAAAATTATTTGTATTTCGCAATATAAAACGTTTCCATTAAAATTAGTATTTAATATCAAAATTCATACGTTACATATGAGTGATATGGTACACAAAATACTAAGCATTCAATCAAAAAGCATCACCGCTAAACTACCGTGAAGTTCATCCCTAACTAAAATACGGCACTTCAGGCTTTCAGAACTGAAAGTGTTAATGAAATAATTGAAATTCTGCGTTCAAAGTTCAAACATGAATCACGAAGAAATGAGACTGTAGATCAGAGGAAAAGCAAAATACCATAAGGGTTGCTGTTTCTGGTTCCTTTTACGAGGTAAGCGACCCGTGTCGTTAGTCGGGTTCACCGGCTTCCACGCTGCTGAATCCTAGACCAGATTTACCTCGAGAAACGAGGCCAAGTGGAACGTGTATATACGCGTGTGTGAATTCGTAAGAGAGAGAAAGACACGTGTGCAGAACCGTGTACCTATACGTCACGGTTATTGCGTAAATTTCCATGCGGATATTAACCTGTTAACCGAGCCATTTTTCAACCAGGAAAGAGCTAACAAGGAAAGTTACGCAAGTCTGCCACATCGATTTTAGATGGCCTTTCAGTATGATGTAGTGCAACCATAAAATGGTTGACACGCACCTTTTTCGTTGACAGCCATTTGCCCCGAAGAGTAACAGTCTTTGTACTTTGTAAATTGTTCCTGATGGCTTTGTGAACCGTGTTCGTTCGAGTATCTGATATTTGTTGTAGAGAAAAAGTTTAAATGATTTGTTGACTTTTTAATGTTGTGGTTTATGTAGAAAGATTTTGTGATATTTTTTATTGAAGAATAGTGAAGTTTTGTTAATTTTGTTAGATGGTGAATATTTTAAGAGGGAATTTGTGGAATAGTCATTTATTGTAAAAATATGTTGAAAAGTGATTACCGTGTTTCTTTGTGTGGTAAAATGTTGAATATTTGGGATTCAAATGTAGATACTTGTTATTAATAGCATAGACAAATTGAAATTTCTTAATTAATATATTTTCAGTAAATAAAAATTGAGTATTAATGATATTATTGCCCCAGGTAATATAAATTAATAAATTTCTAGTATTATTAAATTGTGCTCTTGTACGATTGACATTAATAAATTTTGTATCAAGTATTATATATACACATTATGTAATAATAATATTTAATAAGACTGCTTTCAGATGCATAAATGTATCTTGTTTTAGTAAATTTATTTTTGAACGAAATTTCTCCTTTTGAAATTTATTTATACATGTGTGTATACGAATTTCGAATTCAATTCCATTTTAATTATATCTTTACAACAAATAGTTTCAGAGATATTCGACAAATTATAATTTGCAACCTGAATTTAAAGAACAGTTTCCATCTTTTTATAACGTACGACCACTAATAAAATACATGTTTTTTACTACATACATGTTTTTTTTACTATTTGAAATACATGTTTTGATTTAATTACTAAAAGAACATCAAATCGACTTGTACGTCTTGCGTAACTATCAATCATTACACGCAATTATATTTTCCTTCCAGGTAAAACATAATGATTCAGTCATGAATGAATAAAAAACGCGTGCATGCTAATTTTGTTGATCGAAATGCGCTATAAATTGGTAGTAGATGAACTATGTCATAAAAACGTCACAAACATTCAAGACTTTGTACGATTTTTACAAATATTCTATGAGATAAAAGTTGATTAACATTTATATAACTTTTGTAGGAATTTTACACAAAATTTTGTTACATAAAAATTGAGTGATATTTATGTAACTTTCATATCTATGCCATTTACTGGAATAAATCATAAGAAAAACAATTACACACATGGTACGGAAATAGACGTACATAACCTATAAGAATCATCTCCATTGCAGTATTATGGAATATTAAAATTCCTGTTATGATCACAACATACATTTTCGCGTCATGTATCATTGAAATAACAGAAAATTCAATTTAATAAGTAATAACAATAATTGCATCTTCCATGACTCTAATATCTGGAACATTTTCAAGATATTCTCTTATCAAAAGTATCAGCACAAATGGAAGTAACCATATTTGCTTCGTTTATTTCTTCTCTTATAAAATTTTCATGAATTTTTAGACTCTTTTAATCCCACAAAAGACTTTTATACATCGATTATATCTCTGTGAATATCTTATTATAGCATTTTCTGTAATAAGTAGTATATTACTATTACCTGCATTTATATTATAGTAGTTATGATGTTACATTTATATTATAGTACTTATACTACTACAGGTTATACAGTATTATTCCTACTTATAATAGAAATACTACTACAGTCATACGGTCCTGTTTCTACCTATAATGCAAATTTTATAAGTAATATACTACTATTTCTACTTATAATAGAAATACTACTGACATATGTATAAATACGGTACATATATATTGCTATTACATGTACAATAAATACTACTTATTGCCGAACGTAGAGGGATTCCTGGGTTAACACAATCTGCATTTGTCCGTTTGTTTATACCACGTTACAGGCTACAATTTTAGACCTTTTGACTTGAAATTTTGATGGTAGATTCGCGAGACACCCTAAATCTGCTGTGTACAGTCTCCGGCCATCGAATTAGGACCACTATAAATTTTCAGCACTTTACACGTTTTCCGTAAAATTAAAAGGCCTGTTTGAATTGTAATGATATTTATTAGCTACTAACATAACTACTACTGTACATAACATTATTAACACATGTTAATATCCTGTATTTCCACCCCTTTGCTTTGGTCACAGCTTCCGGCATGCTCTGTATACATCATGTGCTTTACATCTTCATTATTTTCCCAAATATCTGTAATTCTTTTCAACTCAGATAATACGGTTGGAGAGTTGTAAACTAGTCTTTTGAGTAGGCAGTCATTTTCTGTGGCATTCAAATTTCACCTCACACGCTATCGATACTCGAGCCTAACGTAAACGCTCGCACGACCCTTAATTGCTCATCACCCACACAAATTATTATCACGATAGTAATTGCTATGTATATATCATTATCAACGTATTTAGTAATAATTTGCATGACCTAAGACAATTTTCCATATATGACATAATGTTGTAGCCATAAAAGTGAAATTTTCGTACGTGATCCTAATTCGATGGCCCGGGACTGTCGATCTACAAGTCTTCGATTGTAGACAACGATCTCGACACATAGAATCGACTGGAACCCCGTTAAAAGCTCTATAACTCATAATCGACAATACTTGGTCGTCATTGACGTCAGTCGTGGTGAAATCAACGATAATCCTGTTTGGTATCGTTTTCGATAGTTTCAGTCACGTTTAATTTTTCGGAACAACTTTAAAATCTCTACATCTCATTCTTGTTCTACCTATATGTTTATGGTACATATGTTAAATTTTAAATACATATTAAAATTCGTGTGAGGCACCTTGTCTGACTAGTATTAAAATGTAATAGTAAAAATACTACTTATTAGTTGCCATTCTTGGGATTCATCAAACACGAGTAGCATCCATTTTATATTACACAAATATAATGCAATATTATATAACTTCGATATATTTAATAATCCAAGGCAATTAAGCACTAAGGTTTCTGTCGGAAACAGGTTTAGACAGTGCTGTTGCAATAAATTTCATGCTTCGAAAGGTCCAAACCGTAAAGTAACAGCTCAAACCCCATGGATTTGAATCTAAAGCCGTAACAGCTACAGTCCGTAAACGTTAGAGCCTTTAAGCTTGAAGGACTCGAACCTAAATTGTGTAGAAACTCTGTCTCCCGATATTTGCCTGTGATGTATTTTATAATTTTCTTATGATATACAATATTTTCGTTCTTTCTAATTTCAGCTTCTCATGAAATTTTTGTGGATATTATTGTTTGCAGGGTTGGCGAGAACAATATTTCTTCAGTGCGTAGATTAATTTTAGGAACTGGAGATTTAAAGATTAGGAAAATGGAATGTTTCAAATTTGAAAATTTGGGATTTTTGGTGTTTGATAACCTAAAAATTTAAGGATTTGACAATTTAGTACTTTGAAAATTTGGTGATTTGGAGATTTAGAAATTTAGGAATTTTCCAATTTAGGGATTTTAACATTTAGAGATATAATAATTAAAAATGTTGACAATCTGAGAAATTTGGGTTTGGAAATTGTAGTAATTAGAAATTTGAGAATTCAGGTGTTCACAAATTTTGAAATTCAAAAGTGTAAATATTTGGAAACATGATAATTTTGGAAACTGTTAAATTTAATAACTTCATAGTTTAGAAATTTGAATATTTGGTAATTTGGAATTTGAAATGTTTAGAAATTAAAAATTGAAGAAATTTGGAAATCTAGATTTGAAACAATTTGCAAATTTTAATTTAAGACATTTGGAAATTTAAAATTTAAGAAATTAGAAAATTTAAAATTCAAGGAATGTGAAAATCAGGAATTCAAGAAATTTGGAAATCCGAAATTCAAGGAATGTGAAGATCAAGAATTTAAGAAATTTGGATGTTGAGAAAAATGAGCGTTTCAAAAATAGAACTATTTATAATAACCACTAATGAAATGTCTTCCAAATTTCTAACAATACAGAATTTTCGCCAACCCTGATTATTACATACACAACTGTATTTAGAGATCGTAAAAACATTTCAAAAGAACAATAATTTTCAAAAATTTACAATTTAATTACAAAAAGGCGAACAGACTTAAGTCAATCAACGATTTAAACTTCCACATGTATAAAATAATAATTACGTTTTGTGTAACGCGAGTAAGATATAACAACATAGAATTAGTGTTAACATCTTTACTTTAATCTTAAGAGCTTCAATAACCGTGGCTTAAATCCTCAGTCTTAAAGCTTCGAAAGCTCGACTTCCATATCATGTTAGTCTTAAAAGCTTAGCCTTTATGGTTGAGCTTTAAAGCTTCGAAAACTCAGGCTTTATACATATATCACTCGTTTTAGCGTCATGAAAGATGCAAGCTTCATTGTTACTTAACAAAGTGGATTTTTTACAGTATTGTGTGAAGTAAAAGCTGCTATTGTTTCTCGAGTGCTTTCACGGAAACACTTTTAATGAAATTGACTGACAATTTACACACTGTATATATATTTATTCAAAATCAAAATAATTTTATTTTAAAATGATTCTCTTTCAAATTCGTTTTATTAATAATGCTGCATTTAAATTTATTCATAAATTTCATTATTAATGTCGTGCAATTTAAAAAATATTTTCTTCCCATTTGAATTATTGTTGATATAAAAATATCAATATCAATTACAACAACGCTAAAGAAATTTTAAAATTAAAATTAAGAGTAAAATTAATTACATTTTTAGTTTATTGAACCTGGATTATTAACTAACAAATTTTATAGATGTGTAAATAATATTGCAGACAGATTGATATTTTATACTTTATTTGTATACATTTTTTATAAGCGTGTAATTGTTCAGTACTTTATAGAATCAAGCCTTTATATTTTCAATGCGTTAATAACTTGAATATACAAATTCTAATGTGAAATATTGAATATTTAACTGTTTAGTTACTATTTAACCCTTCAGAGTATGCCCAATGTTATAATAAAAGTGTTGTGCAATTTAATTATTATTTTCATATGTAAATTAAATTCAATCATTAATTATTCCATACCTGTATGCAACAAGAACTTGATAAATCGTATAAGTCTCCGTACCTCTCTTTAAAATGAAAATTGGCCATTCCAATATCGCCAAAAAAGTAAGAGGAACACTAATTTATGCCATTAAATGTTTGGGTTCACTACACTCTGTGTAAAATGAAAATTAGCAATGCTAATATCCTCATAAATAACCATCTCATTTATCTTCAAACATGCACCGCTCGTAAATCTGCTCTGCCTTTTCTACCTCGTAAAGCAAACAATTGATTACCGCAAACCAAACAAAAACTACTGGTATGGTAAAATATGTAATAATAATGTTTCATGTCAACGATTCCCGAAACAAAAGAAAACGTATCAGTATCTCATACATTTACAAGTACCTTAGGTAAATCTATAAATTCCCTTTAGACAGCTCACACTATGACCGTAACGCACACGTGTTTCAGAGTATATGGCATACAATATTTCCTAAGTTCTGAGATTTTCATCTCGCTATATAGCAAGGTACCTCTCTAAGTGATAACTTGTCATTTTTATTACTTTTGTAGTATTCAGTAAACTCTGCAATATTTGTGTTCCATATTTTTAACATTGGAAATAAGTGGAAGGCATTTAACACCGTTCAAGTATAAAATGTTTCGTTTTACAAAACATAACTAATATGTGTTATAAGTAAGAAGGTAAACATATTATAGTGAAATTAATTATTAATATCGGATATTTACAAATATTTACTGATTTATCATTTTTTGCTTATTGTAAAAATACCAAATAACTTGTTAATCATTTTCTACATTGCAAACGAATTTCTCCACCAATACCAGAAAAGTATTCAAATTCAATTTTCTCAAAAATGAAGCATAGGAAAAATTTTATATGTATGTAGTATTGTCTAATAACAATGATTACTAATATATTTTTGTAAATATCTCAAAAACTAAGGTCAAGCGTCGGTTATATGTATTAAAAAAGGTGTTCAGAATGTAGGCCTTGACAACATATTTCAAGGTCAAGGTCATCGGAGGTCCCTAAAACCCGATATTTACCGAAAGTGCTTTTAAGGTTACATTGCGTAAACCTGAGTCCTTGCGAAACATATCGATGAATTACTATTCTTTCAAATCCTGTAAGCGAATTACACGAATGTACGCCTATAGTGACTGATTTCGGTGTAGTACTATTTGACCATAGAGAATTTTTGATTGATATGTAAATTTTTTTTCGGTTTTACTACCAGATCGAATACACCATGCATAGCAATAAAATATTCTACGGTGCGTACACTATTGAATATTGTAAAGTTAGCTGGAGTTTTTTACATGTATCACAGAAATTGAATTCAAGAAATAGGTACATCCATTAAAGTCACTCAGAATGTTGTCTTTGATCAAATATGTATTAAGGTCGTCGAAATTGACGAAATGTGTCTTGAAATGGTAAAAGTCAAAACGACCCCTTAAAGTTTCAAGTTTTTTTAATCAGAAAATTATTGCATTTCTCGAGAAATAAAGTATAAAAAATTGATATGTGTCGTGTTGTCGGTGTATTCAAACTTTCTCCTCTTCCATGTTTTTGAATTTTACTATTTACGCGAAAAACGCTGGGTAGTCTGTGAACACCCTGTATATTACCTAAATGACATTGTATAATATTTCCATTGAAACATTTACTTGTTACCACGACATAGAAAGTTACTCATCATTGTTAAATTTCCTTTGATCTCACTGTTTCTCGATGGAAATACACAACCTGTATCCACATTTTGGTCTTGTCAATGGCAACATTGAGGAATATTCAGGAACACTTTGAAACTTCCGAAGTGACGATGGGTAACGGATCAGGAATGCAATACATTGTAATTCAAATAAACTCCATAGTTTCAGATGCTACATGCTACCTTAAGTCACAATTACTCTGATCGATTTAATTACTCTGCGAGCGTTTGAATTTGTAATTCGTATACAGGGTGTTCCATTTGACTCTATGTATAATTTTTTAGTATGTATCCATAAATAGAAAAGAAAATTAACAAGCGTTTATGGGTATCGAATATAGAACAAAAAGTGAGAGTACTTTGAAATATGCAAATTAAATAAAAATTTCAACTTTTTGAAATAATAATAAATGATGCAATTAGTTTAATGAGTACTAAATAGTACAATTAGTTGAATAAATAATAGATGGTACAATTATTTCAATGAATAACAAATGATGCAATTAGTTTAATGAATAATAAATGGAACAATTATTTGACTGAATAATAAACAGAATAATTGTTTGACTAAATAATAAATGTTATAATGAATGAAACGAAAATTGCTATCGATAAATAGACCCATTTTACCTGGACAATGATCGAAATAGGTTAATAAAATATAAAACGATTTTATATGAATAATGATTGAAGTAGATTAGGAAAATGGCGCGGAGGTTTATGAATTACTGTGTCACACCTTACACTATACATGGCAGTACACATTATGTTCTTTTCATTGTTTGCAAATAATTTCAGTGCGGTTCGTTAAATAGACAGTTATAGATTGGCAATTTGATGAAATTACAGAAATTCTTTTAATGAATAATGTAAAGATAAGATGTAGAAGGTAAACTAAATAAGGTATTGAGCAGCGACGTGAGATGCGTTCAAATGCCTTATAACTAGTGGAAAGTTTGTCATCAATTCTGCAAGGTTATATAGGGTGTCTTCGAAATGGTGGTACAATCGAAAAGAGAGTAAATTTACATGAAACAAATAAGGCAATAATATAGAATACAATTTTTTGTATAAGTATTAATTAAATTTGTAAGTACATTTAAATAGTATACAATAATCTGAATACAATCAAATTACAGTATCTGATTGAAAAGTGCAATTTCATAAAATTTACAGAGGAAATACTGAACCTAGTGTAATAAAATTGTTGAGTTGTATTTCATATTGGACAATGAAAGTATCATTTCGAAACACAATATGTCATTGTCAAATACAAAAACAAGGACTATTGTCACTTAGAGAGGCAGATATCTATGATATTAATTTAATCATTTTTATCAATAAGGATATTAAATTTCAATATGCTCAATATCCACTCATCAAGCACGTGAAGTTATTTATAATTAAATTACAATATTCTTCATTAAAACAACGTTGTTAGAATCTCTTCAAACTTTCATCACAAATAAATTTTACACGTGCTATAAAACAATACAAAAAAATAATTACAGTTACATATGACGATAAAAAATGTAAAACAGAGAATTGTGAATTGTAATACAAAAAGTATTACATAGCATTACAAAATAAGGTGTTAGTTTGTGAAGCGATTCAGAGTTTTGTTCATGATAAAATAGAATATCTCTGCAATTTTAATGCGTTCAATGTCTCATACATACTAATTCATTGTGTATGAATTCGTCGTTTCACTATTGCACATAACGTATCATCATGTACGCTAATTATTTATTTATATCGTTCTACAACACGTACAAATATCATTTAGGCGAAACTTCCCAAAAAAGTTACCACATAAAATTTAGCTGAAATTTTATAGGTAGCTCTGTTTTATGTGGAAATAATGCAAGATGAATGTTTAGCGACTGGAATACAAATTTTTTATCATTTTAATGTTGTTTTCTTCGTTAACAACCAAAGAATAACCTCATAGTAGAATACCCTTACAAATATTTTTCGTAATACTACACAATTTCAGTATTTACTGTTCTTATTACTTGTAGGGTGTGGATTGTATGGTATGGAATATAACTCCATTGTCTAATTAAAATTAGTAGAGTAATTAAAAAAACATACATTAGAACTCATGGCTTAGGTATACGGTGTGAATTATATTAGGGTATACTCTAATAAGAGATACAGTTAAAAACAGAACAAATCTTAGATATATCTTTGTTATACGATATATAATTTAAAAGTAATAAATTATAGATATGCAAAGTGTATTACACTAAAGATATTACAGTCAAAAGCACTTTAGTAACAGTTCCAGAGGATATATTATAGCACAAAAACTATAAACTAGTTATTATATTAGAGGATACATTATAAGTGTAGAGTGGTGATCCATTAGGTATAAGTTCGTAGGTTAGTCTAGAACAAGGTAGTTTATGATAGTTTGCGATAATTTGAAGTTCATAGGCCCCACGACGCGAGGAAGGCAAGGGCTTCCTCCCCACGTAGCGGAGTATTTTTATGTTCAAAACAAAAAATGCACTGGAGGATCGAAGGAGAACGCAGGGGTGAGAGGTCATGGAGTTCTGTCGAAAAACCCTTCGAGAAAGTTAGTGTGTAGGAAAATGTAGTAAAGTTAGGACTGTGAGGAATTTGCGTGGATAGTAGCAACCCTTAAAGATCAGATCACTGTAATTCCTTTAAATCCACATAAGTATTATTATATTTTTAACAGGTATTATTACATCTTATTGAAAATTGGCATTCATAACTTTAAATTCATTCTGCGTCACGGTAAAGTAGCGAATGATGTTAAAATAGTGCAAAACTTGTATTACAGTCGCTAAAAATCTTTCTCACAAATATGTAGTATTTCATTTATATATTTCCCGAAAATCTCTCTCGTAAAATAGAGCAATTTATAAAATTTCAGTTAAATCCGCCGTGATAGATTTTCAGAAGTATAGCCTTCATTTATAATAAAAATCTGAAGACTCAAAGAACGAAATTGGAACGTTGCTATGATGGAAACGAGTGTAATATAATCCCAAATCAATTCATATGCTTGCATGGTTGGATACAATGGCAAACGCATTCAAGGGGAGACCCCCTATAACCTTCCCATGTATTATAGAGGTCAATCTGAATAATTTTTCTTAATAACCGTCGGTAATTACTTATTAAAAAGTTACTAAGAAAAAACTACATTATGACTTATTTTTAAAAAACTATATTTTGTAATTGGTATAATAAGAAACTAAAAGTATGATAGATACGTCGTTCAATGTAATGAATTCATTATATCCATTTGATTCACTCGATGAATAAAATTTCTGTTGGATTTATACAGCATGCTGCACGTAATTGGAACGAACTATATCTTGAAGACTTTTAGAGATTGAAAAATGTGCAGGAAGAAAGTGAATGATATACGAAGACCTATTTTCCTATGACCTCAATGTTATTCTAACTGCGACAATGCACTTGAAAAATGCAAATGCACTCACTCTTTAAGTGGAATTGCATATTGTTTTCTATGTAGATCGATCTCCTGGAACGTTCTGAATGAAAAAGTATTAAGAAGGTCGATACTTTGTGGGATATTTTAAATCATAAGTCAGACATTTTGCACTAAAATTTCAAATATTTCATAAGTTGTTGATTTTCTTTTATGCTGCATCTTAATACTTCCTTACATAAAATTAGATGTGAAGAAATGTGCAGTTGCATTTTTGAAAAATGTATATTTTTGAATATTTTTAAACATTTGTTTTTAAGTAGATCTATATTTGTTTTAAAATAGGACAATCCTTTTGAGTATTTTGTTTGGATAGATATTAGGATACAGTGTCAAAATAATCAAAAATCAATCAGATATTTCAAATTTTTGCGTAAAATGTTTCACTCCTAAATTTAGAATATCTCGCTAACTACTGATTCTTTCGATATTACACATTAATACTTTTTTACGCAGAATATTCCAAATAATCAATCTATATATCGTATGTATAATATACATACGTAGTACACTATACGTAATACATATGTACGTAAGTAGTATACTATATGTAGTACATATGTACATATATAGTGTACTATATTTAGTACTATATGTAGTAGTGTACTATATGTAGTACATATGTACATATGTAGTATACTATATATATTACATATGTACATATGTAGTATACCATATGTAGCGCACTATACATATGTAGTATACTATATGCAGTACATATGTAATATACCATATGTAGTGCACTATGCATATGTAATATACCATATGTAGTACACTATATGTAGTACATATGTAGTATACCATATGTAGTACACTATACATATGTAATGTACCCTACATATGTATGTAGTACATATAGTACAATATGTACGGTACATCGCACCCCAAAATGGCACGTATGTAAATCTTCCTTCCTCAATAACTCTCAAATAAACGATGACCGACAGAAAACTTATGAAGAAAAATTACTCAGAAGGATGTTGTCAATAACACGCGTGAAGGTGCAGATAATCGAAACAGAGTCTGTTGTATTTACCAACACAACCTGCCCGATGTATCCTAGTATGTGATTATCATAATAGCAGTAGTATGTGTCTCGTGTAATAATTGTGTATGCGTGTACACGATGTAAGAGCGAGAGTGCAGTTCAGAGGTTACCGTCCATATCTAGCAATGACGGGGATACCTCTTGATTTTTCGTAGAGAGGAATATAGCGCCATGACGGCGCGTACGTTACTCCAATTTTGCGAGCCCCTCGTACTACGAGGTCTCCTGACTGCGGCTGGTATCTCAGTATCGAGGCCATTGCTCTCCAAGGACTCCGAGGTCGTCGATGTTGCGCTTAGACGTTGGACATCCTTCTCCAAGGATCCTTCGTGGCTCGAGGAGGTGCCTCGATGATACAGCTCCGATAACCTGCGAAGAAGACAGAACCCCGACGGGTTGCCTCTCTCACTCTCTTTCTCTCCCTCTCGTTTATCCCATTCACTCGACCCTTCAGGAATGCCCTTTTCGCTCTTTCTTTCTTTATAGTTCTCGTCTGCATCCCAACAACCCTTTCAACGATATTCACACACTTGCCTATTGCTTCTACAGCGACGTACCTTTACTCATTCACTCTAACTCCTTCGATGCAGGCCTGCACAATCGGTGCCTTTCGGGCAATGGCCACTTAAAGCTGCTCCATAACGGGGATAAAAGTCACAGGTTAAATGAGCAAACCCCGGGAGCAGGTTAGAGATGAACAAACTCCGGGAACAGGTTACAGATGAGCAAACTCCCAGTTGAGTCCTTCAACTGGAATGGGTTGTATCTCGAATTTGGTAAGTGGTAGAAGACTGTTCAGAAAGAAGTTTAATGGTATGATAATCTCTACTTTTCTACGACTTTGCTCTCTTTATGAACGCAACAATGCATTCAGAAAATGTGAATGCACTTTAATTTTCAACTTCTCATTCTGCGTAAGAGAATGTTAAGGTACAATGTTTAAGAATGAATATTTCGTGTGATATCTCATGTTTTTCGTCATGTACTTCCTTCAGCAAAGATATTTAAACGTTCCACTTTCACGAAGTAAGCACTTCACACAGCGCTTCTTTATGTTTTCCATAACGAAATGTGCTCGCTGTTTATGTTTGAACAGTGTAGTTTAATTCGTTCTTTCATGTCTTCCGCAAAAACAAATGAACGCGAATGCAGTTTATCTTTGAGGTAACCTCGTAGGAAGAAATCAAGAGGATTGAGGTCGGGAGAGCGTGGTAGCCATGATGTTGGATTATGTGGTCCAAACCATCTGTCAGAATAAGTTTGTCGTAGGTAATTGGTTACTATGTATACGTGTATCTTCCACGAAACGTTCTACTTATCAAAAATGTGAGATATCGCACGAAATATTGTTTTTTTGAACATTGTACCTTAATACTTCTCACGCAGAATATTCCGAATTGATATGAGTAGGAGCAATTCCATTTATGAAAATGTATCTATCATTTTTTGGGCACATCGTTACGTTCACTAAGAAAATGCAGTCATAGAGAAATAGACATCATACCATTCAACTTCTTCCTCAACAGTTTTTGATATTTCTCATCAAATTTGAGATATAACCAATTGCGTGACCCTTACGTTTGCTTCATGTAAATTGTTATTTGGGCATATCAAATAATTTAGGTCTACATTAAAGTAACATGCGAATTTACAAGGAAGTTCATATTTTTGTGTCAATTCATATTTTTCATAATGCAAGATAATAAATTTGTTTTCGTAAAAAGCAATTTTTAGCCAATTCAGAGAAAAACATTTTTAAAAACTGTTGAATACAACGGATGGATTTTATCGAAAATTATTTGTACATCCCTATTTAGCTCAGCGAAAAATACTGTTGTTACAAAATGTTACGAGTTCAATTCTCGTTGCAATCATATTTTCTTGTTTGTTTGTTTTTTTCATGTATAAATGCTTGTTAACTGAAATTCATTTTACGTTCTATTAAAGTGATTCAAATGAACGAATGTTCAACAATAATTGTCGATGGAAAATTTTTTTGTTCATATTTTTATTAAGATTATTTACTGTGAAATGTTATTTGATATTTACATTCTTAGATAAAAGTAGGAATGTTTTAAACAACATAATACGAAAATCTGTTTAAGCAATACGTTTAATCTTTTAATCTTACAAATTCTTTTATATTAAATATCAAGAAAAGCAACTTAATTATAAGAAGTAATTCTCATTTACAAGAGAAATTATATATAATTTTAGTAAAGTATCTAATTTTAATAACTAATTTAATCTTGATAATTTCATTACTTTAATTTTTTCATTTCGTACTGGAATTTCAGATATTATTTAAATATGTTTAAATTAAAAATAACATAAATTAAACGTCGAGGTATATCACATTGTAATCTCGATTGAAGGCAACGCATAATTACTGATCTCTCATTAGAGCAGTTTGTTACCACGTGAGTGCGGTTTATTTCCTAGAAGGACATCAAGTTGTGCAGACCTGCTTAAATGTAACTAAAGACCTCAGCTGTCAAGGTCAAATCTCGAATAAAAGTCAAGGTTGAGTACGATCTCTACTTCTATGTTTTATTTCATAGCCCTTCACTATAAAATGTTCAGTTTGTAAAAGGTTAAAAAGGATCAGTCCTCTAATGTTTCATGTTCTCTCTAATTCCTGTATTCTACGATAAAATGCAATATTTTGTGAGGAGTATGTATAAAGATTCTAAATGGAATTTCAATTCTAAAGGGTTCTGTTATCAGGTCATCCTATAAAATATCACGTTCCTAAACACTGTCGAAAGAAATACCAACTGTAATTACTTTCAATTAATTTAATAATTGGTGTTTTCAAATTTGAACGAGGGTTTTCGTAAATTGTATACAAAATGAAATAAATTGAAAGACATATAACAGAAGTTGTGCTGTTGCCTTTATATTCGCATCACACACGAGGTGTACAGTGAAAGTGTAATTAATGAGAGTTAATACCAGTGATTTCAGAAATCTCAAACAAGAAATCTGAGCTTCGAAGATGAACCTTGGAATATCCTGTTGAATTTGATAACGACTTGCTAAGGACCTTAACTGAGCAAACTCAAGCTATCACTGCCCAGGAATTATCTGGGAATCTCAATTTGTGATATTCGACTTGGCAACTTCTGTAAAGTGGAGAAGGCACTGTACAGGTTGTTTGAAGAATATCGTGAACTGAGGAAATAGAACTATGATATTCTATCATTTTCTTTCGAATGAAAACCGTTATCAGATAAGATTATTACAAGAGATGAAAAATGGATCTTTCGTTGTAATTTCAAACGTCGGAAACAGAGATTAATAATGAAAAGCGGTTAATGAAATACGATAAATCGTTCTTCTTTTATAAAGAAAAATTGAGAACTATTTTCTTCGTACAAAAATTTTATCAAATTTCAGAAGAGTCTGTTATGTAAAATTTCATCAGTTTGTTAAGTAAAATATATGCAGTAAACTGAAATTAGATGTTTGAACCTTGAATAACAATTTTAAACAAAAGAATATTAAGTATATTGATATTAACCAAATTTTTTACGTCAGTATAAGATTCCAGTGAAAAGTCGTTATCAAAATAAAAAAGCAGAAAGGATTGTTATAAATAAATCTTGTTTTACATTGTACAAAAACCTGCAATGCTTATGGGATGACCTGATAACATTCAGCTAATTAATTTTATAAAATACTGTTCCGATCCTGCAAAAATAATTGGTAGCTAATTCTTCACTTCTTGATACTTTGCATGCATGTCTGTAATTTATAATGATAAACTTTCTACGGAATATAAAATTACTTTTTCTTACCAATAAAATCCGGCAAAAGATCCTTTGTCGATATTTTTGTATTTTATACTTAAGAACGTTCGAAGATATGTATAATAGAAAACAGTAGTAAAAATTGACGTTAACAACGCTACTTGAATGCTAGATAAAAGGGGTCGATCTAACTACTACCAAATAACTTTATTTAATCATTTGTGTCGTTTACCATTTGTGCCATTACTTGTGTGACTAACATGCTTTCAAAAACATATTTATAACTCGACATATGTACACTATTTTTGTTAATATCACACGTTCAATGTGTTTTGTCAATCTCAAGGGATTAATAAAAGGTGCACCTCGAATATTCTACAGAAAGTGAAATTCGATTGAAAATTTGATAACACTTAAAAATTTTCACGTTTATTTAAAATATAATTCGGGGAAAGGTAACACTGCACATCGAAGGATCCAATCTGTAAATTACTTACAACACTTCGTGATACCACTATCTCGTGAAACCATAACTGAATTGCTTCCCTTCCAAGCGGATTCTAAATCATCCCCATGAAAAATTTCCTGTCTCTTCTTTCTCTACGCCCGCCTCGTTTCGAGCGTCAAAAATAAAATGAAACTTGTCGATTTAACCTCTCTGTAAATTACACTGCCTTTTCATTTTTAATTCTCCCAGTGGTATCATTAACGGGGCACATAACAATTAATCATTCTCTCTTTTCACTCTTTCTTTCGTTATTTTCTTTTTCAGAACACACACACACACACGCACACGTGATCTCTGTGTCCGTCTGTCCATCTCCATTGCATTAAACTATATAGTTTCCTTCTTTGTTGCAATCTCACAGGGGTTAATAGGACTTTTGTAAAATTGTCCCAAAGCGAGACTCGTGAATTAAACACTGATAAACGAAACAGAGAATTTTTCGTTTATTATACACCTTGAAGGTGTAATTGTTCATATGTGTAAATTTAACGAATTTGAAGAAACATGAAAATTATCGTGGATCTCGGTGAATAAATTTTATCCTAGATTGAGATGATCTATTATAAACTAGACTGAGATAGTTTATAATAGTGATGCATTTAAAGGGAGATAATTACAGGGCTGAAATTTGGGATAGTTTGTAAGTGATTTGATTAATAATGAAAATTCTGTGAAGTTATGAAAAAGGTAGGAATTTGGGGTTAAACAAATATTCCTTTTAAATGGGCCAACATTTTTAAATGAATTTTTTATAGTGAACATAGGATACATGAGTACTTTATATTATTATGTTATAGTGCGACTGTAATTTAGAAGAGAAACGTAGTACATAAATAGTAAAAAATGAAATTAAATCTAATTTTATTCATTTGTGATTGCAATTTAATAATTATGAATACTTTTATTATATTTTAACTTCGTTAATAAAAAGAATATCTATTAATTTCAAGAGAAAGAAACAAAAATAAATAATAAGTTAATATGCACTAAATGCTTTCTGCAAAATAGTTATAATTATAATACTTAATAATTTTTTATTACTAAGTACAAGTCTATTCAAAAAGAACTTCGTTGATCTGTTTTTTGATACATCAAAAATATTCGCATAAGTCCTTTTTAAAGTACAAGTATTTAAAATTTTTATTTTTATTTAATAAAAGGAATATTTTATTATTTCATAGTTGTCCTTCTTCTTTCTTTTTCAAATATTGTTCAATCAGTTGAAAAGTTGAATTCTGAAGACAATTATAAGAACTTGAAAGGAGCGTGACATAAATCATAGAGAGTTCGATGCTTCCGGTCAAAATCCACTTCCTTTTCCGTTATTGGAAGCAGAATAAAATAAAACGAAACAAGACAATGTATTTCATCGCGCTGAGGAAGGTTATTGACCATTCTCTCGCGATTTTAGTGAAACTTTGCTGTTTTATAGAGCGGTCAAAACTAAACAATAAACAGATGTTCACACGTTCTTACCACTGAACACTCAAATTTAATAAATCAGGGGTCGGCAACCTTTCTGGAGTTAAGAGCCATTTTTTCCCGATGTGATAAATTATTTTTTTAAAGAGCCAAATATAAGTACACACATCGGTATGTATTAGAAAAAATAATATAATATCTGCTGTGAAACATGTATTGATTGTGAAATCAAAACATTCTATTTTGCGTAGTAACAGAAAATATATGTCAACGTATTAAAGAAAACGGAAACACTTTTTGGTTTTGAGTGTGGCGTCGGTGAGTGTGGAGAGCAAGGTTAGCTAAAGCTAGGTTTACATGCATGCGATCTGTCGCGCATTTTGATGTGTGCGCAGGATTATTATATTTGTCTGGCAATTGCAATATTGCAGTTAATTTTTCAATATGTACTATTAAATTACTCAAGAACCACAAGTATGATTCTACTGAGCCGCAGGTTCCCGACCCCAGCCCATATGCATATGGGTGACACTTAAGTTTCTACTGTATACTGATGTAACATGTGTATTACTAAAAATTTGTTCGCTTTTCTAATCGAAAGTATTCGTATTAACTACATGGATCTATGGAAAATAGTTATAACAATTGTGAAAATATTTGGTAAGAATTATTAAAAATGAAAACACTATTGGATGCAATTTTCAATTGCTTCAGTGTGGCAGTCAATGTGTTAAATTAAACAACATACGTCTAAGACATTTTTATTCTAAAATTAGGTTAATTATTGAGGTGATCTATTTTAAATGTCTCACTTCGTATAATATGATTTAATGGTGTTATCTTTGGCATCGTTTGATCTAATTACCGTTTCTTTCAATTTATTTGCACATTTTTCTGGCACGATTCGTAAGAACAGCCAATAGCACCCGTTCGCAACCGAAATACCGTGGTCACGTATCGCGGTTTTCTCGCGATTCGTTACCATTTATCAGGCAATAAATTGCAGATGCATTTAAATATATCGCGCACTGAGCAGAAATTCACGAGCGAACGATGCATCGCACGAAGCACGGAAATGGAACACTCCTAGATAGTAAATTCGATTCGCTTTGGATAACCGGAAGTCTTATTTCCTCGTCTTCGATCCCCGTTTCTTCGCACTTAAAATTAAGAGGAAAATTCTGAAAGCGCGATGTCTAATTTCCTTACATCATCTGTCTTCTAATGTACTCTAATGAGTCAAAGTAAGTAGACAAACTTCTAAGTCGTTTATAAAATACTAATATTTGAAGTGGCTATAGATTTCAATATATTTTTTACATATGGAAGTTTGTGAAACATGTGTTACACATGTCTTAGATATAATAAAGCACTTAAAATAAAATATTTGAAAGGTACATTAATTGTATTTGTGCAATAAAGTAAGATTTTTTATTTATTTCTGAACATATGAATTTGTATAAATATGTTCTGTTAGTAATTCTATTAATTATATTAATTAATTTGTGTATTATATTATTAATATCATTATTATTATCATATTGGTTATGAATAATTAATATTATTAATATTCATATTATTAATAATTAAGAATATTAATAATTATGCTGTTAATATTATTATATTATAATAATGTTGTAACAATGTATTAATATTTATAGGAGTATTATTATGTCAATATTTATAGTAATATTTGTAATGATGTTATTACAGTAACATACTATTAAAATCTTGTACCATACCATATAGTATAGTAATATTACATATTATTTAGAGAATAATTATTATATCATTTATTATAATAATTGTGTTATTTTTACTATCCTAATTAGTTCATTAGATTAGTGCATTAAATGCACATTTATGTTTCCTATTTAGTATATAAACAGATTTAATAATTTAATAATACACTGTTACTTGTACTACATGAAATAAATACTTTTCGTCAGGCATTTATTAGCTGATACATGTGATGCAGCTATAATATATAAGTAATTAATTAACAATTTGTAAAATTAATTTACAAAATTAATTTGCATGACTATTAATTTGCATAGCGATTTGCAAAACTAATTTGCATAATAGAACACTTGCATAAACGTTTATGAAACCAAAATAATTTAGGGATACACAATGAACAAATATTTTTGTATCAAATTTATCAAACAAATATGGGCAAATAATTTATAAACTGCGTAGAAACATTTTTTAATGTAGAAATATTGTTTATTGTGTATCGTGTAATACGTTGAGAAATCTAACAAATTCCTTTTTACTATTTAAATCTGCAAATCTGTTCAAATGTATATATTTTTAGGTGAATATAATTCGATTCACTTTTTTTATAAATCAATCGAAATATAGAAACAGATCAAACGATTGCCAACTTTTATTATTGACGAACCGTAAATTTATGTGTAGCAAAAAATGTGTGAAAAAAATACATTCGATAAATTTAACAGAGGTATAAAGTTTTGTTAGGAACAATGTAAACAAAAGTCACTCCAGCATGACTAACAAATATATTGTTGATATTTACCGTTTCAAACGTTTGATTTATTTCCTTTAATGGATTACAATATTTACAGCAGTTCATAGTAAATATTAGTTTTCATAGTATGTTTTGAAACAACCACCTGAATTTCTCTTTCGTCACTCTAGCAAATTCATTTTTCAATTTTGTTACTACTTTTAATAAAATTTACATTTTAACAATTTACAAAGATAAAGGGGTTGCACACGAAAAAACGTCGTCCAATATTGGCTATTTAGTAGATTACAATTATAAAAACTACTTAATAGATCTATTAAAAAAATTTATAAGTGAAGCCTATTTTCGTCAAAATGGGCAAAAGTTGCAAACTTTGAAGGCTTGTTATTTCTTAAGAAATTCGAAACCAGCAAAATGATGACTTAAACCCACCCTAATTTCACGTGGACTATAACATATTTTGATTAGAGCAAAATCGCAGATGGTGAGGTCCAAAATTGTTCGATTTTGGAAATGACCCAGATTACAACTATTTAGTAGATTTTAAGGTTGAAAGAATTAATAATGCCAGTAAAGAACGTTTAAATATTACAGAACTGTTATTTGGATATACACAAATTTCATAAGTGTATTAATCTGTGCTGTCTTGAATTAATCAAGCTTTTCTTCACATTTCACGTGACCCAGCTGTTATATTTGATACAGTCCATCTAATCTTCGTAGAATGATTCATTAAAATCTATTTTCTTCCTGAGAGAGCTATTTGTTTTTATTTATTTCTTCTTCTATTTTTTTAATTTGTTCATATTTCTTTACTATTTTCTTAGCTCTTTTGTTTCAATTTTCAACTTCCTTTTATTAATCTTGTTTTTCGAGACTTTTATAAAAGACACTGATATTGGGATTTTAACACTTGGAATTCCTTGCATAATTTTCTTTATTTTGCACTTATAATTATTTTAACAATAAATCTTTTTAGGTAAAAAAATAAAATTAATATTTTATGTTACTATTCTCTCTATTAAATTATTCTACATATAATGATTGATTATGAAAATAATTTTTTGTAGGATAGATAGGAATATCGTGTGGCAATACCTTTTTATTCGTACTGGTATTTCATTAGGCTAATGCAGAAATTATTAGCGTCCTTCATTAATGCGCCAGATGGGTATCGATTTTGTGCACGATACAATTTATTTTACGGTTACGATAATTTCTATCGATTTTAACATATTCGTTATTCAGATCGAGTATTTTCTTCATTTCGATAGAAAGTTAATATGTTTACTCATTAGAAGATTTTTTATGCAATATAAGTGAAGTGATTTTGTACGGAAAAATATTAAATAATAATCTGGAGACACAATTTCACAATTTCGATAATTTTAATTAAAAGTAAGAAAACTTTTTCATTGTCAAGTGTTAAATTATTCTTAATACTGAAATTTCCAACTTTTCAAATGTCTAATTTTTCATTTTGTCAAATTGTCAAATTTTCAAATTCCTAAATTATCCAAATTTTCCAACTCTCAAATTCCTACATTTTTGAAGTTTGAATTTTCTATATTGCAAAAGCTACAAATTTTCAAATTTCCAGTTATAAATTCAAGTAGAATATGATTCTGGAATAAAAAATGTGGGTTTATACTAAAAAAAGACAAGACGACCTTGAAATAACCTCGAAGACCCTGCATTAAAAAATTAGTAATGCCACTTGACTCCCCACTCAAAATACTAAAGTACACACGTTTGTTTTTCTGAAATCACACGTCTTCGAGATTTTTTACTATGTCAACTAAAACGACAGAAATTTTGAAATAACAGTAATCTGAAACATAAAATATTCAACATAACCTTACATCCACACCCGTATTACAGAATACACTAAGCATCAGTAATGTCGTTAAATTAATTAAAGTCACATCTGTGGCATATTTTTTTAAAAAAACCCAATGTAACTAGTCGCAAGAAGAGTATATTAATTTGACCATTCACAGTGAGCTCCACCGAGTTTCCATGTCACCGTTCATTCGTCAGAGTTTTTAATCCGACCGAGTTACATCTTATTCCGATCGTGTTGCGCATCCATCAAACTTTTTAATCTCAGCAAATTGCATTATACTTCGATCATCCCCCGTGTCTCATACACTTTCAGTACTCTGCAACCATAACCACATTTCACGTCAATTATACCGTACTTGATAAATCATTTGCAATTTGTCAGCATAATTGCGTTCCACTTCGATCGTCCCTTGTAACTTTCCGGGGTCTATAAAATATTCATGTGGTTGCAACAACGTCTGACATGCTACTTCAAAATTTTCATTTTACAAAGTTGATAATTGAAGCAAAAATGAAACACTGGTTGGAAACCGATTAAAATGCACACGAAACCGAATCAAGTTTCCGCCAATTAAAACTTGAAATTAAAACTTGTAGTAATCGAATATTGAATATAAAAAGTTAATAGGGAACAAGCGATATAAAAATTGAAAAGAAAATTGAAATTTTGCAGAAGTATGATTGAAGTAACGCTGATTTCATTTTCATTTCCGCTGCGCAACAAAAAAATTGTGTTTTCGTATTATCATGAATATTTATAGAATTTTTAAAAATAGAGGAAGGAATTAAATTAAAAGAAACTGGTTTCTACATCTCAGAATTCCCGACTTTCGAAATTTTTTATTTTTCAACTGACCAAATCCTAAAATTACCAAAATAAAGTCTTTCATTGCAGAAATTTATGGACCGACTTGGTCAAATTGAGTCGAGTCATAAAATTATCATAAACAACAGTAATTTATTTATGAATTTCCATCGACTGCTTTCATCTGATATTCAGAGAACGTATGACGGAATGAATCGCGCACTTGGCGGGAAATTAAATTGGCATCGTCATTTCTGCCACGTTTCTTGCAGGAGCTACTCGAGCGAGGTGTAATCTCGCGCTGACAAAAGAGAGTCAGAGAGTCTACAATCTACATCTACGCCGGTATAGTCATCGCATTCAAAAAGAAAAATGTTCCAGCGACCTAGATGCAATATATCTTTGCTCTCCAGACAAACTACGAATAAAATTGCTGCCAGAGTTTGGTTTGTGTCAGTTTTCATTCAAATTGGCACAATGCTGAGCGTGGTACGCTTTCATGGCCAAGTTGACGATATAGGTGGAGAGATTCGGAAATTTAGAAATATGGGAATTTCAAAATTTATTGCTCTGCAAAGTTGGGAATTTAGGGCTTAGCAAACAATTTAAATAGAATTTAATAGTTGACGAATTTAGGAATTTGGAGATTTAGAAGTTTGAGAATGTGGAAATGTGGGAATTTGGCAATTTAGTGATTAGCGAACATAGGAACGTGCAAATTTGTATATTTTGGTATTTTAGGTATGGAAATATGGGTATACAGAACTTTGAAAATTTGTAGATTTAAGAATTGAGGAATGGGAATGTGGGAATTGGGGAATGTCGAAATTCGAAAATGTGGGAATTGGGGAATGTAGAGATTTGGGTATGTGAGAATTCGGGAATGTGGGAATTTGGTAATGTGGAAATTGGAGAATGTGAGAATTGGGGAATGTGGGAATTGGGGAATGTGGGAGTTGGGTAATGTGGGAGTTGGGGAAGGTGAGAATTCGGGAATGTGGGAATTTGGTAATGTGGGAGTTGGGGAATGTGGGAGTTGGGGAATGTGGGAGTTGGGGAATGTGGGAGTTGGGGAAGGTGAGAATTCGGGAATGTGGGAATTTGGTAATGTGGGAGTTGGGGAATGTGGGAGTTGGGGAATGTGGGAGTTGGGGAATGTAGGAATTGGGGAATGTGGGAATTTGGGAATGTGGGAGTTGGGTAATGTGGGAGTTGGGGAAGGTGAGAATTCGGGAATGTGGGAATTTGGTAATGTGGAAATTGGGGAATATGGGAATTGGGAAATGTGGGAGTTGGGGAATGTGGGAGTTGGGGAATGTGGGAGTTGGGGAAGGTGAGAATTCGGGAATGTGGGAATTTGGTAATGTGGAAATTGGGGAATGTGGGAGTTGGGGAATGTGGGAGTTGGGGAATGTGGGAGTTGGGAAATGTAGGAATTGGGGAATGTAGGAATTGGGGAATGTGGGAATTTGGGAATGTGAGAATTGGGGAATGTAGAGATTTGGGTATGTAAGAATTTGGGAATTTTGTGAATTTCTGAATAAGAGAATTTGTGAATGTAGGAATGTGAGAATGTGAAAATATCGAAATGTACGAATTTAGGAGTTTGAATTTATTCAGACTTTAGATACCTAACCATAAAATTGTTAACTGTGATCCTAATATATAATTTGCATTTACATTCACAATATAATTCAAGTCAGTAATTTACAGAATGAAATTTCATGACCGATTTTAGTGTTTCACGTCCGAAATTGATGTTCTTATTTTTCTTTCCGGTCTCCTTTCTTAGAAACTGTGTTACATTTGTGGCCGTTTCCATGCCGCTACGTGCCTGTCAAACGTACAACTGTATTTTTCACTTCGGAAGTTTCGCATTTCCAACTTTCTATTTTTCAAACTTTCTAACAATTTCTCGTCTATCCGTAGCCCTCCTGTTTCTCAACATTTCGTGCAGCCCTTGTCAATATCGCTTGGCGTATTTGCCAAGTAAAACCCCTCGATCTTCGACTTTCCATCGTACATCTCCTTTCCGCTCTTTAATAAAACCCAAGAACAGAAAATCGTTTTATTCTGGACCAGTGAACACTTCGAACAATTCGCGATACTTCACATATTATTGCGTCGACATATTTTCTACCATTCGGTATTTTTGAAATATCGTTATAACTATGTTATTTCTGTTTTACCGATAAATTGCGTGCACGATGAAATAATTTCGTTTGAATTGTGCTGATTGGTTATTGATTAACCGTTTATTTATTGACGAGGCTTATGAGTTAAATTTGGGAATATGGGGCACTGTGAGGATTTATAAATTTATAAACTTTTGGATTTGAGGAATTAAGTATTCAGGATTTTAATTATTTAGGAATTTAGAGATTTGGAAATTTGGAAAATGAAGATATTTGAGAACTTTTTAATTTGGAGATTTAAGAATTTAGAAAATAGAGAACTTAAATATTTGAAAATTCGAACATTTGAGAGTTTGGATGATGTTTTGAAGATTTGCGAAATTGGGGATTTCGATGATTTAGTAACATTGGAATTTTGTAATTTGGGAATTTGGGAATTTGAAAATTTGATAATTTAGAAATTTTGAAATATAGATATATGAGAATTTAGAAATTTGAGAAATTGGAGGTTTCGATAATTCATAAATATTGAAATTTTGGAATTTGAAAATTTAGGTATTGAGAATTTCAGGAACTGAGAAATTGAGAAATTACAAAAATTTGGGGATTTGAGAATTTAAGAAAAAACCTCAATTGGAGGTTTCAGTAGTTTAATAACATTGGAATTTTTGAATTTTTGAATTTCAAAATTTAGATATTTGAGAATTTGGAGATTTGAAAAATTGGGGGTTTCGATAATTTATAATTAGATTTTTGGAATTTCAAAATTTAGAAATTTAAATGTTGAGAATTGTAGGAACTGAAAAATTGGGAAATTAAAAAATTTTAAAGTTCAAAAATTTAGAAATTTAACAATAATTGTAATGTTGATATTTGATCCTTAAAAAATTTTGGAATTCAGGATTTTAATGACGTAAATGTACATACAATTCCAAATTAAAGGATTTGAGGAGTTTAAAAGTTTGAAAATTTTAAGATTTATGAATTAAAATTTTTCAGATTGACAAAGTAACTGTTTCTAACGTGCATATTTACCTATTATTGATCTGACTACTGTATATTCCTATTATTTTTGTGTGTGCGTCGCTGCGTCAGCAATTGTAAGTTCCGCCGTGCCTAAGAGATTAAACGACGCGAAGATTCCCAACAAGTGGTTATAAGTGGACTGTATGTTAAAAGAAATGAATTTAACGTCAAACAACTAGAATTTACTTTACAATGTATTTTAATGATTGTTCGAGAGTGTCTCTTCAAAGAATTGTTATGTTTTACAAAAGCTCGGAGTGGGAGCACAATTTTTGTAACATTGGTGAGGGAAAACAGTTTCTAATTTTCTATGTTTAGCTAAAATTCGGGTGGAGGTGGAAGTATAAATGATGTATGAAATCGGTCTGAATTTTCCTCAGTGACTGTAGCAAGTGATACAACCAAGCAATAGCTCGGCATGAATAGAAAACTGCAGACAAAAGACTCTACTGCTAAGGTTAAGGATTCTAACAACCAGATGTGACTAATAATAAACTTACTTATAAATAAAAATACTTGATAGAATGTAATGACTTGTATCTTATTGCTGATACAAATAAAGTTAAAGATTTGAAACTACAAATGTGAAGGAACGAAAAAGCGTTACATTATTGTATCACTGAAAACTTGTGCTGAGGTCTCATCCTCTCGCTATAATATGCATTTTAAGATCTAATAAATAGCACTCCTATTGTTTCATAGTTAAATGAAGTTTTTCAGAACGCAAAAAGTTAAGTAAGTATATAATTACGTATTCTAACAAAGAACCACAGATCTATTGATCGAATTACAAAGTTATTTCACCGAATGAAGAGCGATTCGGCACGAAACAAGATGAGCAGTGGAAATCTTGAAAAGACAAGTACTCCTTGTTACGTCTACGCATCAGTTTGAATCGACTTTCCACTCGAACATCGAGAGATCTTGTTAAATCGAAGTTCAGAGAATTGTTGCGAGGTCTTTCGAGAGGTCAACTTTTGATTAAGGATCCCAGATGGTGTGCTCTTATTGCATTCGTCTGATAAGCGTAGTAACGTCGAACAGGTAATTAAATGCTTTGTTCGGATTATAGCCACCGATCTCCTTTGATTAGGTAGAATGTAATCTTATTAACTCGATGCGATCTGTCTCTGATCGTAGACACTCAATTTTTCTTCTTATTCGTTCTTTTATCTTGAGTGTATTGGCTCTTTGCGGAAAAAGGGGTAGATACGTAATGATGAACAATGAACGTAAGTATACTTGTGTACGATGTAGGCTCTCGTTGGAGACTCATATGTGGACTTGAGAGTCTTGTATTTCCCAAGTTACATTTTCAAATTTTTTAAATTATAGATTTGCAAAATTTCATATTTTCATATTTGTAAATGGTCACATTTTCATATTTTCAAGTTTTCAAATTTTCAAATTTTCAAATTTTCAAATTTTCAAATTTTCAAATTTTCAAATTTCCAAATTTCCAAATTTTCAAATTCTTAAATTCTTAAGTTTTCGAATTCGTAAATTCTGAAATTCTACTGTAATTTTACTGTAATTCTCAAATTTCCTACTCTTTTAATTTCCTAATTTCCTTATATCCTAATTTCCTAATTTCCTAATTCTCAAACTCTATAATTCCAAAAATCTCTGATTTTCTAATGGTCATATTCTCATATATTCAAATTCATATCTATACATGTGTAAATGTAGAAGTTTGTAATTTCGCAAAATTACAAATTAGCATATTTACAAATTTACAAATTTAAAAGTTCACAGATTCACACGTTTATAAATCCCCATATTTCCACATTTTTATATCTTCATATTCACATACTTTCATGTTTTCATATATTCATATTGTCGCATTGTCATATTGTCATATTTCTTATACACGCTTTCACATTTTCGTATTTTCTTATTTGCTTATAGCCTTATTTTCTTTCTTCCTTATTTTCTCATTTTGTTACTTTCACACTTCCTTATTTCCTTATTTTCTTTTTTTTCATTCTCATGTTTAAATTTTCACATTTTCATTCATTTGAACAAATTTACAAGTTAAATGTTTTGCAGATTAAAAAAATTTCAAATTCCAAATTTATAAATTTTCTGATATACAGATTTATAAATTTACAATTTTATAAATCCAGAAATTTACAAATATATAAATATAAAAATTTGCATGTTTGTAAGACTATATTTCCGTACATCCAACTTCTCTAGTTTTCAAATATTTATTTACCAGTTTCTCAAATTTGAAATTCATGCAGTAGTCACATCTTCAAAAAAAGAAAAAAGTGTATTGAAATTCATATCTCACAATTCTGTATAATTATTTCTATTGCATAATGAACAGCAACAAAAAGAATTACAGCTTCAGAAGAAAGAATAATATAATATTAATTATTAGTCTTAATTTTGCCGGATTACTCTATTTATGTATTTTGAATTCAACATAATTAGAAAGCAATAGGATTATTGTTTTTCCAACTTTTGATGCAAAGATACCCTACAGCTGCAATACAACCCCGGTTTTACTCCTTTCCAGGAAGCAAATTAGTAGGTCATGACAATTCTAACAATATCAGCTAATAACGTAATAGGTTTCCACTATAGTATTATTGATCTCCAAAACTATTAATTAAACCAGAGATCTACGTACTAAACAATACATTTAGTTGAATATCTACTTATTCATATTTAATGTTTATTTTGAAAAATGCACTAAAAATTTATTGCAACAAAATCAGATTGCAAAAATCTAATTTAAAATAGAATGTACTTATTCGAATTTTAGAATCTTAGAATCTTAGAATTTTAGAATTTTAGAATTTTAGAATTTTAGAATTTTAGAATTTTAGAATTTTAGAATTTTACAACCGTACACCTTTACAACTCTGCAATTCTGCAACTCTACAAGTGTACAATTGTACAATTGTACAATTGTACAATTTTACAATTTTTCAATTTTTCAATTTTTCAATTTTTCAATTTTTCGATTTTTCAATTTTTCAATTTTTCAATTTTTCAATTTTTCAATTTTTCAATTTTTCAATTTTTCAATTTTTCAATTTTTCAATGTTATAATTTTACAATTTTGGAGTTATAGAATGTTACAAGTTGATAATTTCAGAATCTTAGAATTTCAGAATTTTACAATTTTACAATTTCCAAATTTGTAAAATTAAAAAATTGTAGAAACTCAGAAATCTGGAGTCCAAAAATGTAAAAAATCCAGAAGTTGCAAAATCTAGAAATCCAGGAATGCAGAAATTTAGAAATTAGAAAATTCATAAATAACGTTTAAAAATGTACAATTCTAATCTGATAAAGTGACCTAGCTATGAGTGACAACGAATTTCTTTTCGCGAAATTTCAATTCCTTACATTTGTATTCATTCCTGTAGGCATCTTCAGATATAATAATTGAAAGGTACTACAAAAGAGTCCACCAAAAGGGTAGAAAGATTTCTAAAGCAGCAACTGGTTCGATGTAAAAAGGCTGCTTTGCATCAAAGCGCAGGCAAACCGCGTATCTCGCCGCACTCGAATGCAAAATGTAATTGGCTTGAAAGTAATTAGTGACCCGTTTGCGGGGGCGACACAGAATTGACGTTATTAGATCTCGTTAATGGCATTAAAAGGACTCGACCGGCGTGCCATAATTCGAAAAAGATGACGAAATTATAGCTTGGCCAAGACATTGACACGCAATCGATTTTAATTATTATTTAACATTTGGTGGAACAAATAATATCTTTCAACATTTATTATTATTATTCGGTCAAACAATTTTAATCTCTTCTTTCTTCTCAATATTTCTAACAGTTTTAAAATAGCAATAATTTTAAGGAAAACAATTTCAATCTCTTCTTTCTTCTTCATAATTATGACATTTTTAAAATACAAAATAATTTCAAGTCAAGCAATTTCATTAAATTCTGAAATTTTGTAACTGTTAAAATCATGCTAAATTGTAACAATTGTATTTTATTTAAGTTTCATAAATTTAAGTTTCATGATAGACATTTTATCTTAATATATTTTGTCCTTCATCTCTAAATATTTTCTCTACATATTCTATTTGAAATAAAAATCACTTAATTTAACACGAGCGTTAACTTATAAAATATAATTCCGTGTTCTCAACGTTTTGTTAACTTTTTCATTTAATATAATACACTCTTTCACGGTACGCGGATTTCGTGTCTCTGATGTAACCACATATTTCTTTGCCGTATTCCGTTCTCCAGTAATTTATTTTCTTTCGGTTTCTTCTTTCCATTACTTCCTTCATTTATTTGACTCCTCATCCTGCACCCCCCATTACTTTTTCTGTACTTTCCTCTTCCCTTAACACGGCTTAATCCAATACTAATAAGACCGTTTTTATAGATACTGAAGATGTTACAGTTGGTGATCCAATTCTTCGAGTAATCGGAATAAATGTGTTATTTTACATTAGAACAGTTAATTCTCTAAAATAAATCTTGAAAACTTAGTTACATTAAATTCTCTGTTATTCTTTTATGAAATATCGATATTTGTATTGAAAAGTATACATATGTGTCTAACAACAGTGTTAACACTATCAGTCACAAATACGTATACGTATAATTAATGTTTGCAAATTTCCAATTATTCATTGTAAACATTGTCTGTTATAACACAGTAAACAACATTATGTGTTACAAACATATGTAAAGATATTTTTATTAATGTTTGCAAATTTCCAATTATTCATTGTAAACATTGTCTGTTATAACACAGTAAACAACATTATGTGTTACAAACATATGTAAAGCTATTTTTATTAATGTTCGCAATTTGAAAATTGTAAGCAATTGGAATTTCACGACAAAGAGATTTGGGAACTTCGAAATTGGTGACCTGGAAATTTGGAGATCTCGAAATTTGGTGACCTAGAAATGTGGAGATCTCAAGATGTGGGAACCAAGGAAATTTCAGAATTTAGAAATTGGGAGATTTAGATTTTTAGAGATCTTGAAATTTTGTGACCTGGAAATTTAGTGATCTAGAAATTTAGAGGTCTTGAGATTTAGGGACCTAGGAAAGTAAAAAATATAGAAACTTGGGGATCTAGATATTTGGCGATCCTAAGGTTTGCAGACCTACAATCTTGAAAGCGTAGAAATTTGGGCATCTAGAAGTATAGATGTCCTGGGATTTGAGAATCTAAGCAGTTGAGGATTTTGAAATTGGGGGTCTAAGAAATTTGGTAGCGTAGAAAAGGAATCTAGAAATTTGGAAATCTTGGGATTTGGGGACGTAACAAATTGGGAGCATAAAAATGTGAAGATCTATGAATTTGAGAACCTAGTAATTTTAAAATCTATGGATTTAAAGATATAGGAATTTGAAAATGGAGATATCTTGGGGGTTTAAGGGTTGAAAAATTTAGGAACTTGAGAATTCGAGAAATTTGATTAATTTGAGTAATTGAGAATTTGAGAATGTGAAAATTTGAAATTATATTGAAGCAGTTCTAAATTCACAGTCTTCCATCGTCCAATTTAAAACTTGTTAGAAATGATCTAAAATGCAACTTCATTTCTACGATAAAATTCTGTTTCGTATTCTTAGAAATTCTAGAGATCTCCTTCCAAGCTGTATTCATGAAAAATAGTAAATCGATAAAGACGTTTCTTCCATTCCTTGAAGCAATGTGTGGAAATCTGCATTCGTTAAATCTTTCACCTGGTAGCTCACGACCTTTGGAATCCTTTCAACTGTACAAAAATAATGGCCTTTATGATTATTTTTAATCTTGAGGCATAAAAAGAGATCATGGTGTTGACATCTGGGTGTTGCTGATCTACCATTATTTTTAGAATTTCAAATTTTCTGTTTATGTTTCACTCGTGCATTGTTGTTATACATATGAATAGACAATAGGTATATGCGTACATGATATAAGAAAATGAAGAAGGTATTTGTCTATTAGATAGACAAATTTTTATTTAATTTACATAGTCAGTATACAAATTTCAGTATAACAGGTTAGAATATTGATCTTTTCAGTAAATATTGACATTTGCATTAAGCATTTAATATTTTCGGAAAATTATTTAGTCTAATTTACAGATTTTCTCATACACTTCTTATACGATTATTTTATAGAATGTATTTTTATCATAAAAGATTATTAACCTTTCATTGCATGAGTTTTCAATTTTGAAAAAAAAGTAATTTTACAAGTAAGCATTATAAAAAAGTGTAATATAGAAAAAAAATAATAAATTCTTTAAAATAAAACAAATTAAAAAAATCTTTATCATTTTGACCTATAAATGATTCAGAATTGAATATTCGCAGATAGATAATACTAACGATAAGTAATTTAGTTGATTCACTAATTATTTTAACGGAAAAACTGGCATTTTATTTTAAGAATATTCATAAAACGTTTACGTAACATATGTCATCAAATCTCAAATTTTTAGTCGATGTACCACAAATATTATTATTATGAACTTTATATCATAAGATCACCGGATTTTTTATTTGATTTGTACCGCTAAAATTTTGAAGAAATTGCTTTAATAATCTCAGTAATATAAATGTAAAAATTTGAAATAACTTTAACGGAAGCAACTTATATAGAAAATTTCAAGGTTTGTTGTTTTCAGAATGTTTACCATGCGCGTAACGTGACTTCTTACTCGAAAACCTTAACTACGTTAGGTCACTTTTTAGCTTTTCTCGCTGAAGAAACGAGCTTCGCAGCAGCAAACACGTAACCTGCGATACGTGATACGTATGAAACGCATCGCTAACCTTGACAAGTTTGTTGAAGGTTTCTTGTTCCTGTGCCGAGGAGAGAATCCTCAACAAGCGAGGATGCTGCGACGCAGTTACGAACGGAGAGACACTAATTTGAGCTTGGAAATGTGATAGAAACATATTTCGAAACTTTTAAAGGTCTAACATAGTAAGGAATGTATAACTCTGTTCAAATTTAGATAAGCTTCAGTAACGATTGCATTATTAATTGTGATATATCGTTATATTTTATGTAAAAAAAGTTATGTGAATGTTCTTAGCCGCAACATTTTTGGGGTTTGGACAGTGCTTGATACATATGTATTTGGTATTCGAAAGTCCATATATGAATTAATTTAATTTCACTGTTACTGATTTTTTTGATTCTGCTCATTTTGTCGATTTTGTTTTTTTTGTTGTTCTTACTGACTGCTGATTTTGTTGTTTTTGTTAACTTTGTTGGTTTTTTTAATTTCGATGATATTGTTGTTCTTGTTGATCTTATTGTTCTTGTTAATGTTGATGTTTTTGATGATCTTGTTGATCTTGTTGGATTTAGTGATTTTGTTAACCTTGTTGATCTTGTTGCTCTTGTTGATTTTATTGAGTTTAACTCACAGTCAGTCATTTCATATCAAGAATACTAATGAACGATTTATGTAATTATTTTCATTAAATCATCATGTGAAATTGATATAGCAATAATGTGTTTTACTTCTTCATCCAATTCGTTCACTTTCAATTAATAAACAATTATATTTCTTTGCATTGCTTGCTTCCTCCACAATGTTCCCTTTTTATTCTTTTATTTTAAGTTATTATATATATATTTCAATTTTGAGTTATTATTTGTACCTTTTGAACGTTCATTTTAAATTATTAGTTATACTTTTCAATTTTAAGTTATTATTTTTACATTACAATTGTAAGTAATTTTAATACATTCATTTTTAACTATTAATTATATTTTGCAATATTATTACTTATTATTATTTGTACTTTTTAAAACTTCTCTTCTAAGTTGTTATTTACATTCGTCAATTTTAAGTTATTATTTATACTTTTTAGTTTCAAGCTAAAGTTTCGAAGTTTTAGGTTAAGTGAAGTAAAACGCAGCCATTTTGGTTACAAGTTTACGTTATAAACCAGAGCTATATTAGAACCTTGAGGTACATCCTATTATAAATTAAATTTGCTGACATCAAATACTTCCCTATTCCTAAATATTAAAGCTCACATTCAAATTAAACAAAAAACTTTAATTAACGTTATTCGTCCATGTTTTAATTAATAATATTCTTCCAAGTTCGAGTATGATATTGCATTAAGTTTTGACTATCACAAATAAAGTTTCGTAATTAACACATTTCTACCAAGATTTTGTGTATACCTATTTTGTCCACAAGGTGTTTTTTGACACCTTTTCGTTTGAATGCAAAAAATTGCCAAAACTGTTGGGATTTCAAATTATCAGTTAAATGCAGATAATTTGAAGGATATATTTATTGATGCATTGATATGCACATTTTTAGATCTAGGATGAGCTGGAAGAAAATAACATCGCTGAATTAATTTAACAACTATTGTATGAAAAGTAAAAAAATTAATTGTGGAGAAAAGATTCAACATAGAGAATAATTTTCAGTTATAATTTGAAATGTGTCTTTTGACATCTCTTTGTAAAAATAGTGTTAAACCAATAAATTTTCCGTTTACAGTTGTTTGCAACATTAATAATACCAAACGAGAAGTAAATAATTAATTTTACAACTCGATTCCTGTTCCGATCTAAATTCGAACGACGCGATCTTTAAATACAACAGAAATTACCGTGCTTTGACAATATTGAAATTAGTTCTCCATCTAAAAATCGAGATTAACGAAAATTCGATTACGGAGCATTCGATTGCTCATGAATGTATTTAAATATTGCGCGTCGAACCGTGACCCGGTATCGAACAGCTCTTGAATATTTAATATTAAAATTAAAATTCATAAGACTGTGGGCTTAAATCGTTACTACGGTTGGCAACAGCTAAACCTAGATTATCTTAAATTAAGAATTTCGACGCTGAAAGTGTTGCTCGTTAGTTCTGGCCTTATCTTTAATGACGTTTATCTCTGTGAACTTTACTATTACCGTGTTATTGTTTATTTCCTTTTCCCTGACAAATTTCTATTTCTTCATTTCCCTATTTTTCAGCTTTCTAGAAATTTTTAGGCTAAACGAATCATTCATTTCATCAGAAAAGTTTCATCATTAAATAGTTCGTTCATGAATTAAAGAAGAGTGTTTGAAGAAATGACTGGATTATTTATTAAATAGTAACTCTGTATTATTTATAAATAGTAACTCATTAAATTACCAAATACTAAAATTTGTAAATCCACAATTTTTTAATTTTTTAATTTCTTAATTCTCCAAGTCCTCAAACTGCTAAATTCCCAAATCTTAATTTTTTCAAATCCCCAAATTGATAAATTCCCAAATCCCAAAATCACGAATATTCACACTCGAAAAAAATTTTCTCTGCTCCTAATTTCGCTTAAAATTCACAAAATGAAAAACTCAACTAATTGGCTATAAGTGCACACAGTTTAAAATTAAAATTCACCAGATTGTTCCGTGCTTCGTGCGGATTAACTGTTGGGGTCAAATAATTCGGTACACGTCTCTCGTACAAAATTCACTTCTCTCCTCCCACTGTCCAACTGCTGCTATCTCCGTATCAACTTTTCTCAATAAGACAGAAGAAGGAACAACTATGATCAATGTGAAAACGAAAGAAAATCTTGAAAGTGTATCATGAACGTAATCCATTGTAGAGGAGATCGAGTTAACTCGTTTCTCGAGATTTATCTCAAAATCTTGTTGTCTTGAGTTACCGCACTTACATTTATGATACAAGAAAAATACCTCAACTCGTCCTCGGTGGAAAATAGGAAAATAGGAGTTTCTTAAATGGGAAGTGATTTCGTCGTATGAATCATTTTAAGGAATTTTTACGAGTTGTATTGACATGAGTGACAAAACTGGGTCTTTGAAGATAAGTTGTGTTAAATTATTTTTTTAGATTCTAATTTCACAATATATAATACGTGGATAGCAAATAACCAGACATCAATTTTAAGAATCAAAACAATTTAAACAATGACTTCTTTAACAATTTAAAGAATGACTGAACAAAATTTCTAAATTATCATAATATTTAAGAGCCTGAAAATAATGTTTTCTTCTGATGTCTATCATAAAAAATAAGTAAGATATTTAAGATGATATTTCAATCACCGAAAGCACTTGTTGATATACCGATAAAAAGGCAAATAAAACTGTCTGAAGATAGCTTTTTATTTCCGCCACTTGAAGTATTCTAAAGATTGTTGACTTTTTCTGTTCGAGATAGTAGAGAAACTCTTTCAAGTATGAAAGAGGAAAAAGTAACAGCAGACTTTTGAAATGAAGAAAAAATGAAAAAAGAGGTTCTTTTTTATAATATTGGAATTAAAGTGAGTTCAATAGAATGAACAAGGCAGATCAGAACTTCTCATCCGTGAAAAATTGTTTTCCAGAGATGAGATCTTCTTTTATCGGAGTTTATTCAAGCTTTTTGATAGATTTATATAGATGAAAGCAAAATTGGGTTCCAGAATTCTATTGTGCACTTAACGATTAGATTCGTGGATTCATAATAACTTTATAATTTTAAAAAATTATAAATTATTTTATAAGAATTAGAAATTTAACATAATAAAATAATTCATTGTAATTAATTACGTATGTTAAGGCGATGACAGAAGTAATTGTTAAATACTATTTTTAACACTAATATCACAATTTAAATTCAGAAGTTTGAAATATGAGTAATCAAAGTTAATATTATTAATACTAATATTACAATTTAAATCAAGGAATTTGAAATATCAGTAACCGAAAAGATAGAGTTAAGTCTTTGAAATCAATCACGTTTCAAAATTTCATTTAAACTACATTTTAAAATTAATTAGAAATTACTGTTGCACAAATTGAAGAGTAATTGAAAATGAAAGTGATCTTTTAACTAAAAATGAATTACTTCATGGAGCATTTTCTGCGTTGAATTTTGTTACAAAATTGTTTTTAAAATTTAACTACCAAGTTTTGGGAACAATTTGTACTCAAAAACAGGAAAAAAATTGTCGAGAAAATATATTGATAAAGTTAGGTTAGGTTAATAATCTAAATAAAGCACGCGTATATAAATATATAAATAAAAGTGTAAAAATATGAAGATAAAATAAAATGAATATTACATAAAAAATAAATATGTAGATAATGTAAAACAAATATGTAAAAATAAATGTGTAGGTAAATAAAATGCCTAATAAAATCATTAAATTACAAGTAATTACAAGCAGTGAATACACTAAAAATAAATAGGTTTATAGGTTTAATAAAATGTTTAAATTTTGATGAGTTTTAAAAATAGATTCTTCCAATGAAAATAATTTTGAATATCTATCTCGTTATCTGCTAGCCACACAATTTAAGAATATAAAAGGATTTAATATTTTGAAAAACATTTTACAGATCCAATTCGCTATTAACCCAGTTTCGTTCAGTTAACCCATTCGCAACGGGTGACATACTGATTAATTAATAATCGACTTAATTAATAATAAAAAAATGTTGGTATTAACTAATTATTTGATTAACAAATCAGATTAATATGTTAGTAAGTGAAAACAGAATGCAGAAATTATTATTCTTATTATTCAACTCAATAGAAACGTATCTACAGTTACAGTATTTTATTGTATACTAACACACCTACAGGTACAACTAGTAAATAGTATACATTTATTAAATACTGTAACAAATGCATACAACAAAAATTTACCATGTGTTAATAACCGATTTTAATAAAATAGTGTTCAAAAAAATATTTGACTCGTACTTTTTTAATCGGTAATTCATATTTAGAGAGTGAAAACAGACATTGAATTTGGAAATGAAAATATAGCTTTCGCAATATTTTTAAATCTTTCTATAATACAAAAAATGTATATGAAAATTTGTTGATTTACAGTGATTTGACAGCGCCTGCGAAATTACCTTTGTTAATTACATTCTGCCCCCTTGTACGTGCAACTGATATCGTTGCGAATGGGTTAATAATAAATGACCGTAGTCATCATTACACGTGGTATTAAATGAATGACATTCATGTTTACTAGAAACCTAGAAGTTATTATGGTTTATAAAAAACCTAGAGATTATTATGGTTTACAAGAAACCTATAAATTAATATGGTTTACGAAAAACCTAGAAAATATTATGGTCTACAGGAAATCTAGAAATTATTATGGTTTACAAGAAACCTAGAAAATATTATGGTCTACAGGAAATCCAGAAATAATGGTTTACAAGAAACCTATAAATTATTTAGGTTTACGAAAAACCTAGAAATTATTACGATTTACAAGAAACCTAGAAATTATTATGGTTTACAAGAAACCTAGAAATTATTATGGTCTACAGGAAATCTAGAAATTATGGTTTATAAGAAACCTAGAAATTATGGTTAACTAGAAAGTTAGAAATGATGGTTTACAAGAAACCTAGAAATCATTGTTAACTAGAAACCAAGAAATTATGGTTAGCAAGAAACCACGAAGCTCGGGTTTACCAGAAACCAACGAAGACTCTTAAACACCTAACAGAAAGCGTAGAATGTGGACCAAACCTACAACCAACTTCCAAAGTAAATCAACACGAGTCCACACGGACTGACATAGTCTCTTTATGGAGTCGTCCACTCTGTGAATATTTACGGTGAAACATAGAGGAACCATGAAATAGTCCTTCATCAGTTAGGGCACATCACTCGACGTGTAAGGAGGCGTGCTATGTCGGTAACGAAGGATTTGTCAGGGTTACACGAATGTCCATCAAAGGGAAGAAATCGAGTTCACTCACCGCGTTCCTGTGTGGCCATTGGAACGTCTACCACTGCTTTCTTCATTTTGATGGTCTTCTTCATCTCTGGAGGTAGCCAGAGATTGGGGAGCAGAAGGGGGAGCACTGCTACCGGAATCGGGCCCTGGGCCCATTTTTGAACCGGAAGCACTGCTGCAGCCCGCCGAAGACGTCGACAGACCACCCCCTCCCTGGCCCTCCTCGTTCTCCGCACGATCCACCTGGAAAATTGATTAATTGCGATTACAGAACCGAACTGATACATTAACATTAAATATTGTTAATGCATAACACTACAGTCCCTGATCATCGAATTGGCACCACTATAAATTTTCTGCATTTTTCGGTAAAATTAAAAGGAACATAATACTATTAACACATGTTAATATCTTGTATTTCCACCATTTGCTTTCGAGCAAAATTCGAGTAAGATATTTGAACTGTCAGTGTCACGAGTCCGACTCGTTAGTGGCAAGGAGTTAAAAATAAAGTAAAAAGACGAGTAAACAAACGATATGAACTATTACAAACATTCATTTTTTATTTCAATAAAAATCGACATACATTTCAACAAAAGCTAACCTAATCCATAAAAATTAATTTTTAATCTTGCCTTATTTTCAAGTATCATTAATCGTATTCTAATTTTTAGTACGAAGTTAAATTTGCACAGTCGCTAAATACAAAAGTAACATTTTTTATTTGTTTCAGTATTCTAATAGTGAATAATTAATTCTGACTGACGCATCTGACAAATCATAGAACAGAGAGTTAAATTTCATAACCTTAAAACAACTCGTGAATGAGGTAAACCGTTTGATAATTTTAATGTTAAACTCTCGTTATATTCCGCTGCAAATATTAAATTTAAATTAATTGGCGGTATTCTTGATCAACACTTTGAGACACCAACAGTACGCCAGTTTAGCCACCTGAAAAACCGATTTACCACGAAACATCCATTCGAACTAGAGTAACTTTAATCGAATTCATTGTGCAGGATAGGAAAATGTATTGTTATATGCGGTTGCCTGGTTAACCACTTCAAGAATGAAATTCATTCTCCTCGATGCTAAATATTGCACCGAAATGCATCGCTGAATTGTTGTGTATAATTAGTTATCGATAAACAGTTTGGTACAATGAATACGAATTTGAACATCGGTTCTCTCCATGGTCCGCGGTTTGTTAGAACTGTATATTGATATTTTCTACATTTGAATTCATATTTTCTGAGTTTATATACGTTTTAGACCATAATTACGATAGGTATTTATGTGGTTGCAGCTTTTTAGAGAAGAATCTTCTTAAGTTTTCTGCATTTATTAGTATAAATTTTCTCTTGTGGCGTAAATATGTTAATAAATTGCTTTATGGTATTTTATAGATATTATAGGTATTTTATAGATACTTCATATCCCAAAATCCTTAAATCTCAAAGTCTTTAAACGTCCACATGTCCAAATGTCCAAATGTCCAAATCCCAAAATTCTCAAATGTCTACGTCTCCAAATTCATAAACTCGCCCCAAAATTTGTGGGTCCACCAGGATTCCTAAAAGTCCCGAGTCGAAGGTTTCTTCCTTCATGCTTGCCATATTTTTCCCAGTGAAACAGATTCGCTGTCGACTCCTCGTAATATCACAGTTTAATTATCGTTCTTTCATAACATACAAAACGCTCGAAACAAAACGCGCTTGGCTCATGTTCCTCGCGAGCTTCCCTCCTTTGTATCCTGTCTCCGGTTCGCCGTCGTTCACTGAATTAATTATTCCTAGCAGACGCTGATAATGGTCAGGAACTAATAGAAACAGGAAGCTGCCTGAACTTCTAATGTGTTCAATTAATAGCCTCCCACAAATTGGGTCAACGGGTTAAAGCAATTTAATTGTTCCCCCAACTATCAAGGAGACTCGCTTTTCATCGAAACTCCGCCACTCGCCGATTCTCCGGGGACTTATTAATGACAATATCGCTAGGTGAGCGGTAGTCGAATAATCAGGTACAGTGGAACATCCTTTATCTGAATATTCTACTATCCAAACATTGTGTTACAGAAACGTTTCACAACTGAGCACCGAACATGCATCGTCGCGAGCCTCCAGGGACTGAAAGGTCCAAGCTATGCTTCGAAATGGACCACCTCTTGGTAAATTAATATTGGATGACGGTTTCTGGTAGTGTTTATACTCGTACGATATCAACAATGAAATGTTTGAACGTTTAACATACAAGTTTTGGGGCAGTTGCATCAGTTAGAGCTACCTAACTATTAGTGCAATATTAAAATAAATAAAGAACGTTAAAATGTTCGGTATATTTTAGATTTGGCGATCTTCGATTATACAAGGTACAATTGGAATTCAAAATTTGATCTTTATGCAAATACGAGTTAGGTTTGTCATATTTGAACTGTAACGTGCGTCACAAGCCTAACAAGTGTAATAGTTTAAAACATTGAATAAAACTATTGTAAACAGGTAAAATGCACATAACTCAATTTAAATTTCGCACGCGTCCATATTGTTTTTCTGTTTACGTCTTCCATTACGTCTTCCCAAAGCACAGTCGAAGATGAACAAATTAAGAAAAAAAAGTAATGAAAGTGATGAGATTTAGAGGAATAAATAAAGATTTTTCATTTTATAAACAAATTCACCTTATTTTTTGATCACAGTAATATATGTTATACTAAACCTATCAAAGCTATCAAAATGACGGTTCAACAAGTTTCTTATTTCGAGCAATAAAGTTTAAGGTGGTTTTATTAACATCATTGAGATCATCTTGAAATGTGTTGATTTTCATCAAGATAATTGTTAGAGAGGTGTTCTCTTACTCCAAATAATCTAAAATCTGAAAGATCTGAGAACTGGTTCAACGTTAGCTACCTACGTTCGACGTATCGTTAATGGATGCAAATCGAAAGCAATTCGATTCGACAAGCACAAACAAGCTGAACTGTTCAAAGATACGTCAGCTCGAAGCAAATAAATCTGTGTATGAATATTCAGGTTTTTGTTGCTCAAAGGAATCGTTCCACCTGACAATTGTTTTACAATTCAAAACGAGACTTCCTAGAAGCGTTAAACGAAAATTCTGACAAAAATATGTATTTTCCCGAGTTGTCTCCGATTCTTTTGTATCACCGTGTATGTTAACTTGTAAGCAAAATTTCGTTCTGAAATTTTCTCAGAATTTTACAACGAGAAAATCTGCAAACGATTTTATTCAAGCTGACAGTCTTAGAACTGAACATTGCACAGTCCGTAAGTACGAAAACGTAATACATGCTTAAAACTTTATGTTTTAGAAATGTAGAATTTTGAAACTGCGAAGTGATTAGCTTTTACGAATATGGGATTGTTGTAGTGAAACTTATTCGTGGAAACTTCGCATTCATAGAACTGTAATTATGACGTAGGAATATAAATTCTCAGAACTGTTGGATTTGTGAAGTTAATTAAAAATAATGGACTCTAAAGATTAATAGAAACGTTATAAAATTTTAGAATTATGGTACAAAAGTTTGATTTATAGAATCACGAAATTGTCGAAATGAAGCTGTACAAAATTCTGAAAATTACAGAAATACCATCTCATGTGAAATTACAGAATCGAAGATTTTTTGAATAAGATTTTGGCTGAACTAAAATAATTTAGTTGAACAAAATTCAAAAAATAAAATTGTAAGTTAGTAATAAACTTCTACAATGTATAAGAATTATGGACTCGTAGAAAAGCACAGTTATTATAAAAGCACGTAACTTAAGCTTAAAAGATTCGTGCAAAGTAGTGGAGTTATAAATTTTCTGAACCTCACGACTTACTGGATTTTTCTACACTTACAGAATTGAAACTGCTACAGCAAGTTGTAAAACTGCAGAATTATCATCTCATAGAGTTACAGAGTTATAAAACGTGTATCAGCATAGAACAATTTAGACCGGTGCGATATAAGGAACACGAGGTTGCATGGTAATAGCAGCGTAAATCAAAATGGTGGAAGTGATAGTACAGCTGAATGCCTAAGTAGCAATTCAGTAAAGTAACTATGCAGCGGGTTACGTAGTTTAAAACAGTGATAGCTGAATAAAAACAGTAAAATACGACCGTTACTCAGAATTGAAAACTATCAATTTTTTACGCGAAAACATTAAATGGTTGTAAAAGAAAAACGATCTAATTTCATTTAAAATTCTGAACTAAACGTTCTGAACTAAAGAAAAAATTGTTTATATATTGATTCTCTTGACACTATTCAACTTCTCATAAATAATGCAATTTAATTGTTTTGTTCGTTCTAAATAGTTGTAACGTAGTGGAGATAACACGAAATGTGTTTGAAGTGAATTTGAAGATTGGAGAATATAGGGACTTGACAGTTTCAAGATTTGAAAATTTTGGAATTTGGGAATTTTGGAATTTTGGAATTTTGGAATTTTGGAATTTTGGAATTTTGGAATTTAGGAATTTTGGGGTTTAGGAATTTGGGGATTTTGAGAATTTGGGAATTTGAGAATTTGGGAAATTGGGAAATTGGGTAATTTGGAAATTTGGGAATTTGGGAATTTGGGAATTTGGGAATTTGGGAATTTGGGAATATAGGAATATAGGAATTTGGGGATTTTGAGAATTTGGGAAATTGGAAATTTGGAAATTTGGAAATTTGGGAATTGGGAAATTGCGAAATTGGGAAATTGGGAGATTGGGAAATTGGGAAATTTGGAAATTTGGAAATTTGGAAATTTGGAAATTTGGAAATTTGGGAATTGGGAAATTGGGAAATTGGGAAATTGGGAAATTTGGAAATTTGGAAATTTGGAAATTTGGGAATTTGGGAATTTGGGAATATAGGAATTTGGGAATTTGGAAATTTGGGAATTTGGAAATTTGAAGATTTAAAAATTTAGGGATGTAAAAGTTTAACAACTTAATTAAACTAATAAATTAATAAATTGCAAACATTGTACCAACATTACGTATTAACACTTTTCAACATAGAAAATTCCAAAGAAATGATACTCATGAAAAGAATATGCATATCATTTAATATTGATCCTAACCTAAAAAAATTTTACTCCAATTCTCTCGATGCCAGACAATTTCTACTTCTATTCTGAGTTTTGTGAATCACCATACATCTATCATAAAACAAAACAAGCTATAAAAAATTGATAGTTCAATTTTCGTTTTGCGTTAGAATATTTCACAGAAAGATTTCGTTCGATTCAGAAAACATAAAAGGAGAACTACGGTAAAAAAATAACAGCTCAAGCAGAGCAAAGTTTTAGCTGAATTCAATCAAGTATAAAAACAAAGACAAAAATACTGCAGGAGCAACGAAAGAAAATAAAGCATCGTGAAAGCTGGACACGAATTTCAAATATTTGATAGTTCGTTATCTTTCACCAAAGCTTTGAGATCGTCGTAAAAGTGTCCTCGCAAATTCTGCGATTTTCAAGAATAGCGAGCGACGACGAAATTGGCCGCAGTGGCCCTTAAACTCGAGAATCCGGCTTTAAAGCCACTTCTGGAAACGATACGATTTCGAGCGGTTGAATACGTACAGCCAAGAGCAAACATGGCTTCTCTGGGGGAAGTGTGGCAACCGAAGGAAAAAAAGAGAACTTGAACTCGTTGACTTTTAGGGACTTTTGAGGATTTGAAAATTGTGTAATGGGTTAAGATAACTGAGGACTTTGGGATTTGGCAATCTAGGGATTTGGAGGTTTGAGAGTTTGACGATTTCAATATTTGGTGATGCAGGAATTTGGGGGTCTATGAGGATTGTCGAAATTGAGAATGTAGGTATTTGGAAATTTTGTGGTTTTAGATTTGATATTTGGGATCTTTAGGATTTTGGGATGTGTGGAATTGGGAGTACTGTGATTCTGGACTCTGAGGATTTGAGAGTGTAGAAATTTGGGGATCTGAGAATTTGGGAATGTAGAAATTTGGGAATCTAGGGATTTGGAGGTTTGAGAGTTTGACGATTTCAATATTTGATGATGCAGGAATTTTGGGGGTAAAAGAATGTGAGGATTGTCGAAATTGGGGCTGTAGGTATTTGGAAATGTTGTTCTTTTGAGATTTTGATATTTGGGATATTTGGGAATTTGGCATGTAGGGAATTGGAAGCACTGTGATATTGGTACCTGAGGATTTGAGAGTGTAGAAATTTGGGGATCTGAGAATTTAGGAATGTAGAAATTTGGGAATCTAGGAGTTTGGAGATCTAAGAATTTGGGAAATCTAGAAATTTGGAAATTTGGAAGTTTGAAAATGTAGAAATTTGAAAATTTGAAAATTTGAAAATTTGGAAATTTGGAAATTTGGAAATTTGGAAATTTAGAAATTTGGAAATTTGAAAACGTAGAAATTTGGAAATCAAAACATTTTGAGCTTCTGGGATTTAGGAACTCAGGTATTAGGGAACGTAAAAGTTTGAGGATTTTAGAGCTCTTAAGATTTGAGTGCTTAGGAATTTGGGAGCGTAAAAATTTGAGGATCCAGAAATTTAGTAAAGAAAAAGTTTGAAGATCTTGTTAATTTTTATATAACAATTAGAGATAGGAATTTGAGAATTTAGAAATTTGGAGATCTAGTTTGAGAGCGTAGAAATTTGAAGATCCATGAATTTGGGAACTTAGAAATTTCGAAATAGGAAAAGTGTTCATTAGAATAGTCTGATGATTCAACATGTAATCATAAATCATATTGAAACTGTTCTAAATTACGTCAATAATTGTTGCTTTCATGTAGTTCAATGGCTTTTTACGATTCTTCAGAAGCGCATACCAATGTTTAAGGTTATATATTTTTATAAATCTAATTGAAAAATTTATCTGTTTCTTATATGCAAAAATTTTGAATTTTGACTAACAAGTTATTCACGAATGAAATTGACAAATTTATTTGTTATTTATAAGTAACGATCAAATATTAAATTTATTTGTGACATTTTCATTTGCTATTTTAAATCAATTTTACTTGACAATATTAATATCTTTGTATAATTAGTAGAACATTGCATAATGTGCACATTGAATGTATCAAAAATCTTGTATACTCGTTTCGTATATGTACAATGTGTACATTTTATAAGTTTCTAAAAAGAGGCAATTAGAATGATTTAAAAAGAATTCTCTGGTCCACGAGGTTCAAAGAGTTTCAGTTAAATGTACACAAAATTTTCAATACTGTCGGATCTCAGTTTCGCTCTAAATGGCAATTTATTCCTGGCTACCCAATTATTTTCTTCGCGGTGGTGGGTTTGCACGAAAAGCCACACATTTAATGACACGGTGAAAGCTTGTTATTTTACAGATTATAGGCGTACGTTTTTTATGAAAATTAATCGGAGAAACTGTATATAATGTTACTCTTAAAAATTTATAAAAATATTTATGTATAAGTATATAATCGTAACGTCTTGGTTGGATGCAAGTTACATAAAACCCGAGTTTGAAGGGTATATTCAATTGTTCATTTCAAATTTGTATATTGCCTTGTTTAATTATAATCCAGTCGAAAAAACCCACCTGTTGATGTATCTTAGCAGCTCGAGGTATACCGTCTAAATCTAGTTACGAGACCTATTAACTAACATTTCATGTGACACTCGGCGTTAGCCATATGTTGGCTGGTTTCACGTATAAATCCTTTGGCGGTCAGGTTAATTTACAATCTTGATTTAGTCGACTAACAAATTCCCAAATACCCAAATTCCTAAATTCAAAAATTCGCAAACTCCTAAATTTCTAAATTTCTAAATTCTCAAATTCCTAAATTCCCAAATTCCCAAATTCTCAAATTCTCAATTTCTTAAGTCCCCAAATTCCGAAATTTCCAAATTTCTAAATTCCCAAATTCCTAAGTCCCCAAATTCTCAAATTCCCAAATTCCTAAGTCCCCAAATTCTCAAATTCCCAAATTCCTAAATTCCAAAATTCCCAAAATTCTCAAATTCCCAAATTCCCAAATTCCCAAATTCTCAATTTCTTAAGTCCCCAAATTCCTAAATTTCCAAATTTCTAAATTCCCAAATTGCTAAGTCCCCAAATTCTCAAATTCCAAAATTCCTAAATTCCAAAATTCGTAAACTCCTAAATTTCTAAATTTCTAAATTCCAAAATTCCCAAAATTCTCAAATTCCCAAATTCCCAAATTCCCAAATTCCCAAATTCTCAATTTCTTAAGTCCCCAAATTCCTAAATTTCCAAATTTCTAAATTCCCAAATTCCTAAGTCCCCAAATTCTCAAATTCCCAAATTCCTAAATTCCAAAATTCCCAAAATTCTCAAATTCCCAAATTCCCAAATTCCCAAATTCTCAATTTCTTAAGTCCCCAAATTCCTAAATTTCCAAATTTCTAAATTCCCAAATTCCTAAGTCCCCAAATTCTCAAATTCCAAAATTCCTAAATTCCAAAATTCGTAAACTCCTAAATTTCTAAATTTCTAAATTCCAAAATTCCCAAAATTCTCAAATTCCCAAATTCCCAAATTCCCAAATTCCCAAATTCTCAATTTCTTAAGTCCCCAAATTCCTAAATTTCCAAATTTCTAAATTCCCAAATTCCTAAGTCCCCAAATTCTCAAATTCCAAAATTCCTAAATTCCAAAATTCGTAAACTCCAAAATTTCTAAATTTCTAAATTCCCCAAATTCTCAAATTCCCAAATTCCTAAGTCCCCAAATTCCTAAATTTCCAAATTTCTAAATTCCTAAATTCCTAAGTCCCCAAATTCTCAAATTCCCAAATTCCCAAATTCCCAAATTCCAAAATTCGTAAACTCCTAAATTTCTAAATTCCCAAATTCCCAAATTCTTATGTCCCCAAATTCCTAAATTCTCAGAGACCTAAAGTCGCAAAAATCTCAATCTTCAAGTTCCTCCGAAATTCCCAAATCTCCAAATTTAAGAATTCTCAAACTCCTCAAATCTCTGAAATTTCAAATTCTAATTCTTCTAAAATTTTTCAATTTGGAATCTAAAAATTTACTCCACCAACTCTAACTTAATGATTACTTTCCTATACAAGAAATAAACTAGTGAATCACATACCGTCAATTGAAAGGGAAGCATAAAGTAATATTATTCGCACTTATCTGACTTAAAATTATGTATCATATTTAATTTATGCTCAACCACATATATGTATTAATGAGACAATTATTAATACGGTTTTATTACGCAGGTATGACCATTTTCAACATGCTACAAACATGACAAAAACCAATTTGGTTAAAACATTTTATTGTTGAATAATGTCAACATAGTTTAAACGATATTCGATTTTTATTACTCAATTTATATCCTGAAAAATCCTTTTACGAGCAATGTGCGAGTTGGTTGTTGAGTTTTTACGCTTTTTTCCCACCAAAACCGCAAATAAAGTCGAAGTAATTTGGATGTGTCGGTTTGTTTCAATTTTCTCGCGGGATTTTTGTTTTTGAAATAAAGTGTTTTCCCATTTTTGTTTTTTAACGTGCACACGCGTTTCATAAATTGGTATTGGCGTACAGGTCGATATTTCAAATTTCTCTGAACAAAAATAGCCACGCTAGTGATGATACTGTGTCTGTCTTTCATAATAAAAGTGATAAATAAAGTAGAAATAATTTTCAATTTTCTGAAATTATTGATATCGTATCATAAACATATCATTTAATACTTCCAAATGAGTAATATTTACTCTTCTTAAATTTCATTTATAAAATTTAATTTGCGCTTATTTATACATATATATTTATATCGATAGTTTTAATATAAATTTTCCTTAATTAGCATGGATACCATAATTAGTTTTTTCTGCCCAATTACGAATTCTGCGTTCGGTGATAAAAATAATTTAGCAATAACAGCAAAAATAAAAGAAAAAAATGATTCAATAATAACAATAAAAATAAAAGTAAACAGAAATATTATTATATTATAATATATAATATTATTGCATTTATTGTCCTTCATTACTAAATGTGGAAATAATTGATAAATGTATGCATATATTTGCGCGAACACCTGCAGTGCATAAATAGCATTAGTACGTGGAGAAATCTTATCATCGAGACTTTGCATGAAACCAAGTTTGGACGTAGTTTCACTAACATCAATTTCCATGTTCTCGCTTAGCCCTTGTTTCCTTTCGCTGCACTTCAGTTTACCGTTAGTGGTGCATGTGCAACACTTTGCTACAGCTGCTGCATAAGAGGATACTATGTTTCGATTAATTTACATTCTGCTTCAGAGGTGTCACCCCTTTTGTTTTCAAGCTTCTGGATGATTGTGCAGTCGATCAATTATCACAATCGTTTGCCCTCTTTTATAAACTAATTTATATTTTACATATAATAAGTAATAATATTTGCATCATCCTATTCCATATGATAAAAGAAGAAAAAGATGTTATATTAATATAGAGATTCAAACGCTTTCCCAAAAAGTTATGATAAAAGTGTAAAATGAGTTTGGATAGTTTAATTTTTCGAAACACAAAAACGTTAAAAAGCTGACACAATTTAATGTTATAAGAATTCTACAAATTAATATTTATGATACGTTGAATTGGAGTGTAAAGTTTGTTGAAAATGATTATGTAACCTCCTCATAATCTTTTCGAGTATGAATTGAATAATTTGGGGAACTTGAAAATTTGAGAATTTAGGGATTTAGGAGAATGAAGGTGTGAAAATTTGATGGTTGAAGTATTTTACAAGTTGGGAATTTAAGGATTTGATAATTTGATAATTGAAATATTTTACAAGTTAGGAATTTAGGTACTCGGTAATTTGATAATTGAAAGATTCTAAAAGTTGAGAATTTAGGGATTTAGGAGTTAGAGAATGTGCGATTTGCGAAATTTGGAAATGAGGGAATTTGAGGACTGGAGGAGTAGAAATTTGGAAATTTGGCGATTTAGGTTCTTGAAAACTTTAGAATTTGGAAATTTAAGGTCTTGAGGATTTGAAAATTTGAAGATATACATAATGGAGGATTTGACAATACGAAGATTGAAAGGTTTGTGGGTTTGAAGGTTTGAAGGTTTGAAAGTTTGGAAGCTTAAAAGCTTGAACGTTTGAAGGTTTGAAGGTTTGTATGTTTGAAGGTTTGTAGGTTTGAAAATTTGAGCGTCCTAGGGTTTGATGATTCGAAGGTTAGGTTCAAACATGCATGTTTGAAAGTTTAAAGGTTTGAAGGTTTGAAGGTTCGAAGATTTGAAAATATGAAGTTTGTCAATTTGGAAATTTTGGGCATTTGGAAATTCGAAAATTACAGCATTTACAGAGTTGGCAATAATTTCAGTATTTCTCTAATTTTGAAGTATAAATATTTATAGATTTAAGTTTTTAGAGAAGCAATCTAGGAATCTGCATATTAGCGAATCTGGGAATTTGAAAATTTAAATATTCAGGAAATTTAAAACTTGAAGAAGAATTTAGGGAATCGAAGGTTCAAGAATTTTGCAATCCAACAATTTCTAAATTAGAAAAATTATCATACGCAACACAAAAATTGGATTAAATTCAAATAATGCAAAATCTTCCTTCACATCAATATTATAAATATTCATTGAATATTTCTCTCCATTCCAACATACTGTTACCATCTGTTTCATTAATTTCTCGTTTTTTACTGCTGATTTCAGCGGTTATGGCAAGAACTGCAAGAAGCATCCTTTTGTCGAGACAGTTCACAGATGACTGCTATTGTTACATTGCGGCCGAGATGAAGTCCCTCAAACTCGACCGTGCATTCATTTGCTTTTAATGTTTAAGATAAACAAGTTATACAGGTCAAACTGCATAAACAAGTATGTCGTGATTCTATTTAATGAAATAAATTGATAAATGCAAAAAAATGAAATTATTTACATATTATTTACATTATATTTATATTATTATTTATATTATTATATTTAGATTATATTTATATTATTTATAATTGCTTTGTGTAAGTTGAAAAACAAAGACATATATTATATTATTATCAAAATATTATATAATTAATTTTCTTGATGAAGATAGTATTGTATAATAAAGTCCATGTTACATTATAAATTATTCACTATTATTTTAAGCAAATTAATTTAATATTTATTAATGAAATTATTCATTGTTATTTTAATTAAAATATTTCTTTTTACTTCAATTCAATTATTAAATTAACTTTGTGATACTACTTGCGATCTCGTGATAATTAATACAATAGACATTTATTGATTACTAAATTTTCATTGTATTTTTTATTTTGTGTTAACTCGATAATCATATCGATAAAAATTAAATTCTATTAAAACCATCTAGAAATCCTTTTATTGATATTTTCGATATAAAATGGCCGATTCTTATGTATTAAGTAAATTTTACGTATTATAGCTTTATGGATTTAAAGCTGAACATTCGATAACGATGACTATTGAGAGCAGAATACATTTAGAGAAATTATAGCTAATGAACGCACAATGCAGAGTTAATTTGACATATTTCAGTCAGGAGATGCTAAAATGAAACACATTATTGATACACACAACCAGCAGTCATCAACTAGAAAGTATTTTGAACATTTGTGGTTTTAAAAGAATATAGATTATTTGAAGCGCGTTTATTAACTCGTGTTGCTTTTTATAGTGTGATTTATAAATTTATGTTTCTAGAAATTGACAACCTTCGAGTCTGAATAGAAGTTAGAAATTTTAAAATACGACCTGGAAGTTTCAGATTGTAAAGATTCGAAGGTTCAAGAATTTAGGAATTAAGATTTTTAAAATTGAAAAATTTTTATAAACAATATATACATTATTAATTACGTACAAGCAAAATTTAATATTATGTACTAGTTGTAGTATTTTATATCTGAAGAACTACATTTAATTTTCAATCTCCTCTGCTCGGTTTTTCCTTTTCACGATAAAATGAAGATATCTGAGACTGCAGTGAAATAGCTAAAATGGACAAGAGTCGTTAGACCGTATAATTACCACAAAAGTTAATAATAAATTCGAGCAAGTCGTGCAAATTGCAGACATTTGAGAATGCAAATCTCCTGGCTGAAGCAAGCAACGGTGTGAAATGGGCTACAATGGGTGGCGAATTACCGATTAGCCAGGATTATAGACAGCTCTCGGAACGATGCGATTCCGAAGCATTCCTGGAACACGTTTCACCACGTATTTTCGAGAAAAGGAACGTACTGTTTCGCCTGCCAGCCAAAGAGAAGATTTAAAACCGAGTCGCATTGTTCGACCAGAAGCTGCACGTTATTTATCCCCGGCAGAACGAAAAATCCTCGTACCCTTTGTCAAATGGTTATAAGTCTCTGTCGCCATGAAATGATATTCTTCGAAAGGAACCGGATTGACGTTTCTTGAAAGAGGAAAGAATACGCGGTCGTAAATTTTCGTTCGAATCGCAGAGAAATTGTAAAATTGAAGGTACAATAAATAACGAAGAGAAAGAAGAGATTTTTATTATGATCGCTCTGAAATTGTTAAAATTATAGTTAAATTTATAGTTAAAATTATAGTTAAAATTACAGTTAAAATTATAGTTAAAATTGTAGTTAAAATTATAATTACAGTTTATAGATTATAGTCAAAATTACAGTTGATATTATAGTTACAATTATAGTTAAAATTATAGTTAAAATTATAGTTAAAATTATAGTTAAAATTCTAGTTAAAATTCTAGTTAAAATTAAAGTTGAAATTACAATTAAAATTATAGTTAAAATTGTATGTAAAATTCTAGTTAAAATTCTAGTTAAACTTGTAGTCAATATTATAGTTAAAATTATACTTAAAATTATAATTATGTTATATATTATAGATTATAGTCAAAATTACAGTTGATATTATAGTTACAATTATAGTTAAAATAATAGTTAAAATTGTAGTTAAAATTATAATTACATTTTATAGATTATAGTCTAAATTACAGTTGACATTGTAGTTGCAATTATAGTTAAAATTGTAGTTAAAATTATAGTCACAATTATAGTTAAAATTAAAATAATAGTCAAAATTATAATTCAAAGCATACTGAAAGTTATATATAAAATTGTAGATAAATTGCAGTTAAGATTGTAGTTAAAATTGCTGATAAAAATGTATTAATAAGTTATTACAATTATTAAATTATCCAATTAATAATAGCTTGAATTAATTGTAAATTATTATTAAGTCAAAAATAATTTGTGATTATGAAATTATCCATTGAACATGTTACAAGAATTACTATAAACTACAGTCACAATTAACAATAAGGATAAGAATAATTAGTTTCGAAACTTAAACTAGCAATTTACTACATCGCGCTATTGTATTCAAAATAAGTTCCATACTATTCAATTAATAGTTTCCTAGTGTACTGGTGATCCCCACGACATTCGGCGCGTTAATTAATTTTCAGTCAATAACCGCAAGCATCAGAATGACTATTCACAAGTTTCCAGGCGATAAGGTGTTAATGCAATCCACGATTAACGTTTAAGATTTATGGTAGAACTTGGATCGTTGCAATGTTTAATTGCAGGAAAATGTTAATTATACTAATTTCAATATCTAACTGCACTTTTCTGTTATACATTATTTCAGTGCCAATTAAAATTAATTAAAATTTATTTAACTAATGTTATTCTTCCGAAATAATATAATTGGGTCACAAAAGAGACGTAGCGAATAATTATGTGAATTAATGTGAATTAATTAGTGGATCAGGTAAACAAAAATACTGTTTGAAGAGATGTTTTAACCCTTTGTACTCGAAAGGTACCTCACACTATTCAGTTTAATACAATTTGAATTAAGTATTTTTTAACTAAATCTATAGTGTCTATATGTCATATCTATACATATGTATGTATATGTATATCTGTGACATATATGTATATGTCACATCTATGTATATGTACATGATATAGACATAAGTCAAATAGACAATCGTTACAGTTAGTAATAGAGAAATAATAACTCCAAAAAAGTTACCAAATATTTCAGTTAGCAAATTTTAGAGTTGCTATATGTGGACAGCAAAAATACCTTCAAGCACAAAGGGTTAACATTAAAAAACTATAAAATATTAATTATAGTAACATATGAAATGTAAAATATTAAATACACAAGCAAAGTATAAAGTGTTAAATATGCCAACAAATAAAGTATAAAATATAAAATATTAAAATAAAATTACTGTAACAAAAAAAAATCAAATATTCAATACACTAGTAAATAAAATATAAAATATTAAGTACACTAGCATGCAAAGTGTGAAATATTAATAACAGCAATAAATTTTCAAATTTTAACATCATCCGTTTAATTTCGCAATTGTGTCCGCACGGTGTAAACATCCTCATTAAACTTCCGTAATTATAACGACACCTGTCGTAACCGTTAATTAGAGCAACTAACGCAAATTTCGAGTGTCAACACTCAATTATTTTGCGGCAAAAATAAAGTCGATAAAGAAATACAGTTATTCGAAACGAACGATATTCTTCAACGTGAAAAGAGCAGCTTTCAAATGTTTTTTACGCCTCTTGTTTTTACATTTCTTTTGAACGCGCCCCAATGCGTTTTCTCTTCATTATTTTTTCCAATTACCTTGATACACCTCGTATACCTTTTTCTCCCCTTTCAAAGCTAACACCTGCATTTCCTTCTTTCACAAATATGTTTGCATACCTTTTTCTCTTATTCACAATTTATGCGTCTTTTTTTCTACTTATCGCATTACACGTTTTTTCCTTTTCTTCCTTTTTAATCGTATTTTTTCAGTGTACTGGCATGCATTGTACACACAGTTTTCCACGACCTATTTTTCTTTTTAATGCGCTCCATTCGTTCTCTTTGTTATCTTCGCTGGAAATTTTGCGTTCCTTCCGAAATTCTCGGAGAGTAAAATAAAATGTTGTATCTGATTTGAACATTTTTGCTGCACAGTAAACGTTTATGTTTATTGTTATTGAAGTGCATACAAATGTAAGTGATTCATCTTTCTATTAAAGTCACATTTTTATGAATTATTAGAATATTTTTTGTAGTATTCACAATTTTCTTTCTTCGTTTATGAATAATTTAACTTCATTAAAATCTTCTATCACTAAAAAGCTAAAATAAAGAATTACTTTTTTACATTCATTAATATTAATTTTTATTCTTTATTTATATTATAAATAATTATCGTTAATGAGTTAAATTTAAATTACTATTATTCTGTGTATTGTTTAATTTAAATTTAGTACAGATTAAAGTAAAAAGATTATATTCATTTCCAATATTCAATATTAGGGTAGAACCATGATTATATTAGAAAAACTTTGTTTAGAATGTTCACCTTGATAATATATTTCAACGACATCGAAATGAAAAAAGACTAGGTGTTCATTTCTATTATTTTTAATTAAACAAAAGCTGTTTTTAAAGTTTCACTTTCACAATTAATATTTTCAGAATTTTTGCCAAAATTTTCGTATATTATTACAGAAAGAATAGTGAAAACAGTCTCTGATCAACAGAAGAAGGCAAAAGTTATATAACAAATCCATTAACATAAATTTGCAAAAGGAATCAAAATATTTAAAAATTAATGTATTATAAATATAAATTTAGTTACTTATTGCATATTTTTATTAGACTTATTAACTCTTATATGTCGCTGAAATAAAATTTACTTAATTGCATGTTGTTTAATAATCATAAAATTTACTTACTTACGTGTTGTATAATAATCGTAGAATTTATTTATTTTTATATTGTTTAATAATCGTAAATACTTCTTATTTAAATCACTTGCAGTATAATAAGGTTGTTTTGTAAAATTCAACAAATACACGAAATTAACTGTTTATCCCAAAACACTTCAGCTCAGCGAATTTAAGAGATCATTATCACTTTGCTTTGAGGTCGTTTAAGTGCTTAAGACATTGGCCTGGAATGCAACTGCACATGCATTTAAGCATCTCCGACTTAATTGCATCTTCAGGATGGTTCGCAAATGGTTAAGTCATGAAACTTAATCGCGTAACATTGCAGGAAGTTAGGTTAACTACAATAATTATTAATTAGCAATAATTATTATACAACCCTTCGATAACTATTGAACAGAAATTAAAGGACCATAAAAAAAGAAGGAAAATTCTGACAGTTGAATTGAACTTGCTATTCTGCGTCAAGAAATATTGGGGTAGTAAGAAAATTATTATTTACCGAGATATTTTACGAAAATATTATTGAAGATGATGCTGATTCATGGCAATCTTTGGAATTCTTCCAGGAAGATGGTGCACCAACACACAATTCACGAATGACCATACAATATTTAAAAAATAAGTATGAGAATAAACTGATAACATACACCTCAATATCTTGGCCATCCTGCTCGTCCCCTTGATTTTTTCTATGGTGTTATTTAAAAGATAAAATTTATTGAAATCCTATAAATTCTATAGAGATCTAAAAGAACAGGTAATATAGCAATATGCAACAATAAACAGATCACCTTAACTCAGTTATGAAAACGCAAAGCGTTGACTGAAATGTGTACAGTATCATAGAGAAGTTTTTGAGCATCTTCTTTGAAAAAGATATTTCCTTAAAATACTTCGATAATTACTAATTTTCTTACTATTGTACCCCAAAAACCTTTTCACGCTCAAAGTAAGTTCACATTCAATCTAAGTTTACGTTTATAAATGTAACCTTGCATTTAGTAAGGTTACGTTTCATTTTGTTTGCGGCGAGTGTACGTTCACAAAATGGACTCCAGAGTAACTTTACTTACGGTCACGTGTGTCGAAAAGAAAATGTCTCGCAGGACCTCGAAACAACTTTGGAGTTGGATGTCCGTTTCTTTGTTGGACACTTTTGAATTCGTCATTTGGGGAAACAAAGGCAAGCAGCGCTGTTGCTAAATAACGTTGTTCGTCAGCGACAATGAGAATGCATTTTGTAGAAATCTCAACTGTGTATTTGCGTATGCAACTGAAATACGCACTTGTTGAATGCACATGGACCATTGCACTTCTAAAAAAATTTGATCCCATAAATATAGTACTCTCTGAACCATTCATCTTTCTTTTTTCATATTTTTCGGTATCGACACTGATAATGAAGTTATAATCTGATTCAGCTGCGTGAACCCTGTGGACGCTCAGATCTGATTTATAATGCACAGAATAATCGCAAATCGAAATGGAAATAATTCCCTATACGGAAATGTTGAAGGACAGGATATTTTCTGTGACCCAATATTGAAAAATATTTTTATTTTCACAGATAGCAATGAACTTAATGGTTTTGCTGTTGTAAATTGCCCTATTGTTTCTGCGATGCAGCTGTCAAAACGTGGTGACATATAAAACAGGCGGAAAATCAATGTTTTAAGAACATTGCTTTCATTCCTTTTATTAAGTATCAAAATTTGTGCGAAATGATAAGGTACTACGCATTGTCTTGTGTACAATAATGGTGTCAAATTATTTTTTTAAATTGTTATGAGTATTATAATAATTTTGTTAACATTATACTTGTGTAATGTTGTGCAATGTTATACATATAATTGTATTATACAATGCTATATTAAATTTATATGTATGTATAGTCGTTGATATAATATTATATAGTTGAAGTAAATTTGTATAATGTTTCATAATTTATATAATTTATATATATAATTCGAATTGTTCGTATAACTTGCATAATTTGTATAGTTTTTACGATTTTGCATAATTTATATAATTTCCATAATTTGTACAACTTAATAATATTATAATAATTTCAGTTTTAAATATCTTTAGTCCAGAAATAATTTTTTAGATAAACTTGTTACTTTTTACTTTACTTTAAAAACATTAGATATAAATATGTGCAGATATTTGTACAAAATTTATTATTTATTTCCACGTTATTGAAAATAACGCGTGACTTACTGTTTCATAATTAAAAAATACGATCATTATAAATATTGAAAAATTATTAATTTTTGTGAAATAAATACGTAATTTTAATATTAGGTACAATGTATGTGATTATAAATAAAAGTGACTTCAATTTAATTACATCATGGAATAGTTTCTGGAGTAGTTTCGATTATGGTCGACTTGTACTACTACCTACAGCGGTCTGCTCATTTACTTATACTACTGAGAAATAGTATGGTTCCCCATTACTACAATGAAATTAGGATACTCCATGAATACTCGTAATTACTGCTATACAATTAACATAAAATTCCAACTGTATTAACTCTGAATATTATAAAATTAAGGTAGTTTAGAAATTGTAATGGTATAATGTACTATCAGAGACATACGCAAATCAACTGCTTCACAAAATTAGGATTCAGTTTAAATAACAATAAATAAATAATATTATTAAATATGATATTTAATAGTATTAAATAAATAATATTCTGAAATCTTATTTTACAATAACAGTAATATTGTGAAATGCTACTATGTAATAAAAATAATATTATGAAATGTAACATCATATGATAGTAATTATAACAATAATTATACCATGTACAAGTAATAGTAATATTATATCAATTGACAATTTAAAGTTTGCAATAAAAAAAATATCCATCGTTGATTAATTTAATTAAAAACGAAAATGATTTTCTTCCCAATGATATATTTCATTAGTTGACTATAAAATGAAGTAATAACGTATGTTATTTATTATTTCATACTCGGTCAAAGGTTTATTGAAATAATTTTTCAAATACTATGCAATTCTGTTATGTTAACTAATAACGCTAACATAGTCAGCTACAGAACAGATCTTTAATAATTACTTTATTAGGAATTAATATCTATTCGTTATTTAATATTCAAATCAACTTTTTTGTGAATAAATGTTATTTATTAATTAGATTATTACTAAAATGAATAAATTTTCAAATGTTTCATATAGATTTTTTTATTCAGTCAGGTTTCTTGCGCTTTTTAGTTTAATTAAAAAATGCAATTACAGCAGATGATAGAAAAAGGCACTTTCGTATGTCAACTAACATATCTGATTGAAATGACTTTTGCGTCTGCGTTTAATGTTTCCCTGAGGTTTTCTGGAATGTAACTTTAATATTTCACTTAATTACACTTTTTCCTTTACTATTAATCCATTAATAATACATTTTTGAGATTAAATTTTATATTTCATCCTAATGCGACAAAAATTATTCTTACTCAGTTTAGTCACTTAAAATTATAACACTGACATAAAAATTGTAATATAATAAATACAGATCATTCATAAGGTGATTTGTTGATTATATGACTTGACATCTGAAGCATCTAAAAAATGTAAACCAAACAAAAACACCAAAAGAAACACTATAGAATTTATAGTCTATAGTAGTTAAACCTGATAAAGTTTAAAAGAATACTCCTATGTAATTAAGTTGTAAATCTGCTCACCCATTTTACATCTCTCTCACAAATTAACACAGATCTCCTAATTACGACAGCATCTTTATGGAAGCAAGAAAGAAAGTAAAATATTGAAAAATATCGTCCTGAATATCGATCGAAATTATACCGTTCCAGGGTACAAGAGGTTGCAACCTATTCAGCTACAATCGTTTTTCGAATAAATACCGAATAAACTTTCCTCCCGAAGCATAAAATCTCCCGGTTAGGCTAATCAAACACAAAACCCGTTCTACCGGAAATGGTCCGTCAACTGACAGAGCGGCAATAGGTATACGGAAGTTTCGTGGCTTTGCTCGATTTATATGGTTCCCTTTATATCCGAAAAGCTAGCAGCCGGGTTCACGAAAAGGAGTTCCACGAAAATAAAGCGTTCTTTTATGGTAAAGAAGTCGATACCTACGTTTAACCAGCCTCTCGTTGACCGGTTTACGAGCAGACCCCTAAACCGTAAAACAGCACTGGTTGTTTGACGATCACGATATGCAGTTACAACTTGTTAATAACAAGGATTATAAATCAGCAGTTTTCAGTGAAAATTATGCGAGTGAAAATCGTATAGCGTATTGGGAATCGGTAACATAAGGATATGTATTAATCTAGAGAGCGCGAGACCTTGCGCGTTAACACGTTAAAACAAATGATGGCAAAAGTTCAGTTCCAATAAAGACTTCCTGACGCCCAGACTGTTTCACTTAGAACCGTTAGATTCTTTACGTTAGAAACCTTCGATCCTTAGTGCAGTTACTACAATAAAATTTTACAAACTTAAATACACTTAGAATTACCGTCAGTAACTATATTTGGCGCGTGGGAGGCTGACCCTGGTTAACCTCTTAGGCACGAACTTTAAGCAGCTGTATGGTAGAGATCGACACAAATTACGCGTCAATAGCTCTACAATGTGTGACAATGCTACTCTCTACGCGAGTGCATTGGAATCAAGTTTTTGATGATTAAATTATAATTTTTCCCAAAGATATGATATGCTTTAACTTTGATAATTTACTTTTTTAGAAAACTCACAAAGTATGTAATTTCCAAATGTTTGCAATATCGTTTATTAGTGCAAATAAAATGAAAAATGGCTCTTAACTCCAGAAACCTTGCCGAGTCTTGGGTTAAGGGATACACCGTCTACTTGAACAGTCCCAATATGACGTTCTGTCGTTCGACGTGACCAGTCGAGTTTGTTCTTGTTCTTTGATTCTATTATATGACCGCTCGAGCCAATAGTTCCTATCGCCGAAAGTACGTGTGAGTCTAGGTGTCCATTTTTCTTTTTTGACCAATTGGAGCCGTAGATCAGGCGGCCCCTGGGTCAACTTCCTACCCGTCAAATGGAATTACTAACGGTATGTAGGTGTGAGCAGGAACAAAATACGCCTTTTCCCCGTTTCCAGTGTCACGCCCTAAATTACCGTTAATCCTTGGAACCTCGTCATACTGATGCCTGTTAGTCACCGCTAAATCCCTTGAAACCATCACCACCATCAATTAATCGTAAGTGACTCCTGGATTTGATAAGGACCCTCCATCCAAACCAGTTCCCTGTAAAAGGCTTCGCAGGCATACAAATAAACAACAAAGTAGCGTTCAAACTCCCATGTATCTAAATTTTCAAATTTTTATACTTGTTAGTCCTTAAATTCTGACATTCTAAAATTTGCAATTTAAAAAATTACCAAATATTCAAATCATTATATTATCAAATTTTAAGATCTTCAACTGCCTAAACTTATTAATTCGCAAATTTTTTAATTTTCAAACTTGTCAATCCCGAAACTTTGAAATTCTAAAATTTGCAATTCCACAAATTTCCAAATCTCTATATTTTCAAATTCCTAAGCTTATCAATCCCCAAATTTTCAAATGTTCAAACAATATTGTCAATCATCTAATTCCTAAATTCTGAAAGTTGCAAATTCCCAAGCTGTTCAATCAGGAAAATTTGAAAATTACCTAATCAATAATCCACAAGTGTGTCAGTCTCCTTTCTTCTCCATATCCTACTATACCCTCAAATGTATACATATACTTAATTAAATGTATATTATAATTGTATAAACTTGTATACATGTGTATGTATAAACTTGTATGTATGTATACACATTCGTATAACCTCGTAGACATATATTTATATGAACTTGTATAGGTATACAATATGTATGTATACAAACTTGTAGATATGAATATATCTAAATATAACGTATCGTAAATAATTGTAGTCTCTCTACATTTTCTAGAATATTTATTATTTCTCAATCACCCTGTATATTTCTAACACAATATTGTCCATACTGTCAGACTGTCAGTCTGTTATCAACACTGTAAACTGAAGCTCCTAAGATTCCCTTCAGAGCATCATATTACTTATAAATTCTAACCGTTACGTTCTAACTCGATATTTCTCAATTTAATATACTTCATCGTCATTATTGATGCTTCCTCGATAACTTTCATGCTTCATGTAACAGTTACACAATGTACAAACCGTATCTCAGACTTTATCCCTCGCGATCAAGTTCTTCAACGGTTCTACGAACTTTCCGCTGCAATTCGAAACATTGAGAAAACAATTCGAGAGATGCCATTGAACGGTGAGTTGAAGGAGAGATAAAGAACAGATCCGGGAACATCTTTCTCTCGCCCACCTTTGATCTCGAATGAAATTGCGGTCATGATAGTAGAAAACTTGCCGGACGAGTCTTGGAACGAAACTTAAATTGTTGAAAGGAAAGCATTTTTCGCAATGGCGCTCGACGGCGTCCCGAATTTACCGCTGTTATCCTGCGAATCGATTCTCTAACAATCGCAAAACGCCGAGATATCCACGAGAATTCTTTCGTACACTTTTATCTAAATTAATCCAACGCTTAGGTAACATTTCCGTACCGTACAGTTCGAAGTTTAGAGTATTTTAGGTTAGGTTTTTCTGTTCGAATTGTAGGTTAAGTTTACATTAGATTCAGATTTAAAATAGATCTGATGGTTTTAGAATCCTCTATAGTGATTTCTTCGATCTGAAATGTATTTTCACATGCTTAAGATTGTGTTATATTTTATAGCTAAATAAATATCCACGAGCACCAACTGCAGGGTTGACATCAGTATGTTCTACTAAAATCTGTAAGTTGAATGTTATTTGTTTTGTGTTTTAACATTGATTGGATTCTCTTCTTGTCTCGCAATTTATTGTAAATTATAAACAAAATAGTTAATTCGTTTCTAAAATTGTTATTGAAATTTTTGGTTTAAATTTAAAATTAGATTCATTTCTATTTCATCTGAAATTCGATAAAAATATCATGTATATTGAATTAGAATAAAAATGAAAATAAAACTATTTCAGATGTTTTAAAGTAAATTTTGAATTTTTTATTGCATTTGGTGAAATATGTTATGTAAAGTAAAACAAAAACAATTGAATATTACAAACGTAAGAACAATGTACCTTTTGGACTTTGTCTTTGTTGGTTCAGGAAGAATTCGAGCAAAGGATATTTCAGATCGAAAGAACCTTAGAATTAAGCACCACTTGACCTCCACTTCCACTCACCATTTTTTAAGCACCACTTTGCCCCGTTTTCCTTCGACACTTAATGATCGTTACGACCTTATCGAAGTTCGAACGGGTTGCAAACGTTGCTTCCTTTTAGGTTCTTCCTTTTGTTTCGATTAATTGAATGGAAAGCAGGATGATTGGGAAGCAAATTAAAACGGCAAAACTATTGCGAAGGAAAAATATTGCACAGGGTAGTTCCTATAATTCCTTGCAAATTTTTTCGGTGAGTTTTATTTTGCTATGTATGTGGCAAAAAGTGAAATATAATTGTGAATTTAATTTAATTAATATGTTGAGTGTGCAAGAAGAGGTTTCCGATATTTTTGTTTTTTAATTGTCTGTGTTGTCAAAAAAATAAACAAGAAGAGACATAAGCGTTAACTGTATAAATTAGCATTAATATTATTATAGTAACTCAGTACTAATATTATTACAATAAATTAACATTAATATTATTATAGTAAATAAGTGTGAATATTGTTACAATAAATTAGTATTCATATTATCGAAGTAAAATGATAATTCCTTAATCACATCCGGTAAAAAATCAATCATTATTACTCAGCAAAATTACAATTATTAGCAAAATAAAAACAAATACAAAAATTAATGAACAAAGTATAACAAAACAATCAAACTAATAAAATTTAATCTAAACTCTACCTAATTAAAACTAATTTAATCTATTCAAATTTAATATTAATCTTGTAATAATTCAATCTCGATAAAGTATTGACCTTCAGCTAATTAGATGAAACGACTTAATTAAACTGTGAAGTTGAACAATCGTATTCTCATTAAATCCTCGTGGAAAGTATATTGGTATTTGCATAAAGTTATTTTTGTCGTGCTAAAATCGGGGTCTAAAAACGTTTCACTCTCGTGTGATTCTATCAATGTTGAAGCAAAAACAGCTATCACGGAAAGAAACAGGTAAATATACGCTACCTGTACCGCGAATTAATTCCGTGTTTATTGCGTTAAAAAAGTCATTGTTTTGCGGGAAAAACATCCAAACTCGGATAAACATGTTGACATATAAAGAACAATAATTCGCATATTGTTCGGCATAAAATGAACTGAAATAGAACGCATTCGTACGAGAGCGAAATTTCGAAAATTTCTAACTGACGTTTTCGTTTTCCTTTGTGAAGATATCTAATATGGCGCTTTGGACAGAAAACAATATCTGGAGAACAAAACTCGTTTCTCAACCGGAATTGAATAGCGGAATAATATAATTTCGTCGGAGTAGTGAATGGTCTTTTGTAACGTTACGTTAGCAGCATTCCACACATGTAATGAAAGCTGAAGAATGTACTGTCCCTGGCCATCGAATTAGGACCACTATAAATTTTCAACATTTCCCACGTTTTAGTTTCAAAATTCTCAAAATCCTAATTTGAAAATATTAATATTTTACATAACTCAGGATAAATTAATACAGTTCTTAATTAATAGATATTAAATATTCAATTACATAAAGTAGAGTATTATGAAACTAGAAAATATTAATAATAGATTGATATTTAAAAAAATGTTTTTTGTTTGAAATTTCGTACGCAAATTTAAATACACATTAAGTATATATGTATTACTATGTGTACGATAAATATATGTACATATAGTTGTATATATAAATATATACAAATATACAATTGATTTCATGTAAAACGAATGGCGTGACTTTTCACCCTAACATCTCCATACTTTCTAGAAAAACACGTTGAATATTGTATAATTTAATTTCAAAATATTTGCTCTCATTTTTTATAATCTTCTAATTACGTTGTATAAATCATTCTATTGAATATTATGAGAATAACGCACTCAACTATAAAATAAATTTATACTAATTCTTTTAACAAAATTCCGCCATTTTTCTAGTCCTCCACGAGTTCAGTGATTAAAATAATCCTATTAATTTTATCCAACTACAATTTCTGCAAGCTGCGCCAAAGGCAAAGCACCAAACAGAAACAATAATGAATAAAGTATGAAACGTGCATTTTGACATTTGAATGAAATTTCTTAGAAACTGAAGATTATTGAAAATAATAAATTTCCGGGTTTGTATTCAGCTGACTTATTGCTGACTCATGCTTGTTGCGTATTATAAATCTTAAAGAACGTTAATAAAAGTTGAAGAGTATTGTCTATAGACAAGAAGATTGGATAAAGTTTCTTTAAAATTCGAAACTGAGTATAGCTTGTCTTGCATCTGAATGAAATTTATAAGGTGAAATATAACACAGTTATAAAAAGAAACGAAAAAGTATACGTAATAAAAAGAAAAAATGAAGACGAGTACCGAAACAATGAAAATAATTATCTTCAAGTAAAACAAAACTTTCGGAACTTCGGACAAATGCCTGAGAAGAAAATAAGGATGAAAATAATTAAAAAGTACAATATAATTATTCGCAGATAAAAATGTTCGGTCCGAACTAAAAATAATTCAATTGAACTGATAAAACATTTAATGCAACGTTAATTAGGTTTTAAATGTCAAGTTAAATGATCAATTATCCCGTACGACCTGCTTAATAACGTAATTAACAATTCTCATTAGCAACATGCAAATGTTTCAGATTCAAAGCTTAATACACTTTAGCGGATCCTACAATATTTAATTATGAACATTTCATGTGATTACTACTGTGGAAAGGAAGGGAGGTATATTTTAAATGACTCCGAAAGTTCTGTCACTCGACACAATTTTTATTTTATATGAATAAAATTTATTTTATATGTGAATGTGTTCGGAAGCGCTATGCTGACTTTGTAATGCTAGTATATGGTGCTAGTAGCACTGATAGTAAGTAATTGAATTTTTGCGATTCTTCTTTTGCTTGTAAGAGAGGTTTGTCATTAGGAGAAGAAGGTAAAAAAGGTAAGAAATTTTCTTTCTAAAATTCTTAAATTCCTACATCCCCAAATTTCTGCATCTCTAAATCTCTGGACCCCCAAATAGCTAAATTCCCAAATTCATAAATCTTGAAATTCCTAGATAACCAAATCCGCACACTCTTAAATCCCTACATCACCAAATTTCTACATTTTCAAAATCCCTACATCCACAAATCGCTAGACCGTCAAATACCTGCATCTCCAAATCTCTAGACCTCCAAATAGCTAAACTCCTAAATTCTCAGGTTGCCAAATTCCCAAATCCTGAAATCCCTACATTTCCAAATACCTAGAGCCCCAAATTCCTACATCCCCAAATACCTATATCCCAAAAGACCTACATCCCCAAATGTGTAGATCCCCAAATAGCTAAATTCCTAAATTCTCAGGTTCACAAATTCATAAATCCTGAAATCTCTACATCTCCAAATACCTACATCCCCAAACACCTATATCCCCGAGTACCTATATCCCCAAATCCATACATTCCCAAATACCTACACCCCCAAATACCTACGTCCCCAAATACCTACGTCCCCAAACACCTATATCCCCAAATACCTACATCCCCAAAAACCTATATCCTCAAATACCTACACCCCCAAATACCTCCATCCCCCAATACTTACATCCCCAAATACCTACACCCCAAATACCTACGTCTCCAAATACCTACATCCCCAAATACCTACATCCCCCAATACCTACGTCCCCAAACACCTATATTCCCAAATACCTACATCCCCAAATACCTACATCCCCAAATACCTACATCCCCAAATGCCTACACTCCCAATATCTACACCCCCAATACCTACATCCCCAAATACCTACGTCTCCAAATACCTATATCCCCAAATACCTACGTCCCCAAATACCTACGTGCCCAAACTGCTATATCCCCAAATACCTACACCCCCAAATACCTACATCCCCCAATACCTATACCCCCAATACCTACACCCCCAATACCTACGTCCCCAAATACCTACGTCCCCAAATACCTATATCCCCAAATACCTACATCCCCAAACTCCTATATTCCTAAATACCTACATCTCCAAATCTCTAGCTCTCCAAATAGCTAAATTCTCAAAATCCTAAATCCTGAAATCCCCCAATCCTCAAATGCAATTTCCTATAGAAAGGGTGAAAGATTAAAGGAGATAGGAAACAGAAAAAAAAGCTATAGAAAATAGAAAAGCACAAAAAACAGAAAAAGCAGCGACGTAGATGGTGTCATGGACGCCAGACTATTTTCTCAATATTTTTTATTCAACTTACATGATGTATGTCATTTTATCAAAATTAGGCAAGTTCAATAATTTATTTGTTTCGAGTTCCATTAACTATTACGACGAATTTTGACAAAATAAGAAGTCCCAAAACTATTCATAAATGCTTCGTCCACAAATGTAAGAGAATAAAGTTTCCATTCTGGTAAAACGAGTTTAAAGTTGTAATATGACATTTGCCCCAGACTTGCAATTTCTGAACTTATCTCGTTTCTCAAAAATTGATCCTATTTTCTGTCACGCTCGAACAATTCTTACAAATGTTCTAACTTTTTTTTTTGCTAAATCTTATACGATTTATTTCAACCATCTGTTTCCATTGTACACGCTTGGCCTGTGCATGAATAATTCAATAGACGTTTCCAAAGATATTTCTTGAATTTGTCTATGTTTTACAGAAATAATTTTGTTCTGCTGTTTCTTGTTTATTTTTGGCCCAGTTAAGATATAAATAATAAAACAGTCTGTCAATTTTGTTCGTTGTAAAACAATTACTGTCAACTGCTCGGTATTACACGTAATTTATCATTTTGCTTTCATTTATTTTATTCAGACAATAGTGTTAATAAAACTGGAAAAACTACTTTCACAAAAGTTTCATTGTAATATTCCACATCACTTCCAAATTTCGTACGATTTTACATAAGAATAAGGTTCAATTAAAGTTCTTCCGCTTAAAGCAGAAAGCACCGAAAGAAAGGCCTTTCATATTCAATCGATAAAATTTGAGGTAAAGAAAATCCTTGCCGCTATAACGATAATAGATGATCACCAGACGGGTATCCATCGTGAAAGTAGGAAGGAACGAATGTCACATCAGCAGGAAGCTTTTTGCTTCATCTGTTGTTTTTCACGTCCCCTAAAACGAGGAAGGAAGAAAAGGACGTTAACTTACGCGGCGGGATATGTCAGAAGAAAAAGGGAAGCAATTTGTTTTAACGTAACGTACCTTCACAGTACTTCACGCCCCAATAACCTACTTCCTCGTAAATTTTTTCCCTTAACTGCGCTATGTTCTCTACTCTATAGAAAGATTCGCGAATATCGTGTCATCGTGCTTTGCATGGAAACTTTCCTCTGAATTCTCTAGCAGAGTTCTAATCTTAAAAAATCTTATCTTCGTGTTCATCGTGAAAAAATACTTAAGTGCAATTTTCATAAAACCAGAAGCCACTGTATGCATTCATAAATCATTGTAATAAAATGATCTTGCAAATATTCTGAAAAATATATATAATACAGGTAGATTTTAGAAAAACGTCGATCTTTATACAATGCGCAATAAGACGGTCACTAACGATCAACAAACCCGGTTCATAAATTACAAAGTTATTAAATTCATTGATAAAATATTCATAGTCATTTCAATGTTAAGCTTTAAATTGATGTAATACAAGTGCTACTGTATTATCATACATAGTTTTATGTCATAAAATTGTTTCACATTTTAGATGTTCTGAAATCGTTTGCTAAAAGCAAATCAGCCATCTTGTATTTAAAATATTAATAAAACGCCTGTGTAGTCATTTGCACTCTTAGTTTCAAATTCATATAACATATGTGATATTTCATGGTACATATCACTAAATCCTGTCAGAGTTTAGATGTTTGAAAATCTTGCACTTAATGTGACAGAAAGTAAACTACCCTAGAATATGGTAAAGTATGACAAAAATTATGCAGAAGTTTCCAATATGTTAAAATTCGTGTCAAATGATTTGGAAAGAATATGTGTAATGCATTACTGGAAAAATGAATTGATTTTTTGATGGAACAACTACCCTTAAACGCATTTTATTATATTTAGGTAAAAATATATGCAATACATATTTTTAAAAATACATTTTTCTGAGATGAACTCGTTTAAAATCATTTAATATAAACAAAGTTAATATCTGCTTTCGATTTCCTTCAAACCTTTAATATTACAGGTGCAATCCACCCTCAAATATGATTGACACAATATTAAAATTCTTAATAACATAACTTAATATGTATAAGCTTAATAACATAAAAGTCCATCAAATAAATGTAGAAAAGTATGTTATGTACTGGTAGAAAATTAAATTGAAATATTTTTTCATTTTCTTGAAAAATCATTTCAAAGCAATAACCCCTTATACGCATTTGAACTTCTTTTATAAATTTTGCATTTTTTAAAATTACTTAAAATTTTTTCTTTATTTAGGAAGAATATTATAATGTTAATACATAATGCTATCATTAATTTGTTTAAAATATAAACACGATATAAACGAAATTCTATTAAAATTTCTCTAAAATGCAAAAGATAACAAAAATGCTAATAAAATGATGGAACATTTGTTTTACTTGTTTCTGTTTTGTGTTTTTGTAATCTTTTGTCACCGTGACAAAGAGCTCGCAGAATAAATCGATAAATCCAAGAAAAACATTACTGAAAAGTCCCAATCTGTTTGAAAAGCTTTTAAATTACCGTTTTAGTCGAAAGAAGCCTTGTTCGGGTGTTGGAGTTATTATCATGTTTAAAATCGTGCTAACAGTTCCTTTTCTTTAGGAAGCATTGTTTTCTTTACGAACAAACAAACTTCACGCTGAGCGGGCTACCTAATTGTTTTTTATTCTGTACTGAGAACTGCCACCGACAAAATGTTGGGTAACTTCATTACCGACAAAGAAACAAAAAGAAACTAGGGCGTACAAGCGAGCACAGAAAACTAAAACAGTGGAAAGTGTGTAAACTGGAACATGGCGAAGCATGAGCGTCTCGTGCGAACCGATAATTACATTTCGCGCTAGCTTCGATAAAAAAGGACATATTTATTTACTGAATTTTACATTCTGTGTACAGTAATGTGATTTGAATAAATTTTCAAATTTTATGTGATTTAAATAATTTTTGTTATCTTATAGAAATCCATAATTATACTTGCTCATGTTTTAAGGTTTTGATGAATATTGAATACGTGCAACACGAATTTTTAAATTCCTAATTTTATATTTTTTCTATTATTTAACATTTTTTATTTCCCTTGTTGCCAAGCATAGTGTAAGGCACTAAGACGTGTTTAACACTAAATGAACGTCCGATGTGTAGTTTACATTAAAAATAAAGTACAACAAGTATAAAACATAATGTAATTTATACAATCATTCTTCACCTCAACAAAAATTAATATACATTTCGATAAAAACATTTTAATAATTTTTGTAATTTAAAATAAAGAACCTAATGTTCCTCAATCTCACTTTAAATCATCTTTACCCACATTCTGTTTCTTTTCATAAGTCTAACCCCGTAAATAAATTTTATTTAAATACTGAAAGCACTTAACATTTTCTCGAAAATAATACTCCTGATAAAGTCTAGTCTCTCCTAATGATGCTTCTTATTATGTAAATAATGTTAATTTAGTACTACAACAAAATATCAGATTTTGATCCAATTTTTTCGCGTAGAATCCCTGTTGCACCACGGTTCATGGATCACCCTCTATAAAAAAGTTCGCCAATTCCCTAATGACATAAAACGCTGCTTCATTGCGCTTATTGATCTCCAGACACGTGATTGATGGTTTAAGAAAAAGATAGCTGACATATTTCGACAGAGAATCGCCACCTCATTGTCAACCGGCATCACCCTCGCCGATCGGTGATTGATGAACCTTCGAAACCTGAGCTCGAAAAATCCTGCTCAATTTCTCGCATTGCTCGTGACAGTACACTTTGCTAGCATGAAAACGCGAGCCGCCATCAGGATTTTGTTTTTTTTCTCTGTCGGGTGACTATAAATCATTCGTACAGAAATGTCACTGCACTTCGAATGGGGAAAATATAGTTCCTGTAACTGTAATCTGATATGAAACAAGATTTCAAATTATCTGCTACCACATCTTAAAACTGTTATAAGAACAATTTTTAAGGTTATGTTAGTAAGTTTGGTCAAATGTTTTGGTAATTGTAAATGATCAAAACTTTTTAACAATTCATAAAGAAAATAGTAAAAATATTTACAAAATTCATGAAGAAACATATTATGAAATAAAGGGAGAATACATGAATGTCAAATGTATTTCACAAGTGTTCAGCGAAGAAGACCAAACTTAGAAGAAACTAAAAGAAATTTGATAGAATTTTTAAGAAATCACAGAACAAAAATGGTAAGAACGTTATTTACAAAATTCATGAAGAAGCATATTATGAAATAAAGGGAGAATACATGAATGTCAAATGTATTTCACAAGTGTTCAGCGAAGAAGACCAAACTTAAAAGAAACTAAAAAAATATTCATAAGATTTTTAAAAATCACAGATCAAAAATTATTTACAAAATTCATGAAGAAGCATATTATGAAATAAAGGGAGAATATATAAATGTCAAATGTATATCGCATGTGTTCAACAAAGAGCAGAGCTAAAAGAAACTAAAAAGGTGTGACTAGATTTAAGAAAAAAAAAAAATCGTAAAACGTATATTTACAAAATTCAAAAAGAAACAGTAAATGAATGCCAACTGTATTACTGGTCGCTGACAACGATATATCGTTGTTCGGCACTGAATGGGTTAAAGAAGCTCTTTAACCGAGCTTCAGGATGGACCATCCTTAGAATAGGACTGTCCATTTAATAGATTACAAAAGTGTCGTAATTGGATTAGCCTCTGCAGAGAAGGAAGTTCTCAAAGAAACCTGTGCTGAACGCGCAAGTCCTTTGTGCCACTGCGTTTCTATCTTATCCAAGGAAAAGAAACGAGCCATGGTCTTCGATACACCGAAAACTTCTTTCTGGTTTTCTTCGTTCTACACCCCTGAAGAACGATACAAGAGTTCAGCTTCTTTGAGGAGACACGAAGACTTTAGCAACTTTTTCGACAATAGTTCAAACGAATTGTTATCCGAGTACAAAAGACTTCTTTCGAAAATGTTGTCGTTTTACACCTTCGACGATCGTGATCGAAATTAACTCGAGCCTTGATGAATATTGGACGCGGTATGGCGACTAATTATGCTTCTGTGCTATAGCTATGTGCTCGAAGGGCCACTCCAAAATTGGAGTCCATGATTAACTAGTGCGAAATTGGTCATTTCGTATTTGAAAGTCCGATAATATCCATCTTCAAGAAAGATATTAATAATAATTAACAGTAAACTTACCGACGTATAATATACGACTACTTTTAAATTGAAAATAAAACTAGTGGGTCCACAAATTAGATGATTCACGTGAACTTGAAAGTGTATTTAAAATTTAGAGTATCTACAGTAAACTAGATATAAGTACAACAATAATGAGATGTAGGGATTTTAAAGTCGTTCCAAACGATTAAACGTGTTTGGAAATTTTCCTATTCTAAAAATCCTAAATTCTAAAAATTCCAAATTGTACTTCCAATTCCTCAAATTCGAAATTGTACAAATTCTCGAATTTGAAGTTCAATTATCTAAATACTGTTAGTAAATACTATTATGTTACTATTAGTAAAGATTGTATCTTCGATGAGAGGTTAAGAAGCTACTTTTGTTTCCAGCTATCCCAGCTCGTTTAATAAAGATATCACATGTACAGGATTGTATTAAAAGCGTTATATCAAATTACGTTTTAATAATGGTTAAGGGTGTGACATTGAGATTTCATCTTGTTACGTCGCGCATTACAAAGATTGTGTTACAGTCACGTATAATGTGCACATTAACGTCAACAAAATATATGTGTTTTTATTTGTACATCCAGCTGAAGAGAAATAGATCATGAGTATGCAATATAGTAAATATAATATTAATTATATTACGGAAAAATAATTAATTCAATAATCAAAATTATTATGTATATAATTATGGTCGTCCAAATATTAAATTTTAAATATAGATTTGTATATTCACGTGTGTGGTACTTTTTCATGTGAATAAACACATGTGTATCTTTCATATATCACCGACCACATTTTCTTCTATAGCGACAGTTCATTATTTTCAAAAGGTACGTCACTAATGAGTTCTTCATTATGCTCCTACAGTTCCTTGTTACAAAATTAGGATCATTCGCTATTTTTAACATTCTTTTGTCTTTTTAATCAAATTTGAAGGCGTGAACGTTATTTAATCAGAAAATTTAATTTATATATTATATGTACAGAGTGTCTAAGTCTTTTATTGCTAAAATTTACCAATATATTCCACATAAAATAAAAAAATAGGGTACTAAAAATTTTATTAAAAGATTCATGTGCTTATATTATTATTCGTGTAAAAGTTTAATAATTAAGGTCTGTAAATAGTAACTTGCAATAATTACTTGATTTCATACTTTATTTAATTTAATTTTTTTATTTGCATTTAATTTTTCATTCTTTGTCCTCTTTTTATTTTCATTATTTAAATCTTTATTTATAATATTCATTTTTTATTTATAACATTCCTATATTTTCTTTATTCTTTCATATTTTTATATCTGTCTTTTACATTTTTATACAGTTGCATTTATTTTCTCCTTCTTCATATTTCTGTATTTATTTTCTATAATTTACTTCCTATTTTTGTTATATTCCTATCTTTACTTTCTTTAGCATTTTATAACAATGTACTTATTTTCTTCATTCTTCTTTCAACACAATAATTTTATTTACAATTATCGAGTGCCTGTTAATCACTTTTGCTTTACCTGAAATATTTCATCCAGCGCTGTCAAGGATATAACAAACTTCCTATAAAACGGTGACTCAACTGCAAGCTATTTCTTAAAGGTGAAAAGCTCAAAGTTGACGCGTGAAAGGGTAGCTGTCCGTATTTGTAGAACAGCTTTAATCGTTTAGGAAGTGCGCATTTTCTAGTCGCTCGTTACAAAGTGGTTCAAACAGATCTAGCTGGTATCTAATTCAGGACTCGGCTCCCCTTTAAACGTGGAGAGCACATGACGCTTTGACATCGAACCACGTCCCTTCGCGGGGATATTAAAGCTGCAGTTCTCTTCTTTTTCGGTTCGTTCGCGGGTTTTAAATGCAAATTTTAGCACTTGAAATTCGAAACGGTGCTGGAAAATGGATAATTTCAGCGTAATGGCGCGTTAACACACCATTCGAACAGGGTCGTCCTGTTGTATCATACAGTAGGTGCAGAAATTGCCAAACCGATATTTTTACAGTAATGTTATAATATAAAATATTGTATATTTTATTATAATGTATTATTTTTTAGCAATAAAATTTTGAAGTTGTAAAGTTTTAAAATTCTGACCACCAAAGTTCTAAAAATGTAAACTTCTAATTTTTTAATGTTCTGAAATTAAACATCCTAAAAACCCTATATGTACATATAGTGGATGATCAAATTGTCATACTCAAATAATAAGTTAAGTTACTTTAACGAAATCTTCCTGCTTAAAATGTTTTAAATTTAAACGTTTCCTGCTTTAAAAATATTCAATTTCTAAATTTTACTCAGCGTTAACCTGCTGGAAGCAAAATACGCCAAAAGTTCATGGAATGATAAAAAGTGCATCATACATTTTTATTATGTGAAAAGTATAATAGTTTCAAATACACCTATCCCTCGATTTACACGATTTCGCTTTTACATGGTTTTTAAAATAACGGATTTTGAAAAATTGATAAAAATGAACATTTTGACAATACGAATACAGGAATGGTACATTTATATTTTTGATTTTCTTGTTACGAAACTTTTATTAATAGATATTTAATATTCTTCGGATTAAAATGAGACCAAACACAATATACTGTTGACTATATTTACTAGTTTAATAAATAATAGTTTCTAACGCAGAGAGGGTAGCGAGAAAAAGAAAGAGGCTGCGACTGTGGCAGTTGGCAAAGATCAAAAGTCTGTTCCATTGTTTTGAATGCCAATGTAGTGCTAACTTTTTTATTTTCTGTTCTTTTTCACACAACTTTTACTAACATATTTGTAATATTTTCCCGATCAATATGACACCAAACACTATCTAATTCGGGGCATATTCAAATAATTTATTAGAATAAAGTCCTTGATATAAACGAAACGCTTGGAATTATAAGTAAATATATTCTAGATTAGGTCGTGTTTGGTCTCATTTTAATTAGGAAAATGTTACAAATATGTTGGTAAAAGTATTATAACAAAAAATCAAAAATAAGAAAGTTTTATTCTTGCGTTAGGATTGTCCGCCGATATGTTACTATTTATTTATATTCGATAGTTTCCTTCAATTGCTGTCCTTTTTTACGTTCGACAAACATCAATTAATGTAGGAATTACAGAGTATATACGACAATTCAGATCTGAAACATTCAATTATATTGAGACTTTACTATAATATTGATGTGCACTGTAATATGCACTCGTTACATAGTACATATATCCACGTTCCCGATAACGGAGCAGTTAACATTTTTGATTGGTTAGTTGATGAACTCAAAACATCAGTTAGCTGCTCAGTGATCCGTAATATGAACACGGGTATTATCACAACTCGCATCAATATCAGTCTGCAATCCTTGATATAGCTAGTTACCTAATGGTAAAACGTTAGGAGCATTTTTTCGTCGAGCCACATTTCATAGCTTCAAACATAATAAATTGTAAACAGGACCATGACAACTTATTAATTCATTGAAATTATGACTACATTATTCCAAATCTATTAAATAAATATTAGGTACAAAATTATGAAACTACTATTAATAAAATATTGTTACTAATTAGTTACTAAACGTTTATTACTAACTATTAGTAACAATATGTGTACTGGTGATTATGAAAGTGGTCCAAGTCAGATTTATAAATGAACTAAACTGCAACAGTTACATGATTATCACAATAAAATATCAATTCATTTATAAACAATAATTTGTAAATAGTTTTGTGAGGAACATATCGAGGGATATATGTATGTAAACAAATGATATATCTCACACGTGACATCTTGAAGATATGATTTCGGAAGACAGAACAAAAAGGTTCCGTCAGTTTTTACGACAGGTCATCGGATATTGATATACATAAGTTCTGCTTTTATGTGATGATATAGTGAAGGACTGCTGAGTAACGATAAAAACATGAGAAGTTATTAGTCGAAGAGTCAGAAGTTTTTCATGGAACTTGCACCTAAGATTTATTGGCAATTTCGTAAGAAGCCCATAATTGCGGTCATAATAAGTTGTTTCGAATTTTTTATAGTTTTACGAGAGTAATCTGATTTTATAATAGCAAGCTAAGCTGATATTTATATATTGATCGTTCTGGTTTTCTGATATGTATATTTCATTCATCAAATGATAAATATATACATTAATATATCGATTAACATATGCATATATAATTTACATACATATATTGATGTATATTAATATACATCATTAATATATTGATGTATATTAATTATAATTATATTTACTAATTTATAACGTTTAGTAATCAATGAATTAGGGAAAAGAGTCATTATTACATTTTAAGATAAAAATGTATTTAATCAAATAAATATATGTAAACAATATTGATTGAAATATTTATCTTTTATCAAATTATAGACATTAATTAATATAGAAATTCTGATACTTTTTAGTTTTCAAATGCTCGAATGTCCAAATCGTAAAATTCCTAAATATTCAAATACATATAATATACTTCCAAATTTTCAAATTCTCAAACTCCCAAACTTATCAATCTCTGATTTCTCCAATTTTTTAATTCGCAATTCCAAAAACATCCAAATGTTCATACCTCCATATTTTCAAAATTTTTAATTCTAAAAGTTTCAAATTTCTTAATCCCAAAGTTCTCAAATTCCCAAACTTGTTAATCCCTAAATTCACAAATTCGAAAATTTGCAATTGCCTAAATTCTCAAATCCTATAATTTGCAATTGCCCAAATCTTAAAAGCCTCATATTTCCAAATATCGTAATTCTCAAACTGCCAAACTTATCAATCTCCAAACTCTCAAATTCTGAAATCGGCAATTCCAAAACTCCCAAATTTTCAAACCCCATATTTCCAAATTTTCAACTTCTCCAATTCCCAAACTTGTCAATCCCCAAACTCTCAAATTCTAAAATTTCCAATTGCCCACATTTTCATACTCCATATTTCTAAATATTGAAATTCTCAAATTCCCAAACTTATCAATCCCCAAACTCTCAAATTCTAAAATTTGCAATTGCCTAAATTCCCAAATCCTATAATTTGCAATTGCCCAAATTTCCAAACCCCATATTTCCAAATACCGAAATTCCCAAACTCCTAAACTCATCAATTCCCAAAACTCCCAAATGTTCAAATCTCCATATTCGCAAATCTTCAACTTCTCCATATTCGCAAATTTTCAACTTCTCCAATTCCCATACTTGTCAATCCTCCAATTCCCAAATTCTAAAATTCACAATTTCTCAAATTTCCCAATTTACTAATCCCCACGTTAACTAAAACTCCACAGAGAAACGAAAAAAAGAAACGTTTCTCATCGAATAAAAATCATAGAATTTCACAATATACACATTTAGTTTTCCAATTCTTCAAAATCTGCGGATCATCGGATTCACGTAATCTCTTCAAAAGAAATCCACTCGTACGCGAATATTTTCTTATATGCAGAAACTTCTTTCGATGTATACTTCAGTTGGCTCAGACAGTATCTCCATAGAATGTGCCACGGTTGTCTCTGATTTAGAAAGATCCCGGGCAATATTGGCATTCCAATCGTGGCTTTCAAGTTTAATGACACGGAACCCTCCGCTTTGCGCTTCTTCCGGAAGCGACAATGTATTCTATGAAAGAGACCAGCTCTTATTTTCATTTTTGCACGCTATCCAAATGCTTTTAGTGATTGCATCCGCCAGTTTAGCGCACTGTTACTCATTCGTTCTTCTGTCTACGTTCAATTTTTTTACATTTACTGTAAATTACAGATACATTTAAAAGTACAACATTTGTCGTCATAACCGGAAATATTAAACGTATTATTAATTTGTTCTGTTACGACGTAATTCGCTTATTACGGTTGTACAAAATGGCCGCAAGGTCGTGAGTTTCATGTAAAGCTTCGTGAGAAGTCATGTAAATTTTTATGTTGAAAATTGAAACACTGGTTTTAAAGCAATTTTTTGGAACTGTAATTAAAATCAACGTGATGTAAGTATAATAAATTTCTGTGAAAATTTTGTCTTAACATTTAACGAGCCACATAAAACGTTTTCTCATTCTGACTTTTTAAAGCGGTCTACGTACATTTTTTGATTTTGACGAATTTTAATTAAACCGGCAGTTTTTCATTTTTATACGCATTGGCTTTTTTCTTGTTATTGTACTATCTGTCTATGGAACCTATTGCGCAGTTTTGCTTTTTGGGTGATACATTTTTTTGTAATTTCGTGAAAATGATAGGCACAAAATATTTATTTTAAAAATAGAATAAGTCCACTCTTGAAGAAAATTAAGATAATGATAACAATAAATAGAATTTAATATATTTTTATCTGTAAGCAATTTTTAGTGAAAATAATTCATTTTATTTATTTATTTTGTTTATTTTGATAATGGTTCAAGTCCACCTTAGGTTGAAATTATTTTTAACCAAATATATTATGGTACTTAACTCTGATAAATTTTAGTAATACAACACTGAAAAATTACAAATTGTATAATATTGGTAACATAACCTCAATATGTGTGAAGATTTGTAGCTCTGTCTAGGTATCATCCCTGATTTCTATCAGCTTGCAAGTTGTAGTTCAGTTTCTAATAAATACTCAACCAAATTAGCACAGTTCTTGTTTTAGTATCGATGCACAAAACCCCTTAACAATCTCACTGTTATTTGAAAATTAATTATAAATCGTAGTTTACTTTATTACCAAGAATATGGCTCAGATTTCAACGTTAACTGATGCATCTGAAATTTCCAAGGAATTGTATTATTTTTATTACGTTTATGAGACCCTTGATAACTGGTAATAAAAGAAGTCTAAGAAGAAGATAAACTAATATTGCTTAAAAGAAAATTCTTCGAAAAGAATTTCGAATAAAAACACAAGCTTGCTTAAATTCTGCAGAACTTATCGTTTCGAAATATCAGAAACACTGCTTTCTAGAAGTTATTATAGATAGCGTCTAAAAGATGGGTTCCTTGGGGAGAATATTCTACGGCACGCAAGAAGAAAGAAGTACTGCACGTTTTATTATTCCGGTGGGACAGTATCTTCATAATTATCATTCACGGTGATGAATAGAGGATGCTCGAATTAAAGGAACATTTTTAATTTTCCTCGACGCTATGTTTCTTCCTTCATTTATGCGAATAATTAAATGAAGAAGATAAACTAAGAAGTTTAACACGTTATCATAAACATCAGTTACAATAAAAATTACAAATGTTATTCAGATAAACAATTAAAAAGTGTAACTTTTCTTTTACACTTTTAAAAAGAAAATAAATGGAAACTCTGTACAAGTTTTACTACATAAATAAATTTACAAATTACTTTTTAGTATTGTGTTATGACTGTTGTTATTTCTTGTGTATCGGCAAAATCGTTATTGTATTTACCATAATTTATTATAATTTGTCAATTATTTCAACGTTTCTATATTAAACGATTAATAATTCTTGAGTACGTATGTTTCAAAAGTTATTCAATACCGATGTATGGAATGTAATAATTAATTCACTGCTAATTTCTTATCACATAGAAAAGTGAATACCTCATATCGAAATATGAATGTCATCTTTTGCAACGTTCAAAAATAAAATTTAATCCTAAAAATTGCGAAGAATGTCGAATAAAAAATTGTGAGAGTTTGTCACATCGTACGAAATTAATGGAGTTCTATCAATCGATATGAATTACTATCGATCACATGACTTGTATCCGAAGCTGACCACAACCGCTACATATACTCTATCCTAATCAATAAAATACGACACAATAGTTTTCACTTTTCTGTGTTTATAAATAGAAAGACCTTTGTATTATAAACCTATTAAATGGACCATTAAATTATTAAATGAATCGTTAAGTGAAGATTATTTTTATACCAAACACATTTCACACCTCCTCTGCTCCCATTAAATCCACGTGCAAGTCGAACAACCTCGTGAAGAGATTCATTTCCTTTTTCGCACAATGGCAATACAAATATTGTCCCCAGGAGGAGCAGTATCTGCGACTATTGGCTGTCAAAGTTACGGATGAGCATCGATTGGAAACGAGCTTACAGTGAAATGCCACGGTGGTTGCAAAGTGCAAGGGAATTTCGAATTTTCAACTACCAGCGTTGCTTAACCATAGGAACTAATTTCTGTCACGAATTTCCACCCCATCGTGTTTGGTACGCTCCGCTGCTCGTGCGAACGATCGACTTCAAATATAACTTTATTGTTGTTCACTCGAAGACGTCATTTTATCGATATTTATCGATAGCAACAGTGACCGAATTTTATTCGCCAATTTATCTGCTCTTGCTTCGGGAAGGATTATCGATGCGAACGATGCTTTCGCGATAAAGAATTTTCGTGTAACTCGACGCAGCTTTGTGAAACTAATTTCTCATCTTTTTATAAATGCATTTCAAACAGTGAATATCAATCGTTTCTTAATTACTTATCTCACTAAATTTTTAATCTTGATTTCAACTAATCTGCATGGTAGTTTATCTTCCTCGTTTAAAAAAAATTAATGTGATCTCTATTTTACCAGAAATTCCACAAATGTTTGAAAGTGTTCGCACGTACCCTATTACGTAAAATCTAGAATTTATTTTTCTTTAAGTAAAATCCTGCAGTTTAGTACCGTTAATATCTGTAATCTGAAACCCAGTGTGCTTCTCGTGACACATAAATTTTGGAATGTATGCAGATTCTAACTTTTCCTGGAACCTTTATCTGGATATATCTCCGGTCCTCTTTGTTCACATTTCGATGGTAACTATTCGGCTATCCTCATATTGGATGCGTCTACGTTTCTCGTCGAAGCAACGGCGCGGATTCGACGTTTCTGTGACAATGGAATTTTCGTGCGGGAACAGCGAAATGCGGTTATTTGGGAACACGGTTTCCACTAGTAACTGGTTGTTCGATCGCGGAACATCTTCAGATACGCGTGTTCAACCGTGAAAATGTTTCTGTCGATAAGAGGGTATTGGAAATATTTGCGGAGGAAATATGTAAGCTGCTTATTTCGCCGTATCATGATACCTTGCACCACATTATGGTATTATCACTTTCGAAGCCGATATATTACTGTCTGCCAATGTCTAGAACCTAATTTGTTCAAATAAATAATTTATCAGTTCATTGCATTCGGTGTGTGTACAGGGTGTCCCATTTAACACTAGGTTTACGGACGTTTGATGGTCATTTAATTTAAATTTGAAATAAAAGTAGAAAAATAAATAAATTGGGGATGATATGTGAACTGCCTAAAACATTGAATCTTTAGCTTGACGAAAGTTGACATACATTTTTACAAAAATGTCTTAATAAGTTTTGTCATTTAAATTAAAAGTATGACCCGTCATTTTGACGGGTTCTGTAAATCTAGTGTTAAGAGTGTAAAAGTTCGCATTGTCCCATTGTAAAAAATCTTGAAGACGTATAAGTAAAACAAACTGACACGTGTCCTTCAGTATTTCGAGTGGGGAGTCAAATGATATCACTAATTTTTTAATGCATGGTCTTCAACATTATTTCAAGGTAATCTTGTCTTTTCTATCATAAACCCATATTTTTTATTCTGAGATCATATTCTACATGAAAAAATGCATGACTTTTGTTTGATACATTCTGTTGTAAATTCAATATTACATCTGGGAGGCTTACATCTTCAAACATTAGTACCTTAAGAATTACCTATATTTCTTGAAGATTCAAGCCTAGCAGACAGTCTTGTATTTATTAGAATAATGACTTAATTTTCTTAAAATTAGTTTCTTTTTTTATGTGTTAACAACTACAATTTAATTATATTATAATTAGCTTCTTATTTTATCTGTTATGACTATAATTTAATTTTATTGAAATTTCTTGTCGTAATTGTAATTTAATTTTATTATAATGGAATCGGAATTATTTTATACTTTAATTTAGTCAAATTAATATCTTGTTTCACTTATTACAATTATGATTCAATTTTATCAAATATAACTTCATATCATTGTCAGTAACTATCCACATATTATCTCTGTTCAAGTTTCGTGCACAATCTCGTAATTTTGGATATATTAATTCATTTTTCAGTATATTATTCAATATCAGTATAGTTGTATAGTACATTATTCAGTGTCCTTGTTTTATACTCAATTCCTAAATGTTTTTGCAATTTCTTATATATCCTTAAATATTCTTCAGCCTAAACTCAATTACTATTTATCAGTATCATTACGATCTTTATCCTAAAAAATATAAATATTTTCAAGAATTTTTCAGTGATATTCAGTAAAAATAAATAAAGTATAGTGCATCAAATGCAACAAAGAAATGAAGGTGGTAGCACACATCCTTACATTCTTTGAAAGAAGAATTGTAGAACTTCAAAATACAATAAAGGAAGGTGGTGTGAGAGAATCACGAAAGAAGGATAATAGAAATGAAAGTAATAACAAAAGAAAGACGAAATTGGCAAAAAGAATCAGGAAAAGGTGCAAATGAAAGATAGGGAGCGAATAAAGAAGCTCAAAATTAGTCTTGCAGATAAAAGATCCAGTATTAATAGTGTAGAGTATAAATAATATTTAAAAATATTATACTGTACAGTACTGTATAAAACAAAAATGTAAAAGAATATTCAAATAAAATTTTACGACTGCTCTATTTTTGTTAAAGTCCCGATGTGATTTCTAATGTGGACATAAACCTGTTGCATTTATTTAAGATTTCGATGTATCGATTCCTGTACTTGTCTTTCTTGGCCTACAGCCTGTTTAAAATATATGTACACACTGCTATTTCCATATTATCGATTTAATTACAATAAAAATCACGGGAAATTTTTATTATATCAACGACAGAATTTTATTGACACAAAGTCTTGTCTAGACAAAGTCTAGTCTAGTTATTGTTTATAATCGCTTAACATTTTCAAGGTACAATATAAACGACACCATTATTGAACACGTAAGAATGTAATAGGTTAAAAATAAATTTTTACCAACATAAACATTTTTTTCTATAAAATAATCATGTAATGTTGGTTCTAAGTTTCTAAGTGAGTTTCTCGATTTAACATTTAATATTGAGAAAACAATTATTAATAAAAATTGTGTAAATAGGAATCAGAAATATGATATTAAAAAATCAATTTATAAGATACTTCAAAATAATCTATCTAAAAAATAGAAAATACTTTTATTATAAAAAAAAGCAGAGTAAAGTTATTTCAATTTTAACGGACAAATATTATTTTTAACGAAGTTGCAACTGTAAAATAATTTACGAATGAATTCGTTTACAACAAACTAACAGAGAATCCAGCAACAACACAGTTAATTGGTTCCGTATTGTTCAAAATTGTATTATACGGGCTTTCCAATTAGAACTCGTACAAATGCGATAACTGTGTTCAGTGTAATTGAAAATCGTGTTATTTGGTATTCGAGATCAATACATCAACACAACCGCTATTGAAGATCAAATATTTATTTTAAAGCAATCAATAACAAACATTTACTGGCGAAATTGTTTTCTATAAAATACTGAAGCAAGTAAAATTTCATGCCATGTATCAGGATTATTTGTATTAACTTGTTAGAAACACATTGTTTCGAATTTTATGTAACATTATGATTTACAGCGATTATGATCAATTACACTCAAGTTACACTCATAACGTAATTTGTCAGATACATTCAGTTACTTATAATTTGTCAATTATATTTAGTTACACTCATTATCTAAGTTGTCAGTTACACTCACTATAATATAACTATTTCAATTATATTTAATATACTACTCGATTATACTCACGTTCGTTAGTTAATTAAATTATCGTTAGTTACGCTCATTTTACACTGAATTTTAATGGACATGATTAAATACGTAAATGATAATATACTTAATTTAAAAAGAAGTCATTATTAGTAACCTTCAATGGTTTAATATTTACTATACAACAATTGCACCCATTTTCCAATCAAACGATATACCATCGCTAAAATATTTAATTACACACATTCAAATTAAATAATTGAACTTTATCGTGTGATTAAAACGAGTAGTATACACTACTTAAGACAATTAAGCTAGATTAGAAATCATTCACAGAAAATTGCAATTTAATTTTACTGCAATCACTGAATCAAAATCTACAAAATCTGGTAATCTGAACCACCAGTTGTTCAGATGAAAACGATTTTTAAGTAACATCGAACGAAAACATTCGTCATAACGTCGATTCTTCGTTTCCGTTTAATTTGCTGTCGTCTGCGAAAGGATGAATTGGAAATGAATCACTCTGTGCATCGTGATCACTGAAAGCTGCGATAAATTTCCATTTTTTGCACATTTTTGTCAAACAACGCGCTCTCGAAACGCATAACCATTCAGTACTCATCATTCGTCAATTTGATACTAAACCGTCCAAAGACATTAAAACGATCGTTCAACAAGTTTCTTATTTAAAATTACAGAGCTTGTTAAGGTATTTTTCGAGAAATATTTTTCATGAAGTGTTAATTTTTATTAAGATAAAAAATTAATGCCTTATTTTTTGTGCAAGTCATTCCCAAGATATGAAGGTTCAAAGTTGACAAATAAGTGACATAAACCTGATTCGTATCTTGGAAATAACTTGTACAAAAAACATGGGTAGCGTTTTGAAAACTTCTCGAGGACTACAAAAATGTGTAATAAAAAATGTGGGGTTCTATTTAAAAAACTGAAGATGAAGTCACATATTCAAACGACCATCCAAGGTCAAATTGTTGCCACCGTTTTATGTCCCCTTGAAATTCTACAACTTTAGTCTGAGACATTTTACCATATTTAAAGCCGTTTCCGAAATATATGGATCAGGTCGAACTTTAGAGAGACCCTGTATCAACCACTGGCTACATTATTGATTACGGGTGAAATATTGGTTACGTGAGAAATATTGGTTTCATGTGAAATATCGGGGACGTATGAATTTCGAAAAACTGACTGGCGAAATCGCTCGTCAATGAGCTATCAATTTTGATTCTAGATTCTTTCTCAATCCAGAAAAAGTGGAACGATTCGTTTATAAAAGTTTAGTTGAATATCTCAGATGGACGTTTGTTGCAGACTTGATTATTGAAACTAAGTTTAATTTAATAGTTTAAGAAGTTCTTATTTGTTTCGTTTAAAATTAGATTCCATTTAATGTACTTGGTGTTGCTATTTTTTAAAATAAATGTTTCTGATGTTTTAAGTAAATCATAATTGCACGTTTAATACTTTCATCTCGTCTGTGATTTACTGGAATATTTTAATTCCATTTTTTATTTCAAAGTAACTGCACAGTATACGCAGATATTTCGAAGCAATTCTGTGCTATATGAACAAACGAACAATTGCATGTTGATAAATACAAGAGGCTTCCGCCATTAAATATTTACATTTTCAAATTTTTGGTCTGCGAAAGTTATTTTAGAGTTATGAGACTTTGAAATTTAAGTCTATATTCGTATATTTTCAGATTTTTACATATTCAAATATCACATTTTCACATTTTTACATTTTCACATTTTCACATTTTCACATTTTCACATTTTCACATTTTCACATTTTCACATTTTCACATTTTCACATTTTCACATTTTCACATTTTCACATTTTCACATTTTCACATTTTCATATTTGTATATTTTTATACATGTTTGCAAATTTTCATATTTGTATATTTTTATACATGTTTGCAAATTTTCATATTATCATATTTTTATGTTTTTGTATGTTAATACTTTCACATTTTCCTACTCACACATTTTTATATTTTCATACTTTCCATCTTTCCATTTTCCCATTTTCATATTTTCATACCTCATATTCTCATATTTTTATACTTTCATGTTTTCATATTTCAAACTTTCTATATTTCTAAATCTTCGTATTTCTAAATTTTTGCATTTCCAAAATTTCATATTTTTAAATTCTCAAACTTTTAAATTAAAAAATCTAGAACTTCAGAAAATTTGAAAATCCAAATCTCGAATTTTCAAATCTACAAATTGACAAGTTCACTAATTCCCAAACTTAGAAATCAATAAATTGAAATTGTTCATAAATCTCCAAATTCCGAATTCAGAAATCTACAAATCTACAAGTCGACAAATTCCTAAACTTAGAAACCAAGAAACTTGAAAAACCTCGAAGTCCACAGACCCTAAATTTCCAAATCACCAAATTCCCCACCTTAGATATCAAGAAATTTAGAAAGCTTAATAATTTCCAAATCCCAAATTTACGGATCTACAACTTCCAAACTTACAAATCTAAAAAATCTTCGAAAATGTAGAAACGCGTTATGCTTTAATAGATTTAGTGTCAAGGCATGCCAATTCTCGAAAGCTGTAATAATTTTATGAACCCGTCCCCTTATGATAACGTTAGATGATTTAAACACTGTCACGATAATCCATCAAGCTCGATCCCCAACCGCGAGAAACGAGACTCTCTAACGAGCGGTGTCCCTCGGAAGTTCCTGTCGGAAATCTCGAAGCTGCCGCCAGGACTCCCGAGGGTGAAAACCAGCGTCAGTCTCGACATATCAATCAGAGATTCTCCACGGACAAATAGTTCTACATCGGAACCAGACACGATATACGTTCATTCGTATAATTCGCTTCCAGGGGTTGAAAGAATGATTCATCGATATCGTGAGGGTTCGGGTTCACATAATTTAACCTTAGAAGCACTTTTAGTAAATGTAGGATGTAAGGGACCTCCGATGACCTTGAGCTTGAAATATGTTGTCAAGGACCACATTCTGAACACCCTTTTTTAATATATCTACCTGACGCTAGACCTTAGTTTTTGAGTTATTTACAAAAATATATTAGCACTACTACATTGCTATTAGCCAATATACAGGGTGTTTCCAAGAATAAATCAGAAACGTGGAATAACATTTTTTGTATGCTTATTTAATAACATTTGTGTGCAAAAGGTTTAACGATAATTTTCCTTTGACTAAAACTACAGAGTAGGTTTGATGTTCATATGTGGACGTATTCTGTGTATACGCGTTGCATCTTACATCATGCATACTGCATGCACTTGTAAGAGCACTCTGACCCTTTATTTAATAGCTGAAGAGGTCTATCGTTGCTCTTCAGCACGCCCTTCACCACAACCCAAGAACAGGATTGAGCGTTTTCAATTAAACGACACTCCGAATTCTCTCTGCTGCACTTATGTGGAAAAGTGCCATCTGTACATTGACATGGTTGACCATATAACCATTAGCTTCTGCTAACTCAACTTCATTAAGCTTAATATTTGATATTGTTGTCATACTTGACAATGAAGTCAATTTAATGATGTAGTTTATGATCTGTTTCAAATTAAAAAAACTTAAGATAATTTCAAACTTTTCAAATTAGTACAAAATTATTTGTCAAAATGAGTAACAGTTATTTTGTTAGCATTTGATGATGAGATCAATTCGTCATTCGATAGAGTGATTTTAATAATCGTTTCAAATATAGATTATTATTATGGATAATAGTGAAAATTTTGACAACACAAGCTTCAAGTTTACGATGAATATTGGATCCATATTTTCCAACAGTGCGATGTTAAAAGAAAACTATCGCCAGAATAAAGTACTACTGTACGAAAGATGGCAGATGCGATACTTTGAATGTTAAGTTCGTGCTGAAAATTTATGAACAGAGCTCGTGAAGAACGATTTAAAAATTGTGTCATGTTCTTTGAAATACTTTTACTTCTTTTTTATTACGAATAAGTAGGATCATATTTGTTTGTAATAATAAAGGTCCACGCTCGACGACCATTTTTATTAGTTCACAGGTTATCCGCTAGAGCCGCATGTTAAATTCACATTCCCAATTATCCAGGTTTACGCGTCCTGCATTTTATGCTACTACCTTCAGCTAATTACCCATTGCGGTAGCCATTTTCTTTAAGGTGTCCAACGTCACTATTCTCAAATAAAGTGCAACGTTTATGCAAACGTCTGTTCCTTCATAAGTTTTGAACGAACAACTGATTACAACCTTGCGAATACTCTTCTGGAAAGTGACCTAAATAACATTTCAAAGTTAAAATAATTAATTATTTTAATTTCGTTTAATTTCGTCTACACTTTAATGTTTAATTATGTAAAAAAAGTGGAAAGAGAATGTTGTCCCAAAATAAGGTTTAGACATTTCTAGCTTTAAATTTAGCAAACTATTCTTGCACTATTCGATGATTCAATGCATCTTCACAAAAATGGGCTTTTATTTCACGATGGCCGAGTTTAAGTTCGCAAAAGGTCAGGAGTCAAAATCGCACCTTCCCATTGTTGCGTTTGATCCTTGAAATATACTGAATAAAACAAAACAGCTGGACGCTATTTTTAATGAAGAAAGTACAAGTTACAACGAATATTTTTAGAATACTTCACATTTGTGTCATACAAATGAAATACAGCAAAAATTCCTAAACTTGTAACTTATCAGGTCATTAGAATATTTTAATTATTGTCAATGTTGTATGTTTGCTTATTTTCTTAATTTTGTTGAACTAAAGTTAGTATGATTATATAATTTTTTTTCATTTGGAGAAGTTGCAACAAAGAATTATAATTACCAAAAGCAAGAACTATTTTTAATAGCTTCATTAATCATGAAACTTGCTGTTTATTTATGTTTGACAATGTCCTATAATTTAATAGCATATTATTTTACGTAGCATATTTGTAATGAAGGGTTAATGAAAGGGTTAATGAGTTTATACGTCAAGTTCGTTGCTTTTACGCGCACACTCCTAATCAAAATGGAGGTACGCTTGCAAAACATGAGCATACATTTAACCCAACAACAGGATGTAAGTATTAACTAATTTGAAAATACAGTAAATAGAATTTGAAAATACAATAAATTACCATTATTTTGAATTACTTCAATTACCCATTTTAATAATGCTTTAAAATTTAAACTATGGGGATTTATTTTATAATAAATTGTTACATTCTGCTAATGCTTTATTATGTAGTACTATATAACTGAATTTTTCAAGCGATTAAAGGTCGTATTATGTTATATGTAAAATGTTTACATAAGTTCTTCCGAGCAATTTTATAATATTTATGAAAAACACCCAAGCCATTGCAAAGCCATATACTCTTAGAAAATATGTTTTAATAATTTCTGCTTGATAGATGTTTTCAAAAGTCAATTTATTTGTAATAACATGTTATTCTATATGATTTAAATATAATTCATTTATACCTATAATATTATTATATTCATTTTCATATTTTCATCTATAATATTATTTGTAGTTCATTTATACATGCGATATTATTAATTTTTTCTTGAATAAATTGCGTTTCTCTTCACTTTTTGATCCATTGCAACCTAAAACATCTCCATATTCTTGTAGTTGAATTTTTTGAAGGTGAACATCACTAAAGACTAATTTAATACCAGATTTCATCCTCCTTTCATTGTAACATGTATCATTTGCCACAATTTTAAAAATCCTGTTATTTCTTCAAGAAATTAAAGACATCATTATTTTGACGACAGTTTCCAAGTTTAAAAATTTTATCCTTTTTCACATTATTTTACAAATAGTTTTCATCAATCTTATAGTTCGAAAATAAAAAGAGAATAGTTTGTATATCAGGCACGTACTCCGACGAGGAAAATGAATTTTCTGCAGAAAGGCGTGCAAAAAGATGAAATAACGCCGAGGTTTCATTAAACGTCAATAATGCATATGATGTGACGAACAATGGTCAACCGCTTTTTAACCGAGATCACGTAATTACTCTCGACACTTCTAATTAACTGAGATTAAGAGACTTTTAATGCTATCTCACCAGCAAGATTAAACTTCAAATCATGCGCTTCCGTTCCTGCACAATTTCTCCGTCAATTTAGTCGCCGCGTCGTGTCGCGTTGCTTCGTAATTTGTAGGACTAAGTACCTTTTAAAGCTCAACGACCATTATACCGTTGCCATTTGAAATTGAACGCCACGAAAAGAAATCTCGATGCACTTGAGAACACAGGCAGAAGCTCTGGATAAGAAATTTATACTTTATATTGCGAAATTGGATTGAGGATTTAAAGTGAAATTAGAAACTGGAGGACGTTTCGTTCTTATTTCTATATTTGTATTTCATTTTTATTTAAAAACTTAACTAGTAACACTATTTCTACCAAGAGGTGTCAAAAGACACCTTTCAAATTTTAACTTAAAATTATTCTCTAAGTTGAATCATTTCTCCGCAATTAATTTTTTTACTTTTAATACAATAGTTGTTAAATTCATTCAGCGATACCATTTTCTTACAGCTCATCCAAGATCTAAAAATGTGCAACAACTGCAAAAATTCTTAAAAATATTTAACACAACTAATGGATATTAAAAATGGACAAATGTAATTGCATATTAGCAACAAGAAAATGTCCACTCCATTGGAAATGGAAAATTATTATAATTTTAATTCACTATTAAAATGTATTATTCTTCATTTTGTCAGAGATATAAATTTGTATGTAAATTTGTAATATTGTAATAAATATTCTCCAATAATGGTAATTATTATAAGTTTAATCCACGATTACGATGTATTATTCGCCATTATACTATTGATACCGTTGCATAATGTTATGAATTTGATCACAGATATAAATTCGTATGTAAGCAGCAATATTGCAATAAAAATACATAAATAACACATTATATTAATAAATATAATGAGCAATATATAACATCATCAACAGTTATAATACGGATTACTGAAATTGTCATTTTCCCAATAAACAGATTTCCTCAGAAATAATTAAAGAAATTTTCAAACTGAATTCTCCAGAGTTGGTCATAAAAAGAATTTTATTACATATTTCCAACCTATTTGTCCAAGAAAAATCAACTAATTTTTAATCGAACAATTAAATCGAGTACACCCTTTGTCCATGTCATATCTATTTTTATTACCCTTTTCATTGCACCTTTTTATATTGCCATTTTAACATAAACTACATGACATTCGTTTCTTACAAACGAAACACGTCAAAATGACACACCTTAGATTCTCTATTTTAAATCGCAAAAATTATTATAATGCTTTTGTCAAATGTATGTTAACTTTTGTTAAAATGGAGAATAAGTGTGCAAATTAATTTATGATTCATCCTTTAATGTCGTACATTATTTTTAATCTAAAAGTGGATGGCCATGAACCCAGTGTTAAAATATCAATCAATAAAAACGAAAACGTGTTGTTTGTTTATGGATACCACTACATTATTATCGTTGAAATAAAGAGTTAAACTTTATTATACCAATATCTCATTGGTGAAAATGGGTAGTGATTTTGAAAGTGCCAATACATCATCCGTGAAAATGGCCAGTACGTCATCCGTTGCGAAGGGGTTAAAGCGCAATTTATTTGACAAATGCTTCCACACTCGTTCGAATAAGTTCCCGAAAAAATTGTGCGATCGCTTGAAAGTCGTAATAACGAAACATTATGGCAAATTTATTTCTAGCGATATGAAATATTCACTTAATATTACTGCGTATGAATCTGAAATTGATCCGAAGAGTGCAAACTTTTCCTCGTTGATTTTTGTTCTCCATCGACTAATACTTTTCTAACACCCTATACATGTACGACACAATGAATAATATAAAATTATAGTAAAAATAGGACGACTGCATTTTCCCCGAAAAATTAGTTCACTATAGTTTTTAGCGGTATGTAACGCAAAAATTTTAAAAGGGTAGAAAATCAAATTTTCTTAAAAATGTGGAGTTGCCTCACTTTCATCATAAACTCATACTTCGAACGTTGAAGTGATTTTTAAGTGCGATAGAAATTGTAAAAGGAGATATTAATTATATTTTTTGTTATATTCCAAAAGTAATTTATTCTATCAATATTTTACGTTGACTCCGTAGTGTAATTTCGTAGAAGCACGGTGTTCTTTGAATGCGAGGAAACGCTTGGTGATTGATAAGTTGTGATTCGACGCGTGGTAATTTGATGGACAGTGATTCGACATGAGGTCATTCGAAGGATAGTGATTCAACGCGTGGTAATTGAACGCATTGGACGAATAGTAACTCAATACGTGGTAATTCGATACGTAATAATTCAGAGGATATTGATTCTACGAGTGGTGATTCGTCGCGTGGTAATTCGACAGATACTGATTCAACGCGTGATAATTCGACAGGTACTGATTTAACGCGTGGTAATTTGACAAATGGTATTTCAACGCATGGTAATTCGGCGCGTGATACTTCAACGAGTGGTAATTCACCGTACGGTAATTCGACTCGTCGTGAGTCAATGCGTGATAATTCAACGCGTGGTGATTCGATGCGTAGTGATTACGCACGTGATAATTCCAAGCGTGGTAATTCGACGCGTGGTGATTCGACGAGTCATAATTCGACGCGTGGTGATTCGATGCGTGATAATTCAACGCGTGGTGATACGATGCGTAGTGATTAGGCACGTGATAATTCCAAGCGTGGTAATTCGACGCGTGGTGATTCGACGAGTCATAATTCGACGCGTAGTAACTCGACACGTGGTGATTCGATGCGTGATAATTCAACGCGTGGTGATACGATGCGCAGTGATGAGGCACGTGGTAATTCGACGCGTGGTAACTCGACGCGTGGTGATTCGACGAGTCGTAATTGGGCACGTGATAATTCATCGCGTGGTGACTCAACGAGTCGTAATTCGTCGCGTGGTAATCCAATGCGTAATAATTCAACGCGTAGTCATTTGACAAGTGGTAATCCAACGCGTGGTGATTTGACGCGTGATAATTTAATACGTGATAATTCGTCGCGTGGTAAGTCAATAGGTAATGAATTAATGAATCGTAATTCGACAGCTAGTGTTTCAGGACGTGGTGATTCAATACATGATAATTCAACGCAATATGATTCAATGCATAGAGATTTGTCACGTGGTGATCTCATGCATGATGATACATCGCATTGAGATTGCACTTCTGTTGAGTAACCCTAATATTGAATGATCGCTAAATACTCTAATTCATATTTCACATCTATACTCGCACTATTATAAATACAATTTCAAAACTGAAACATGAGGAAAATACAAATTAGATTTGTCCTATTTGAATAATAACATACGTCGCGGAGCTGACTTGATGTTATATGTTAGGGGGTAACCATTAGTGGTTTAACCTCAAAATTTCAAGTTGAAAGACACAAAATTGCCACCTGTAGCGTCGTACAGATGAAGGAATGCAGGTTGAATGCAGGTTCGGTAATTAACGTGGAAAACTACATAAGCTTTTTAAAAGCCCTAATGAAGTACCGATAAGCCTTTCGCGGAAGGCGGCTTACACTCGAAAGCCTCCAATAAATAACTTTCGGACATTGGAATTCATGAAAGTCTCAAAACTGCGATTCACCTGAAAACTCTTCGATAAGCTCCAACTTCGGGGAATAAAACCGATGTTCATTTTAATACAGTTGTTTTATCGAAACGTTTCTAATGCAACCGTGGTTAGAGCTGTAACCTACCTGTTGAATCGATAAAATGGAAAACGTTTGAAGGCCGATCGAATGTGGTGGATTTTACGCTGTTGGATGCACTAAGTAAACTACACAAGAAAAAGAAACGGTCTAAAAACGGATGTGATCATAGATTTATCGAGGGAGTATTTAGCTATAACATTTTAACACTAGGTTTACGAAACCTATCGAAATGACGAATTTTAGATTTCTTATTTTAAATTACGAAAATTATTAAAAGGCTTTTGGCAAAATATATGATAATCTTCATTGAAATAGAGAATTGTATAAGCTACTTTACCTATTATCTATTATTTAGTTAATTTCATTGTTTAGTTTCGATTTAAATATACGTGGTAGTAGGTATGTTAGCAGTAACCAGCTGCAGATTTTTAAAAGTCGTACTACTATTGTACGCCAGCGACTACGAGTGTCTTAAGTATTATTTGCACTTTACGAACAATTAGGCCACCTGTGGAGGACCCGAGAGCCATCTGCCAAGGTGACATGACCCAAGGGTAGCTGTACACATTTTCGCCTACTCGAATAGAGTGTCAGTGTTTAATCTGTTAATTGGAGACGTCAAGTTATCTCGTCATTAAAAGTACAAGACGAGTTAACACGTCACGAAACTTTTAGCAATTCTGATTGGATCAGAAGAATTAATAAATCATTTTAAACATGTAAATATAAGAGTACACTATTTAACTAAATGATATTTAACTCAATATTCACAATTTAAGACAATACTCTTTAAAGATTTTTTTGAAAAGATGTAATATAAAAATTAATTTTTAATAAACCTGTAGATTAATTCATTTTTTACCCAGTAATAAAGCTATAAATTAAATCTTTCACCTAATAGTAAACATTTTACTCAATAATAAATCTATAACCTAAATTAATTTTTCATCTAGATACAAACCTATAAATTAATCTATTTTTCATAAACATTGATGTATCATAAATGCATAAACATGCACAATAATCCAAGAATGTGTGACCGAATAAAAATATAACCTATGGCTCATTGTCAATGCAAAACACCATTAAATTAAAAATACAACTCAATGTTTATTATAACAATTATTTAATATCCCGCGTAAAAATTCGTAATCGAAAAAAGAACGTAAAACACTAACTCTGTAATTATAGAATTTCTGTTCCATTTTTCCTTCACCTTTATTCTACAAAGCGGCGAAGAAAAAAAAAGGGAAGCTTTTCCCACATCGGTTCGTAGCTCACAAAGAGCTGACCCTGCTACTTTTTACGCAAATCAAGCGAGATCAAAGGGCGATCCATGGCCGTGAAAAACCGAGGCTGTTCTCGAAGAAAAGAGAACCATGTTCCGTTCGGAATAAATCAAAAACGGGTTTGTAGGATAAATTTATCGCGAAAGGGGATGATGGATTTGACAGACTGTAACGTGTTTCACAAATTCTCGTATCGCGGACAGAATTCAAATTTTCTTGAACTTGTTATACTTGTTAACACATAGTAAGCCTATTTTGTTTATATATTTGCAAGATTAATTTACATCATAGTCTTTATTAGACATTCACATGGGGCTGTAACTCTCATAATTTAATAACAATATAAAAATAGAACATTGTACAATAAATAATTATTATGTAACAGATTTTAAGGATTAATGTAAATAATAATGATTGTTTGTTTCTTTATATAAGCTGTAACCTTTCATTAGATTTTTCAATTTCTATAGGTTTGATGCTATAAGGGTTAATAAAAGAAGATATATCAATTGTCATTTTCACTTGAATTTTCTTGTAAATATTCACGTCATATCTCCCGTATTTAAACTTAATTAATAATCAAACTATCTTGTATCCTCCACAGAATAAATAAAAATTCTAATACTCATAAATTAACAAACGTTTATAACATACGTAACATTTAACATTTATATGAATCACAAATGTCACTAAATATGTTAAATGCAACACTTTGGTATGTTTGCTATTAGCAGATGATCTAGTTGAAAATTTTGACAAATTCTTTCGAAGCTATAATTTGTCTACTGTTGTCTATTTTATAACACTAAATAACGCTAAATATTCAGTTAAAAAGTACTTATTTCGATCGGAATGGTCAATCACCTTTCAAGAGCTGAAGGCTAACCCTGAAGAGCGCGAACAGCGGTACATCCTCTTTAAAGCACAAGATTTACTAACCTGCGAACGCGACAGAGCTGTCGCTCGATCGCCACTGATTTCCAACAACGGCTCCGTGATTTCTGTTACAGATTACCACGAATCAAAGTCCTGGAGCACCGTCCAGGGAACCAATTACGGGAGCAGCGTATTATTTGCACAAGACACCAGGACCCTGTTCGTGATCCAGCGACCGCTCTGATCGTCCTGTCCTCGCATTAATGTCAGGAGGTTGAGCCTTCGATGCGAGTAATTCCAGTAATACTCTGGGGTCGACGTTTCGTCGGTCTGCATCGAACATGATAACTTGATGCATGTAAATTCCAGCTTGGATAGAGACCAGTTGAATTCATCGTACACGAACACAGACACTTTGCGAATAAACCGGGTGAACGCTCGAAGGTTTCAATTTCACTCCTGCAAGAAATTGTTCGAGACAATTTCGTCTGAACTTGAGCGTTTTCTTCTTTTTGTAATTATTGGACGGTGCGATGAATTTTGATATTTCACACGTTTCTATCGAGTTCGATTTCACGGTTTTAATTTTTGAAGAAATTGTTTTGAAATTGTTTCGAGGTTAGTAAGGGCAACTGAGCTTGATCATGAAGTTCTCTTCATTTCGTGTCTATTATTATTGAAATAAGCGATGGAGATGAAGTCAATTTTGTATTTGACACTTTGCGTATGAATCAAGTGAACGTTGGATTTCACAGTTTCCTTAAAGAAAAGATTATTGTGGACAATTGTTTCGATGTTAATAACAAGTGATCGTGAGTTACTATTCTTCTTCGTACCTACTATTATTGAACCAAGTAAAATAGTCGATTTTTGTATTCGACACTTTGGGTATGAATCAAATTTCGATTTCAGTTTCCCTTGAAGTGATTGTCTCAGGCAATAGCAGCAAGGTTAATAACAACTAAGTTTGATCGTGAGTACAATATCTCATTGTATTATACCTAATATTATTGAACGATGTGGAATTCAATTTTGGTATTCGAAAGGGAGTAATTAAGTGAAGCGAACTACTTCGTGTCACAGAAAGTCTTTAAGTGAATTATCCCTCCGGACCCTGATTGATTGATTAAGGCTGTAATTAGACTTTTGAGATCGATTCACTTTAGTTCTTTTATCGATCAGAATTGCGAAGGTACTCTGAAGTCTCGAAACGTGACGAAGATTTTAGGTTTCTGGTTATCTTCGGTGGAGTGTGCTGTCTCGAATATTGTGTTTATTAAGCTCTGACTGCTGTAATGCAATTTTTATGCTTTCAGGATTTTATTGGAGCTTCTTTTCTTCGTTTAAAATTCTTCGGGATTTGTACTGTTTCGCTGCATTCTTTGTTAAAAATCTAATAAATTTTGTTCTACGCTGTTTTACAGTTTTTCACTTGTGCACTTAAAGTGATCGTATTAACTTCATAGTTTCGGAAACGGGGAATAAAAGAAGGCACAATTACTTATTTTCATTTAGCGTTTTCATTTAATAGTTTGAATAATTTGAATGTTTTTATCCCTTTTTATGTCTTGAATGTTTAAAATGCTTTTCTTTAATGTTTTGAATATTTTTAACTTCTTTTTATTTTTTGAAGGTTTTGTATTTCTTCTAATATTTTGAACGTTTTACATTTTTTTAATGTTTCTATTTCTTTATATTTTGGATAATTTGAATGTTTTTATTTTTTTTAATAAAGTGGATCTTTGAATGCTTTTATTTTATATTATAATTATTCTGAATGTTTTGAATGGTTTTACTTGTTTAATAGTTTGAATGTTTCGAATACTACTATTTTTTTACTAGTTTGGATGCTTTGAATGATTTTCTTCTTTTTAATATCTTGAACGTTTCAAATGTTTTTATTTTTCAAATGCGTAGTTTAAATATTTCAAATATTGTTAACACTCATTTTTCAAAATATGTTTTACTACTTCAAGTGTTTTCATTACTCTGAATGCTAATATTCTGAATCCTTCTCACATTTATAAAGATTTATCACATTTCGAATACTTTTACTTTTCAAACTGTTATTGCTTCAAACGCTTCCACTCTTCCAAATGTATTTAATAATCCAAGTTCCTTTATTCTTCAAACGTGTTCACCTCATAATTCTCCACTCACCGCTCACGCATCTCAAAATCACTCAAAAAAAAAGAAACCGTTCACTGCACGTCGCGATCAAAACCGAACGAAAACTTTCAATCAAGCACCACGAAACCACCGCGCTCACCCTCGACAAATCACGTGTTTTCCGTTGGCCATAAAATTCTCTCGAATCGTTTCCGCCAATAACCGGTGGGAAATACACAGTGTACACAAGAGTCCGCAGCAGACCTTTCGGTCGTCAAATATGACCTTTCGAATTAAACTTCCCGCCAAAAGAGAAAAGTTAATTAACCCTTCGAAGGTGTCGAGAGGAGTCTGTCCAAGGGACACGGGAGTCGAAAGGATCGAGAGGAGTCATCTCGAGCGTATTCGTCACGTGGATTGCACGCGAGCTGAAAACGCTGGAGCGCATCGATCGTCCGCGAGATCCTGGACGAAAACGGGAAGCCGATAGTTCGAACGGGAAGAAAGAAGAGGAAAAGAAAGATAGCAGAGACGACGCCAACACTTTTGGACCACGCAGACACGACGGCGAAGGCCAGACTGCACCACCCTGCTGGAATCGATACGTCAATCGTCCCTGTGGACGGGACGAGAAAAGCGGCCGACGGTAAGGGACGAACGGGGATAACGGGGATAGATGAGGAGGGTCGAGACTGAGGGAGAATAAAGAAAGAGAGGGCAGTCGGTGATACACATTAAAGCTCTGGCATTCGACGATCCCGTTGCCACGGGACCCGTTTCAACCCCCCATCAACCCGAAGGGGGATGCTTACTCCTGTCAACTAGATAAGGTGTTCTTTGCGTTTTCATCTCTTCTTGTTGAAAAGGATCGATCTTCGATCCCATTATTTTTGCTACGCGGTGATTGGTCTCTGTCGTGTAATCGTGTCGATTTAAACGGAATTTAGGTGGAGCTTGAACGTCTTCTTCGGTAGAGTAACGTATTTCAGCTTGTTTCAGTTTGCTTCGTTTATGTACTACATATTTCTTTTTTTTTTGTTTTTGTTTATTGTATTTTATTTTCTTTATTTATTCTGTTATACTTTATTTATTTTATTTATTTCTTATATTTTACTTATTTTACTTCATGGTTATACTTTATTTATTTTTCTTATTTATTATATTTTATTTACATTATTTATTTTTTTTATTTATTACACTTTATTTACTTTATTTCTTTTCTCCGTATGTTATATTTTTGTACTTACTTTATTGCATACTGTCCATTTTGTACAAAATACTTCCTTTTTTCAAACTCCCCCAGAATAGCTTTATTCCAGAACCGGTTCAAACGATCCAGATTTTGAATTGGTTTCGCGATAACAATTATTGCCGCCTGAAATCCTATTATTAAATTTTCGATGAGTCAGATATACTTTGCCACAAGTGTTAACTCAATTCAGTTTTTGTTCCGACAGCGATTAGCGACAAAATCTGCCGTTTTTGCTGTTCCGAAGTTAGGTTCGATCAAAGTTACTATCACGATGTTTTAACTTCTACCGATATTCAACTAGTTTCCAGCGAATAGTTTCCGGTACTGGAGTCGTTCATTTAAAAACTGCGTCAAGTCCACTTTTTGTTATTGCGAGATATTTAAGGGTTCGCATTTCAATAAATTTAGAAACACTGGTAAGCATTAATAGACAAATTTTTTGTGTTTTGTGGTGATAGATGATATACGTTCATTGAATAGTGTTTAAACTGCTGTCTAAAAAAATTAGTTATGTTATGTACAAATGCACTTGCCTCACTTTCAAAATTAACGAATTGCAATTGTTAATTAAACAGATATTTCAATTATTCAGTTATTATTTTTCTTCATTTCTTTGGATCATTTTGGTCCAAATTATCTTCATATTCAGATCTTGACCGCAGGGTTCTCCTTTTATTACCAATTCTCATGGGTCTCATTTTTATAAACATAATACAAAATAATAAAATTCTTTGAAAATGAGAATTTTATCGAAGTAGCGTTATTACACAGAAAATTATTTTTATTTTGTCATTATTTCCTACCAGCTTCATTTTTATATGCATCAGTTGTAATTTTAGTTGATATCTGAGTCATATTCCTTTTAGTAAAATAAACCATAATTCGGAATTAATTTTTAAATAACAGCGAAATTGTTAGGGGTTTTGTGCACTGATACTAAAACAATAACTGTGTTGACTTTGTTGAGTATTTATTGGAAACTGAACTAAAATTTGCAGGCTGATGATAGAAATCAGTAATGATACAGACCTACAGGTCTTCGCTCATATTGAGTTTAATTTAGTTATAGTTTAATATATATATATAGTTTAATTTGTAGTTTACTTTGTATATGAATCAATTTGTAATTTTTCACACTACTGTTCGTATTACTAAAATTTAACCCATTGGTCTGCAACATAGAGTCAGACCCGTGACGCACGTTACAGTTCAATCTGACAAAACTAGATCATATTTGCATAAAGATCGAGTGTTGAATACTCAACATTGACATCAATTGCAGTTTGCATAGTACCTAAATCCAAAATATATTTAACATTTCAACATTCTTTATTTAATAATAATTTGGTAATAATTAGCAGTTCTGACTGACGCACCTGCCGAAAAACTTGTAGGCTAAGGAGTTAACAGAGCTAAATACCGTAATATAAAAAATAATTTCAACCTAAGCAACTGCACCCTCAAAATAATCTCTCCATTAGCGTTAATCGGAGTTCCATCGTCTACATTTAGGGAATTTGAGTCATTATTACCATAGACTGCTTTCAAATCAAATTATCAAATTAAGTTTTATTTATTGTTAGAATTATCTTTATTTTTTTCAAAAATGGGCTTGCTCCACGTTCAAAATAAACTGCTCATTTAAACGTTTATCAGCAGGTTGATGAAGTCGATTTAGTGTACGGTGAACTTGACTCAATTCGAAGGATGTTTTTATTTTTCCTTGTTGAAGTAGTTTCGAACTCGAGAGACAGATATAAGAGAATCTGCCTTTGTCTCGCTGTAGTTGGTTTCGATCCAAATTACAATACAATGATATCGTTTTAACTTCTGATAATAAATTGATTTTCAATTTCACCGACATTTGTATAATATTGTGAAAATATTCAGTATTCTAGATTTTAATTCTAGAATTGTAGATTTTAATTATGGTACCATGATTGATAATAATTTTGAACTTCTTTTATAAGTTTCTTATAAGGTATACATAACATTCTTTATTAATGAGATAATCAATCTTTTACCAATATCAAGTATCGATGGAGAAATTGTTTTATTATTTAAGATAAAGTTTATTTCTTGTTGGGTTCTCTTTAGATACATTTTTAGTATAAAGAAAATGTTTTAAAAATGAAATTTGTACTATAAAAAATTCCATTTTGTAGATAAACTTTGAGTACAATTAATTAAATAGTGAATATATATGGGAGAAAAAGTAAATTCGCAAATTTCGAAATTTCTGTATTTTATAAAATGACAAATTGTTAATTCCGTAAATCCACAAATTTATTTAGTAAATTTGTATATTTCTAAATTTTCTAGTTCTTAAATATTTTAACCCCCTTTCTAAAATATTAATTTCCGAAATTGCCAAATTGTCAAATTATCAAATTGTGAAATTCTCAGATTCTCAAATTCTCAGATTCTCAGATTCTCAAATTCTCATATTCTCAAATACTCAGATTCTCAGATTCTCAAATTCTCAAATTCTCAAATTCTCAAATTCTCAAATTCTCAAATTCTCAAATTCTCAAATTCTCAAATTCTCAAATTCTTAGATTTTCAAATTCTCAAATTCGCAAATTCTCAAATTGTCAAATTCTTAGATTGTCAAATTCTCAAATTCTAAAATTCTCGAATTCTCAAATTCTCAAATTCTCAGATTCTCAAATTCCCAAATTCTCAGATTCTCAAATGTCTCAATATCCTAAATTTCTGTCAAGTCTGTACGTTCATAAATTACAAAATTTAAAAATATATAAATTTCCAATTTCAAAAGTTACAGAACCACAAATCCTTTAAATCCACAAATTTGTAGCCCTTTAAACCTCTAAACTTCCCCTCCACTTGCATCGCCATTTTCTGACACGAAGCACTCCTTCCTCCTCACTGTACAATCCTATTTTCTAACCCTAATTCAAAGTTCTCATTACGGTTATATCCACAAATAAACAGAGATTGGTAAACTTTTTGTTTAGACAGACTTTGCTCTTTTTGTTTAGACAGACTATTTACCGAGGTTAAACTGATAAAAAAGTTAATTGGCATCGTGAACTTCGTACAAAGTTAGTCTAACAAGGTTAGATTTAGTTCGGTGTGAGTTAATAAAAACACGTCCAATTTTATTTTATTGCATACTGCGAATATATAATGAAATCGAAAAAAGTTTTAAGCCTGAAATAAAGCTACGAGTTCAACGATGTTGAGTGTTGTTTTTAAAGGCAAACATAATTAGACAAGATAATGTCGCATTTTCAATTGGCGACAAACTTTTCGAGAACATTGCAAATGAAGTTTCTTGACAATTGTAGATTTTAATACACAAGATAATAGTCTCTTCTTTAAGTACGAAAACTTTTATGTACTCGAAGTAAATCTTCCGAAGTAACGAGTAATATGCGACGAGGTCGAGATGGTAATTTCAAGTGCTTCGTCCCCTATAGTTTGTTCGGTGATAAAACTTTAATATTTTATCGAAGGGTGCTCAATATTTCATCGCACAAACTTTCAAAGGAAGACTGGATGTTACAGAACATGCGTTAATGAATTAGTCAAGAATTATCCAATCGATCCTACGAGTTTGCCTCAACTTCAACACTTTTATTAAAATATGTAAGGACTTCCAATTGGATAATTGGTTAACTGCATTAAATAAAACAGAGAAGGTATTCATACTATTTAATCTTTTTAACATATTATTTCATTTTTTTTTTTTAACAAATTCAGTGAAATGATTCCATTCACAAATTTATCTAATTTCAATAAGAAGTTTATTTAATTTTATTATTAAGTTGAGTTCCATGGTTTCATGAATGGGTTTATTTAAATTCATTATTAAGTTGACTAAAAGTAAATTAATTGCAATTAAATGAAAAAGAAATTAAAGAAAATTTCTAGTAATCTAATGTGATCGCCATAATTATTTATATCATTAGAGAACCGATGAAAATTATTTTTTTATCTATAATACCATTTTCAGAAATTTTCAAGCTGTTTGTTCTATGGTTTCTTTTCAGGAAAATTTTCCGAGTTATACACTATTTTTTCAGTAATAACACAGTATAACACAGCAATTTTTTACTCACCTATTTTCTTACAAAAAAAAGTATAGTAAAGATTTTAAAAATAATAACATTTAACTTGTCATATGGTTTATTTTTATGTAAATTTTTATGATTATCAACCTTTACGTACAGTACTATAATTTTTTGTCCATAAGTTTTCATAAAAAAAAGAAGGACAAGCGCAAAGGAAGGATTTAACGACCATCCTTATTTGTCTTTGCTCTTTACATGCAAAGATACGAGGGTTTGCATTAGGATTACCGTAGATTTTCCAAGAACCGAAAGCAAATAATGAGAAGCTACTTTCTTTACCCGCATCCGTAACCAAAGGAATTCTACGTTGTAATTTAGAATACAAGAAAGACAATTAGTGCGCGTAAAAAGAAAACGGAACATCAAGGATAATTGTCAAAGTGAAATCAACAAGTACCGCCACAGGCCATCGAATTAGGACCACGTACGAAAATTTCACTTTTATGGCCATATTATGTCATATATGGAAAATTGTCTTAGGTCATGCAAAATTATTATTAAATACGTTGATAACGATATTATTTACCAAATTATAATATTAAACTCGAAAATTTCTAAATTTTATAAGACGAAAAATTAGAAATCTACCCTTATCACCATACATTTTCCCCGAAACGTGTTTTTCTCAAAATTGACAAATCATCTATGGCTAAATTTACGGTCAAGTTTATTATGGATATTACAGATTTATCAACCTACCAACTTCCATTAAAATCGGTGAGGGTGAGGGTCACATCTGAAGCATCCCTTGTATGGCTCATTTAACATCAGTATTCAGCATGATCTCTAAAGTGAACAATGTAGACACCTATATTGTTCTCGCAGTATTATTATTAGACCGTGGATATTTATGTACCTGAAATGTATCCAAGTATGCAAGAAATGTGCAGGAAGTATGCTAAGATTATGCACGACGTATACTTATGTACAGTATTATCAACAAGTTTAAGACCGCATTAATTCATGACTTCCGTTCACCTTTCATTAAATAGCTATTAATATTAATAAAGTAATTAGATGCCACTTAACTTGAGCATCTTGAATGTTTATCTATTTATGATAGAAAGAAATGTCAGAGAGAACCATTATTTGGGTAAATAAATTATGATGAAACGTGATGATTAAGAAATTTTTCTGAAGGACTTTTTTTCGAGATTTTAAGGTTATAGAAATATATCGAGGTATATCGAGATTTCGAGATTATAATAAAGTTATATTTTGTAAGAAAATACAGTATTTGTAAAAATTTGTATTAATACAACATACATATTACAGCAAGTATTTTTATATCTTGTAAAGATTATTAACAAATATTATTGGTAGATATTAATTAATATTATTAATAGTATTAATAATTGTTAGTAGTACTCTTATTATTATTGTTATATAGTATTATTGCTACTAATGGATATCATTAATAATACATATAATAATATTATTATTCTATGTAAAATACTAATCATTAAGAGATTGTAATTACTCATAATTTCATGTTTCCTATCAATGAAAAATATATCAATCAGAAATATTTAAAATAATCATAAAATAAATTGCGAAAACAGAAGACATTATATCAAATGTAGATCCTAAGATACTAAGGGTCCCAGTGACCCAGATAATATTTTAGACATACGTATTTAAACAGTTCATTTAACTTCATAAATTAACATGTCACCAGACAAAAAATAAGCTGAGTACATTATAAAAAAGTCAAAATTCAATTCCAAATTAAAATTCCTCTATTTTTCACGGATTTTCATATCAACATTGTTACATTTCCTAAAAACGACTAATTCTTTCAAGTTAAACGAAACAAGCTAAGTTTCTAAAGAAGTAAATCTTACAAAAGTGGATCTCACAAAATGAAGAAGTATTCGTTACATTTCCCAAACGAGGCTCTAATTCGTTCCAGTTAAATAAAACAAGCTAAGTTTCTAAAACGGTAGATCTTACAAACAGGTTCTCACAAAATGAAGACGTATCGATCACCAATTTGTCTGCAAATAATTAAACATACGTTCGCGTGTCGAAAAGAGGAAACAGATGTTGAAGGAGCTAAGTTCACGCAACGGAGGATATTTACTTTCAAGAAGTAGTGGAGTAATTGAAAACGAAGTGGAAGTAGAAAAACGTTACATGAAGAAAGAAGGAAGGGAAAGGAAATACAGTCGCAACAGTAATGTTCATTAAAACTTTCCTACTTCCGAGCCGTACAGAGACAACAGAGGGCAACAAAAAGCAAGTTTCGACTGGGACCTTCGAGTTTAATCCACAATTGCCGGGGTAATTAAAATGGATGGGCAACGAAGTCGTTTGCGTGTATCATTCTTGTTTCGCAAATTGTTCAAAACAACAATCGTTTTATAAATTTTTATATATATATTTATATACATTTTTATGTAGTGTCCTGGCACAGTATAAAAAAATTAATAATGAAACAATTTAAAGTTCTGTACGAATTTTAACAAATTATAGAATTCTAACTCTAGTGCCTGCAAGAGTTCTAATAAATAACAAAATTCTAACATTTAAGTTCTTTTTGTGAAACTATATAATTTGCACGACGTTCATATGAGAAACTTTAAGTTATCCACAATATTACTTGTATTATACTTTTCATTATAATCAAAATTTAAGGAAATATTATTTATATTATATTAAAGTAATAATGTCATATTTTAAATAAATTTAAATTATTTCAATTTATGATGCTGAAACCTTAACACTATTTTTACTGAGGAGTGTCAAAACCTTTCAAATTTTAACTGAAAATTATTCTCTCAGTTGAATCATTTCTCGACAATTAATTTTTTGACTTTTCATACAATAGTTGTTAAATTAATTCAGCGATATCATTGCCTTCCAGCTGGTACTAAACGAAACGAATCGATTTTGTCGAGTATTTATTAGAAACTAAAATAGAACTTGTAAGCTAATAATAGAAATCAGCAATGATACCTAGATAGACCTACAGATCCTCATATTGAGGTTATGTTACCAATTTTATACAATTTGTAGTTTTTCACGGTATTGCCCGTATTAAACTTTAATTTTACTAGCTCAAAATTAAAATTACTATATCTGAAATGATTAAAATTTAAAAATTTATTAAAATTTTAAAAATTATTAGTTTTATTAAAATTACTAGAGCTAATATTAAAATTTAAAATTTATTAAAATTTACTATAATATTTTTGGCTAAATAATTTCAATCTAATGTGAACTTGGGCCACTTTCAAAATGAACATCCTGGCAATACCGTGAACCAAAGTTCCATCGCACAAATATGAGGGAGTTTATTTTCACTATAGATTGCCCATAAGTTTTATCTACAGTTATCATTTTCATTTTTTTCAAAAATGTACTTGCCCCACTTTCAAAATAAACGGCTGAAATGCAAAATGATGGGAACGACGCTAGAACAGGGGTTAGCCTTCGATCGCATCGATTCCAATCCCGCAGCAAAACACTTCCACCACGTATTTACGAACACGCTTGGTAGACCTCGAACGTGTCGAAGACAATCCCGTATAAATATCTCATTTTTAATAGAATCAGGGTTAGTCGAAGCAGAAAATCGATAACCTGTATGAAGGCTCGTTCGTCGATTTACCTGCAGCTCGCGAAACAAAAGTGAACGCTAAAACGAACGCAAGGACCTTGGTGAAATCAGAACTCCATGAAAACGCGTCAGGTTCGATAATGATAATTTATTTTGCGATCAATGAGGAAGAAACTGGTAAAATTCATCGCGATCTCCACAACAAACACGTACAGGTTATATCGTTAAAAGGAAATGTATTGCGGCAATTGTTTCTCGTTAGAGCTCACGTACGAGATGGTACTAAAGCTATAACGATTTCAAAAATTTATCGCGCGAGAGTAATTTAATCGGATCGCTGAAAATTTACGTGCTGATTTAATTAATTCCGTTATGTGATTAGCTTTTGAATCGAGCTATTATGTTCGAGTTCGTTTCGAATGATTGTGTTTTAGGCGGATTGAAATAATATTTGATATACAAAACGTAGGACAAGTTTACCAGTTAGAGTTACCGGCGCAATTAACGAGCGATGTTTATTTCGTTCCATTATGGGTAACTTAGCGATCAAAAATTCAAAGCATTAGAAAGTTTATTTGTTATTTTGGTTAATGTTTAATTAACAATTTTATATTTATGATTACTAGTTGGAAAGATTAATAAATACATTTGTTCAGGTATTTGTTACCAAGTGAAGTGACCCCTTCTACAATTTTCCAGACAGGTGCATCATGCAGAGCTAGCTAATTATTGCTACAACGTTAAGGCAACTAAAGAAAATTAAAATATTAAATACCTCCAGCGATGCTTCATTATACAGATTATAGTTACAATTGAACCAAAAACTCAAATGCAGGGAAAATACGAGTCTTATCACATTCCAACTGTAGTGCGTCACAGTTAAATACTTTTGTCAAAGTATTAAGTCTGATATATTTTAATAACGTTTAAAAATTTCTGAACCTCTATATCAAATTTTTACATGTGTAGTTTAAATCATAAAAATTAAGGTTTTGTGGTGGAGGAAACACGTTGAAAGGACATCCTAACTGCGCCAAGGTCTTTTTCTTTTACATCGAAGCCAGAATTTTCAATCGACTCAATCCACTTCCGTTTCCACGCACTTCTGTCATCGACATTTTCGATGACTACTCGAAAGACACTCGAGGGTAATGGCGTGTGCATGTGCACGCATACCTATGCTCTCTTATTCAGCCATCGATTAACCGAAACCCACGGCCGGAAGCTCAAACTATTCCGATAATACCGATATCGGTCGCACGGAAACGAACGATGGTTCAGTATATGGCAGCACACGGTGTTTTCGTTCGACAACGGGATTAATTAGAGGGAATAATTGCGGTCAACGGGATGCCCGACCATAGCGGACCTGATGAAAGTTGGTACACGATGACGACACTTTCGTGGAGCAAGAAAGATGGCTTCTAGTAAAACTTTCTGCGGTTTTAGGAGAGATTTAGTAACAGACAGATGAAAAATTTGATATACGGTTTCATAAAGTTGGAAATATACTCTGGCAGCACGAGGTTTCGTGTAATTAATTGCATTCGTGACTTTAGTAGTGAGTAATCAAAATTAAGAAGCATTGATAATTAAAAATTATGATCGGAAATTGGAAACTGGAAATTGGGAGTTGACAATTTTAAATTGAAAACTGGAAGTTGGGAGTTGGGCATTGGAAATTAAAAAATTAAAAATTAGAATTTGGAAATTAGATATTGGAATTACAAATCAGAAATTACAAATTTAAGATTACAAATTACGAATTATAAATTACAAATTACAAATTACAAATTAAAATTTAAAATATAAAATTTGAGTAATAGAATTAGAATCCTGATTAAAAAAATTCAAACTGTCACTACATACGATACGTGAAGAATTCTAAAAAATGTTTCACTCAAATAGTATAAAAGGTCTGAATCAGGGATTTCTTTTAAGAAGCTTCTCTTTACCAGATGAAATTTGAAAAGGATTACCTCGGTGCCATTAACTCGTTCATAAATACTAGTTTGTAACAGGCATGATGAAATATACTGCTATACAGATGTGTCACGAGATAAAAAACACCTAAATACCTTCGTTACTTATAGAGATAAGAAAAACGTTTACCCACAGAAATGATATAGTGTTGAGGGTATAGCTTGATAATAATAACATTTCTTGCAAGCAAAGATTTTTTGAAAATATCAATATCACCTTTGTTTATTTATTTTAATAGCACTGTACATTTCTTTTAAGAAATAGAATCAAAAGAATTGAACAACAAAACACAATATTTTCTATGTAGAACTATGATAACCTTCAAATCTTTTCTACGCCCATTATATTAATCTTTCCTACAATAACATTGAAATATTCAATCATATTTGAAGTTTTTATTTTTTAATTACAGCAAAAAACGATATCGAACTTTATTCACCTGTCAATCTACTCACAAAGTTTACAAATTGATTTTTTAAATTAAATTCAGAATTGTTTCATTATTGCCATGTTTAGAAATGCCTTTCGACAATATGGTGCCTTTAAAACTACATATTTTCTGAAATGATAATAATTTCAACTACGTATTCATGCGAAATAAAAGAATTCAAAATATCCTTGATTACAGCTATCAGAGGTAAAAAATTCTGCAGTTACGTAAATTACAGTTTTAAAAAATCGTCTGCCGTTTAAAGTCCATGTAGCGAACTTTTATATTTCTTTGAAAACTGCGATAAAGAGAACGCTTACAATTTTCACCTTTGGAATGTAAATTTGGCGCTAGCGAGACACAGTGGTATGTAGAATAATGTGTGAAAATTTTAAACCACCCGATTCTTTTTATTTTGCTCTCGTCAGTTGCAAAAAACGGCGTTCGAAAAAAATACGCGTTTACGTTGTACTGCTGCTCATTGCAAAAAGCGGTAAAAGTAGAAATTGCACATTTTTATGCCAAGCTTCAAAAGCGCATTCGCTATGAATACTTTCAGAAAATATAAACAAAGAGAAATTCAATTCTTTGGAGTTAAATACAAAGGAATATTCAGTTCTTTGATGTCATATGCAAAAAAAATTCAATTCTTTGGAATCAAACACAAAAGAAAAAAAATCAGTTATTTAGAGCCAAACACAAAGAAAAATTCAATTTTTTAAAGACAAATACAAAACAAAATTTCAGTTCTTTGGGGACAAATACAAAATATGAAAAATGCAATTCTTTGAACTCTAACATTTCTAACATGAGAAATGATAATCTTAAGCAAATAATTTTTTTTAGAACTGTACTTCTCGAGAGGTGGTAATCTTAACCATCTGATCTTTTGGATATCGCAAATATTTGTGGAGCTATTTGCGTGGCACGCTTTCGCAAAGCAAGAAGAACGGCTTTTGAACAGCTTCCTGGTGGATTTTCGGGGGAATTGTTAAGGGGGATGAAAAATGACGGAATGACAAAATGTTGAAGGATGATGTCAAGAAGTCGGAATCCTGATAGTTTGATGAATAGATGACAATTTGTACAAAAAATACCTCTACTTCTACCGTATTAAATGATTTATTCATAAGTGAAGCAAATAGATTGGAGCGGTTATTATTTGCAGACACGTTCAAGTCACGTTTGAATAAGCCAATGCAGCTTGGGAAATGCGTAGTATTCTCGGAGAAAAATAAATTTAACGTATGCATTTTGGATTTGAACGAGGAAGATTTATGTGGAGAAACTCCAGCATGGAGTCCACAGAGTTGCAGAAATAATATCCAACGAATTGTTATAAATGATAAATGACACGACGTATTTTAAAGATATATTTTCACAGAGACCACAGTAAATGTTAATTTATTACTGATAAATAGTACAATCATGCAAATATTTTTGATTTTTTATAATGATGTTTTATAAAATTTTTTATCTTTACTTAACAAATAAAACCACGGTGTTTTTGGTAAGGTTGAAACTGTCCTCTTTTGAGGACTTGGTATAATTATCTCTACAACTGAAGATTTATAACTACATATTTATATTATTATAAGGTAGTTAGTGTAATTGTATCAGGTTAGAAATCCATAACCAGTTTCGATACAGAAAAGTAACAAAGGAGAGAGATAATTCAAATTAACCAATACTATGTTCGTGGGACCAATTTTTTTTAGAAGTACACTGATGCATGTACATTCAACAATTATTTCTTAAATGCAAATGCATAATTTTTTTACACAGTTGAATATAACTCGCCATTCTACGTAAAGAAATATTGGGGTAGTAAGAAAATTATTATTTACCGAGGTATTTTAAGAAAATATTATTGAAGATGATGCTGATTCATGGCAATCTTTGGAATTCTTCCAGGAAGATGGTGCACCAGCACACAATTCACGAATGTCTATATAATATTTAAAAAATAAGTATGAGAATAAACTGATAACATACACCTCAATATCTTGGCCATCCTGCTTGTCCCCTTGATTTTTTCTATGGGGTTATTTAAAGGATAAAATTTATTCAAATCCTATAAATTCTATAAAGATCTAAGAGAACGGATAATATAGCAATATGCAACAATAAACAGATTACCTTAACTCAGTTATGAAAACGCAAAGCATTGTCTAAAATGTGTGCAGTATCATGGAGAAGTTTTTGAACATCTTCTTCGAAAAGATATTTCCTTAAAATACTTCGATAACTACTAATTTTCTTACTATTGTACCCCAAAAACCTTTTCACGCTCAAAGTAAGTTCACATTCAATCTAAGTTTACGTTTATAAATGTAACCTTGCATTTAGTAAGGTTACGTTACATTTTGTCTGTGGCGAGTGTACGTTCACAAAATGGACTCCAGAGTAACCTTACTTACGGTCACGTGTGTCGAAAAGAAAATGTCTCGCAGGACCTCGAAACAACTTTGGAGTTGGATGTCCGTTTCTTTGTTGGACACTTTTGAATTCGTCATTTGGGGAAACAAAGGCAAGCAGCGCTGTTGCTAAACAACGTTGTTCTTCAGCGACAACGAGAATGCCTTTTGTAGAAATCTCAATAGGAAGTTTCAAGTCCGTTCTCGTTATTCTTCGTACGCGAGCTACGTTGAAAAAGGGAGCGTGTCAAAGTTTGTTCTGCATTGTGCTCGCGATCTTCCACGATAGAAGGTGCATTCGTGGTACAAATGTCTCTCCAGAGCCGATAATTGTTACTGATATCGCGACACCTTAGGTAAGTAGGTAATTTCCGAGGTGGGAATTTCTTCTAGCACGTTCCATCATTATCTGACACGATCTCTTTATATTAGACTACGCTCGTGTCAAGGTGAATCGTTTTACAATTTTAACAGTGCTATTAAACGGTCGATGGTCGTACGCTAATGAATCATAATTAGAAATAATTTGTAAATTGGGTTAATTCAGAATAAATAGCATGGATACAACGTTCGAGGGATTTAAATATTGATGAAGGATAATGTTCGATCAAGTTCGTTAGCAAAAACGTGAAATTTGTTTTGAATTTCGTTGGTAATTACTAGGTCTGTCGACAAGTTCAGTACGTTTGTGAATTAAGGGAAAATAATATGTTTTGGAAAGTAATATCATTTACTGATCATTTTCCAGTATGGTGGAAATTTATGGATTTCATTTCTGTAAAATAGACTCGTGAAAGCAAAAAACTCAAGTAATGATATTTTCAGACAAAAATTTCCAGTAGAACTAATTGCTCTATATACAATTTTTAATTACGTTTTATATCAATTATTTAAGTGCATTGTATATAAACTACTTAAATACCTATACTATGTTTTACTTTTAATAATACATAATATCTGTTACTGTAACTATATTAATTACAGTATTACAGTAATTATAATAATTTCCTAATGATGTATAATATTTATGGTACAAATAAAAAGGTGAAAAAGAAAGAAGGAAGTCAGTAAAATATTGAATGATATGCAATAAAAGCTGTATGTTTTATAAGAAAATATATGTGTAGTACAGAGAACAACTTATAAACTGTTACAACATATGTTACAACATATAATCTGTTACAACATATGTTACAACTTATAAACTGTTACAACATATGTTACAATATATACTGTTACAACATATGTTACAACATATAATCTGGTACAACATATGTTACAACATATAATCTATTAACAACATATGTGTAAACAACATATCCAAATCTAGCAACTTATACTGAGTCCAAACGACGCACAATTTGCTGAACAAGGGTTAATTAAACCCATTATTTTATTCTACCTATCCTTGCAACTTTTTCTTATTCTAAATATGACACGTACAATTATGCACGTGGCAAGAAAAATAGTACCTAATCACATAATAAGTGGCAGTAAATTATAAATAGTTATGAAAATCATTAAAATTTAGAGGATTTTTGACTCACGACGAGAAACGATCGACAAAGACGAATATGGGTCACGGGTCGCGCGCGCGACAACTCGACAAAAGGCTGGTTCGCATGAAAGAACAGCGACGCGACTAAACGAGCGATTTCATTCGTGATTTAGTGTACCGTGTGTTAAAGTTGGTTCACACTACAGCTCTAACAATAGAGCATGCTAGATATCGAGCACATATATGTAGTTTCAACTAGCAAGATAACAAATTCTGAATTTTGTAAAATTTGGGTAATTCTTTAGCTGTTATTAATTTATCATGCCTAACGAAGATTTGTGGAATTTCCCAGGTATTGCTCTAAAATTGTACTAATTTTGTTGTAAATAGAAGCTACATGTATGCTGAAGCATATATCAGTAGCTGATATGAACATTGAAAGTCCTGTTGCAGTGTTTTGTATTACTGTAGCTATAATTCTGTACTATAATACAGGGCTAGCATAAATGATTCATTCGTTTTGAAAAGGTTAGATTTTCAAAAGTATTATAAGTACACACATGAAAGATATATGAAAAGAACCACAAACTCATCAAGTTTATACACCCTCTACAAATGTTCAATATGTGCCCCTGTGACATGACACACGTCCATAATCGAGCTCATTCCATACATTTTGTAGCATAGTCCTGTCAATTGTCTGCACTGCAGCACTGATGCGTTGTTCCCCTAGAACCTAGCTTTGTTCTCCTGGCCTTCCAGATCCCCTGATTTAACGCCCTGCGATTTCTTCCTGTGGGGATACGTTAAGGACCTTGTTTACGTAACCCCACTACCGCAATCCTTAGTCAAGCTCAAAGAACGCATCAGTGTGTCCTCGGATCCCCTGATAAAGCTAGTTGCAATGCTGGCGAAACGTCGGGAACTTTCTTCCTTTAGGACACGGCTTACACCCGAAAGCCTCAACAGCAATACTTTAATTCTTGTTATACTAGTTATAATATTGTTGTAAAATCTATTCATATTTAAAGGTCCTACAAATCGTGCATTTATAGTTACATGTTAAATAATTATTTAATCCGTAATGGTTTATACAAAATTATTATTGCAATATTTTACAAAAAACTTATTTTAGAAAATAATTCCTACAGTTATATTTCAAATAAATATTGGCAATGCACGTACACATTTCATTACCAAGTAAATTAAACTTTCAAACAATGTGGCATTCAAATCGAATTATCTAATTGTTACTTTTATTAGCTATCTTTTGAAATGTTCCTAACTATGTACCTAACGATACACGATTTGTTACTCGTACCATGACACATTCAAAGAGCTGCCGATTGGCAATTAGTGACTCGGATTCGTTTAGTAAAAAACAAACCATTAATAGAAACCGCCGACCACTATTTGTCTTCTCTTTATTCTGTATTCTCCACGGTTCGTTCCGAAGCAGCCTTTTCAGTTCTTCATCAGAGATGAAGAGCCCTTACCAATTAACAATTACTTTTGCAGAATAAAACTTCTTTTAATTAACGTCAAAGAAGAAAGATGGACTCTTCTGGAAATAATGTTTATAGTAAACAATAATCCTTTGTGCCTTACGTTTCGACTCATCAATGAACCCTTTCTAAATTATGAAACAAATTACTGATACGAATTTCAAACAATTGTAAAGATCATTTATTACTCAGAATTCTTGATATGATCTTATTTTATTTAATATTTAATTCATTTAATTGATTTCACATAAAGAAATCTCAGTATTCGATGATTTTATTTAATTTACTACTCAATTAACAATTATATAATAAAATCTTAGTATTCAGTGATCTTATTTAATTCAATATGTAACTAGTTTAAACGAACATGAAAAAAATTCAGTATTCAATAATGTTATTTGATTTAACACCTAATTAGTTTAATTACTTTAAACTTATACTAGTTTAATTACTTCTAATTAGTTTAATTATTTAATCTTATTTCATTTAATACTTCATTAGGCTCATTTAAATCTAAGTAATGAATGATTTTATATTTACCAAATACAATTTGGCTAAAAATAATTTCAACCTAATTTTGCACCACTTTCAAAATGAACATTTTTACAACATCGTTGTCTGCCAGCGGTTCAACTTGATGATAACGCGAGCTAGTTTAATGTGTGGATCAGTGACACCACTCAAAATGAAATAACACCTGTTTCAGGATAAATATGTTCACTTTATTTATAAGTGAAAGTTTGCTTGTTGCACTTTAAAAGAACACTTTGTACGGACTCTAAAATAATATACTTGATTCGTTGAAGGCTGAAGATAGAATTTAAAAGGAATATTTTCGCCAAAAATTGAAATGTGGAGTGAGGTCGATATGCTGCTGTGGCTGGACAAGCGACTTGATTAAAATAAACTATTGGATAAGTTAAAAAAATATTAAGAAAAGAGGACAAGAACCGCCCGTACAAAATGTTCGTACTGAGGTCAAATTTGACCCGAGGTAAAACTACCATCGCTCTTCACCTAACGGTTCGACAGTAATAAAAAAAGTTTGCTGGATCTCGACAGAATATGTTAAATAAAAAAACTTGAAAATACAAATTATCCATAATAAACAGCTGCAAAAGGCTGTTCAAGAATATTCCAAAAAGATAAACTTGGTTCTACGATTTTAAGAGTGCGCAACCGTTAATCAGCCAAACTTCCATCGTCCAGATATTAAGGAATCTAAATTATTTTGACTACAGATCGCTTCCAGATAAAGATATCGTATTAAGTTTTATCTATTGTTATCTTTATTTCTTTCAAAAATGGACTTGCCCCACTTTCAAAATTAACGGCTCATATCTCCCCTCGTTCTTTGTTCCTCGTCGTTGTGCGGCATTTCGGATGTGGAAGCTGCGACCCCGTCGCCGATCAACGTGACGACTACTGGTAATAAAGTTTCCGCTACTATGGAAACACGGCTTAATACGGGCTACAGGCGCAACGGGATGGAAGTGGATATTCCTTCCGCTTCGAGCGAACTTTTCCGACTGATTTATACATATAATTTGCCCTCTAGCCGATAAAAATCGAGGGAGATATACGGAACGGACCATCTACGGAGGGTGCATCTAAATATTTCGTAAACTGAACGAGATACCGAGGAATGTTTCGCACGAACGATTGTTTGGGGTTGTTGAACGACACAATTGAGTTGTTCTCTTCTTTTATTTGCAAAGACATTGGTCAATTTTCTTCTTCCGTTTTCGAATGGAAATACTCTTTATGAGATCAGAAGAAGTACCGAAGCTTATTATAAGTAAAATATTTTTACTGGAACATCTACTTGTTGGGTTTGTTTATTTGGAGAAGAAAGTACACTTCTTTTATAGAAATAATATTTATACTTATTTAATAGGAAAGAAATAAACGGTACATTGGCTTCGCGTATTTAAGTGTTTGTCAGGCGTTACACTGTTCGAAGGGAAATTTTCATCTCAGGGTTACTAAAGTAATTACTAAAGTTAATTTTCTACTAGGATACAAACTGAATTTTAAATGGGGATGCAAGATCTGCAAAGAGAGTTATTTGCAAAATTAGAATTTTGTAGCGCTTGCAACATCTGGTACTCGGAAAAATTATAATAATCACCCAACAAAATGTACAAAGTGTTTAAAAAGATGCATTACTCCGACGGAAATCAATAAAAAGTAAAAAATACATCAATCCGAAAAATCAGTAAAAACTTAACCTTAATATCTGAAATAATAATCTGATTTATTTAAATTGAACTTATGTGTATTTTTCTCTTCTTTTGTACATTTTGTGTGTTTTATATGCTTTGTATATTTTTATCTTCATTTTAGACACCTAATATTCTAGTAACATTACATTCTCATCCTTCCACAATTATATTATTATTATAACAATAATTTTCTTCTATTCCATAAATATTATTTTTAATCTAAATTGAAAGATAAGTTTCAAAAAACTCTATTAATTCTCACAGATTTTAATTCTTATGAAGACTATACATACGACTGTAGCTACAAACTTAACGTCCCAAGGATGTTGCAGAAGATAATACAAAATACAGTGGTCACTCCAGTTTTTGGAGAATATTTAAAAAAAAAGAGGGTGTTCACCCTATTTCCTACGTGAAATGAAGGGTTGCTGGCGCCAGGAAGTCGGAAGTTTCCCCAAATAATACAATGCGACCACTTGTTCGTTCACACTGTAGGTTTACTATGCGTCAATTACTATTGAGTGGTCAATTGCTATGGGCGGTCCACAGCGCCCCTATAGAAAATTCGATTTATCACTAAACATTAGATAGAATTCAATGTTATACAAAGTATTTTCTTTTTAAATTATACACCCTTCAATTTATACCAAATTTGTGCAGATATGATACGTAAACAATGAAGAAAAGTAAATAAATCTTTATTTAGATGAAAAAATTCAAGGTCACAGATTTGTGAACGAAGTTTTGTACGCGTTGTTAAAACAAGAACATTTATTTTAATAATAATGAGAAAGTTAAACTATGTTAAGAAGATATGTAAATTTTGGAAAATGACTAGACGTGAAGACATTAAAAAAAGATAAGAATTGAAAGGACACCGAAATAAGAACTTATTGATGCATGTAATTTTTTAGCTGTTAACTTTTCAAATTCTCTGCATTTTCTAAATTTTCTAACAATAAAATTATTTAAATTAGGAGTTTTTTATTTGCATATCTTAATAATTAAGAAATTTTGAAATTTTTATATTGTAAAGTTGCAAAATTTAGAGAATTTGAACGTTTTAAAGCTGTAAAATTTGGAGAATTTGGGATATGTAAACTTTTGAGAAGTTGGAAATTAAGGAATTTACAAATATAGAAATTTGCAAATTTAGAAATTCAGAAATTTGAAAATGTTTAAGAATTTGGAAAACTAGATTTCAGAAATTAAGACATTTGTAATTATGAAATTTGTGATTTTGGAAACTTGTAATTTTGGGAATTTGAGACTTTGAAAATCTGGAAATTTAAATTTTAAAATTTCTTTATCTTGGAATTATCCAACGGTGGAATTTTGTAAATTTGAAATTTAGAATTTTGGAATTTTGAAATTTTGTAAATTTAGAATTTCAAAATTTTGGAAATTTGGAATTTTCAAAATTAGAAAAGTTAAAATTTACAAAAATTTTGAATTTCTTAATTTTGCAATTTTGTAAAGTTGCAAATTTGTAGACTTGAAAAAGTGTAAATTTGAAAGATTTGGAGATTTATGACTGTGAAAATGTTGAAATCTGTAAAACTGTTAAATTTGTAAATTTGTATGTTCGAGTGAATTTAAAAAATTTGAAAATTTGTGTACTTTAAAAATTTTTTAATTTATAAATTTATAAATTTCTATAATATTCATTGACATATACTTTCTTCCTGACCAATTGTATCACAATTTTAAAAAATGGAATAGCAAATGGCAAAATTTTTTACTCATTTTCAGTTTAACCCTACCAAGCTCATATGCAGCATTACAAGAAGGCCAGAAATTCAAAGAATCGCACATACGATGCGATATGTCAGAAATACTGGCGATGGCCATTCGAAAGACACGCGATAATCAATACGACGTGTCTGAAAGCTGACTCATTCGATCAACGAGTGAAGTGCAGTGTAAGTAGAATAGGAACGTCTCTCGTCAGCCACGAGAAAACTTTTACTTCGTACTTGACCATCTAATTACATCCCCTCTATTCTTTGATGGCACCGCCTGTTAATTAATTCCCTGACGTTATTCGACCGTAAAAATGGTTTGCAAGATTATTAAAACTGATCACAGTGACATGTTATAAAAAGCACGGTTTTAAATAACTAATAATATTCTTAATTTAATCGAGTACTAATTAACGATATTCAATGTATAATTCTATTAAATTTAATAGAATTAATTGTTAGTTAATTTATTGTTAATTAATTTATTTGTTAATTCAAATTTTCTTTAATTAAGAATTAAATTGTAATTGCTAATTAAATAAACTGTTGATTATTTCTTCTAATCCAAATTTGTTAGATTAAAAATTGAGAAAATTTTGATGAATGACTTTTTTTGTTCACAATTATCTCTTGGTTATTTATCGGAATTTGTTGTAATTAAAAATAAAAATTTTCTTTTTAATTATAGTTGTAATGATAGTAGCGATACATTATGTAATTACGATATGTAATGGTACATAATTCCAATTATAATTACATATAATAATTAAATAGGATGAAATATAATTAAATTATAATTACAACAAACATATATTATAATTGAATACAATTAAATGTAATTAAATTAATAATTTCACAACAGAATTGATTATAAAAATATTGATATTATATTGTATTATTTTTTATTTCATTTTTTAATCTAGTTTCAATTTTTCTTCTAACTCGAAACATTCTCAAAAATAAAAAAAATATAAAAAAATATTACATTATATTATATATTCATATGATACAAATATTACATTAAATAATCTTTTTCCGTAATTTTTGAACTATGTTGCAATTTTACTTCTAACCTAAAGTACTATAAAATACATCGAAACTACGTCTTCGAGTAATCATCCAATAGTTCACTTTCGTAGACGATATTTCTTTGCCGCCGAATTTAAAGAAATGATCAGAAGGAGATTCAGGTTCTAATTAAAATTTGAATGATTCAGAGATTGAAGAAGCTTATTGCTATTCACAATAGCAACTGCTGTAACATGTACCAGATTCGGACGCATCTCCGGAGTAATGGATTTCAGGATTTACGAGACGGCTTTCTACGAAATTACTGACGTGTACAACGATTCTGCACCGCATACTTGCACGCCCGATGGAGGATTTTGCAAGGTGTGTGCAAAACTCAGCGAACTATGCATCAACCCCTATTGATTTCAGCCTCCTTTCATTTCCAGTTTATTAAGAATATCACGAAAAGAGTGCCAGCGATCCTAGTTTCCAATATTACGTCAATTACGGTTATTTTTAATATCGCGTTCGAAGGTGAAGGTCGATAATATTATAGCGATCGTAAAATTTAGAGAAAACCGTGTATTAATGTAGCGAAAGATGGATGATCCATAAAATGAAATGAATTGTGGTTGTAATATTCTGTGTAGCAAATGTTGTTAACACTATTTCTACAAAGAGGTGTTAAAAGACACCTTTCAAATTTTAACTTAAAATTATTCTCTAAGTCAAATCATTTCTCCACAATTAATTTTTTTACTTTTCGAAAATTAGTTGTTAAATTAATTCAGCGATATCATTCTTTCAGCCCATCCTAGATCTAAAAATGTGCATATGCACAGCTTTTGAACATCAGTAATAAATATCTATTTGTAATATCACATAGCATATTAACTCAATTAAATTTTTTATAAGTAGAATGTTGTTTATATATTTATATATTGTATAGTATTAATTTATTGTTATTATTAATACTAAAAATGGGTTTATAAAAAAAAGCATATTAAAAATTGAAAAGATAAAATTAAGTGCAGTAGAGAAATAATAAACAGGTAATAATCTACAAAAGTGCAAATGCAATTGACAACTGAAATTCAGTACAAAAAGAAGAATTTAAATTTTAATTATTCATTTCAATCAGTATAATTAAATTAATATAATATAATTACTACTAACTATAATAAAATTGTTATTAACAATTTAAACAAATTATACTAGACAATTAAAAAATCAGTTTAATGTATTTTAAACTATTTCTAATTTAAACACAGCTAATAATAAAGCAAATTGCGTGTGCTTAAAAATCCAATTTGTATTAATATTACTAATTACTTCATTACTCTTATTAATCACTACACAATTAGTATCAATTTTATATTATAAGTCTAAAAGTACATAAATATAAGAAATAAAATTGAAGATTTGAAAAAGAGGTCTAGACACAAAATTGTAGAAAAAACATTTGTTCAAGAACTAATTCGTGTTCCCCTTCTGTTTCATTTAACGGACGAGTCGTTTTTGGATCTGAACGTGACAGAAGATGGATATTAAATCATAACATTCAGAGTAGGAGACAATGGTTGGAACCATTACAAACAGAACCCAAGTTTGCACCCCGAAAACATTATACCTACTACTAAAACTTAGTCGATTGTGATATAGAAGCATTGTACAAAAAAGGAACCTGGTTGACACGAATCAATTTATTCGAAGAAGTTTCATCGGCGAAAAATAATTCACTGAGAACACTTACATAAAATTTTACGAGCTCATTAATGGATTCTTTAAAAAATTACAGTATTATTGGTATGCTAAAAAGATATAAAAGTTTTTTTAACACTTTAACACTTTGGAGTTTCAGTACTTTGGAATAGTAGACCTTAGGGATTATAGAATATCAAAACTTCGTGATTTCGGAATTTTGCAATTTTGGAACTTTCAAATTTTGGAACTCTACAATTTCGAAACTTTGAAGCTATTAGAATGTCGGAACATTGGTACTCTGGAGTTTTAAAACTTCGGGGTTTTTGAATTTCAGAATGTTCAAACGTTGAAATTCCAGAACATTAAGATCTTAGAAGTTTGAAATTTTAGAACTTGCAGACGATCAAAATTTTAGAACTTTAGAACATTGAAATTTCAAAACTTAAAAATTTCATTAGCCAAGGGTAATACATTGTACCAAAATATAAAATGTATTATATTGTAAAATTCCAACAAAAACATCTTATTTCATCGATTAAAATTACAGTCCCTGGCCATCGAATTAGGACCACTACAAATTTTCAGCATTTTGCACGTTTTCTGTAAAAATTAAAAGGCCTGTTCAAATAGTAATGATGTTTATTAGCTACTAACATAACTACTACTGTACATAACATTATTAACACATGTTAATATCTTGTATTTCCACCCTTTGCTTTGGTCACAGCTTCCGGCATGCTCTGTATACATCAAATGCTTTATATCTTAATTATTTTCCCAAATATCTGTAATTCTTTTCAACTCAGATAATGTGGTTGCAGAGCTGTAAACTAGTCTTTTGAGTAGGCAGACATTTTCTATGGCATTCAAATTTCACCTCACGCGCTATCGATACTCGAGCCTAATGTAAACGCTCGCACGGCCCTTAATCGCTCATCACCCACACAATTTATTATCACGATAGTAACAAAGTGCTATGTATAATCGTTATCAACATATTTAGTAATAATTTTGCATGACCTAAGACAATTTTTCATATATGACATAATATGGCCATAAAAGTGAAATTTTCGTACGTGGTCCTAATTCGATGGCCAGGGACTGGCCATAAACTGGGATAAAATATGAAACTTTTTATTTGACCACCTCGTGTAACACAGTTAAAATTCAAGTACCAAACACGAATTTACGTGACAAGTGCAGTTAAACCCGTTAAAACGTCGAAATTCGTTCGATATCGTCGACTTTCGAATATCTGATAGGTCGAAAAGTCGATACTGTTTCTCGTAGGAACGATATCGGAAGCTCACGGCAGAAATCCTGTTTCCACGATGCTGGTTACAGTCTTATCGACTCGTTTCCGTTCGATTCTCGTTTACAAACGGTAAAAGACGACGCGATATTTCGCATTGGTACAGTCAAGAGCAAATCTCATTTCCCTAGAGAAAATATGTCGAATGGAAAGAAAAAGAACCTCGAATTCAATAAATTTTAAGATTTCTGAGGATCTAAGAACTTCGAGAGTAGTTCTGAATTTGGGGAACTTGGGATTTGAAGATTTACAGATTTTACGATCTAAAGATAACTTTAGGAATTTGGGAATATCAGAATTTGGGGAGCTTGACATTTGTGGATCTAGAGAAGGGAAAATCTAGGAACTTGGAAATCTAGAAATTTGGATATATAGGTATTTCGACATGTTGAGATGTGAAAATCTATGTGTTATGGAGCACTTAAGTTTTTGGTTTTAGAGATTTTGGAATTTACGAATTTAGAGATATGGGTACTTAGAGATGTAACAGTGTAGAAGAATGTAGGGATTTGGAGAATTAGGAATTTAGAAATTGAAGGCTTTGATGATATAGGAATTTGGGAATTTAGGGATTTGATAATATGGGAATTTTCAAGCATAGGTACTTGTGGACGCAGCAATATAAAAACCTAGTGATTTAGAATTGCAGAAATATAAAAATTAAAAAATTCACTTTCAGCAGACACTTTCAAATTCTAATAATATGAGTATCCGTAGAATTTGTAGAATTTAACAATTTAGAAAATTAAGAATTCTATAAATATTCAAATTTGAAAATCCTAATCTATATTTGTGATCTAGGAATTTACAGAATAAGCAATTTGTAATCCTTGAAATGTGGAAATTTGAAAATGCGACTTTGTGATTTGCAATCTAGAAAACTAGAAATTAGGAAAATATGAATATTTCTCAATTTAAAAATGATCAATTCTCTATATCCACATACGAGAAAAGCGTACCTTGCAGATGAGTGTACATGAAGGTATGATACGTGGACAAAATGGCGGAGTTCGACAAAGTTCCATCTGTCGCGACGGAAGAGCAGCACCACGGTTGAAACGATAATGACATTCTACCGCGTGCTAGGAGCCTCCTAATTAAATGGATATCAGCTTAGCTGAGTCTTGACGAGCACCGATAAGCCCGGTTTCATCTGTTCCTGCTGCGGAATTAATTAGCGATTATACTATCCAGCGTGTACTTGTTCGATTCCTTTGTGAGCCGTATATCTTGCTAACGAAATTGCGGCCAGTTGCGGTAATTAAAGAATAAACGGCGATCTTTATCGCCTGCTACACGGCCTGATAAATTTAACCAGTTAACTGCGTTCTATACGCCGATCCAACACTTTATCTCGGTGTGGTTCGCAATAACGAATTGCTAAATTTGTATGGAATATTAATACGATTCTTCCTTGCTTCGCTTTGTCTCTATTTGTACAAATTTATTGGCTTATACGAATTTATTGTAATAGTAATTTATTCACCACAATTTGTAATAGAAGCATTTACCCTGTGATGAACGTATATATACGTCAGCTGAAAACTCTATTTCGTTAATAAATTGTCGTACTTTACCTTCATTTATATTAATTTAAGACTGTAATAATAATGTATTCACCACAATTTGTAATAGAAGCAGTTACCCTGTGATGAACGTATATATACGTCAGTCCAACACTTTATTTCGTTAATAAATTGTCGTACTTTACCTTCATTTATATTAATTTAAGACTGTAATAGTAATTTATTCACCACAATTTGTAGTAGAAGCATTTACCCTGTGATGAACGTATATATACGTCAGTCCAAAACTTTATTTCGTTAACAACTTGTTGTGCTTTACCTTCGTTTATATTAATTTAAGACTGTAATAGTAATTTATTTCCCAAAATTTATAACAGAAGCGTTTGCTCTGTGCTTGACGTATATATACGTCAGTCCAAAAATGCATTTGGGAATATAGGAATTTGGGAGTCAAGGAAGTAGGAACTTTGGGATTTGGGGATTTGGGAATATAAGAATCTTGGAATGTAGCAAAATCTGGGGATTATGAAATATTGAAATTTGATACTATGGAAAAGGCATTTTGAGACGAAGGGATTTGAGAATTTAAAAATTTAGGGATTTGGAAAGTGAGTTTGAAAAGTAAGGCCATTTGAGAACGTCAGAATTTACAAATTGGGGAGTTCGATTTGGAAATTTTGAAAATTTGGAAATTTGAGTATTTGGAAATATGGGAATTTAAAAATTTGAGAAATATGGCATTCGAGAATTTGGTGATTTGAGAATACGGTAATTTGAGAAATTAGTGATTTCAAAAATTGGAAATGATAATTTGGAAGTTTAAGAATTTAAGCGTTTGGGAACTGGAGAATTTGAGAATTTGAGAAGTTGCGAATGTGCGAATTTGAGAAGTTAAGACTGTGAAAATTTGCAAATTTGAGAATTTGAGAATTTGAAAACTTGAAAATTTTCGGGGTAACCTATTTTATCTCCTAAAATCGAAAGTAAGCGATAACAAGTTGCGAATATGCGAATTTGAGAATTTGAAAATTTGGAAATTTTCAGGGTAACCTATTTTATTTCCTAAAATCGAAAGTAAATGACAAGATATTTTCCTTCTGTATTGCAGTATAGTATAGTGTATAAAGTGCACAAAGTTTTCCAAAGTTTTAAGAACCCTAGGATTAATATTAAGTGAAAAGTTTTCTATCCCTTTGATATACATATAACAATTTTAGTTAGAATACTTCATCAAGATGTTATTACGTGACATCAGAACATGGAGATGAAGATATATCCCTTACAAATTACCAAGTCTCCTTTCAAAGCCGCGTTCTTTGAAAGTGCCTTCAGCTCACTAGTCATAAATATTTAAAAACTTCTCACGTCAGAAATGGGATAATTAAAAAGTATTAAAACTTAGTAATTAAAAGAATTCAAGAGCTCATCTGTCATTCTCAGTCAGTCAACAATCAGATTCAATGTTTCTTTCATTATTTTTATTTAATATCGTTCGTAAATATTTTTATGTTCCTCACATTTAATTTTTTCAATATTCACATTATAGTAAGTATTCAAATCATTTATAATATTCATATAATAATAATTATCTTAATTAATTTTGACTAATTAAATGATATTTATTGTTTCAGAAATTTTTCACTTAAATTTTTTCATTAATCATTTTAATTATTTTTAGTATTCGAGTAATACATATTATTTCAATTATTTTTTACTATTCAAATGATTTAAATTATTTTAGCCACTTTTAATGTTGATGAAATGCTATTTATTTTAATTAGTTTTCAATATTTAGATAATACTATTATTTTACTTACTTTTGTTATACAAATAATATTACATATTTTAATTATTTTTAATACTGAAATAGTACTAGTTATTTTAATTATTATTAATGTTCAAGTAACTAATATTATTATCAAATAATTCTAATGCAAGTATTTTAATACTGAGATACTAATTGTTTTATTTTTTTTTTTATTACTCAAATAATACTAATTATTTTACTTCTTTAATATTCACACAATACTATTATTCTAATTACTTTTAATATTGGACTAAGATTAATTGTTTTAATTATTTTTAATATTCAAGTAATATATTTTGTACTACTTTATTATTCAGTACTGACCAATTCTAGTACATTTTTTTAATACTAAACATGTTCATAGGTAATAAATATTAATATAACTATAAGACAATGCATTTACAATTCTGTTTAAATTATTGTTCTTATGTAGTTGTTTTAATATTGATATTTTGATAAATAATATGAATTTTTTGTTACTTATTCAATTTCTGCAGTTTGTTGCATCTATTTATTCAATTACTGCAGTTAAAATATTTTAACCTGTTGACCGCCCACTTATATATTCTTACAATTAATAATTCTCCACAAACATCAAGCTTTCTTATTTAACATTGTCAGTAACATACAAAGATGCATTAATCGTTAAAGTGTTTCGTGTTCGCACGACAAATGTGCTTGCTCTTGTGCACTGTACAAAACATTCATTCCTGTGCCGTGATTTTTCAAGTGTCACAAAACAGATACTTACAGACTCGAAACAATTGAAGAACCGCATTTCGTAACTGGTCCCTGAAATTCATCAATTTATATCTGAATTTTGTTAATCATCATTTTCGTTCATTTTTACACACTGCACGTCGAAAAACACGAGGACTATTCATCGATAAACTGTAACGAGTACCTCGCAAACAAACAATTCGATCAATATTAATTCAACCCAGAATTAATTGAATCTGGTATTTTAACTTTGTTGCATTTTAATTTTTCGTAAACGTTACAGAGTTAATTATCGTTGAAGAAATTATAGATCAGCATTGACAAAATGGAATACAATGACCTTGAACTTGACATACGTAGTCGAGGTCCTTATACCGAGTAACTTTTCCTTATAACTTAATCATCGATCGCTATTTATTACAAAGTTATTAACAAAAAGATATTTGGAAAAATATTAATCTAACTAATTATTTAATATATTAATACTGACTAACTCAACCTAGCATGTTTTATAATTTATGGTACTCATTCTTTAACATTAATATTTAATTATATTTTAAAACATGTTAAATTGAGTTATGATAGAATAGTGTTCCTCAAGTTACACGACCTGAAATTTAAAATGATTTGAATCTGTTCAGCTTGATTCATAAATTCACTCGTTATACACTGGTAGGCATGGGCTCAAATATTAAACCGCTGTTAAAATCGTCAAATTTTTCGTTGACGGATTACAAATCTTGATTTTTACAAATATTCTATGATTAATAACTGTTTAATGAACAATGCGCGACGATTAAGTTATAGGGAAAAGTTACTCAGGAACATGTTTTTAATAATATACATATGTCAAGCTCTTTGGGGCTGAGTCTCTTTTTGTTAATATTTACCCAATCATATTTTTTAATCGCAAATTCCTCTTACAGTGTTCAGACTCATTATACGCTAAATATTGGCAATAAACTGATGAACATAATATCCGCTAGAAGTTCAACAATATTGCTTATAGAGCAGAATATCGAATGCAAACAAAGTTCGTATGGATACTAAACATACTTACACAACATGTTCTTTAACGACCACCTTAAACCTGTCTACAATCCTGACAGGTAACAGCTTAAGCTCGTTTATTAAGTAACGGATTAATTTATGGTGGTACAGTGCACAATAGTTATTCAATACGCGTATGTTTCAGATGCATTGTAAGAAATGTTCTTTGTTCCATACAAGATTCGTTAGAAAGCTTTTCGTTGTCTAAATTCTTTTTTCAAATTTATTCTACTGTAACTCGTTTTAAATTTGAATATGCATTCCTTTGATCTCTTACGAGTAATAATTGCATAAAATAGCATGAATAAACATTTTTTATTTTTCAATAAACACTATCAAAATATTCAAATAACATTCAATTTCAAAGAAATTATTCTAGTACCTATTTACTGAGTAATGTCTAAATATTAAATTACTATTAAAATACTAAGATTTCAGTATCATTTCGTTAAATCATATCCAATGATTCCATTTAAAACGAGATAAATATTTATTTCATTTATCAATTTAAAAAATATATGTTTGAAATATTTATTACACATTGGTGATATCGGATTGAAATTCAGTTAAAGTTAAAGTATACTATTATTTCAGTAAAGGAAGTTATTACTTAATAATCCTAATCAAGGAAGTAGTTTGTAGAAAATTTTTATTTTTCATTTAAAAAGCTAATTGAGCCAGAATTAAGTTTATTGACGACCAAACTCATCAGAAGTTCCATTAGATCGCCTGCCGACCAATTTCTCGACAGTATTAATTATCAACTCGAACGTACAATAGAGCATCGTATACTTGCGTTTATGTTCCTCTAGGAACGTTTACAGAATTTCCTCAGGTCCGTACTTCCTTAAGTACCTGTCATGCACCCTCCACTTTACCCAAGACGAATGTCTTCGATTTCCATTCCTTGTTACGTAACCAATCATCTTTCAAACGTAGAGTGGCGAACAGTATGTAACTGTCGAACGTAGTGAGGCTCCTGGGATGACTCGATATGCATTTCTTCGTTTGTCTGTACGACGCTACAGACCGCAACTTTGGGTCTTTGACTTGAAATTTTGAGTGTACACTCGCGAGACACCGTAAATTTGCTGCATAGATTTTAGCAGCGACCTGACGACAGGAACCCGTCGTCATCGACGTCGACCGTCGTCGAATCGATAAAAAACCGTGTTTTGATATCGTTTTCGATAATTTTTGACACATAGATTCGACTGGAAGCCTGTTAAAAGCCCTATAACTCATCGTTGACGATAATACTTGATCGTCATTGACGTCAGCCGCCGTGAAATCGACGATAATCGAGTTTAGTATCGTTCTCAATAGTTTCAGACACGTTTAATCGTTTGGAACGACTTTAAAATCCCTATATCTCATTCTTGTTCTACCTACATGAGTAAGTACTCTTTTGAAATACATACGAATGTGCGTGAGGCACCTAGTCTGTAGATCCACTAGTACTTCTGGTATTCGTTATCAAACCAAATTGTTACACTCATGAGATTTCGTTTTGAAAATAAGCGATGGACAAAACTTTAATTGGCTTAGCATTGTTATTGCTATTTTAAAATTTTTTAATTTGGGTGTTTACAAATTCGAAAATTTCAGGATTTGATCACTCTCCTCTGGAAACATGAAAAGTTGAAGATTTAGAAATTTTGTAGTTTGAGAATTCAGAAATTAGAGAATTTAGCAATTTTGGGATTTGAACATTTAAAATCTTAGAAATTTAGAAATTACAAACTGTTAAAGTTTAGGTTTTTGAAAATTTGAATATCTAGTCTCTCTTCTTTGAAAATTTAAGAATCAGAGAATAGGAATTAGGAAATTAAAAAATTGGTATTCTCAAAATTTAAAAATTTGAAAATTTAATAATTTGGTGATCTGATAAGTTTGAAATCTTAAAAGTTCACATATTGAAACATTTTAAAGGTTTGGCTTTTAAAAATGTAGAAATTTATGTTTCAGAATTGGAAAATTGGAAGTTTACGAATTTGTGAATTTCCAAGTAACACATTTGATTTCCTTAAAATATAAAGGTAATTTCTGTAGCTACTCTTGTTCAAAGGGAGTCAGTCTACATTAAACCCACATGTACAAGCGTTGCATCCAATCAGTTTACATAAAATTATCAACTGCCTTGCAAATTCGTGGTATAAGTAAATAACCTATTTACTATTCCAATGTAAATCCAACTTTAAGCAGAGGTCTGCTGGATACCTCTACTGGCGAGTTTAGTTCGAGTAACAGACCTTAAACGAAACTTTTTTCTTCTTTTAGCTCTCCACCGCAATTCGCTACCGCCATACTTCCCTCGAAGATGCGAGGAAACCATAAAAATAATAAAGAACCCTAACAACATTGTCAGGGTACAGATTATCAACTAAAACCCATTTGGAGTACGCTTCATCCATTTTTCAACTGATCAGATAATCAATTAAAAATTGTCTGGTCAGTGATCCAATATATGAACTATGTATGATACTCATATATGTGATGTATATTATTATAACGTAATATAATACCTATCTACCTATGTATATCTATATATTATGTAATATTAAGTCAATACAATTGTATACAAAATCTTTAATTAATTAAAAATATGGAAAATCTGAACCTGAACTTTTTTCTGACTTTCTACTCTTCATTATTTTTTGTGTTATACATTTTTAAAGGAGAATCAGTTTTATGACGTTTTACAAAATATAGGTATCTATGAACAAACGTCGTTGCTTACCTAATTAGATTGTTATAAAATCTCCTTATTGATCAACATTGTATTTTACCCATTAATGTTCATGATCTATGATCAGTAATCGTGTTTCAAAGTAACCCTAATTTTAGGAAAAATATCACCTTGGAAATGACCTTGTCATTAAAAAAAAAGGTAATCTTGAAAATTACTTTAATGTCATAAAACTTTCAAATTAAACAAAAAAAAGATAAAACCTTGATTTAATAAAAAAAGATAATCTTGAAAATAACCATAATTTTGAAAAAGAAAGCATTTAAAAAATATTCATAATAAACGCACAGATTTTGGAATACACTAACAGTAAGTAAAACTGTTGTTATAATAGAAATGACAGAAATATTGCCAGTGAAATTTTATTAGTCAACGCTTTTATTGGTTATCGAATATGTCTTAATTTGTTGTTCAATGAATCGTTATATTATGAAGTTGAATTTACGAGCACGTTTGTAGTCTCGTTCAGTATCACGATGTTGCGATCCACATGTGTCCATGCAACACTTGCTGCTTAAACATAGTTAATGGTGTCATTAAATCATGATGTACTGGCTATAAAGATTTGAAATGGGATCGCAATCTACTGTACTTCTGACATGTCAAGAATTATGATCCAGTTAAACTATAGAACAAAGCTTGCAATACTGTTGAAACCATCACTATTTTCAGTGACTTTTAAGTGGAATTAGTGTTTTTTAGGTTTGTAACAAACTCTCCAAATTTCTGGTTTATCATTAAAATAGTCAAACTCTCAAATGTAAATATTTCTAAATTCTCAATGTTATCAAATCAATTTCTTCAATTTTCAATTCCTTAAGTTTCTAAATTTTCATATCCCAAATTATCAAATTACCAAATTTCTAAATTGCAAATTACCTAATTACCTAATTACAAAATTACAAATTTACAAATTTACAAATTTACAAAATTACAAAATTTTCAAAAATACAAAATTACAAAATTACAAAATTACTAAATTGCCAAATTATTAAATTACTAAATTAGCAAATTACCAAATTTCCCTAGTACCAAATTACCAAATTACCAAATTACCAAATTACTAAATTACCAAATTACCAAATTACCAAATTACCAAATTACCAAATTACCAAATTACCAAATTACCAAATTACCAAATTACCAAATTACCAAATTACCAAATTACCAAATTACCAAATTACCAAATTACCAAATTACCAAATTACCAAATTACCAAATTACTAAATTACCAAATTTCCAAGTTCCCAAACCTCAAATTCCCAATTCAGTAATTTCCCAAACTCCCAAATTTCCAAATCTCGAAATTACTTACAAGTTTTACAATTTTCCAAATTCCCAAACATTCCAATTCTACAATTTTCTAAATTCCTAAATTTTCATATTCTATGATTTCCAATTTCGCAATTTTCCAAATCCTCAAATCTCAAATTTTCCCAACTTCGTAATTTTCACAATTTTGAAGTACGCAATTTAGCACTTTTCTACGTTAATATAATACTGAGTTATTAATATAAATCAGATTATAATAACCAGTTACAATATCATTATACATCTATATAAAACACATGTATAATAATCAGTTAACGTATGAGTACAGCTTGTATTAAACAAACACATCTATCATATATGTAATATGTAACGTCTGTCATCAATAAAACTTAACAAAAGTTTAATCTGTGCACATTCAGTATCTTCAACAAACAATAAATTTCCGTGTAAAGCCGTTCATCTACTAATTAAATTACTAAATACGTTACAATCGCGTAACCACATCCCCCTATGAAAGAGAGAAGCACCGCCATATTTCCTTCGCTAATGAACAATCTAAGATCCTCCGTTTCAAAGGCTTCTTCAGATTATCAGGAGATAGAAGACGACAGGGCCTAAGAAGGAAGATTCGGGCCAGCAGTGTCGACGTTATCCTGTCGTATCTTCGTCGTCTCCTATTATTCCCTTAAGTCGACGTGGGACACTGTCTGCGTGGCACAAGAGCCGGATTCTTTTGACTGCAACATTTTGTGCAACAGACTTCGTACGATAATGAGACTGAGACCACTTAAACTCTGTGCACGCGTGCCTAAGGGTCTATTTGGGTTCGAGTCGCGTGCCTGTGGCAGTTTTGTTCCTAAACTTTCAGCCCCAATAAAAACGTCTATCTTATCTGACGCTTCTTTAGCGCGATGAATCGTTCTTGACTTCGCCTTTGAAATAGCTGGTTCATTTCGTGGTTTTTGGAAACTTTCTTTGGAAGAAAGAAGGATGAAAGGTATTTGGTACAAAGGAACAAATTAAAGCTCATACATACATATAATTTCAAATTTGTTGAATTTGTAATTTTTATATCTTGTCTCAAATATTTCAAACTTGGTCTAATTTTCAAATTCTTCTTCAAATATCTCAGATTTGCTGAATTTCTAATTTCCAAGTTTTATTTCAAATATTTTCAATTGGGTGAATTTATAATTTATAATATAGATAAAATATTTTTTGTTGTTAATAAAGATTATTCAGAATTTTTAAATAATACAGTTTTCAAAGTTTCAAAATACCCAAGTTCACAAATTTCAAACTTAAATTATAATTATAAACATCGTTTATTAATGTGAAATATTTAACAAAGCTATCAGTAACGTTCTCCCAATTTTTAATTTAATTGAAAATATTGATCCTCACAACTGCATATTTCCCCATATATATTATATGTACTACATGAATTATTATATTACTTTATTATCATGCAAATTGATGAAAAACGAATAGTCTGAAAGTCTGGAACACTACCACTAATATGAATGTTCCACAGAATTTTTTAGCCAGAATCATTTCGTAGGGATTGTTCCAACAAAAGGAATTTTTCTTCTCAGTACCAGTCGAACGGAGTAAAATCCATTAGGATCCTCCTTCTAACCGAGGACGAAGTTCTCCCAATAAAATGGTTCCCATTGAAAAGTCGAGCATCGATCTCAAAGTAGATTCCTCCGAAGGAGAGTTGTTCGCTCGACCGAGTATCCTTTGGATTTTACGTAAAGTCGGTCAACGAGCGTCCGGAGATAATTATGACAATGTTGTACGTACAATAAAACACTAACTCTTTGCACTTCCTAAAAATTTCTATCCTCGTACAGGATATCTACAAATTTCTGCCTGAAATAACTGCCAAACGGTAGATATAACGACGAGAATGTAAGAACGTTTTATTGCTTTTTATTTGTAGTAAAATTTATTTATAATAAATTATGATGAAATAAATAAACAAATTTTTGTTAAAGATGTTTATGGTTATTTGCAGATTGTCTCAAATTTTTTAAATATGGCATTATATTTCTGATTTTAAATGACAGAACAAAATAAGTCAAACAGAACTGAAGAAGAGTTTGACAAATTTTCTTTTCGTTAAAATTTGTTAAAATCTGTAACAATTATCTGCTGACAAAATGGTGCTTCAGATAAATGTGGAAGATAATGTTGCTTAAGTATACTGCATGAAAGAATTTTCTTTTTGTTTTCATAAAGTAGTCAATACCTCCTTTAACAACAAGATTTAATTAGATATTTAAATATAGAATGTAAATCGGTGGAATTTAGAATTAGAATTATTTTTAATAATTAATTTTAAGCCGATTCAAGTGAGTATGCGCATTAGCGAATCATATTAAAGGTGCATCTGCGCATGTCAGTGTGCGCATGCGCAGATCGGTGAACACATTGCATTGTAATAACATTTTACATAAAATGTTTCGAAAGAAGCAACCTGTGTAAAAAATAATATGCAATACCTTCATTTTATACCTTAATACATTTCTAGATAAAACACTTAGAGAAATTAATCTATATCTTCCAAAATATTTGAGTGTCCTCAAATGATCCAAGTACACTGCATGTAAAAACCGTATAATCATAACTCACAATCATTTTCTTAATTTTACCATTACCTTTTGTCTTTAAACAATATAGAAATAAATTTGTACTTTATATTTGTCTAAATCTTTATAAAATACTAAACGAAAGAATCGAAATTTGTTAATTATACGATAAAAACGGTGAAAAATGGATAAAGAACTTGCAACCACGTTAAAATGCAATTAAGTTCCTAACTTGTTGCAAATTGATCTGAAATAAAATGCATCTACTGCCAATTCACGTCTAATACGCAGAATAAGTGGATCATAAAAGGAGCTTAAAAACTTTTTTCCATCATTAAACGAGTTCCATCAGGTTCTCACAATTCACCTCAGCGACGTCCTGAATATTGTAACAAAAAAGGTGAATTGCCATTTCATTAACCAACGTCGTACCTGTAACGTCCGGAAATTAGTTCGTAGAATGCAATATTCTACGTTGGCTCGCGTTTAAAGAATGTCAAGTGTCCTCGTTTAATTGCACTCATTAATTAACGCAATTAACCAGAGAGCAGAGTGTAAGTCTGCGCAGTTACGGTGAATGAAGTTTCAGGGTTGAAGGAATGTGTGATTCAGCCACGTTTCGGGATGAAAAATCTCCATACCGGAAACCGCAGTAGTTCCTGTGGTTTTAGGATTCCGAAATTCCTCGTGTGCCTATATCCACAAAATTTCAACTATGATAACTATGAGCTGTACCATTTCTCTCTAACTTGCAATAATTTAATTTGTCTATCGCTTTTTATGTTAGGTTACAAATCATAGGAAGCTTTTCCGAGATCCACCATTTATTATGCAATAATCACAACTTGAATTATGATTAAACGTTTCGATTAGAATTTCGGTTTTTTTTTGACATTTTTATTTGTACATTGTAAATTTCGTACTGATCATAATATTCATCTTTTTAGTGGAAGATAGTTGAAACTTGTTAACAAAGTTAGTTATAGGGAATCACATAATTTAAGAGTACAAATATTGTTAATAAATATAAAGAAACTATTGTTTATAAAAATTACAGTTGTAACCTTTCATAATTTATTATAATTGTAATAAAAAATTTATTATTATAATTTATTATAATAATTATGCTTTATTATAACCAATATAATTTATTATAATCACAATTGGTACTAAAACAATTTAATTTCAGTATTATAATAAATTTATTACAATTACAATAAATTCGATTTATAATAGCACTATAATTTGTTATACTTATTTCAATTTATCGCAGCAACGATGATTTATTATTGCAGTCGTAATTTCCTACAATCGAAACTGTAATTAAAAGATTAGAAATAATCACCTTAATAAAGCGGCAATAAATTTTTCAAGAAGCTTTCGCACGCTAATTCTCTGATAATCTACGAAACACGTGTATCGATCGTCCTTCGTTAATTAATAAACAGCTGCACTCAGAATCGTAGACGGCGCGATGCGCCAATTAATTAGGCCCAATAATTTACGCAGGCGTCAAGGCCGCTTTAATCAGATTAAAAGCATCGAATGACACGGTGTGCTTTGTCGACGTAATCCTGCTAAGTAGCAAAATGTGTGAGAGGGAAACGTCATAGAAGAAAGGGAAAAGTTGCACATGGTTGCAGAGCACGAAACTGTGCACAGTGAAGATTAGCCCAATTCAAAATACGACTTCATCAACGAGATAATTGACTTTGTTAAATATTTCGAAACGTAATTATTCTTATATAATTTCGTCTTATGTGGTATATTATATTTTAAGTACAGTTCCAGTTTCAATATTAAAATTATTATTTTCATAATTATTTCATTATTAATTATATTAAATATATAAATACAGTACAATAAGTTTCATTTCACTGTCCATTGTTTATAATTCATAGAGGATTATTTAACGATTACAAATTTGTAATTTATTTTTTATTATTTATTTTTTTTTTAACATTGTTCTCAATATTAGAAAAATTGTATAGTTATTAAATTAATATTTTTAATATTTTATTGTAGTGTCCAACAGATAGTTTTGATAATCAATTGATACTGTTCGTTATTTACAAAATTTTAATTTCTGATTACAAATTTGCAAATTGATCAGTTAATTTGTAATTGTTTCTGTACAAAACTTAAATATTTTTATTTATTCTAACAATCAGCGCGTTACCACAGGAAAATTTTGTCAGATCAAACTTTCAGAATTACAGAAGCTGTTATACAATCTAAAATGCAAAATTTTTCTTTAGATATCGCAAAGAAAGGTAGAAACTCATGAAAAAAGTTAAAATTTCATGTTACAATTGCAGACACATACTGAAACGAATAAAAGATTGTAGAGAAAACTTTGCAAATGCTTAGTTTTATACTTTGCAAAGGTATGTCAAGAAGTCGCAAACAAAGGAAAATAAGAGGCTTCCGTAAAAAGCAGAGCATAGAAATTAAGATGCTCTTCATTTTACAGAAGAAATTCTGCAGAAGAAATGTACGGAAAGATTCTAATGTGAAAGGAGAGGATCTTGTTGGAAAGAAAAGGTTTTTGTGTAATGGCACTGGTCCTAATACAATGTATGTATAGCGCAAAGTAGACATAGAAACTTGTAAGCGATTTTTTTTTTGTTTTTCATTTTTTATTACAAATCTGGATTCTACAGAATTATTCTATTTTATGTAGTTTCAGAGAAAATAGGCGGGAAATTAAAAGGACGACATAAGAATATTTTCTACCATGGGAAAATAATTTACTGAAGTTTGAGAAATTTGGGATTTGGAAAATTTGTAGTTAGTGAATTTGAGAATTTTCTAATTTGATAATTTCAATATTTGGGAAATTTGGGAACTTAGTAATTTTAGAATTGGAAATTTGGAAAATTGGGAATAGGGAAATTGAGAAATTTATGAATCTTGACATTTGGAGGATTTGGGAATTAGGTAATACTATAATTTGCAATTTAGGAATTTGGAACTTTGGGAATGGAGAAATTAAAAAAATTGAAAATTTGATAATTTCAGTATTTCGGAATTCGAAGATTTGAAAATTTGAAAATTTCAGAATTCCAGAACTTAAAAATTTCAAAATTTCAAAATTTGTTAATTTGCCACTTCAAAACTTGGAACTTCCTACACTTGAAAATTGCAACGCAAGAAACATTCGCAATACTCACATAACATTTCTCAGGAACCTAACAGTGGTATTATAAAGAAGTAACCACAGTCTGATAAGATTTTCAGTTCAACTTTAAAGTGTATACAATTTCAAGACTTTAATACCTCCTTGATCGAATTTTTAATAACTTCCTCCAAGCTGTTGGTAAATGCATTTTCAAGAATATAAAGTAGTCGCCAAAGTATTGAATTTCAGAAAAACTGCTACACGTGCAAGATTAATGATTTTCCGAAGTTTCCCAAACACACTTGATGTCAGAAATAATTTATGATTCTTTATACCACGAACCTTGATGTCATATACCAAATCTTCTTCCATATTAAGTTTAGTTATCTCGCTACATTTATTCTTGCACAGATATAAATAATTCCAAAAAGGGATAATTCAGAACAGAAGCAGAATTTCATTCCGACTGTTAGAAATGCTGCCACAGAATATTCCTAGAGATTCCGTACCATACAAGTGACGGTTCTCCCATAAGGATTCCGATATTTTATTAACTAGTGGTTCTACAGACCACGTACCTCACGCAAATTGAAATATGCATTCAAAATTTAGAGTACCTACTCATATAGGTAAATCAAGCATAAGATATAGAGGTTCTAAAGTTGTTCCAAACGATTAAACGTGCCTGAAACTATCGAACTCGATACTAAACTCGATTATGGTCGATTTCACGGCTGACGTCTATGACGATCAAGGATTATCGCCAACGATGAGTTATAGGGCTTTTAACAGGCTTCCAGTCGAATCTATGTGTCAAAAATTATCGAAAACGATATCAAAACACGGTTTTTTATCGATTCAACGACGATCGACGTCGATGACGACGGGTTCCTGTCGTCAGGTCGCTGCTAAAATCTATGCAGCAAATTTACGGTGTCTCGCGAGTCTATGCTCAAAATTTCAAGTCAAAGACCCAAAGTTGCGGTCTGTAGCGTCGTACAGACAAACGAAGAAATGCAGATCGAGTCGTCCCAGGAGCCTCACTACGTTCGACAGTTACATACAGTTCGCCACTCTACGTTTGAAAGATGATTGGTTACGTAACAAGGAATGGAAATTCGAAGACATTCGTCTTGGGTAAAGTGGAGGGTGCATGACAGGTACTTAAGGAAGTACGGATCTGAGGAAATTCTGTAAACGTTCCTAGAGGAACATAAACGCGAGTATACGATGCTCTATTGTACGTTCGAGTTGATAATTAATACTGTCGAGAAATTGGTCGGCAGGCGATCTAATGGAACTTCTGATGAGTTTGGTCGTCAATAAACTTAATTCTGGCTCAATTAGCTTTTTAAATGAAAAATAAAAATTTTCTACAAACTACTTCCTTGATTAGGTTTATTAAGTAATAACTTCCTTTACTGAAATAATAGTATACTTTAACTTTAACTGAATTTCAATTCGATATCACCAATGTGTAATAAATATTTCAAACATACATTTTTTAATTTGATAAGTGTAGTATTTATTCGTTTTATATTTAGTGAAAGCAGTGGTATAGACAAACGTGCGGATCAAGTCGTACCAGAAGTCTCATTCGGCAATTATAAAAGGAGTAATTGTTAAAATACTATAGTGTCCAAATAAGAGTTATTCTGTCTCGTATCTGACAATCTATTCTAAGCCGAACGGATACGAAAGACCGTTCAAATAAATTCAAATTACCGGTAAGATTTAATGATGGCACTAGACAGTACTAGACACCACAATTCAATCGCATTTCGATCGAAGTTGCACTCGAATTACAATCAATGACCGCGGCACTTCACGCCAGTCTGGAACACAGCATTGTAATTAAAACGTCCATAGTGATTAATGAAATCGATACGTGAGTAGCCTCTCTCTCTCTATTCTCTCGTAATTTTCTACATCTTCGAGTGGTAAACTGTGCCATGATTGCTGAATAAATCTTTCTGTTTACTGAATCAACTTGTTGAAACTTTTCTTTCGTCCCATATTTTTGTTCCAGTGAAAGGCTTAACCAAACGTATGAGTGCTAACATCTATCGCGGAAATTCGTTCGAAAAATATCAAACGTGATCATGCTTTTACTGTTTCCTGCTGGAAGGTTTCCCAAATCCATCAGTTACAAACTGTCATGGGATAAAATGTAGAATAACATTTTTTGTGTAAGACTTTGTTTTCCAACTAACTGAATTCCAAAATTTGTGAAAGTATTTGAAAGGAAATACCACAAGTAATACGATAGCTTTAAGTTTTTCGTTAATTTAGTGATTTATGGACGATATAGATTAATAAATGTAATCATTAACAACGGTTAAATTATGGTTCCTTATAATATTGTGGATGTACATACTAATGTAAGCATAACATGATCAATTTAGTTAAAAGTATAATAAATACATTCATAAGTAAGATCACAAGGAACTGTAATACTAATTTCATTCTTGTCGATAAAATTCGTATTGTACGAAAACTTAGTGTAGCACATGCTATTATTACCACTTCGTATTAATTATTCTTTATTAAAAAAGTTCGTGTCTTCAATAGACAAAGTACGCAAAGGGAAATCAACGACGATCGAACGCAACAATGTGAATATTAAAGAAGGATTTCAACTTGACTTGCTTCAGGAAATAATTAAACATAAAAGAATTGGCACAGAAAAATTTTAATTAAAAGACTGATGAAACTTTAACTTTCATTACCTTGATATACAATTAACATCAAAGTGGAAGGTGATCTCTTCGGATAAGTAATTTAATAGTTCCTTAAATTTTACACTTTTATAATTTGCAGCTACGTATAAATCATATGTAATTCTATATATTAGTATGTTTCTTAGAAAAAATAAAAAATAATAATATGGTGTTGTATTCAACAACAACGAATTGCAATTAATTTAAAGGTAAAGAATCGTGATAAATTCAGAGACGACTAAAGATGGCGCAGTGGTCATAACCTATAAACCTTGCATTCTGAAAAAATTCATTTTGGGACACATCGTTTTTAATTCCTAATTATGTAATGAGTACCACACCTGCGGGTATCAGTTATGTTAATATTATTTTGAATGTCGGAATCCATTAGTTCAATAGTTATGTTAAAATTTGGTAGTTTTGGACTATTGTATATCTTGCTTTAATATGGCAATTAGGTGAATTTTATTATTTAGTAAAATTATTAAATAAAATTTGATTGTTTACTATTTATTATTCAGTATTTATCCAAAACTATTATGCAACAAAATTTAAAAGAAACGATGCCCCAAAATAAAGTTTAACCTTCCAAATTGCATATTACAAGTTTATGAAGCGATCACAATTATTGGACAATTCCAGCCAACCCCGTAAATCGTGTACAATTTAGTTTTTACTACTTATAAATTTGACGTTATAAAATATAGCGGTACACGCGAATGCTGCAGCTTCTGAATTAAGAATTGCTACTAGCTGCAAGCTACTTCAAGTTGAGAGAAACAGACCGAATGGAATTCCGTGTAGTCATCAATTATTCCAGTCCCGTTCCGATCCTCTTTTCTCATAGTCCTTGAGAACGGGTATAAAAGTTACCATAATATCGACGGCCATTATTGACCGTAGCTATAATAACGGAATGCAACCGAATCAGCTGTTCCCTTCGTTTTTCGATTACGTTGTTAATAACTCTCATGAATTTTCTATCTCATTGATTAGCTCTATTGAACAAACAATTCTCTTTGCATTTATGACAAGAACTCTGATCCAATTTTGCTTCTATTTTCCTAATAAAGTGATACATTAACATCAATTGTGAATTTGACTGAATGCTTATTTATAATAATTTAGATACAATGAAGGATGTTATAAAATGACTACTTTTGACACTTCCAAAATTGCAGTTGAATTTTTATACTAAATATCTTTTTACATTTTACTGCGACATTTGCTGATATTTTTCGAGAGTTTAATATTTTATTCCTTTTACGAATAAATTATTAATTAATAAACGTTTCTGTCAGCATGATTATGTACCGTATTTTATGTAGTTTAAGTTTATAGTTTGTTCAATTGAAATTAAATATTTCGATGCAAACCCTTTCTGCTACATCCAGATGTTAGGTTAGGTTCGGTATTGTATGGGGAGGATACGAAAGGTCCTAAGGAAAGTGTGGAAGAGTCGTTCATTCGATTACGGAGTCATGAAACCCCACACGATTGACTTCAAACTTGACACCTGATAAAGACCCTAAACTCAGCAAACGAAGATTCTCAAGATGTCCGATAGCCTCGGGGTCGTTTCTATCTCGGATATCGCGAGTTCTAAATTGTTCTTATTAGGTTTCATGAGTTTACGTTCCAGTTAGGTACTTCCAGTCTGAAAACGTTCCATTTTCATTCCAGTGCAATCGCAGATGCCCCGTTTCACTTTATCATTCTTTTCTTTTCTATTTTATGTTGTTCTATCTACTTTAACCAGTTAAGTTACAGCCAAGGAGATTGCAATCACACGAGTAAAAAATTGTCGAAATTTTGTGTCCCATGACGTTATTAATTGTCACTATTTGCTTAAATACAAAGAGGTTGACACTAAATGGACGTGTATTGAAATTAAAAGTACACCTAAATATTTACTTTGAAATTAAAAGTGTACATTTGAATATTTTCTTTGAAATTAAAAATAAAGGTGAAAAACAAATGAAGGATTGACAAAACATTAGAATGAATGAGAGTAACACGAGCCACTAATAATAAGAGACAGTGCTGAACAAATATTTTTCGTTCAAACAAAAGGATAATATTGCTATACCTAAATGCAAAGTAGTTTACCTAAATATACATGAATAGCCAGATGAGGTGTGTTCGCAACACGTAGCTCGTAAAAATAAGTAGTTTGCTTTCTTCGACTACATTCTATTCGAATTATAATTTCCCAGGAATATAGTTCCTTTCTTAACCTATCAACTACTTGCATCAAAATTTAGATAATTATATTGATTATTACTACATAATCTTTATTTTAATAATTAAATAAAATCTATTATTTATTTGTTTTTGGTTGCAAACACGTGATAGGCGTAAGAAAATCTTCTGAGAAAGAAATGTTTATTAAACTTTCATATAAAAAAAAAATCTCGATATAAAATACTCGATGCACATATTTCTTTACTAATTAAGTAAAAATTGAGGCATAATAACCTTTTAGGCTGAGAAGTAAAAAAAAGTATTTGCAAAATATCTCGAAACCTAATTGATATTATAGGTATGTTACAATAAAAATTAATTGTTACATAATGTATGTTACGTGGTACATTTGTAAATCAATAAATTTTAAACAATTAAGATTTAAACAATTTCTGTGAAACTGATTTTAAATAATTTCTATAATAATCTATACAAATAGTATGTCAGAAATTAACAAACATTTTCAAATCTTGTTAATAAAATAATCAATCTTCAAACAAATTTCACAAAAAATGAATTATGTTATTATAATAAAAATGATTAGGTATAAAATACATATAGTCCTATACTACATTTGAAAATTGCCTTTGAGATGATTGAAACAACTCCAAATGTAATTAATCAATTACTTATCTGAATTTTTCCAGATAATTACATTATACTGATGTAGCAAACTTAATAAGAAAATCGTATATAACATTTTTAATCAGATTATAGATATAATATCCTTAACTCTCTGGGGTTAAATGGGTCAAAAAGTTTAGCTTAGCTTTCAGCCCTTTAGCTTTTTTATTAATTTTATAACCCATCTCGAAAAAGTTTCACGTTAAATAGTTTAAGTGAACATTCTTTTTCACTTTTTATATTAAAAAATTTCTGTGCAACTTGCATTTCTATTTAATTTAAAACCATTTGTCTCAAAAAGTTAATCTCCAAATGCCCAACAAATACCTTTCACACCAGAAATATGTACTTAACCCTTCCGTCACTAAAGGGTGACTGTAGTCTTCTATTATTAAGTGGTACATTGTGTACCTTTGGTACACAAGCCACTACAGTCACCTGGTACTGATCAGCTATTATTTCAGTCTACTGGAATGTCCACACGCATGAAACAGAATTGATACCCGCAGGTGTGGTACTCATTAATTAGGAATTATTTGTTGAACCACATTCAGTCACGTACTTATCACTTTTCGCGTCAAAACTGTGTTTTCGTTCAAAGAACATCGTCATCAGGCTTTAAACATCATTTATCTTCAATGAAGTTCATCTGTAATGCTGAAGTCTTTTGATGGAGTTATAAGATTAATTATCAAGTTAATGTGACTGTAGTATAAATTAGGTTCGTTAATTCTGCCGCAAAATGTAATATGTAGGATTACTGTTTTAGGTTATAACCTGAAGTTGTAAGTTGCAATTTATAACCTCAAATTATAAAATGTTATAAATGTTAGTCCAAATTCAAATTATTGAAGTAAATAAAATAAGAACAGAATGAATCATTCTACAGTAAAACTATGAATGAGACCTTCAGGCTGAAATTTATAGTTTGATGTTAAAATAAAAATTGAGAATATTTCATTGAAGATGTTAAGATGAAAAATCATTACAAGTTGAGTGACTATTTACAGCCCTCAATTAACTATGAATCTATTTTCCTTAAAATAAAATCGTTAAAGATTTCAAAAAATATTATCGTAAATATATTTAAATAAAATCGTTAAAGAACATATTTTCTTAAATTCATACAAATTTTATCAACCGGAAAATCCTCAAGTTTTTCCTTAGAACCCCACTCACTTCATCTTCAGAACATTTTAAAACGACCTACAATTTATATTCGGATTTTGCTAAAAAAAAATGAGCACAAGTAGCAAAACATTTGGATTAAATTTACTGCACATTCGTGTCCATAAAATTTTACAGTTTAACCATTCATTAAATATTTCCGCAGCGAAAACAAATCCGTACAATAAAAACTACACGAAAGATTTAAACGCGTCAGACAAATAACCTGCCGTATGAAATCTGTCACATCGAACAGTGTCAACATTGATACAAATTCTCGGCTATTTTTATTCTGCTGTTCCGCACGAAATTGTCGTGTATATTGTAATTCTTATGTACACTGGAGAGCTGGAACGTTTCCTGGTTCACCGGTATAAAAATACCGTTCGACGATTTTGTTACCCGCATGGTATCTCTATGATCCTTTTTCTCCACATTTTCTCGTATCGCCAAGATTGACTATGTATGATACTAGTTCATAATGAATGTTGCAGCTCAACAACACGCTCGTTTCGACCGATATATTCTAGTAGGATATAAATATGTTATGTTCTATGGTACTCGATTCAGTTGGGAGATATCACACTTCTAAAGTGATATATTATGTGAATTTATCGGTTCAGTTACAATAGACGCTTGTTACATTGCCACCATATTTGTAGCTGAACTTTTTGCTATGTGGACAAATGACGATTCTACATTAATTTCTAATTTTAACACGGTCTTCAGATCCACACATCTACTTCACAATCCTACCGGCTCAGGATGTTACAGGTTTGACAGTTTTCCTAGGGTTTTCAGATAATTTTAGGGGGGGTCGATTCTATAAAAAAATGTCGTATCTTGCACCGTTTAGCCTGTGAATTTGAACGTCAGATTTTTTCTACTAGCATTTCATCGCAACTCACTTCATGTGTACTTTTCGCATAGTAATCTTCCTAACGAGTGATTTGATTCACAATAAAATTTCTCTAAAAATAAAAATAAAAGTTTCATTCAATTATAACCCATTTCCAACATATTTGACGTATTATAAGATTGCATGTCATGTATTACGTCACATGTGGTGAACGCGATTCATTCAGTGAAATGCAATGCATAACGGTAAATCTAGTTATACGAGGAGATATGGCGGTAAGTAAATTTTGGGAGAAACAAACGGCTTCATGGCTTTCAACAAGCTTGAAGAAGTAGTTGGGGTCTTGAAGCGGAACGTGACTGTCCGGCTCCGGTCCTGACAAACAGGAACACATACAGAATGTTGCGTCGCTTCCACGACAGGCGAAGATTCATGGAAACGAGGAGGTTTTCGTTCTTCTGCGAATTTGCCGGAAATCCTTGCTGCTCGTCCAGCTGCTGATTCTCAAGAACGCCGTGGGTGTCGTACTCTTATCGCGAGAATAAATGATGTGGAAGTAAGTTGCGTTCCATCGAGCGCGTATTTATCCACTTCAGGATTTCGAGTCATTTCAGGCTCGGATCTTATTATAAAACCACTCTGGCGAACCAGGATTACTTCTCTTTTATTTATAGCAAGCGACAAAACTGAATATTTGCATAAAACGGTTGCTTAAGTATGTGGAAGATGTAAGGTGTTACATATGAAATAACCAATTTTGGAATGTAGGAAGTCTGACAAAAGTTCATGTAGTAACTGTACTATGTACTTTTGATACAAATACTTAAATCGGTATTTTTTACACAAAAAATTAGATACTGTACTTTTAGATTAGACCAGTACTTTTTGATACACGACATTAAATACATAAATTATTAGTTTTTATATAAAAAATTAAATATATAAATTAGTACGTTCGATATAAAAAATTAGATACATAAATACATAATTAAATAGATAAATTAGAAATTAAGATGAGAAATTTAAAAATTTTTAAATTGGGAAATTTTGTTTCCTTATATCAATTGAGTTTTATATTTTCAGCTTTGAAATGTATAGTATTCGTAATAATACATTATGCAACATAATAAAATCAGTTACAATTCTGAAAGAAATATTTTACACAGCACAATAACATAAATTGTTTCAATATAAATTTATTTATTACAAGCTCTGTATGCCAATGTAACTGTCTGTCCGAATAATATATCAAGCAATAAATGTAATTACAGTTGCAAACATTTTAATACCTTAATTTTAATATCTGAAATATTGTTTGATATCAGATACATATCACAGAAATCCAAACATATGTATCAGTGGTATGCAAAAGTTTGCATCGCAATCAAATAAATAACAGTATGAGATACTGCGTATTTACAGAAATTTTTAACGTGTTTTATTATATTGATGTTGTTCAAGGTACGTAAAAACAACATTTACGTAAATAATATTTATGGAAAAAATCTACATTTTCAATTTGGAGTTGAAAATCAATATGGCACATATTTATCAATACAGGGTGTTCCAGAAATAGTGATTCAAGCATAAAATCATGTTAAAAAGAAAAAAATAATGTTTCTATATATTCTTCCTTATTTTTGGAGAATAATAAACTTTTACATTCTTCAATATATTTTTATGAAATATATGTATGACTAGAAAGATGTGTTCATAGATGAATCTTGAGAAATCAAGTTTACAAGATATTTTATTATGACATCACTATATTTGTTAGCCTACAAAATAATTTTTCCCCTCGTTTCATTTTATTGTAACTAACAATACAAATTTCTTCATCAAATGCATATAATATATAATATTCTGTGACGCAAGTGGTGTGTCATTGTTCCGAAATATTTATAGATTATTTTTAAATAATATTTTAAAAACATTTCAGTATTTACTTCTATTATTTTATTATATATTTTATTTCTATTACTTTAATTTTATTATAATTTTATTTCTATTACTTTAATTTTATTATAATTTTATTTCCATTATTTTATTTTATTACAATTTGATACTCATTAATAATATTTCCAAATTACTATGTATTGTATCATCAGTGTCGAATACGATAATAAATTAGCATATACAACAAAAATTAAATTAAAGACACTATATAGTAAAATTTAAATAAATTTTTATCTCAAAAATAAAGTACTAAATAAAGTTAGATAAATTGTATAAAATTGAATCTAACTTAACCAACAAATTAAGTTATTATTAAAAACAGCAAAGTAAATTTGATAATAAATATAGTTAAATCGAATTTAAATTTAACACTTCCGGTATTCATCATCGAGCTATTCGCATTATCCTGAAGGAAGCCATACCTATCAAGAGGAAAGTAATCTAAGATAATGCAAGGAGGTAGGAATCAGTGTAAGCACTTTAAAAAATGACTTTGAGGATTGCCTTTAGGACTCCGAAGGATTACTTAGAAAATTGGATTTCTGCGAGCTACAATTTTTGAGCGCCTCTGCTTCAAACAAAGCTATGCTAAGATTCACTCCACCTTCAAATTACGACGATGATGAATCTCGAAAGAATTCACAAGTGTAGCTTTATTCCTCGAAAAAATGATAACGGACTTTATAAAATTCTCCAAACAAATTTTTTACTATTTTCATGTAAACTTATACGAACTTCTCGACTTGCATTAATCTTTTGTTTTATTTGCAAATTTTTCTGTAGTTTCTCTCATTACGATCATTCATTTTATTTTGAATCCCCAACTGATAAGTACCTATTTAATTCAGAAAAATTTGATTTAGAAAATTTGATCTAATTTGTAATTATTATGAACTGAAAATACTTAAATACAATAATTAGAAACAATTTTTAATTATTAAATATATTATGGAAGTAATATACAAATATAAATTAATATGCATATAAGTATGATATTATTAAATATAAATTATATTTTAATAACATAAGCTGTTAAATGTAAATGATGTATTCGTAATACAATTTTTTAAACGTGAATTATATAAAATTATATAAAACTGCAAATCTCGCAATAAAAAGAAATGTACTCGTCCCACTTTCAGAAGAAACAGAACAATTCCTGATTCTTAAATAAATTTCCCTTTGAGATATTGATTTTCTTGCAATCATGTCAGACAGAAGTAAACAGAAAATTTTCATATTTTCTTAGTGACAACGGAATGTCTGTGATATACATAGTTTATTTGCTACTCCATCACGAACCAGCGGGGTAAAGGCACACCTATGTATCACTTGCAGAAATTCGGGACATAGGAAGTTAGGATACGTTTCAACGTTAGTAAACATCGTCGACAGATAGTTGGCGAAAGCCGGTGGATTATTTCGTGAACTTTCCATGAATTTCAATATATTTGCGAGCTGTTGTTGACAGTTGATTTTCGCCAGATTTTTAAGGCCAAAGTCAATGTAGAAGTTTTAATTGAACTCCATCGGTGCGGTCTTCACGCGCTGCGATTTAGCAACAGTCAGACACAGAATACAGGGCTAGCATAAATGATGCATTCGTTTTGAAAAGGTTATATCTTCAGAAGTATTACACGCATGAAAGATACATGAAAAGAACCACAAACTCACCAAGTTTATGCACCCTCTACAAATGTTCAATATGTGTCCCTGTGACATGACACACGTCCACAATCGAGCTCATTCCATACATTCTGTAGCATAGTCCTGTCAATTGTCTGCACTGCAGCACGGATGCGTTCTTTGAGCTCGATTAAGGATTGCGGTAGTGGGGTTACGTAAACAAGATCCTTAACGTACTCCCACAGGAAGAAATTGCAGGGCGTTAAATCAGGGGATCTGGAAGACCAGGGGAACAAAGCTAGGTTCAAGGGGAACAACGCATCAATGCTGCACTGCAGACAATTGACAAGACTATGCTACAAAATGTATGAAATAAGCTCGATTATGGACGTGTGTCATGTCACAGGGGCACATATTGAACATTTGTAGAGGGTGCATAAACTTGATGAGTTTGTGGTTCTTTTCATATATCTTTCATGTGTGTACGTATAGTACTTTTGAAAATATAGCCTTTTCAAAACGAATGATTCATTTATGCTAGCCCTGTATTATAGTTACAGTAATACAAAACACTGCAACAGGACTTTCAATGTTCATATCAACTACTGATATAGGCTTCAGCGTATATGTAGCTTCTATTTACAACGAAAGTAGTACAATTTTAGAATAATAGCTGGGAAATTTCACAAATCTTTGTTACGTATGATAAATTAATAACAGCTAAAGTATACATCTTCAAGTTTTATGATCTTAAATGTAATATGTTTTCAAGGTGAATGTTATGAATATTTCAGTTCAGTATCTTTGCTTATTAAAAAGACATTATCTTGGAAAGTTAGAATTAAACTTAAAAGTATCTTACTCTCCGGCCACCATTTGCATTCTTGACTAATTTAACACCCTATTAAAACTTTGATAACGCTAGCCAGAATGTTGATTATACATTAAAACATTACCAATCTAACTCAACGTAATTTAAACCCATCACAAAGTAGTATTAGCTAACCTAAACCTAATCTAATTCTAATCTATGTTAATTCTAATATATTCCTAATCTAATCTTCATGTAGTCATAATTGAACCCCAATCTAATCCTGATGTAATCCTAATCTAATCCTGATTTAATCCTAATCTACTCCATCTCTAATCCTAATTGAGTTCTAATCTACTTCTACTATAATTCCAATCCTAACCTAATCCGAACCTAATCAAATCGCAACATAAACCTAATATGATCATAATCCAATCCCACCTCTAATCTAGAGGTATAGTGATCTATGAGTATATAATTTAACCCTGACAAGAACTTATCCAAATCTCCCTGGTATAAGATTAAAGGCATCCAACCCTGATATCACCTTAAACTAATTTAACACTGGTATAACCTTAACCTAACCGAATTATAAAGTAGCTCAACCCAACCTAACCATAACATAATCCTAACGTAATCTCATCTTAATCTTACTACAATTTTATTATAACGTATCACTAATCATAATCTCATCCTAAATTAACTCTAACGTAACCTCGAATTAAAGATTGAATATTATTACCTAATGTGATGTTCTTAATACAAAAATATTCTTAATCGTACACCTAAAACTGTATAGCGATGTCTTATATTCCAAAAATAAAATTAAAATAGATTTTAACACATTGACTACCACTTGCAAGTTGCTATTTTCACCTTAAACAAATCTCATCAAATATTTTTACAATATCTAGTTATATTTATTACTTACAGTTTCAAGTAGCTAATATAAGTATTTCCGTTTAAATAAATGAACAAATTCTTAATAACGTAGCTGATCACTTTGTATGCAAATTTAAACGTCGTCCACATATATGTAGGTGATAAAGGATAGATAAGGAATAGATAGATAATATAGATAGATAAGGAATAGATGATAAATGATAGGTGATAAAAAATGTTCATCATTGGTCAAACATTTATCTAACATTTCAACATTTATATAATGTTACGTTAGTATATGACCGATATAGGATGTCTTACAACTAATGTAACTACCTGAAAGAAGTTGCAGCTCAGATGGTTCTAAACTTTTTCCTTTTCCGACGATTTGGGAACCTGGGAATTTGGGAACTTGGGAATTTACGAAGGTAGCAATTTGGGAACATAACAATTTTCAAACTTCGGGATTCCGGAAAGTAGGAACTTTGGAATATTGGCAGTAGAGTATTAGATAAAGATATGGGAATCTAGGGATTTGCAGGTATAAGAATCTGATGACGTGGAAAATTTGACATCCAAGAATTTCGACATGTAGGAAATTGGAAACTAAGGAATTTGAGAACGTCACAATTTGGGATCGTAAAGATTAACAAATCTAGGAACTTTGGGATCTTGGGAGTTGGACATCTAGAAATGTAGAAATCTTGGAATTTGTCAGTATAGAAAGGGGGCGTAGAAGATTTCGGGACTAGTAGAGAATTTCGAGACTAGTAATTTGGAAATTTAGAAATTTGGAGACCTTGGGATTTAGAAACCTAGGAATTTTGGTATTTTGGAAAATGGACATCTAGAATTTCTTTTCAACCAATTTCACATTATTTTCTTATTATTACACGCGATATTATGTAATGTGATAATGTATTATGTGTATATGTTAATGTAATATGATATTACTTATATTATTTATAAAAAAATAGTGTGAATAATAAAAAGAAATAATGTTAATGTAATATCATATAGCGCTATTTTTTTATAAATAATTCAGAAACAAAGCCTCAAACCCCATTTTTGTGAATGAAAAAGTTGTTCAGAATCTCCTCAGCTGCGACCCCTTTGCAGGAGTTACACTAGTTGTGACACCCTGTACATTAGATAGTTCATGGTCGATAGAACTATACCTCAGGGTGCCAAGGTTAAATTGTCACTGTCTTATGGTGCATGCTCGAAGATTACTTTTCTCAGCAAGACAATTTTTGTCACCGTTCAAACTGAAACAGGATGACAGTTATTCAATCCTGTTCGACGAGCCGTACGGGTCCTCCGACCAGGAAGCACCCGGAGGAGGAATTCAAAGAAAAATGCAAAACGGGACAAGAAAGAAGGCAGTCATATCGTGGCACCAAAGAGAGACAGTGTGCCATACTCAAGAGAGAAATACGATTGGTGGGGATATTGATCTTTCCTTGGGAGTTGCCATGTGCAGCTACGCTGCTGGTCGCTAGAACGACTTTGCGATTCTTCTTCGAGACGACTCTTTGCCCCAGTTGTTACTCTTCCTCTTTGTGGACACTCGACTGCAGCGTAGGCTTACTTTAGGTAGGGACAAATTTGTGTACTTCTTAATTACTTGTAACACAAAAGCTTTTCAGAAAATACAATAGGATCACCTAAACTGTTGGAAATACACAGGTCTTGCCCTCTCTCTTTGTGGACACTCGACTGCAACGTAGCTTTGGATAGGAACAATTTTGTGTACTTTTTCATTACTTGTAACACGAAATTTTCAGAGGACGTAATAGAATCACCTAAACTGTTAGAAATATACAGTTACCCTTCTTTGTGGATATTCAAGTGAAACGTATGCTTACTTTAGGTAGGAACAAAGTGTATTTTACAAATACACATGTGTTACTCTTCCTCTTTGTGAACACACGACTGTAACATATACTTTAGACAGGAACAATTTTGTGTGCTTCTTAATTACTTGTAACACAAAAGCTTTCGTGTGGACGCAATAGGATCACCTAACGCGTTAGAAATACAGTTACTCTTCCTCTTTGTGGATAGTCGAATGCAATATAGGCTTACTTTGGATAGGAACAAATTTGTGTACTTCGTAATTACTTGCAGTGCAAGAGCTATCCGTGGAACTCGATAGGATCACCTAACCCGTTAGAAATACACAGTTGTTGCCCTTTCTCTTTGTGGACACTCGAATGCAACGTAGGCTTGCTTTAAACAGGAACAAATTTGTGTACTTGTGAATGTGTATATTTACTTGTTATTTATTTTATTTGCATATTTGTATATTTTGAAATTCTTTCATTTTTAACTTCTTTGATTTTTAACCTATTTTATTTGCATATATTTATATTTTGAAATTTTGAAATTTTTAACTTATTTTATTTGCAGCCTCTTATTTAAACTTATTTTATTAAGCCTCCAAATTCCTAAATCTTCAAGACTAAAAATTTCTAAAATATTTGCGCCTTGTCATACTTCAACGAGTCTGACGCATGACGCACTCAGAATTCAAATAATAAATATTACACAATTTTTTAATACATTTCATCCCGAGTTTTCAGTTCAACTATAATTTGCATTAGTCAAGTATCATTAAATATAAAACGAACATAATAATTTAATTCTCTTTATTTCCGTTAACATTACAGCAGCGTAGTTCTGACTAACGCATCAGACAAATAAATCATGTGACAAAGAATTAAAGTTTCCTAAGATTTTTCTTACCCGCATTCTCCAAGACACTTGGTCATTCTTGGACAACCATATCGACTCGCTGTTCAACCGAATCCGTTCGTTTTTTAATCGGTCAACCGGTCATTTAACGACCCTTACAGAGCAAAGGAAGGACCAACTAATCGGAAGACCAATAATCCTACCGGTCAATATTTCCCTTACGTGAGATTGCCAACTTCTCTCGTTTTGGGATCGGAAAACAAAGATCGAGAGCACGTTCGGGTATGTTTGAGGTGTCTCAAACTGTTCCGTTTGCGGTACTTCCATTCAAGGGATGTAGGAAGCTTAAGATGAAGTGTCGTGTATAGCTTAGGGTACTTATGCTTCGATTGGTTATCGAACCTTCGAAAGACTGTCAATTTAACCGGTTCGGTTCGAAATACACTGACGTGTCGATATATGACCGCAAATGTCGATCACACGAGAAATTGCTGTTTCACCAATTTTTTGAACTGCTGATTTTACTGAAAGAGGGTGGGAAAATTATTATACTCATCAGAATTATTTCTAAAAATATTCAGTAAACACAACTGCAATTTGTTTAAGAATGTTAATGTTAGAATATAGCAATCTAAATTTAAATATTGGCGCCAACTAGTGAAGATGTGAGACGAAGAATTATATAATGCTAAATATATAATGTATAATAATATAATGCTAAATAGCATTAGGGTGAAGTCTGTGAAGTGAAGAAACTTCGATGCACAGCGTTTCATCCAAAAATTGCCTCCTTTCAGAACTTTGGGACGTTGGAATTTCAGAACTTTGAGACTGTGGAACTTGAGAATATTGAGATTTTGGCATTTTGGAATTTCAGAACTTTGAGGCGATTGGATTTTTAGAACTTTAAGACGTTGAAATTTCAGAACTTTAGGATTTTATAAAAAATTTCTACTAATCTGTGCATTTCAAGTTTGAAATAATTTAAATTTAATTTGTATCATTTGAACTTGGTTAACGTTTCTTCTTCATTTGTATTTACCTTTTGTTGTAATCCTAATTTAATTTACTTTATATTCTTTTTAGTAGATTGTAAAATTATTTCATATATTTGTTTGATTATTATATTAGTAAATAAGAATATGTATATCACGATACTGTTTAAAAGTAATTAATATAACATCGTTGCTAAACTTTTCATTATTTGTATTTTTACTTTGATATATTTAAAACTAAACAAAAATTTGAGAAAAAGTTTTTGAAACTAAAATAGTTGTAATTTATTCTTTAATTATTTAATAAAAACATCTAACATTAGATGCATCAAAACATTTATAAAATATTTACAGAAAAATGCAATTAAATTTTAGAAATACTTTAAAACATAACAGTGTTCAAATATTTAACTTAGAAAATAAGTGAAAGAATATTTTATCAAGAAAATATGTTGATGAGATTACGTTGTTATGGATGCAGGAAGAATAAGTGGAATTTTAATTCACCATTAGGTATTTCACTTATCATTCCTGCATCCATAACAAGGTAACCTCATCAATATTCTTTCTTAGTACTCAATTTCTTAAAAATATTTGTTGAAGCATATTTTAACATTGCCACGTACAAAAATAATCTTAAAATTGAAACAAATTTAAAACATAACGAACTACAAAAGAACTACAAACGTGATCAAAACGTTACAAATGTGAAAGATCATTGTTAATTAAAATTTCCTCAAAGCACAAAATAGTAATTATTAAGTGCCATATTTCATCTGAATTACGACAGGAACTTGTAATTATAATATCAAATATATTCAACCTTTGATCAATGGCTCATGAATATTCATGTGAATATTCCATGTGATACAGTACAGAATGAAATTAATTGAAATGAATTAAATTGATTAAATCGAAGCACTACTTTCTGAACAAAACAAGAAAGCAAGAAAATAAATAAGTAAAAGAAAAATGTACGAAAGAGTTCTAGAACAAGGTACTTATTACAAAACAGTATTTTTGTAGTATAGTATATTATACAGGGTGTCTCACAATTGGTGTTACTCTCAGAAAGGGGTAGCTGACGCGATTCTGAACAACTTTTGCAAAAATGGGTTTTGAAACTTCGGTTTCGATTTATTAAATACAAGCCAATAAGAGCACAAAAATTGGGTGAAAGGAAATTCTAGATGTCCAGCTCCCAATATCTCAAAATTCCTAGGTTCCTAAATTCGGAGGTCCCTAAGTTTCCAAATTCCCAAAATTCTCTTATTTTAATTCTTCTACGCCCCCAGTACAGTAAAGTTTCACTCGTACAAATGTATGTAAGTTCGGTTCGTATTTTACAGAAGCTTCATGCAACTATATTTACAAGTTTATATAACTTTTATTTCTATAAATTACCTATAAAAACCTAATACTAAGCACAAAGTATTGAACCCATTGATCAACTTAAAAATTGAGGTAATCATCAAATTATTGTGTTCGTGTTCACATCGATAATCACAGTGTTAAGTACCCCTTAAGTTGCATTAGCTTGAAATGCTGGATACAAAAGTTCCAGAAAAGACAACTTATCATAGTTAGGTAACCGAAGAAGATTGATGAAGATTGATGAAGGTTCAAATTGAATGTACAGCGTGCGTAAGTGGACCTGTATTTCTCAATTTCTGAGCTCGCATCGGGAAAACTGACCCTTTGAGTCATTTTTTCTGGAAACGTTGACGGCCGTATTAAGGAAAGCGAACAACAAAATGGAGGGAACGTTAAGATAGCCAGCTAAGCGCTTCCCGGCTTCCTGGATCGATATTTCCTAATAAATGAGTAATACAAGAACAAATAGAAATTCTTATCAAATGAGCATCTTAAATGAATCATCCGTAGATATATTTGTAGCTTATTCCATTCAGAAACGAAACAATATTCAAGTAGAAATTCCAAAGTTTCAGATTAATTATTGTAACTTTAATTACTGTACCTTAAATTGTAAATATTGTACACAAATGTGATAATCATCGATAAGTAGCAATTAGTGAGTATTCTGGTCTGATGTGTTTTAATGAAGTTCAACTTTCAGTATGAAAGTGGTCCAAACGAGTGATAACATCAAAAGTGTTTTAAGTCTTAAGAGGATCGAGGCTCCCAGAGAATTTAAATGGAGTATAAAACCGAAGAGTTTCAGAGATCGTAAGTAGATTCTTACGCGGTACAGTTTTATTCTGTGGACTATTTATTTATAATGGTCGCATTAGCTGCGAGGTTGTTAGCAACTTTATTAGCGACATTGAAGTATGGGAACAGTTCGAGTGTTAACCCTAAAATATGGCGCTTTTTTATAGGTTAGCAAGAAAAAACACATTGGACAAAAGATGGTGATGGTTCATTTTGAAATTATGTGTATGCAAAATGTTAGAAATTTCAAAATGTAGAAATTGGAGAATCAGAGAATTTGAGATTAGGAATTTGATAATGTAATAATTTGAAATTTTTGCTACTTGAAGTTTTAAGTTTTAAAGTCTAGACTGTAGGGGGTTTAGAAATGTAGGGAGTTGATTTTGAAATTTTTGAATTTGACTTTCTGAGAATTTTGAAATTTGTGAAACTGAAAAATTAGGAGCTTAGAAACTTGGGAAATTGGGAAATTGGAAAATAATTTAGAAGTGTAAACATTTAGAAGTCTGTGGATCTGAAAGTTTAGAAATTTAACTAATTTCAAATTTGAAAATTTGGTGATTTGAGAGTTTGAAAATTATAATTATGAAAGTTTGAAAATTTGCGAAATAAGACATTTAAAAATTTGAGAATTTTCGAATGCGAAAACTTGAAAACAAAAATTTCATACTTTTAAAACTTACATTGCACAGTTTGAAAAGTTTTTACATTTGTCATAATTTTCAATTTTGTAAAAAGTAAAAAAATTAATTTAGTAAAAAGATAAAAATGAATAATGAAAGTAAATTAAAGAATAAATTTCGATTTTGTAATTTTTGTTGCGACTAAAAATTAATACTCGAACCATAATTCTAAAAGTTCTTCAGAAATCCATAAATAGTTGTTACGTTATATTTTACATCTCTATCTAAAACTAATCAATATTGCAATTTAAGAAACAAAATCGAGAGACGTAAAGATTTCCACTGGAGAAAGGCTCTAGATGTCCGTTTCCACAGGATACGTTTTCGTCTTGCAAGTTTATGCACATAAATACAGCAGTGGAGACATGCATACACGTTGCAGAAAATTTTCCAGGACTACGTAAGAACTGCGAGTCGATACGCGATGCCATGAAATTTTCCAAGACAGATGACCATGTACTTACTAGCATATGTATATATGTTCGTGAAGAAACGGTGGAGTTGAAATAAAGTTGAATCGTGACTAGAGAATATTCCTTTCTCTCTGGCTCGTTTCTTATTTGACATTCTATTAACTGGAACTGTATTATAATTATATATTTCGTTTATAATTTATACACTTATCTGTACGTATGTAATATGTGGACATGTATGAATACATTGTGCACAATGTTAATGCAGTTTGATGACAATTTTATAAAAAACAAAGTTAAAATTTATCCACTTTTATAAACAAACAAATATAAAACTTTGCCCAAATTTCCGTGTTTCTTTGCTTTCAATTCCACAATTTTCTTGGTTTCCATACTCAACTTCTTTAATTGAAAAATTTTCAGTTTTCAATTAAAAAATTTGTTAGTTTCCCAATTCCTAATTTTCCAAATTTTTGAACACTGACAAATTTGTGAATTAGCATAAAATATACATGAACATAATAAACTTGATGAAGATAATGTAAATAGAAAAAACTTGTAAAAACTTGAAAAGCTATATTAAAATCAATTTAGAAGAAATAAAACTCAAACAAATAAAAACTTTAAATAAGATATTAGCATAAAAGCGAAAAGTTGGGGGATGTAAAATTAATCTCAAAATTGTTTCGCAGACCACAGTAGAAAAACCTACGATATAGTTGACAGATTCATAATGAAACTCGAATGTCATACATCGTATTAATAACGCGGAATCAAAGTGTTAAAGTATTTTCATTGACGGTTAAGCATTTATCGTTAATTAATTAACTGCCGATAGCAATGTACCTCCTAATCGAAATCAGCTAGTGACTCTCAGGTTAAGAGCTCATTATGAAAATTCATATTCACGGCACGAATAGTTGATCATCATTTCGACAGTCACGAAATTAGATAATTCGATTTGGACGGAAATTCCGTGAGCTTGTGACACGTCACACGATATAGAACAGTGCATTATCCAGGCTAAATTACGCATTAATAATCATGGTTGTACGTAAATAGGAATTAAATCAAAACATATATTATATTTATATATAATATTTATAAAGTAAATCACTCTATACATCGCATACATCACGTAATTATTTATAGCTAGCATACTTCTGAGGGGAATTTTAAAAGTTTGCAAAGTTCCATGGTTTCTTACATAGAACAGTGTGACGAAAACGATTTTCTAAAGGGTTAAAAAAATTTGTTAAATGATAGAAATGACCATTATATGTAGAGAACAATAGGATATGGGTGCATAATAAAATATAAAAGAAAATAATGCATATAATACAGGGTGGCCAAAATAAAAAAGGCTTGGAGTCATACTTTCTGTATTCATACCGGGCCTCTTTTATCTTGGCTATCCAGTATAGTATAAAATAATGTACATAATACAATATAATATAAATTAAAATAATGTATATAATATATTATAAAATAATATGAATATTATAATATAAATCAATCGTGTATCTTCAAAAGAAATGTACAGGACGTTTCAATAAAGTGCATGTACAGGGTGTCCAAAAAAGATGGGACCAAATTTTTACTGTAAATTACTGTGGTCAAATAGATGAGAAAATTCGTATTGATATTATTATCATTATATCATTAACCCATTAATTTCCACACTTTTATTTTAATTTTACAAAAATACTTCAATAGGTTAGATAACATTGAAACAGAAAATATTTTTGAAAACTAGAATTTAAGCAGACATATTATACACATTTTATTTAATATAATCCTATTGCAAGATAAAAAGAAAATTTATATTCAAATCCCCAATATTATATTACATTATTATGTGGTAATAATTATATACTATTAATTTATTTCAGAATGTAATAATATTTTATCTTCACTTTTTAATATTTTTTACTCTTCAAAGATTTGTGGTATCATTGATTGGACTTATACTTTATTATATTAATAATATTATTATATTATTAATATTAACCAGTATGTTCCAGAATATTATATAATATTATCATGTGCTACAATACATAAGTTTCAGCAGACAATTGAAATAAAGATACCAGGAAGATGTAGTATTGCTTTATAAATGTTATTGCACTGAAAGATCGATTTTTAAAATCGTCAGGTTATGTAACACCTTTATCCACTCACGGCTTGAATTAATATAGACTAAGATAATATTTGCAGAAATTCATAACCGTAGTACAGCAGTTGGATGTAGCCGTCTTAAAGACTCGACATAAATTCAGAAGCAAAATAAGCATAAAATAAGCGTATCCATATAAACAAAATTACGTCATAAATTGTTTATATATATAATATCTCATGTGTATGTGAGAATATTTACACAAGAAATTGTATGTAGTTTTATACGAATTTTGCAAGTAAAAATACTACATTTCACATAAAAACAAATTTTTAGAAATGTAAAGTTTTAGAAGTTGATAATCTTGTTAAGTAGTTTATCAAGTTTTTATAAAGTTGGTAATAAATTCATTAAATTGTTAATTTTTTAGATTGCAGGTTTGAGAATATTTCCATAATCTCGAAAAAATACTATGTTCATTTATAAATTTAAAAATTCTCAAACTTCAATGTTCCTGAATTTACAAATTTAAAAATGATCAAATTTCAATGTTCCTGAATTTATAAATTTTAAATTATCAAATTTCAATGTTCCTGAATTTATAAATTTTAAAATTATCAAATTTCAATGGTCCTGAATTTACAAATTTAAAAATGATGAAATTTCAAAGTTCCTGAATTTACAAATTTAAAAATTATCAAATTTCAATATTCCTGAATTTATAAATTAAAAATTCTCAAATTTACAAATTTGCATAGGAAATAGGTGTCAATGATTCATCCACGGTGAACTAAATTTCAGGTCGGACTCGGGTGAGGCAAGAAGAAGCAATTTTACGATAATCTCCTGGTAGAACGCGATATAGCCATTACGAAACAACGAAGCAGACACTCGGATCACGAGCGTGATTTCCTTCGGGCAACTCCCTACGAATCACTATTTCACCTAACTCGAATTGTCCCGTGCATCTCTCGGTCGCGTGCGATGCAAATGTAATCGAATAATAATATAACGCACGACGCTCCCAGCGGATCGACGTACTCGTAAATAAGACGCTTCCGTTTATTCCGGGATTACGTGGGTGTTAAGGACAGCGATATACATCGAGTTTATTATACAAGATGAACCACGGAACGTGATCAGTTCACCTCGTGATTATGTATGATTAAAATATCTCTTCTGCAGTTTTTTTAGATCATCAAATCCTTTTTATATTCTTAGATTAAAAGATTTCATGCAAGCTTTTCCTACACAAAATTTTTTTTATATAAAAAATTTGTTGAATAAAATTTATAAAACATATATTTATACAATGTATAATAAAAACCTATCATTTTTTTACATCCATCTTTTAGTGAATATTTAGATGAATTTAATAAACAACATAATAAATATCTTTTTTTCATCGGAGCTGTATCTTATACATATGTATAGCTGTAACATATACTCAAAACTTCGTAGCTATTTGGTATCAATTATATTAAGAGTTTAAATTATTTTTGACAGAATTTCAATTTTAACAAAAATCTCATTTTAGAAAATATTGAATGTTAAAGCAGTAGACGCATCCAAAATAGTGCTCAGGTGAATACTTTTAGCACAATCATATGTGACATTAATAACACAAGTATATGACATTAAAAATCACTATTTTCATAACTTTAGTTCACAATACATTTTCAAAAGTACATACATTGCAAATAGTACTTAAATAAAACTACACAAGTGTAGTAAACACCTACAATTTTCAAAATGATAAAAATGTAAACATAAATAACATGTATTAATCCTTTACACCTGAAAGTACTTTTACTGTAGACAATTTTAAAACTTACTACTTGAAACGTTTGACAAATTCTTTTAAACTACTACTATCTCTTTATTACTTCTCTACAAAGACACTATTGTCTACTTAACAATATTTAAGCGTCACATGAATATTAGTACAAATTTACTTAAAAAATATTTATTTCAAATTGTATTATAAATCGTATTTCAAATTATAATTGTAGTGAGAGGTTAAAATATAACACGTGGAAATTTCTGTCATGAATAAACCGATAATATGCATCCACAATATTCATCGGAAAAGTTTCATTACGTCTAGCGAGTATGGAATCGGATTTTCTGGCCACGCGAAAATTTTCGTCCTCCGGCTGATAATTTGATCTGGTCGATTGGAGGGTAAAGATATTAAGGGGTTGCTTCGACAGGATGATTCATCTGTTCGAGTCTGATAAACGGAGTACACAGATTACAAGGAATTCTAGGATAAGAGCTGTTCGAGTTCCAATTCTGAAGGAAAGTTGAAAAATGCAAATATTTGCGAACGAGATGCTTTGATAGACTACGCTTCTGAAGGGGATGTGACAATACTACTAAAGAGATCAAAATGAGCGATTTACATGTTGAACAAGAAAATTCTTTAAACGGAAGTTATAGGTTATGAAATTATCTACAAAATGGTGGGTCAGGAGTTCAGATAGCGTCACTCTTTAAGTTTCTAAGTAGTTAGAGCGATTTGCAAGTTGGATAAAAGGATTCTTTAAACGAAAGTTGTTGATTATGAAATTATCTACAAAATGGCGGATCAGAAGTTAAGATGGCGTTAATCTTTGTACTGCAAAATAAAACAATGGGTGGTTTACAAGTTGGGTAAAAGAAATCTTTCAACAGAAGTTATAGGTTATGAAATTATCTACAAAATGGTGGGTCAGGAGTTCAGATAGCATCACTCTTTAAGTTGCTAAGTAGTTAAGATGAACGATTTGCAAGTTGGATACAAGGATTCTTTAAACTGAAGTTCTAGGTTTTAAAATTAACTACAAAATGACTTTTCAGAAGTTAAGATGGCGTTAATCTTTGAGCTGCAAAACAAGTCAAATGGGTGGTTTACAAGTTGGGTAAAAGAAATCTTTCAACAGAAAGATCTCCAGTTCCCCCAATTCTCAAATTTCAAATTTCCCTAATTTCCAAATTCTCCAGTTCTCAAATTTTCAAACTCCCAAATTCTCAAATTCCAAATTTCTCTAATTTCCAAATTCTCCAATTCCCAAATTCTCAAGTCCCCAAATTTCTCTAATTTCCAAATTCTCAATTCCAAATTTTTCTAGTTTCCAAATTCTCCAGTTCCCAAATTCTCAAATTCCAGTTTCTGTAATTTCTAAATTCTCCAGTGCCCAAATCCTCAAACCCCCAAATTCCCAAATTCCAAATTTCTCTAATTTCCAAATTCTCCAGTTCTCAACTTCTCAAACACCCAAATTCTCCGATTCCAAATTTCTCTAATTTCCAAATTCTCCAGTTCCCAAATTCTCAAATTCCAAGTTTCTGTAATTTCTAAATTCCCCAGTGTCCAAATCCTTAAACCCCCAAATTCCCAAATTCCAAATTTCTCTAATTTCCAAATTCTCCAGTTCTCAAAAATCCTTAAACCCCCAAATTCCCAAATTCCAAATTTCTCTAATTTCCAAATTCTCCAGTTCTCAAATTCTCAAACTCCCAAATTCTCAAATTCCAAACTTCTCCAATTTCCAAATTCTCAAATTCCAAACTTCTCCAATTTCCAAATTCTCAAGTTCCAAAATTCTTAAATTCCAAAACTCTAATATCTCCAAATTCTCAAATTCCCAATTTCTTAAGTTTCCGAATACTCAAGTTCCCAAATTTTCCAAATCCCAATTTCTCAAATTCTCGCATTTCCAAAATCTCAAATTCCAAACTTCTTAAACCTCATCCAAATTTTATTCCTCTATCGTTTTCATTTATTTATAAATAAATATTTATGTATACTTATGGTGCTTGCAAATATTTACAGAAGCTTGTTAAATGAAGATAAAAAAATAAATACATCTTTTCACAAAGATCTCAGGAATCTTATCCAAACTTCGTTTAAAACTCACACCCAAGGTACTCGTTAACAAGCTGCATTTACGACAAATATTCCCAGAAACTTGTCCGTCAAACGAAGATAAAAAATAAACACATCTTTCCTCAAAAATCACAGGAATCTTATCCGAACTTCGTTCGAAACTCGTGCCCAAAATAAACGTTAACAACCTATATTTACCATAGCTATTTACAGAGACTCGTTAAACAGAAGAGGATCGTTCGTTAAATACAGACACAAACGAGGCAATTGTACAAAGGTATATTAAACGGAATCAAGGTATATTAAAATATTCACGAAGGCACCGTAGCGTGAAGCGATATCGCAACGAGTGCTGAACTATACGCGGGATCAGTGCTTTTAGCAAGATTAACCGGCGTTTAGTGAGCACACATTAATTCGAAAATTAATTAACGAAGTAAGCGACGTCGCCGTGTACAGACATCGTTTGCCGAGCGTTATAGCACTTACAGTCGAGCGTGTTTCGAGCTTTAGTCGACCGTGTCAAAGAGAACACACACGCTCGATGCGTTTCAAACAGACACGTCGTTACTTGACCCAGTAGAACGTACGATTCACAATACAAACTTCATTAAGCGCATCGATGTGGAAACGAGTGAACTGTGCAGATCGAGTAATTAACTCTTGCGCGACAGGGTATTGCTCGCATCTGATATGTCGCAACCCTTTCATACTGCTTATCCCATGCTATTTAATGCTATACTTACGGAACCCGCCAAAATGATCTTAGATTTCTTATTTTTGTAAGGATGGGACACAGCGACAAAGCGATTTAACTTTCAAACAGAGTTTATTTTATGGTTTGACTTCTCTTTGACGCTGAGTCGAAAATAAAAATCACGTTTCTTGTTTTCTCGATTCTTTTAGGGGTTGTCTACAGTGTGCCAGTAACCCGTGCTGGTAGCATTAGTTGAATTTTATTAGGCATTTTATACGACTTTTTTAATGAATTTAGTACGTGAAACAATACCCAATTTCTATTTAAATTTCACTATTACATCAACTGAATTTTAGCCAATCGCATACAGTCATACAATGAATTTTACAAACGTTGAGTACAACCTACATTACAATCGTTGAATCGTTTTAAAAATTTGTTCAGATTACGTCATATACCGACTACATTCTAAAGCTCAGATAAAATGAAATTGAAATATAAATTACATGCAGCAAAAATGAAATATTTATGATACTATTTGATAGCCGAAATAACCGGTACTAAAATATTTCGTAATGAAATCGTTCGTAAATTTCAGAGATCGTAAATTTGCGAATTACGGAAGTTATGACGAGCGTTCAGCATCAGAAATCCGAAAATTTGATTGAAAACCTTCTCTGCTACCCGAGCTAATATCAAACGATCGCAAATTCTCCTTTAACCAAACAACATTTCAAAGGTTGATCTATCAGTTTACGTGTAACCTAATGAGCCATTTCGTTCGCGTTACGACATTTAATTATTTGCCCGTGCAAATGACTACATGCCAGAACAATTATTGCGTTAACTAACTACAAATTGCAAACATATTTCAGTCTCGCGTCAGACAGAGTATTTCCTGGCTGGCATTAGAATATCATGTCGAGGCGAATAAATGCGACGCACGTGAATCGAATTGACCTCCATTGAATTTGCGATATCTGTCGGCCATTTTCTATACGGCATTGTGCCTCGTACAAATCGGCCACCATTTAACGGTGTCAACCGATTAATGAAGTGTTCAGCATCGAAATTTCGAGCTTTCATGCTCGTACTTCGACAAAAAACGTTTGAACTTTCGATTAATAGGGTCCATAGCACGTGGAATGATTTACAAGTTTTAATTAAGCGAGTACAGCAATTTTTTGGCGTGGCGCGGTGGCCATTTTGTCATATTGAAAGTATGGTGAAACTCATGGAAATTTGGTTAATTAGTATTATGGATTATACTTAGTATTTTATTTGAAGGCTAGTTAGGTTTGTTACATAATTTGTTAGATAACATTTAAGAAAAATATAATTAGTAACGATTGAGACCACTATTGTGGATTAATAATGAAATAATATGTAGGAAAAATTGAAAGGGATATTCGCTGTGAACTAATTAATATTCTTCTGTAATTATTTGTCGAAATGTAATTTAACAAATTCGACAATGATAACAACCAGAAATTAAGAAACGAACACAATCAAACTAGTAAGAGACAAATTATTTACGAAATAATAAAAAGATATGAATGATTTAATAATTATTGGCATTAAATACTATGACGAATCTAATATTTTAAGTTCGAATTTAACTCAAGAAGTTTAATTGATAATGATATAGAATTATTGCATACAATCAACCTAATATCGAAGAACAAATATGGTGGATCAAACAAGTAAGGAACAAACTACTTACGAAATAATTAAAAAAAGAGAATTATCTAATAAGTAATAGCATTAAATACTACGATGAATCTAATATTTTAAGTCCAAAAATTGAAAAAATATAATTGATAATTATGAGAAATTGATGCATGGTAACCTAAAATCAACGAACAAACATAATGGATAATCAAAGTAAACCAAATTCTTTACAAAACGTGAGTGATCAATTTGCAGATAACACGAAAGAATGAAATATAGTATCGCAATGATTCCCGTCAAAGTCGAATTTACCCAAAAAAAACTCGATCAACCAAGACCCGTGATACCCGCCTAGGGAATTAATAGCTTCCCCGGGGCGCGATCCAGATATCGACATCCGCTATTCGCGCGATTACATAGTCGAGGGTGAATCGAAAATATGAACAGATCGAATTGAAGTTATATCGGTCCGGTTCGACGCGTATCGATGTATCGATACACGACTAATTGAAGTAGTATAGTGCTCGTCACGCGAGGCAAGGCCGACCTCTCGTTTCGCCCCTGCCTGAAACTTTTCCCCTGGGGACGCTTGTGATACGGCAATGTTCAGGGCTACGGGCAATTAGAAGTAATTGGGAATCGGTAAATGGACCGCACGACATCCTTATTCCTGAAAGAGCCGGCTTATTTATTTGCGAAACCGCCACGTTGCAAGAAGAAGCCCGTAAACAGCGCAAAGCACGAAAGTAACCAGAAAAGGGTCGTTAATGAGCTTTGATCCACATAATTGCCGAATGTAGAGAGACTCCTGGGACGACTGGATCGACATTTATTCGTTTGCCTATTACCATGACATAATTTCAGTAACATTTCGTTAAATAATATCTAATGATTCCATTGAATATAAAACGAGTTAAATACTACACTTATCAAATTAAAAAATGTATGTTTGAAATATTTATTACACATTGGTGATATCGAATTGAAATTCAGTTAAAGTAACAGTATACTATTATTTCTGTAAAGGAAGTTATTACTTAAGAAACCTAATCAAGGAAGTAGTTTGTAGAAAATTTTTATTTTTCATTTAAAAAGCTAATTGAGTCAGAATTAAGTTTATTGACGACCAAACTCATCAGAAGTTCCATTAGATCGCCTGCTGACCAATTTCTCGACAGTATTAATTAGCAACTCGAACGTACAATAGGGCATCGTATACTTGCGTTTATGTTCCTCTAGGAACGTTTACAGAATTTCCTCAGATCCGTACTTCCTTAAGTACCTGTCATGCACCCTCCACTTTACCCAAGACGAATGTCTTCGAATTTCCATTCCTTGTTACGTAACCAATCATCTTTCAAACGTAGAGTGGCGAACTGTATGTAACTGTCGAACGTAGTGAAGCTCCTGGGACGACTCGATCTGCATTTCTTCGTTTGTCTGTACGACGTTACAGACCGCAACTTTGGGTCTTTGACTTGAAATTTTGAGCATAGACTCGCAAGACACCGTAAATTTGCTGCATAGATTTTAGCAGCGACCTGACGACAGAAACCCGTCGTCATCGACGTCGACCGTCATCGAATCGATAAAAACCGTGTTTTGGTATCGTTTTCGATAATTTTTGACACATAGATTCGACTGGAAGCCTGTTAAAAGCGCTATAACTCATCGTTGACGATAATCCTTGATCGTCATAGACGTCAGCCGTGAAATCGACCATAATCGTGTTTGGTATAGTTTCAGGCACGTTTAATCGTTTGGAACGTTTTTAAAATCTCTACAACTCGTTCTTGTTCTATCCATATGAGTTGGTACGCTCTTTAAGTACACATTCGTGAGGTACCTGGATGTAGATCACTACAGGACGATTTACGATTAAATCACTCGGGTTTGTATAAGAATACAAAAACGTACAAGAAAATTTTCGTGTATCAAGAAGGCGATGGCAGATTAGACTGTTTATCGAGGAATGAGTAATGTAGGTACGGAAGGTTCCCATTAATTTCCTAACCTGGATCAGATTACAGATTGGAACATAATCTACGTTCATGTATAAATTGGCTTAGACGACATCCGTTAGGGAAGAATGAATATAGATGAAGGGTTAGATGAAAGTGGTTGTGAGGGAATTTATTAATGAACGTGGGAATATAGATGAGTAATGTGATGTATGAACGTGAATTTATGAACGTACTTATGGAAATTGTTCTGAATATCTCAAGTTCTCAAACTCTTAAATTTCTAATTTCACGAATTCACAAATTTCTTAAATTCTCAAATTGTCATTTTTTCAAATTCTTAAATTCTCAATTTTGAGACTATACACACTCTTAAATTTCCAAATTCTCAAATTTGCAATTTCTCAAATTTCCAAACTATCAAATCCCTATGTTTCTACATCCCCAAATCCTAAATTTTGCATTATTCTAATTTCCAAATTGCTAAAGTTCCAGAGAATCGAATTTTCAAATCTATACTTAAAAATTCTCAAGTCCCACATTTTCAAAGTTACTAATTTTTAAATCTTTGTCTCCTAAATACCTAAATATAGAAGTTTCCAATTTTAAAAATCGTCAACAACTAAATAGCTCCATTTCCAAGTTTCCAAATGTAGAATTCTTCAACTCTCACATAACTATACTTTCGAGTTTCCAAATTTAAACATCTTCAACAACTAAGTAGCTCAATTTCCAAGTTTCCAAATGTAGAATTCTTCAACTCCCACATAACTATACTTTCAAGTTTCGAAATATAAAAATCTTCAACTGCTACATAACTTAATATCAAAGTTCCCTTTATAATTCTCTCCACGGTGCATTTCGTGTCTGATTCAATCCAGATACCCTTCGACCAAAAAGGATTAATACTTCTTTTTTCCTGTAACTTTGTTCTCTAAAATTCGTGCATTGACCGCGTTATTCCTGAGGGATATAGATTGTACCGTGTCATTCACCAAATCATGGCATTCGATTCGATTGAAAAATGCCCCTGTGTTTTTCAAAGCCAACTGACAATCGGATCTGCGAGATAGGATCTTTGAAGTTTGCCACGGTATTGCAATCGCATTTCGAGGATTATCGGAATTCTTGCTACTTCGTGAAGTTGATTCTGTCTTGAAAGAAACGAATCGATGCGACACCTCGATGGCACCGCTATCCACGAGTTCCGTTTCTTCGACGAAATTCGATGCTATCGAAGATTTGATTTTCGATCAACGGTGAATTGCTGCGAACGGCCAATACCATTCACGAAATACCGAAAATAAATATCAACTATCAAGGAAAATACCGCGCCGCTATTTCTTTGTAAGGCAGAGTTCGAATTACGCGTAAACAGCACTACAATGTGTGGCATTGCTGTTCTCTACGCGAGTACATTGGAATGAAGTTTTTGACGATTAAATTATAATTTTCCCCAAAGATATGATATGCTTTAACTTTGATAATTTACTTTTTTAGAAAATTCACAAAGTATGTAATTTCCAAATGTTTCCAATATCGTGTATTAGTGCAAAGAGGTGCTCCCATGGTGCCTAAACTACTTGGTACCTTTTATTTACATGTAATGTACTTTTGTGGGATTTGTTAATACTCTTACAAAACGTGGTGAAGGCAAAAAAAGTGCGAATCAAAACATATGAAAACGATCATTCGATTGAAACGGTGAGTGAGACAGTAGAGTGAGCCATGGCGCTATGTGATCTACGATGACATTCGTAAGCCACTATAGTGGACCGTACAGAGAGATGGTGTCTGCGAAAGCCACTATAGTGGCGTGTGCCTAAGAAGTTAAAGTACGCGTTATGTGTGCGTCTACTAAGTTGGCGTATGAAGTGTCAAGCTTTTAATTATTCCTCACGAAACTCTCTAAGTTGCGAACGTAGTGAGACTCCTGGGACAACTGAATCTACATTTATCCTATGTACCACGCTATAATTTTGGGTCTTTTATCTTGAAATTCTAAGAGTAGTCTCGTGAGGCACCGTAAATTTGCTGTATAGATTTTAGCAGCGATCTGACGACAGGAACCTTTCGTCTTCAACGTCGATCGTCGTCGAATCGATAAAAAACCGTGTTTTGGTATCGTTTTCGATAATTTTTGACACATAGACGGGAAGCCCGTTAAAAGCTCCGTAACTCGTCGTTGACGGTAATACTTGATCGTCATTGACGTCAGCCGTCGTGAATTCAACGATAATCGTGTTGAGTATCGTTTTCGACATCAGACACATTTAATCGTTTGGGACGACTTTAAAATCTCTACATCTCATTTTTGTTTTACCTGCATGTTTACAGTAGGTACTCTAAATTTCGAATACATATTTGTATTTACGTGGGGCACTTTAATGTAGATCACTAGTGTGACATTCACTCAGTTGTGAAACATTGCCACTTTATAGAGAACATTTAACGAAACATTTGCATACCTCATTTTATAGGGTAGTTACTGTATAAATTCTGAAATACAATATACGTACATTTACAAAACATTACAAGTTTAGTATTTTTGCAGTATTGTATCATTTTGCTTTAACATATTTTTCGAATAAAATATATTTGTTTATTGTTATTTTCTTATTGGTATTACTTGCGAGGAATACAAATTTTCTTAATCAAGAAAATCATATAACATTCAAGAAAAATATTCTATATTTTCAATTTCTTTGGCTACCTCTTACATTATTTTTATTTGACAATTATGTTTTGTATAATTTTTCAGCCTTTTATTTCCTCTAAATTGTATTATCTGTAAGAAATTATTTTGTGTTTAAAAACTACATAATTTTATCATTTCAAATTTACTAAGATTTATTAAAATGAATAATTATCTGTTGCTATGTTGCAAAATATATAAACAACAATTTTCGTACAACTTTTGTTGACATATTTCGAAATAAAATTTTGATATTATATTTCTATTAATATAGAATCGAAAGATTAATAGAATTTCGAAATTAATTAAATTATAATAAACATTTTTGTTATTTTCATTACGATTAAATGAATAGTATTAAAATAATGCTTTCAACGTTTTGAAAAAATTATAGTTGAAAAGGTATACACGAGATTTGTGAAATAACGGATAAAAAGTAAATAGAAGAAAGTTATGTCGTTGAAAGTTCATACATTTGGAAAATTACTTTGGACGGATATTTACAATCACGCAATCGGCTAAATATGTTTCCCCATCTCGCATTCAAACTTATTTAAAATATTGCGCCATTTCTGTACGGAAAGTTGGTGAATAAATAATGCTTGTGTTATTGTATTTGCAAATCTAAAATGATATGTAGATACCATTGGAACTGCAGCAGAAATCGATATGCGATGGCGTATCAATTATCGTTTTATGTGCATTAGTTGGCCAAGGACGTGTTACATATTGATTTTTGGAAACAAAATGAAAGTGGTTAGTTAATTAATCTTCGTATTATCTTTAAAATTAAATTTAAAAAGGAATTAAATTAAATTACAAAGATTTAAAAATGTGAAATAGGAGATGTACACTCGTTATATTACCATATTGCTATATGGTCATAGTAGCTGTATTGAACGAATTTTTATGCACGTTAAGGCGTTTTATCACCATAGGGATTCATGGGGATTGAGATCATTTTATGGAATTTTTCAAGGAAGATAATATATTGCATCACTATGAATTTTTCAGTGCTAGTTTTTCATCTGTGGCAATATAACGAGAAACTACTGTATTTTCTATTATAATCTAATCTAATTTTAATTATTTTCTTCTAATTCTAATTTGTACTAATACTATTCAGAATTTGTGATTGTTAAATATTTGAAACTAATAACTATTAGTAATCTATATTAACGAAACAAACAACAATTTCATGAAACATAAAAAAGAAAAAGACGATTTGTTCTATAAAACAAATTACTGGAATCTATACTAATTTAGTATAGTATAAATCTATAAATAGCAATCAAAAATTAATAATAATAGTGCTAGTAGTAACAAAAATAACAATAATCGTAAACTGTAATAATAATGTAACTTATTTATGTTTATTGTGAAACAATGATAGAAATGTTACTTCCAATTAAACTAATAATAAACATACTTGTTTATACTCGTTTATTAATAATAAACATACTTGTTGATCATTTTCACTGTTACAATAATGCACTACTAAATATCCACATACCACAAATATTTTACACAGTAAGCTTTCTTATTTTAAGGTAATTCAAATTATACTTAATTGTTTTAATAATGAATACCAAACCATATATTTATATAAAATTAATAACTATATATTAAATGTTGTAATTTAATTACGTATTATATTATAATATATTGAATTAAATATTACATTATAATATATTGACTTAAATATCACATATAAAGTTCATATTTATATTAAGTTTAATCATTTATATTTATATATTACATTATATCGATTATTTTAAAACTATAATAGTAAATATAAAATATAAGAAATATAAATTATTTCTTTATTATTTTATTATTTTACCAAAATTATACTACGATAGATAAAGTGTAGCAAAATGTAAAGGTACTCTTTGAAAGATTATATCGAGAAGGAAACAAGATCATCAAATTTTCTTTGATGGCAAATGCATCCAATAGAAACTTTTCGATTTTGATCGTTCTCTATAAAGATACGGAAAGCATCTAGACATAACCATAAAAGACAACAGTTGCAAGTTTTATAGCTTATGGTTGTTGATTTCCTGCCAGGCTAGCATTATGCGGTTCGATTAAAACCATCTAACAGGATGAACACTTGTGGTTAACAGTTCTCGCCAGAATAAATGGAATTATGTACACTAAAAGTTATTGATTTCTCAAGTTTCGAATTTATCACATTTCCCAATTATCAAATTTCTCAAAATCCCAAGTTTACGCATTTCTAAATCAAGGTCATAAATTTTAGAATTTCGAATATTCCAAATAAAGAAATTTTATAACTCGTAGTTTGTCAAATTTCCAAATTCACAAATCCCCAAATTTTCAAATTCCCAAATTCTCAAGCGTTCAATTTTTCAACTTTCCAAATTCACAAATCTCCAAATTTCTCAACTTTCCAAATTTACAAATCCCAAAATTTTCAAATTTCCAAATTCTCAAGCTTTCAATTTCTCAGCTTTCCAAATTCACAAATCCCCAAATTTTCATATTACCAAATTCTCAAGCTTTCAATTTCTCAACTTTCCAAATCCACAAATACCCAAAAATCTCAACTTTCCAAATTTACAAATCCCCAAATTCTCAAGCTTTCAATTCCTCAACTTTCCAAATTCACAAATCCCCAAATTTAAAAATTCCCAAATTCTTACATTTCCAAGTTTTCAAACTCACAAATTCTTAATTTGCATAACTCCTGCATTTTCAAATGCTCAAATTCCGAATTCCACAAATTTTTAAATTTCTCAAATTCCCACCTTAAGAACTCAAATTTAATTTTTTCCATTTCCAAGTTATCAAATCTTGAAATACTCAAATTTTCAGATTATTGCATCTCCAAATACCAATATTCGAAATTTCTAACTTTGTATATACCCAAACCACCAAATTTGTAATTTTTGATAGTCATTTAATTAATTTGTAAGCAATGTAATGTACTTATATTTGTATATTATCAAAATGAGAGAACTTCTATATTTTTAAATCCAGTATTTGAAATTAACCTAAAAATAAGATTGGAGGTTGTGTATTAACAATTATTGAATAATTATGAATAATTAATAATTATTTGTTCGTGAAATAAAAAACTTCAGTTCTTCATTCCCTTTTTTTGAGATCCTGCAAATGTCACTAATTTATAGGATTGTATAGAGGAGTAAATATGTGCTAATTTCAGTCAAGTACAAACATTCACTATGTCACTAACAACAATATAATATCACAATAACAATTTTACATCGATAAGACTATAACAGGATTTGTTGTTCTTCGCAAATAAAATTAGTGTGGAACACAATCTCATACTTCAAATAATAAACAATTAGGTATTCGATATTTCACGTCTGATAACTAATTTATTATTCTACTATGCACCTACAGTAATGACCACCTAATAATCAAACTCTACAAAAGCAACAATAGGAAGGGTGGATACAACCCAAATTGAATTTCAAATTGAATGGGAGACTCATAGGAAAATTACGAATACATTTTTTGTAAAATGGAGTAATCCATCTCAGTCCAAGAAAGTACTTAAAATTCCTTTTTATTACATTAATTTGCTATTTTCATAAGACTATTTATAACTTTCTAACTGACTTTGTTAGTTACTGAAATTCATTGTCCAAAGTTTAAATCCTGTCACCAAATTAATATTTCAAATTTTAAATTAATATTATTTTCATTATGATTTAGTTTGGAAAAATTAATATAAATCAGGGTGTTTCAGTTTTAGACTCAAATTTCTAAGTTTTGGTCAAACTTAATGAAAATGATCTATGTATGTGAACAAATAAGAAGAAAATGTTGCATTAATATATTAATAATACAATAACATATCAATTAATATAATAATATACTAATTAATGTATTAATATATAGTTTAAAACGCTTTATCATAAATTTGTAACGAAAAAATGTAGTGACAATGGACTGTTTCATTGCTTCATGTTAAATACAGAGTTCCAAACTTCAACTCTGCAAATAAAGGTATGAACAAAATGTATAAATATAACTTGTCAAATGCTTTATTAAAAGTTGTAGCATGAATGAGAAAATTGTCCATTTTCGTTTCGTATATATGTCATAACTCTTCATTAATGTATTTAACAGCCTTTGTTTTACGTACAAAACTAGGACACCCTGTATATAACATCGAGCAACAAAACATTTACATCGTCTTTCTCTTGTTTTCACGTTTTAATAAAATGTGTAAAGTTTTGTAATGTAACATTCTTTCTCTTATTTTCTACGGAAAAATATGTTGATTCGACTGTAAATAACTGATACACCCTGTATATGTTTATATTCATAACACATTTTTCAAAACAATCTCTCTTTACATTTTTAATTTTCTATTTTCAGACATTTTCTTTCTTTACATTTCTAATTTTCTTCTTGCAAATATTGTCTGTTCTTACATTGTTAATAAATTTTCTTTTGCAAGTATTTTCTTTGTTTATATTTTTCGTGCATTCCTGTTTGCAAATATTTTATTTCTTTGCATTCCTAATTTTCTTTTTTTAAAAATACTAATTCAATAAATAATAGATAACTAATTTGAAAGTAACAATATTTTACTAATTTCAGTTGAATAATACTACCTGAGCTATAACACAAATTGTAACAATTTCCTAATCGTTTGACATTTAATAACACTGCGATACTTCACTATACTTCACTATACTTAAATGCAATCTGCCTCAAGCTAACTACTTAATATCCCCCAAATAAGAATTGAAATTAAAACTAAATTAGTTTAATAACATATCTAATATTATATTAAGAAGTCCTCTAAGATGTAACAAAAAAAAAATAAAGAAAAAGAAATTAAGCAAAAATTTGAAAAAATCTCACCAGAAAGCTATTAAAAATATTTAAAACAATGATTGCTATGATTTATACATTTTTTTAAAAATGAACCCGGTCCCTAAATTAAATTACCAATATTCGGTAATAAAAATCGTTAAACGTTATTCAACGTTATTTCAAATAAAAAAATCCAAAAAACAAAACAACCTTACTTCCATCACTCAAATTCAACTAATCAAATAACTTGAACAGACTAAATATATATTCAACAATTTTCATATTTTAATATACGTACTTACAATAGCAAATTAAATTATATTTTAATCTTGATGGACTGAAATGGCACTAAAATTCACAGGAATGTCTAATACTCGTATTTACACATCCTATCAGGTCAGCAAAGGTTAGGGGAACTACAGGAAGATAATACGGCTTTGCTAAACATGGATATCGATTAGTTTTGTTTATTTCATTTCGATATAGTGTACTCGACGAGAGTAAATGGCAGTAACACTTACGGGGACCGATATACGAACCACTGGCAGTTTATTCGACATTTTCTACGAGTCCTTGGCGCATTCAGAGCTGCATCCATACAAAAGAAAAAACATCAGTTATCGTTGCTTTCGCTCGTGGAATTTTATCTCTCGACTAGCTTTTACAAGAAAGTTTAAATAGGATTGAAAAGGGAAGAGGAAACAAATAATTCGTGTAACTTCGAGTCATCATTTTCGACGAACAATGTTATGTCTTTATTGTTGTGAATTGTTATTTTATAACGTTTACTGTCAAAATATTTTAACGTATAAAATGTTGTATGAGTGAATAAAATATTGGGTATAATTCCAAAAAACGCAAACCTACGAACATGTTAAAATTATAACCATAGTGCATCCTTGATTAGAGAAAAAAGTCCCTAGAAGGATTTTTAGCAACAAAGCCAAAGTTTGCTCTACAACCCCCTTCAAAGTTTTTTACGGTTTTTACTAAATATATTTGAAAATATTGATTTTAGAGAAAAAAGTTTCAAACAAAAAATAAAGCTCGTAAAGAGTTCTACAAAAAAGGTTATATACATTTTTGACATAAATCTATTACTTTGACTGGTAAGACCTAAAATAACTCGGTGGGGGTCAAATTGACTTCTGCCAAGGGGTGGGTGCGGGAGGACGAAGGCTCCCCTTCACTCCCCCATATGTATGTGTTTAAGTTTGTTTTCTATACCACACATTCTCTATACCTATTTCTTGCAATAATTTTTTCCGAAACACATAATGAAAATTTTCGAAATTTTTATTTTAAAAAATACGTTTTTCTTCATCCTAGCCAAAATAATAAGTTTACATAAAAAATGTATATAACACTTCTTGTAGAACTTTTGAAGAACTTCATTTTTTGTTTGCAACTTTTTCCTCTAAATTCAATATTTTCGGAGATATTTAAGGGGGTTTTGAGAAGGGGCTAAGGGGCAAACGAGACCTTGTTGCTCAAAATCCTTTTAGGAACTTTTTTCTCTAATCAAAGGTGATTTTTGATTAAAACTTTAGAGCGATCTCAGATTTGTGCTTTTCGAAACTTTATCCAAAATATTTGTTATAGTAAAAAATTGTTCATTAATAAATTTACTGACAGGAGGTTATGTTGCTTGATATGGAGTTGGTTAAGTTTGTTTAACCTTTGTATGTGTAACAATTTTTCTAACAAAAATTGATAATACACAAAATGTGGTAATATTTTGCCGACATTATTATCAACTAGTTTGCATTGTGGATTCAAATGTGTGATGTTATTCATTAATTTAAATTAGTTTACGTATATACAAATATACAAATTTACAAATTTAGAGAACAAAAGATTTAAACATTTTTAAAGTTTCAAATTGTCAGCCCCTAAATTAAAAAATCCAAAAATTAAAATATTGACAAAGTCTCATATTTTGCATTCTAGATATTTTAAAACATAAAAACATTTAAGTTTACATATTTTCATTTCCAAAATCGAAGACAAATGGGATGCTATTCCCTCTGCACTTATTTTCATCCAAAGGAAGTTCACATTATATTCTACTTCCTACTAAAAATGGTGATGTAAGAGAAGAAATTTTCACCCTTCACTATAACATCTGAAAATTACTGTGCATTATTCCTAGTTAACACGAGTGCTGGTGCCTTCTTCCTTTTTGTCTCCATTTTCTTTAAGGAATGCATAGTGATTTGTGGTAATGCATAGTAATTCTCGAGTAGTTGTCCTCTTTACTCAACATTACACCATTTTCTTTTGAGCATTTCCTATACTGGCTACTATGCAAGCTCTCACCCCGTATTTAAAAATTGTTTCACCGTTTTTACATATTTGAAGCATCCCCTATTTTTACTTGATCGACAACAATGTAAATAAACAATTGTTGATTTTGTTCTTTTAGAATTTTATCAAGTTTCTTTTTAGACGTGTTTGTTTCCTTTTATACGATTTTAAAATGAGGGCTAAAAATTTTCTGCAGCAGCACCCCCACTGATTTCAATCTTAATGACTAAAGAATAAAAAATTTACAAAATTTTCTCTAATATTGTGTCTGCAAATTTTTTGTTCAATGAAACAACTCCAAACAATTTAGTTACAATTTTAACCAGTTTATATCCTGAAAATCTGAATAAACACCTTTCTTGAAACCCTGCTATTTTTACTATTTTTTTCCTGAAAACATTATATCTCAAGAGTGTTCAGCAAAAACAGTTTAGCTCTTAATATTAAAATCGAAACAAGTTTTGAATTTTTCTGTGAAAACCGTCACTTTTTCAATTTTTTCACGTTTCTGAATTTTCATTTTCAACATTTTTTACTGAAATCAACTCTGAAATATGTTAAAACTTTCAAGGATTATTTATAATTTTTTTCAAGTGAAAATCATGAGTAGCTTTTTTGTGAGAAACATTTTTAGTGAAAGGAGTCTTATATGTCAAAATATTATTCTTTCTTATCAATTTACTTTTGCACATAGAATATCCCATCGTTTGTACCACAATTTTTATAACACCCAGTACATTTAAATAACTTTGATTTCAATTTACGGTTACATAGAAATTGTCCATTTACTAGATTTCTGTTAATTCTAGTAACGAAAACAATAAATTTCGCGTTAGTTATTTATGCACCACACAAAAGCTATATTCCACTCCGTGCTCTAATGATTAATGGATTTCTAAAGCAAAGTACTAAAGGAAGCAAAAGTATTCAGGCGAATATATGAGTAATATGCATTAGCGATGAAGATCGTGAGATATTCCTAGCAATTTCAAAGTACAAAACTTTACCGTAATGAAATAAACGCAAAAAAGAAGGAAGGTGTTGAGTATATGGGAAAATAAATGCACGTCTGCCAAAGTCGAAATGGATAATAATAGCAAAAAAGCAGCGAGAAAACTAGCAACGGTAATTAATCATTTATGTACTTATAGTTCTTTAGTCAGCAAAAAATGGCTGCGTTAAAAAAAGACATTGACAAATAACAGTATTTTTGCAATTTTTTGTTGTTTTTTTAGTTCTTGAACTTACGTTATATTTGTTATTGACAAATACCTAATTCAAAATCGAGGTATAAAATTGGAGGTCACGATTTATAGGTTAGTTTTAGGTTAGTTTAGTTATAGGTCAGTTTGGAGTAATGTAAGCAATTTTTGTATGTATTACTTATGTAAATAAAGTTATTGCAAAAACAGTAGGTGTACTTTTCGATCCACTGTAAATATTTCTATACAATTCTGTAATATATTTCTTCTCCTAAATATCCTTATTTTTTATTATCAGTAATAAATGTGAGTGTATGGAGGAATATATCATGTAAATTCTAACTTGTATGAAATATTTATAAATGAACTTGTAACTAATAAAAATTAAAGTGCACAATCCTTTAAAAATCTGACTGTTATGAGTGTTATTTATTATTACAAAATATGAGTGTTATTTATTAAATAAATCATACTATTTTGTAAGATGTAATATGCTTTATTTAATTTAGTATGTTTCGTTAAGAATTTTTACTAATTCGATTCGAGTTTCCCTGCGCATAAATGAAATAATCACGTAACAATAAATAACATTAAAAATCCACTAATCCCAACGGGCGAACAACTTCAAAAGAAGTTTGTCGAGTGAAATAAATATTAGAGAATGATAATTAAAGTAGGCCAACGTTTCGAGCATTTCAAACGCTCCTGAAAGAATATCTTCAAGATATTTCTCGAAATACAGGAAAGAGTTCAACGTAACTGGGGCGAACAACTTCAAAATGGTGGAAAATACAAGAAAACTTCGCAAAGTAAAATTAAATGGTTCCCAATGGTACATCGTGTGATGTATGTATTTACTTCGGACGTGAAGCATTTTACAGAATTCAAAATCATTTCTCGTTCTATGGACTGAAATTCGATTATGTATCGAAGATGTATCAGTTCAATACGTTGTTTGATATAAATAACGTATGTTCTTTAAAATGAAATAAATCTTAAGTATTATAAATTAAAGTGGCTTTTAAACATTAATTTGTATTAATTATGTACAGTGACTGTAATATGAAACATCACAATATTTCAATAAATAAATAATAAAATCTATTAGCGATCACATGAAGTAAGTTTTTATAAACAAAGACGATCATATTAGCATTTGAACCGTTATTGAAAGTGTATAGTCAAATGCATTATTGTGTTACATGTTTAAGAATTTCTAAAAAGCAAGTTAGTTCAATTTTTTATGAAAGTACATTATTAAATATTACTGTACTTAAACACATTTATATTTGAGTGGTCAAGAGTAACTTTATTGCTCTATTTATTATAGTAATGCTCTATTATAGTAATTTTATTATTATTTATTGTGTAATTTAATGTACTTCATAATTTACTATTTACTATTTATTATTCTTTATTTAATTTTATTTATTTTATTGCTTACTATTTACTGTTTATTTTATTTTTTTTTACTATTCACTATTTACTATTTAATTCAACTTATTGTACTATTTACTATTTACTAGTTAATTCAATTTATTTTACTATTTGCTATTTAGTATTTAACATTACCTATCAAATTTATTTTCTCCTTAAGACAATTATTTTTCTGTCGAAAATCGTATGTGACATGAAACACATTGAGCGTAAATAATTGTTCTGTTCTATGATCTGATAAAAATACAAAAATATGCTTTCGAAACTTTGGAACAAACACCATTTGAAGCTATCCAATTCCATCTGCTGAAATTTGTTATATTTTCGACCGTTTTAAATCTACAGTTTAATTCAGTTACACAAAGCAAGTTGTTTATATGTAAAAATCGAGAACAATGCAAGAAAGAACGGTGTAATTTTTCAGGAAAGTCAAAATGGAGATCTAAATAAAACAGGCACACAGATGTCGCTGTGTTCTTTCTGCTGTTTTTTCACTCTGTCTTCGATTAATTCTTTTCATTCTAACTACTCGTGTTTTATGTATTTTTCCTATCAAGTTAAAAATATGTCCTGGGGTTATTTTTAAGGGCTCTCAGCAGAAAATCCATTTACGAAATATGCTTTTTTTTCTTACTTTTCTAACTTTTAACGTGTTCATCAATTTGTTTTGTAAATGATATGGTAGCCAAATAATATTAAATGCAGTAATCGGACATTTAATATTAAATGTAATAATAGTAAGGACATTTAATATTAAATGTAATAATTTGATGTAATGTTGATATTCGTTAAATATTGTACTTTTAAAAATACTTTTGAAATGTCTTTTAAACAGTCATTTAAAAAAAATGACTACCACTATAAAAATGTAATTATTTTATCAGATTTTACAAATGAAATTTTTGTAAATAAATTAATTCTTCCTGATCTCCACCTATATTTAATAAAACGAATTTTTTCTAGATACAAAAACTTGTTATTAATTTTATAAACTAATTAGCTGTGTATCCCATTTTCTTTTTCTTGAGTTTATTATTATATTCAAGCTACAAGCTTTTCCTCGATGATTTTGAATTTTAATTAAATCATTATGATGCGAAAACAACGTGCATCGTTATGTTGTTTATTAAACGTTCATGTTCTCTTAACAAAGATACCTGTATTTATTATAATACGTCCTTTATTATCTCATTATACACGTTTACTTGTAATTTATTTGTGGCAATATAAATATTCTGCTTTTATCAGAAACACGATTTGCAAATAAAGTATATTTTAAAATGTAGATAAATCATTTATTTTGCTTGGACTTGTAATAAATGTTGAATGCAAATGTTTTACGACTGAAACACATTTTTAAACAGAATTTTGATTTATAGTTTAAAAACAACTTATGTTCCAGTTTAAATGGTTAGCACACTGCACGCAGTGATGGATTAAGAAACTTTTCAAATCACTTCGGATATTACTCGCACTTTAAAGTTTCTAAAATTCTTAAAGGTATTAATGGTTTTTGAAATGTTTACTTTTTACAAAACTTTGTATCAGTGTTTGATTATCACTTGTCCTTAGGAAATTTTGTAAACTTAGGAATTGTTTAATTATGTGTATTCTCAAAATTATAAATATTCAAGTTTAATTTGGAAAGACAAGAAATTTCTAAATTTCCAGTTTTTCTAAGAACAATTAGATATTCACAAATTTAGAAATTTATAAACTTTCAATTTTAGAAATCTAGGAATGTACAATTTTTTCATTTTCAGACTTTTTAATATTATTAGTTTTTAAATTTTTTAACTTTTAAATCTTTTAATTTTCAAATTTTTAAATTTACAATTTCATAAATTCACAAATCCACCAATTTACAAATGTACATACTTCTAAGTTCAGAAGTCTAAAAAAGGTTTTAAATTTGAAAGAATAACAAATAAAACTCATTATCCATTATTCGAGCAAACCCAAACCTAACGTCACAAAGTTAGGTTTTCGAAACTTAGTTCCGTTTATTTTAAAACATCGAAAGTTCCCTAAAACAAAATTAAAATCCACGACTACCATTTCTACTTAAAAACACAGTACCACATTCACATATTTCATAAAAGATCCAAAAATTGTAACATCACTATAAAAGATATATAAGTTGATCAAAAACGAGGACCTCTCAAGTATACGAACCGAAATACATAAAAATTCTCTACAAAATTAATTTCCTCGAAAAGTAAGTCAAATCCTGTAAATTACATGGTCGCGTTTATGTTCTTCGATCCCTGTATGCCTAACAGTGAGATCACCTTCGTATATCTAATAATGGGATCATTTACCCTCGTTCAATATGCCTAATAATGGGATCATTTACCTTCGTTCAATATATGCCTAACAATAAGATCATTTACCCTTAAAAAAAAAAGTTTGAGAGTGTAATTGAAGAGTGTAGACTCACCTTGAAGCCGGTAAGGAACGTCGCGGGATCAGAGGGGGTCCGGGCCGAGGACGCCTGAGTGGTGGCCCCGTAACTCAGCTGATGTTGATAATTCGAGAGAATCTTTTTATGAGCGCTGGCCTGAGCTCTATATGCCGACACTGATAACTTCATTTCTTCCCGATAAAGGGTCCGATACTCCTAATTCTCCAGCCGGTGCACATCCTCGTTTCTTCTTGCACACTTTCAACCTTTTTTCAAACAACGCCTTTTCACGCACGCTCACGAAAATCCGTCCGCGATGGACGAAGATAGGAACAGAACTGCCACTCTCTTCGTTATTTACCTTCTTCACCTTTCTCGATTTTTACGAACTTCTGACTTTGTATAAAATTTGGAGAAACTCAACTTTCTTCTTGGCAGTCACGAACTAGAGGCTCTCTGAGAACGCTGTTTCCCCTCGCGTTTCGATGACTTTAAATCCGTTGAGCGGTCTAGAGCCGGTCGAAATCCTTTTAAGAGTAATCGGTCAGACTTCGATCGCTATAGTAATTCTTCCGCTAATCTACATCGTTTATTAGCGAAAAAACGCGAGTAGTTTCGTTAAGATTAACCGAGGATTTTCGTAACACTATTTCTTAAAATCTACTAAATTTCCTCGACGATTAACTCTTTTTTAATAAGTTTAAATTATTCACAACAACTCGCAACACGCGAACGCGACAGCGGCTCACTTTGTCGCTATCCATCCTGAACGAGCCAAGTTCTCCCATCAAAAATTCAAATTCCACGATTTCTCTCGACGGTAGAACGCCAACACCGGTGAATTTGCTCTTTGAACGACTTCTTTCTGCTCCTTTTTATTCCCCGTCGACACAGGCTGTAAGGCCACGTGCCGTTGTTCATTAAAAGCCGAACTCGCGGAACGCCGCAAGAAAGGAGCTTTCTCGTAACCGAGCGACCGTGACAAGGATATTTATGTCCTTTTCCTGCCACCACCCTCTGTATCTGCTCGTTTGGATGACTTCCACGTACTCCGCGACTCCTCGGCCCTCTTATGACCAACTCTATGCTAGCCACCCTGGCACCCGAAGACGGAGCATGATGTTCAACCACTCCTCGAAGAACCATTGAACAATCCGAGCTGATTCCTGCGTCCCTGATCGGGGAGGATCAGCCTATGATCTACTCCTCGATGATCCTCGGTTCGAACACCCTAGTCATGGCGACCTTCAAAAATTTCTTCTAACAGGGTTGATTAGCGTTGCTCTGTCAGGGTTGTCCAGGTTTACTCTGTCACAAAGATTGTTCTGTGGAGGTTGAGGAAGATTGTCCAGCTCTGCGAACAAGGTTGTGTTGATTTGTCAAGAGGGTCCTGCCAATAGGATTGTCCAGTTTCTATGAAGCCCAGGTTGATTTATGAAGAAGGTTGATCTGACAAGAGGGTTGTGCAGATAAGAGGGTTTCTCTGCTAAACGAGCCAGGTAAAATTGAGAAGTTTCGAATGCAGCTGAATTCCGTTGAACTCTGACACTACCCGTCACACACCACACGAACACTGCCTCGGTGAATTGCAGATAGTAGCAAAGTTGTGGACATTTAAAATCGAAGGATGCAGTTGACGTTACGGCACAAGAACAAACACCTGGAAACGTTAAGAATCATAGTCAGACCTAAAGGAACACGAGCGGTGTACAGAGATAAGACTCGGCAAGCACTAGCTCGATTTGATTGAATTTGCACGATCCCGAGACATTAGGACAAGTTTGCACGCGGAAGCTATCGATCGCGGCGACCTTGCTCGAATCTTCAACGTTGTTATCCACCGTGTCTGAACAAACTTCCGTTTGGATCGCGGCGATTCCGTTCGATGAAAGATCAAAGGTGTTTCGGCGAACGTCGCTGACCAGCCTCGTGCGATTTGCATAACTTTAACCGTGGGCTACCCATGATTCCGTTGTTGTAATTTCGAACGATCGTCGGTACGGTTTAGCTGGTCCCTTTTGAGGTTGTTAAGGTCGATTCGCGGAAACGTAAACGTCGAACAGGAGAAGAAAAGTCGGTCGGAACGTTAGTGGAGCACCGTGTAACGTTCGTAGCTCGAGTATAACTGGATTACCGCAACCAACGACACCGTGCATCGGGACATCGACTAACCACCACGAGGTGGTCCCGACTGTTCCGTTCTATATTCACCCTTCCCTATAACTGGATTAAATATTATCATAAACTGCGCGCGTGAGCGGACGTGCCACCTACACGGATTCTACTTCGCGTGATTTTAGCTGCCACGTTGACGATTCGTGGCTAGAACCGGTTACCCCGATCATTTTCATCTGCGAATGTGATCGTAATCCGTGTTCCAGCGATAACGATTGTTCGTCGATATTTATTGCTTTCGGCTTCCATACTCTGAATTGATGCTTAACCTTTTGCACTCCTTAATTTCTTTTATCTACCAGCTTCTTATAATAGATCAAGAAAGGGGTTCTCAATAAAATGTATTGCAACAGTTCGGAATATGTAACGAATACATTATGTGACAAATAGAACCGGTTACCCCGATCATTTTCATCTGCGAATGTGATCGTAATTCGTGTTCTCTTGCAGCAATGACGATTATTCGTCGATATTTATTGCTTTGGTCTCCGCACTCTGAATTGATGCTCAACCTCTAATTTACAGAATAGATCAATAAAGGGATTCTCAATAAAATGTATTACAACGGAGTATGTGACAAATATATTTTTCATTTATTAGAAGTAGTAAATGTGTTCAACCAATCTATTTATCTGAATTATTTATAAGATTCAAGAGACCTAACCCTTTGCACTTGAAGAAGTTGAAAAGGATTGAAAAGGAATTACATAGTGAGATAAACGGAATATGTCAGTAGACATTTCAACAGATATAATATAAGGTATAATAGATAAGGTATGAGAGATTATGTTGCGACTGTTTGAGGAAAATATGTTAATAGTTTAGAGAATTGAAGAGAAGTGTTGTAGATACGTAAGGTACACGTAACTCGATTTAAATCTCGCGCGCATTTAGCATGATCGATTCTATATTGTTTTTCTGTGTGCGGCTTTCAATGTATAGATACCATTCGTTCGTTTATAATAGTCTAAATTTGAAAATTTGAGATATGAAAGTTTCGAAATATATTTTGTCCATTGTAGAGTGTGGAAAATTTAGAAATTCAGAAATTTGTAACTTTGGAGATATGTAAATTTGTAAATTTGAAGATTAATGAATTTGAGAATTTTTAAACTAGAAAACTTAGAAATTAAAAATTTATAAAAATAGAAGATTATACAAGTGAAAAACTGGAAAATTGAAAAAAGAGATAATTACAAAACTAGAAAACTAGAAAATTAAAAAACTAGAGAAATTAAATAATTATTCTAAAATATATTTTTATTGAAATTTTTCAAAAATTGAAAGAAATATTCTGCACAGAATAAGAACCTAAAAATTAAAAAATATGGATTTTATTCTATCTCATTTATTTAATTCCTTAAAAACATTTGAAACTAATTTTGTCGTCATAAATGAAGTCTTCTCTTCTACAAACTACCGCCATTTTTATAATAAATAAAATGTGGACGAAGTCATACGTCGCATTTTAGGTAGTGCATTTTTATACCTAAATCAAAAGGAATTCTTTATTTCGAACGTTTTAGTTTTTGCCAGCAGCTAGCACTCTATGGCAAATTAAGTTTCGAAACTAGCAAATGGTAAACAATTTGACCATTTTGTAACATCTGTACTTCTAAAAAGTTGAAATATCAAAATAAAAGGTGTATCCCCTGAAAGATTAAAACTTTTCATTTAGTGATTACCCACGAAACAAATTCCCAAACTTTCCCTATTTTTAGGCGCGTCAGAATGTTGTCCCCCTTTAATGTATCGTATAATGTTCTCCTTGAAACTATACAACTTTTATACGCAGTTTTTCATAGAGCGCATAATTTAAAAGTTATGCAAGTCGAGTATGTTAAATCCCTCATCGCGTATGCGTTGAGCATGTACCTACGTTTAAATTGAAAACAAATTGGAAAAAAATGAAAAGGAGATGGGAAATAAATTACTCTATAAACTGTACTGCGTTAATAAAAATACATATATGTTTCAACGGAAGCACTTTCACAGTTCCGATTACTTAAAACAAAAAATGGTACAATAATTTTGTTCAGAAAATAATGATTTATTTGTTCGTTTGTGTAAAATAGCTAATTCTTTAGATATTTGCACGAGGTTTCACAAAAAAAGGTTTCGTTAAAATTATAAAAATTTGTAAAGTGGAGAATATTTACTTTGATGAATTTGTTTTTTAATGTCAATATAAATGCATTGCACAAAAAACAATTTAAAAAATGAGTATTTTTTGTCAGATCAGTATCAAATATTGCAGCTTTGTTACGAAATATTTGTACCTTCATTATTTAGGAATGTATTAATTCCTGCCACGTAACAAATCATACTTGTCACACTGATTACAGCTCAAATGTGATAGAATAGATAGCCAAATTTTAATTAAAATTTCAAACGTTCTGCAGGATGAAAAGTTTTCAAATAATAATGATTAGTATGCTGTTAGTGAGCACAATAAATACATACCTTCCGGAAATGAAATATTCAGGACAATGTAAATTTAATTTTGAAGTTTCATTTTTATTTTTATATTTGTAATTATTCATTTTCATCGTTTTTTATTTATGTCCATTTATATTCGTTCATTTTTATTTTAACAGTTATATAATTATTACATTTTATTTTTGAGATATGTGGACAATATTAATTAATAACCAATTTAAAAACATTAACTTTATTAATTAATAACCATTTTATGGGGTGGATCATTAACGTCGAACGTTTAAATTATTTTCATTGTTATTAAAAATTGGTAAAAGTACCGAATGGTAGTTTATATTTAAAGATGATAATAAAATTCTAATATCATCGAAATTTTCGTTAGTTATTTTTTTAATAATCTTTAATAGCAGTGAAAATAACTTAGATATTCAACTTAAGTCAAACACTTACATCTTTCTATAATAAACACCTGAAAAGTCTCGAAACAGGTCAAAACATAATAAAACTAATGATATTAGTGAATTAATTCATAAATTACTTTACACATTTAAAGAATGCGATAATCAGTATATGGAAATTCAAAAATTTTATTATTTAGGATTATTTAATTAATGTAATTGATTAGATATTTTAATTTAATGAAGGTATTTAATTATTAATTAATGTACTTAATTACCTATTCTCAAAATATTCTAATGAAGTACATTAATAATATGAGAATAATCTAATCATTATACATCCAGTTCACATTATGAACCAAATTTGTGTTTTAAAGTTTTGATTTGTTACACTTGGCTTGCATGTACTTACTTTGCATTACGATTGCAACTCTGATTATGGGTATGTATTATCGTGATTGCGACTGACTACTAATTGTATGAATGGGAATTAATGTGTGTCTGTTGTATATGGCCGTAATTACGTGTTTCTTGTGAATTTTAATAAATTATCATATAAATCCGATTGATGAAATAAAGTCACCTTATTTATGACATTTGCGACTTCAGAAATATATATATTTAGAAACTTATAATTTGTAATGCGTGCTGACAGACACCTTAGTAAAAAAACAATCTTAAAAATAGTAAATAAATGACTAACAACTATTATGTATACTTTTATACCTTTTGAATAAAACGTGGTCCCTATTAATGATACATTTACCTTATATATTCTTAAAAATAAAAAAATTTAATTTCTACCTGAAATTCATTTTCGACCTATTCTCTTTAATTCCTTCCATAAAATGTAACCCTCAAAATTCATACTAGTAATAATTCTCATTTCAACCCCTGGTACTTTCAACTCCAACGTGGATAAATTCAAACTAAAATTAATATCTAAAATTTAAATTTAAAATTCCACCCCAGTATAAAATTCTATTACACTTTCACAATTTATCATATAACTAACGAGTAGAATAAACTAAATTCTTAACACTGTATAAAAATCTGATTAGGTCAAGGATTTAAGGTCATGGTCAACAGAAAAATGAATGAAATTCAAAAATATTATACTAAAAATAATTTGAAAAAGTTTCTTATATTATTATTTGTCATTTCCTTTTTCTAAAATACTTCAGAAGCATACGAAATTAACATTAAACCTACAGACGTATAATTTAACTTAATTTGAAATCAACAATAAAATTGAAAAATAAATAAATAAACGACAAACCATAAATTAACATATAGATTAATTCTTTATCGAGTTCGATGCAAATTACGCGTAAACAACACTACAATGTGGGTCAATGCTGTTCTCTACGCGAGTACATTGGAATGAAGTTTTTGACGATTAAATTATAATTTTCCCCAAAGATATGATATGCTTTAACTTTGATAATTTACTTTTTTAGAAAATTCACAAAGTATGTAATTTCCAAATGTTTCCAATATCGTGTATTAGTGCAAAGAGGTGCTCCCATGGTGCCTAAACTACTTGGTACCTTTTATTTACATGTAATGTACTTTTGTGGGATTTGTTAATACTCTTACAAAACGTGGTGAAGGCAAAAAAGTGCGAATCAAAACATATGAAAACGATCATTCGATTGAAACGGTGAGTGAGACAGTAGAGTGAGTCATGGCGCTATGTGATCTACGATGACATTCGTAAGCCACTATAGTGGACCGTACAGAGAGATGGTGTCCGCGAAAGCCACTATACTGGCGCGCGGTACGTAAAACGTTCAATAGATGTCAAATTTAAAATCCTTCAGAAATTTATGAATTCTTTTGAAGTTATTCTTAATTGCAACTACTGTCCGTTTCACTATGCAAACCACAATATGTCTGTTTCATTATATTTAATTATAAAGTACTGATTTCAAATTGTTGTATTAAACTTCACCAAATTAATAGCGAGCCTGAGTCACCTCTGGAGTACGCAGGATTAAATTAATAGCTGCCGTGTAACTCTGAAATGATTCGAGAAAATATTCCCATCTTCTTTCAAATAACGAAGATTCAAGGAAACGATTCAAATATTTCATTTTCTGCGCATAGAATTTTCTACGCCGAAATGAAAGTTCGAGGAAACGATTTCCCTATTCTCTCGGCTAAAACCCCAGCACCCAATTCGTTTAAAGGGTTATCCTGTGACCGGCTTGAAAAGTGAATATTCTCGGAGATTAAAATGTAAAAGCGTGCTTCTTTTCGTTATGGTGACATTTTATTAAAACGTACGTCTATTCAACTTTTAGTATTTGGAACTTTTTTGAGAATGATATGAAACTTTTTGTATATTGGTTGTTGTGTAAATAATTCTTTGACTTTGATTTCTGTGCGATAGAAACACGATTCTTTTTTGGATAAACTTTGTGGTACACCCTTTTTTTAGTTTTTCTATGAAAACTGGCGGTGAAAGGAGTTTGCAGTTTTTTCACGGTTTTTGGAGAACATTTGTGTTTTCGGATCAAACGAAACAAAATGAAAAGGTGTAATAGACGAAAATGACAGTACGTTGAAATGTTGCATTTTCAAACCTTTATATTTTTGGATTATCATGTTCTAATATGCAAACTTCAAAATTTTTAGATTTGTTATTCTTGAAAGTTTAAAGTTGAGAAAGTTCGAAACTTGTAACTGAGAATTTTTGAGATTGAGAAATTTTCTTATATGCAAGTTTTCAAATATGAAAATTTAGGAATTTAGTGGCTGGAAAATTTGAAAATTTACGAACCTCCAGAAAATGAGAAAATTAGTAAATTTAGAACTTTCAAAATTGGAAAATACAGAAATATAAAAAACTAGAAATTTTTTAATTTAGTTATTTAGAAATTTAGAGTTTTCAAATATTGAAAAGGTTGAAATTTAAAAATCTGAGATTTGGAGATTTGGAGATTTGAAGATTTGGAGATTTGGAAATTTGGAGATTTGGAGATTTAGAGATTCAGGGATTTAGAGATTTGGAGATTTAGAGATTCAGGGATTAAGAGATTTAGAGATTTATAAAGTTAGAAAGTTGGAAATTTGGAGATTTAGTAATTTGGAAAATTAGAAATTTAGAAATTTAGAAATTTAGAAATTTAGAAATTTAGAAATTTAGAAATTTAGAAATTTAGAAATTTAGAAATATAGAAATTTAGAATAGAAATTTGGAGATTTAGATATTTAGAAATTTGGAAGTTTAAAAATTTGGAGATTTAGAAACGTAGTAATTTGGAAGTTTAGAAATTTCGAAATTTGAAAGTTTATATACTTCTAGATCTTTAGATATTTAGATGTTTACATAATGAGATATTTAGACATTTAGATATTTCAATATTTCGATATTTAGATGTTTAGATATTTAGATATTTAAACATTTAGATATTTAGATATTTCGATATTTAGATGTTTAGATATTTAGATATTTAAACATTTAGATATTTAGATATTTAGATATTTAGATATTTAGATATTTAGATATTTAGATATTTAAACATTTAGATATTTAGATATCAAAAAATGTTTAAATTCGCTGACTTGTAACAGTTGCATAGAAGGATTTCTTTCTACATTACCATTCCAAGAACGTTCTATTATCACAGTTCCATTCCGTGATTCCATTCTGCGATAACACTTGTAAATGTATTCACAACTTTACAATCTTTCGCGAATTTCCACTCGTGTAATTATCTGATTCAGACTCGCCATAATACGCACAATTCAAACATAGAAGATTTATTCAAAAAATAACAAAAAATTGTTGCATTTTTCAAATTTTCACAGTAGAATAACCTCTTAACGATCACAATTATTTGCCAAGCGTCGTGCTTCTCATTTGGTAGCGTGGCTGGTGATGTTTAACGAGCACACACCATAATGCACGAGTACACGTCGTGTATGCAAACCGTGGAGAAACAGCATAACCTGCTCGTCAAATGCATCGCCCATTATGTTCTGACTGCATTGCTGTCTCTCTCATATCACTTTCCAGCCCTTTTCTGTCTTTCTACTCTAGCACAAACACAAACACCAGTGTCATTCAGCTTATCGATCATTTCAATTGGTCATTGCGAGAGATCATTACCAGAAAACGTTTTATCACAGCTACATATAGATTTCTGTACCATCGAATATTTTCAAAGGACTTTCGTTTCAATCACCTCGTAAATTCATTTCCATATTTTGCATTTCATTTTTGCCTAAAAACTAGCAAAAATAAATAGAAATTACGTCAGAAGTAAAGATACGTACAGTGTTGCATTTTTGCACCATGTTGTGTAACGTGCGTTTTATTCTTGTTTACTATATTTTAGGTAAGCTTATAGATTATGTAAATGATGTGGTTGTGGTGGAGATTTTTGGATAATTTACCAAGATGGTGTATTAATTTTAAATTATAAACTAGTTCTATATTTTTCCAAATATAAATGATAAACTTTTGGAAAATCGAAACGTACGTGTTACTGCAATGCAGTTAAACCGTTTTCTAACACATTTTCTTGGGGATCGTTGCAACACGTATCTCTTGAGATACAACGCTGCAAACACATACAAAACTTATCTGATTGCATAAAAAAAAAAATAACGAAAAACTTATAAAGGATATTTTCATTATGAACAATATCAATTTTTCGAGTTCAGAAATCATTTTAAATTGAGCTTTAAAAAGAACACTTAAATGATTAAGAGCCGCATTTGAACACTTTAAGCGTTGAAAGATAGACCATCCGTAGCATTTTCACTTTCCACATAATTGCCTTATAAATCTTTTCGCAGCAGATGAAGTGTCAGGACGTGTAGCCCTGCGGCCAGAGTTTTTGCGCGAGGCTGCGAAGGAAGATATTTCGAATTAATGCTAATAATTCGTTGCAACGAAATTTTGGTGAAAAGGTTTGTCCTGCCGGGAGAGTCCCTTTGATGTAAATCAAACAAGGGGAAATTCAGCCATACCGTCTCGCGAACGTAAATACACCGTTTACGTCCTCGAAGAGAGGCACGTACAGGGTTTATAAAGTTTGCGGCGCAGAACACGGCGACGTTGTTTCGCGAGATGAGAAACAACACGGTGGCGGTTTACAGAGCGGCAAGTTACGAGACACGTCGCGTGAATACGACGTCACGTAGAAAAGTTGCGAGACGTAATCTCAAACGTTGCCACGCAAATTGAAAGAGAGAAACGAAAGGGTGAAGGAGGCTGTTTGGGGCATCAGAAAATGGTGGAAATTGGTGGGAAACGAGCCGTGGTACTTGAACGTTGAATTTCGTCGCGTTTTAGTGTCGTCGAGCACCGTTAACCGTTTCACTGCCACCACCTTTCCTTATCTTCTACGGTTATGCACGAGTCTGTCAATTATCTGACATTTTGCTTCGCTCGGTTTGTGGAAGTAGTCGCGAATTCAGGCACTTAATTAACGAAATAACGTTACGAAATTAGGGTAGCGATGTGGGGGTTGTTCGTTTCAAAGCGGTAGCAAAATTTAAGAGTTTAATAGTTGATGCATGAGGACTCATAGAACAATCTTTTAGTTTCTTTCGGTTACATTGAAATTAGGTATAATTAATTAGTGTGCACTGAAAATGACACCCATATCCAGCAAATATAAGCAAATTGAAGATCTGAATTAGTGAAACTTAACACTAGATCAAAACTATCTGACACTCAAATTTTAGCAAACTTAATAATCCATAAAAGATTGCATACTGTAACTTCTACTTTCTTCGCTAAAATCAACATACAGAATGTAATTAATTGTTAATTTTGATTGAAACTGTAACTACCAAAATGTGATTGTACAAAGTGTGTGTATGAGCAAAACCACTAGTCCAGTTTAAAAAATTCATCCTATAGCTCCTTTTACGGTCTTCGTTAAAATCAACTACCCTAAAAATCGACAGACATGATTGACTATTAATATGTATTCATTACTAGCTTCATAATTATCAAAATGTGTGCGTACATAAGCAAATTGAAGATCTGAACTAGCAAAAGGTAACTCGAAAACTTTTCTCAAATCCATTGAAATTTTAACATTGAATGATTAATAATTCATAAAACGTTCCACTTCTTAACTTCTTCAAGTTTCTTCGCTAAAACCGACTACCTAGATTTGATGGACTGTTAATATGAATTATTTACTAACTCCATAATTATAAAAATATAAAGAAAATGTATGTGTAAGCAATTTGTATATTTGAATTAGCAAAACTTTGGATTGAAATTTTATTGCAAATCTGTCCAATTTTTATTAATAGATAATATTTGATAAAAGTCTTAACTTCTAGTTTCTTTGCTAAAACTACTCAGGTTTCATTAATGATATGAGTTGAAAAACATAACTATCAAAATTTGAATGTAAGAGATCATATGTAAGTAAATCAAAGGTTTGAACAAAACTGTTATCTACTAAAATTTTAACAATATGTAAGAATTCATATCTTCTAGCTTTTCATTAAAACTATCCAGACTATAAGTAACAACCAAAATTTGAACATAAAAAAAGTTTGAATTAACAAAACTTGAATCCTGCAGTTTTAACTATCAATAGTTAATTAGTCATACAAAGTTTCACTCTTTAACTTTTTTCCACTAAAACCACTCAGATTTGATTATTAATATAGATCAACTCCATAAATACCAGGGATTTGAATCATCAGAACCTAACTCTATGCAAAGATTGAATCCACACTTAACAACCCATAAACTTCATCCTCAATTTCCAGTTTCTTCACTAAATCCTACTATTCACATTTGTTTACCTATAACTATCAAACTGTAAAAGTAAAAGGTGTATGTATACAATCAAATATTAGACTTAACAAAACTAGATGGAAACTGCACCAAGTCCGATCAAACAAATGCGAAACAAAACACCTCAACACAAGCAGTTCCGAAGAAAGATTTCTCACAGTATTAATATCGGTGACACCGTGTAAACAAACGAAGAGCACGGGAAATATTAGGATAGGGTCCCAGCGGACCCCCAGTACCGTGGTACTTTTCGATATAGCACTCGAAAGAGAGCCAACAGTTTGAAGAATCTTTTGTGAGCACTTCCTTTCCTACTTATTAACTCCTGTTGGTTCCTGTTCCTCTCTCGAATCCGACAGAAATATACAGCAATCGAGCAACCCCATTTAAGATGATAAAAGCTCCGTCGAACTAATCCAAATATAGCATTGTTCCGGTTCTCCGGTCTATTTTTCCGTGTAGAACATCGATATCCATGGACACTATATATTCCTAGATGGTTCTCATAAATGAATTACACGATTCCAAATCGGGTCGGCAGGAATTGTGCAAGAAGGTCAGAGCTTTTCTCGTTGCCCGAACAATCGTCATCACTCGATGCGGCTTTATTAGAACGGCATTCCATTCGCGGACGCATTCCCTCTCGGCATCGTTAATTGCGATAATCGAAAACTGCGAAAACACTGTTCATCCTCGAAGAGATTCCCTACGAAGATCGCATACTTACTCGTCGCACTTCGCGAACTTTATTCGGACTCACTCGTAGAACAATTAATTCTTTGATCTTCCAGCGTGCAGAGTTTCATCCAAACAGCGGTATACTTTTGATCGTTCACAGACACTGAACACCCTATCCGCGGAACAACCGACGAACTCTTCGACGACCTTCCGACCAACTGAACTGATTGGAACCAGTAGTTGAAGAATTCGAACAGTTCGGAAGTGGACCGAGTCGAACCGACTGTAACCGAACGCGATCGCGAACTTCCGACGATCAGCCACTCTGGCAATTGACACGAGTAACGAAAGGATCGGTCGCGTGGATTGTTTCGATCGATTCGCGATATATCGTGGGTGTATACCGATCTCGGGGTTTAATTCGAGCACCGGTCACGGACCGGTAGTGTTTCCTCACGCACGTGTTACTCGACCCCACGAAAGTCACTAGGAGGCCAGCAGCAACCCCCGCCAGCCGTGTGAGGATAGTGGGTGTGAGACAGAATGCCGGAACGTCTGACGATGGGAGGGATGATGGGATGGTAGGGAGGGTTGTTCTGGTGGGGGTGCAAGAAACGGGGGCGAAAAAGAGAAGAGGGAGAGGCACGGAAGGACGATCCGCGGGCTTTCGCTCCCCTGTTCCCATAGCGAAATTCTCCCTACTTTGTTCTCCCCACCACCTATCCACACCCACGGATTAAAAACCGAAATCCTTCCCCTACCAACCCCCTCGACGATGAGGATGCTGCGCAGTCTCTCGGATATATATGCAGGAATGAACGGACTTCCTGCGATATACACTATCGCTCAAAAGTATTTACTCGTCGTTAAGCATATGCGATGCTCTGCGAACACACGGCTGACACGATAACACGCTATTGCGAAACTAGTACGAAATGTTCCCTGATCCGCAGAACCAGATACTACCGTTGTTTGACTGAGTCGTAAAGAGGGGAGCAAATTAAAAATGCAAAACCTTGCAAGATATTATAGTTTCCATAGTCTTAACCATAAATTTACGAACGTGTTTGGACTGAAAGTAAATTCTAAAAATAAATTATGGATTGTATAATGATTCTTTATCTTGATGGAAGGTGACATACATTTTGACAAAAGTTTTTTAATAATTTTCATGAGTGAGAAATCTAAAATCCGTTATTTCTGTAATATAGCGTTAAAGATAAACGAATTGAAACGTAATTAATTTTACTGGAGGGATACAATTTTATAGCGAAGGGAATATTTTTTAATAATAAAATTACTGAAAATGATCGGTTTGCAAGTTTCCTATTTTAAATTACAGATTTCGTTGGAATGTGTGTTGATCTTTGCGAAGATAAGCAATTAACTTGTATGATATTTTATTGTTTTTTTTTCTTGATTTATATATTTTGTGATCTAATTTTCAATTTAAAATTAAATATGTATTTCTGTATTTTCTATTTTATTTTCAATTTGAAATTGAACGTGCATTATACATAGTTAATACACTTTGACTTTTGGATCCAAACATAAAATAAAAAATGAATTTTTGTTATTGTCATGCAATGAGCAGAGTTTTTATCCCCTTAACTTATGATCTTCTTTGCAATTGCGTCAATCAAAGTTAACTAATTATTACTGTAATGGTAAGATAAATAAAGAAAGTTGAAATGTTAGGTATATTTTGGATTTAGACTAGTTTGGTTACTGACACTTTTTATCTTATAAATTATACCTGTTTTTCTTTTTGATTTTTATTAGTGAGAAAATGCTGACAGTTATGCATAAAAAATATGATAATAAATAAATTATGTCAATAATCGAAATAATTACAGATTTATACGGTTTTTATGTAAATCTGTTTTATGAGAAATAATTTCAAGAAGGTCTGAGAAAACAATACCAAACAAAAGCGACAAAACTTTGTAAAAACTTTGTTTTTTTTCTTGTGAAAAAAGTTTTGTACATGTATACATACAAAACGTTGTCATTATTAGAATTTGCACATACAGTTTTGTATAAATTGTATTATGTATTTTAACATTTTAAGAGAATAAAATCTTGAAAATTTCTTTTGAGATATTCATTTTATTTTCAATAAATCTAAGCCTACAAATATTTATCAAAATTATTTATAATTTATAATATAAAGTGATTTCCAATAAAATAAGCGATGGATCTGTGCAGAAATTAGTACGTCAAAATATCACTTAAACTGGCAATAATTAAATATTTTACCTTACAATGCAATTTCTCGAATTTATTTTTCTTTGTTTTTAATTTGATAATATAAAATAGACGAAGAATAGTTAAATAGTTAAAACTACTAGCATAAATCAGTAAACAAATTTCGTACAACAAATCTCGTATGGGGCATTAAATTGTATATGTATAGTTGAATAGAAATTTATTCTACGATAATTATTCTAAAAAGATTCTAAAATAATTATCAAATAATCATTTTAGAATGCTTAATTCTTCTCCAATCCATTTTTCAAAGGGGTTGTAAAAAATTCCCTTTACGATTTCGTACCAAGATATTCGAAAGCACAGAAATGTATTTTAGAATCAATTTTACAAACTCTTTACAATGAAAATTAATTAGATATATATTTATTAATCCAAGTAACAAAGTAAAGAATTAAAATAATAAAAACCATAATTACTTTTGCATTGTCTTGGTATAATAATTTATTTTACATTACATGTGAACCGTCACAGTGGAAAAAGGCGTATATAGTCAGACACACTATAATACTCATTAACCAAGTATTTAATTATTAAGTTAGATAGGTTTTTAATTTATTAATGACTCAATATCGAGAACACTGCAAAATTTCTGCCTTTTATTTTTCCTTTACATCATTAATTTAATTGAATTTGTAGCTCGGGTCACCGGTGGGTATCATAACAGTTAACGTGTTAATCATTATTGCTAATAAAATATAGGTAAATAAGAAGAGCAAAAAAGTTTCAGGTAAAAGAATTCTAACTGCAGAATTCTCTTATAAATAATCTAATTTATGAAATCAAAGAAAGATTCTAAATGTGACAATAAGGTCTTATTTGAACACCGTTGAACGTAAGGTAAGTCAATTAATATGGCACCTAATATGGCATCTACATCTTCAACATAATCATAACCTCCAATTAAGATTACATTTATTAAATTTCGACACATTTGTTAAGAATAAAATATATATTCTTTTTGAATCCACTAGAAATAATGAAAATGATCCAGTTCCTTCAAAATCAAATAAGAAGAAAGTTATACAAATACACAGGTAAAAATATCAGTTCCAGAAATGAGACCTAGCTCATTCGTACCTAGAACTTCTTTGTCCCTCTTTTTCAAAAACTGAAGATACGTGATATATCATCACCATAGTTCACGTGGAATTAATGATAATGTAATGATAATAATTTGTACATTTCAGAGTTAAACACATGAAATTAATTTAACCATTGAGTACATAAAATGTTATTGATAAACCCACAAAAATTACAACGCTGAAGAAAGAAATTACCATGTAATCAATTTGTGGAGAAAATACAGAAAGAATAAATTTTAGATTAGGTTATTCTTTACTGAATAAAACTCAACTGCATAATTTCCAGGTATTGCATATTTGAAAATAATGACACTAGCCAGTAGCTTGAAGATAGAATCTGCGTTATTTAATGATTTACTAATAAATGTTAAACTCTATTTTATACACTTTACAGCAATGCAGACTCATAGCCAAAATAAATGGGGGTGTATATCAAGAAAATTTTTAGCCTTTGTTTCAAAATTGTGTGAAAGGAAACACGTATAAAAAGAAAATTTATTGAGAAGTTTGATAGAATCCTGAAAGAACAAAATCAGACATTTTCTAGTTATTTATTATGTTACCGATAATGTCAAGGGGAAATAGGGGATGTTACAGGCCCCTATGCGCGAGTCGCTATAGCAACAATATCTATGAAAATAATTGAAGACTTAGAATTGTTCAACTACAATATTTTTAATTTAATCAACCCACTTCCCGCAACGTATTAAACAAATATGTACTTGCTCAAGATGATTAATTGATTTCAAATCAATGTGTAGATAAAACACATATTCGGTTAACATACTCCTTATATCCAATAAATGCGGAAAAGTATCAATAGACAAATACTTTTGAACGGTAATGTAGTTCAACATCGCTTTCTGACCTAGTAAAAGGTTACACGTACCTGAAATGTGATTTAACCATCGGGGTCAGTGTGGATGCTGAATGTTGGATACTGGCTGCACGAAAAACCATTCAGACGGTTCCGTATAGAGGTATCTTATCCTGAATGATTGATTGGAACTGATCAATGGGTCGTTCTGTGAAAGCTTCAGTTCTTCGCAAGATAAAGATCAGGATTTCTGAAGCGAATATCTGGAGATCATTCGAGGATTAGTGTCATTGTTAGTATGCTGAAGCGTGCGTGCAAAAGTGGAGAACAGGAAATCAGAATGAAAGAAGATGACGAGCTACAGAGCTTCTCTTATGTTCTTTGCATAAAATTATTTTTGTGTCGAAAAATCATTTTGAAGCATTAAGACGCTGCATATTCATAACTTTTATACCCTCTGCAAATACTGAATTGTACAAACGATTATAAAGAAATTATAAATTGATCGCATTTTTTATTGTTTCATTGTTTAATACAGATTGTTGGTTTCAATATTGATTCTTTAAGTGTCTGTTTTTAAAATTATTATAAAATATAATAGGTGATGTGGTTATAAGAAATAGGGAACAAATCAAAATGTAGAAAACAATGAACAGAAGATGACTGAACTAAATCATTGCTGATGTTTCATAAGTAAATAAGTTTTAAAAAGTCAAAAAAGTGTCCCCATTTATTGTTTACGCAAGACGTTAGAGTTCTTTCATAATATTCAAAAATTCAACATTTTATTTTGAATATCAATGTAAAAAGGACAACACGATGAAGTAACCTTATTAGGTTAGTATACAACAAAATTAATCACGAATTCGAGTGAACGATGTTCATTTTTTTCCACGAACAATCAACCCTTATTAAAGAACAATATTTAGTAGACCGTAATAAAGTACAAGGAACTTTAAAAGTTTGTTCAACCTACATTATTCCTGAACCGTAGTAAAATCCTGCATATACTTCAGATATCATTTGAACATGAACTTACAACGTTACTTAATCTGTAACAAAAAAGAGATAAAATTGTTATTGTGAATTTGTTGCTAAAATGAAGTTGAAAATACAATCATGCAATAATACCAACAACTGCAATATTCTAAATCATATCAGTAACAAATATGTTCGTGATATTAATCTATATCATAGCAAGATATTTATAATATTAATAATGATAATAAGTAATTTAATTAACTTTTGTTATTTATGACGATAAATAAAATTTTAGAAGATTAAATAAATTCAAATATTAAAAATCATACAAAATGATTCAACAGTAAATGTAATTATACTTATATTTTATGAATCAAAAATTATTTACATATTTTATACTAGTAATAAATTTAAAAAGTTGTGGTTATTATTATTGTTATAAAAAATTTATTCAATTTTCTTATATTTTCTTATAAAAATAATTTGTTATGCATATAATATTTATAGTAAGATACCGAAATAAACAAAAATGTACAAACTTTGAAAAACGTTTGATAATAAAATTTAACTTATCGATCGTCAAAAACAGGGATCTATGTTATCTACAGCCCATTAACATAAACACTGAAATATTTATTTAATATATTTATTTTTTTAATAGTATGTCTAGAATCTCTGATAATATTCTCCATTTCAAATTATTTTTATTACTTAATGTATTATTGATATTTGTCAAAAACTTGTATATGCGAATCTTCGTATATCTATCGTTCATTTTTTATTTCAAAAAGGACTATATTTGACCACTCAAAAATCGAATAAAATTTATTTGTAACAAACTTTTCTGTAGTTCATTTATATATTTCAAGTTTAAGATTGTTGTTCAATAATTAAAAGTACTTATTGTGAATTGCAATAAGTGAGTTAAGTTTTTTATTATCTTTTATATTACTATAAATTGCTTGGCGACTGTATACTACTCTGCATAAATCTAATTGTTCATAACCTCTTCAAATTGATGTCACTATAGAATTCTGAATAATTTATTTACTTACATTATATCTTCCCCAAATAATATACCTTGTGAACAACGTAGTGACCAGAATTGACGAATATACAGTAAAAATTTAACTACATACTTACATTTTGTAAAATGCGAATAAAAAGCAGGAGGCTTTTGTATTTTCCGCCGGAAAACGCGGGTTTAAAACACCCATTGCAAATAGCGTACCCTTACGGCGAATCTGGAAACCAATTCCCCATTTCACTGTTGATATTTAGCGCGAAACTCTTTAGAAGATAATTAAATTGATCGCTTTTCGCACATTTTGAAACCTTTACGACTTATTTAAAAGTGAAAGAAAAAGATTAATTATGTAAAACAACGTGTAAACTTTAATGAAATTGTACGATGTAATTTTGTTACCATATATTATTACTATACATGATAAAATTTTAGATTGATCTTGGAAGATAATCTCTGCAGGTAAAATCAAATAATCTTGAATTTCTTGTGTTTCTTTTAATATAAATATGACCTTTCTTTAAAAGTAGATTGGACCTAAGACTGATCAAGTTTCAAAGCAGAATCGCAGTCAATTTTGAAAAAATACTGTAAGTACACACATTAACGATTTATGTGCAAATAACAATAAAATGCTTAATTCTTTCTTTATAATCAATTTCGTTTAGAGAATCAGAAATATTTACATCATCATTTAGTTCAATTCTACTATTTAGTAGTAAAATTACAATTTAACTTAAATAGCAGAGCACCTCAAATTCATTATTTATTTTTTGTGGATATTTTTAGAAAAACATTCTGTTCTCGACAAGATCTAGAAATGACTGCATTTAGCGTCATAACATTATTTTTCATTTTAGTGAACAATTTTTAATTTGAACAATCTCCAATTTAAATTGGAACTGACCAATTTCTCATAATCTAAGCTTCCTCCATTAATTAAAAATGTTAAGTTTATTAAATAGAATATAAAGAAAACATCGGACGTTTACAAAACATAAAAGACTCACTAAAATTCATTCTATTAATTAATGGAATTATTAATTAATAGTGTTACACAAGTTGGAAATCAATATACTTGGAAGGACGTGAAATAAAAAAACACATTGAATACCCTCCACAGTGTATTTGGTGACCTAGATTACAATGAAAATATTAGATATAACATCGATGTACGAGATACTTTTCAATACGTTACTTAAATATCTATAATAAGATACACATATTGTATAAGTAGATGACATAATATTACTTCATAATATTCGACTCATTCGCTAACAAACAACATTTAATATGTATCTTTACTTTTTTTTTTTTTACTTTTTTTCTTTTACCTGTTTTTATACACGTAGAATATCATAACGACATTGACAATATATATAATATATATATATATCTGCTTTTTATTGTAGTATTACAGAATATAATAACGCGTGCGTGATTCGAATGTCGCGAAATCTGTTCACGATCGAAACAAAGTATCTCTTCCCGATTAATATCGCCTGTTAGGCTCGTATGAATTCGTGTCGGCCACGTTTTCTCGATCATTATCAATCTTCGACATTTGTTCATCAAAGATGCTTGCAAACAGCTCGGAACGAACGATACGCACGATGAAGATATGCGTTAAACACTCTTCGCCGCGTGACAATCCCGGAGGATACGAATAAGGGGAATTAGGACGAAAGTAAAAGGAAAAATTGTAGGGATAGCGCAGGTGAAGAGTGGAAAGCAGGAAGGGCGGTAATCGTTCGTACTTAGCACGTTTTTAAATGATCGAGAATTAATAATGGTCAACAACGGTTGCAGAATATTACAAGATCCTGAGTATACAATTTTATCTGCCACCAAAACACAACACATTCCTTAGCTTCCATATACATTGAAAAACATTAAAATTCGATTGAGTAAAATCACGTTGAAGTATGCCAATTATCGCGACAGCTTAAAATGGAATCGATTTCCGTTCATTGATTATGTAAAAGTGTGACACATAAAACTATACGAAAACTGCAAGAATGACTTGTGTTTCGGGTATATTCGAAGCGTGTTTGAGTTTTCATTCGTTTTTCTTCACTGTCGATGGTAACGTTTTCATGCCAGCCACGGTGATCGACGTTGGCGACGTTCGACGAGCGATCTAATTGTCTAACGGAAACCCTTATTGATGTGCTAAAGATTAATTTTAATACGCGTGGTTTGCGACGAAAAGCGCGGCATCGCCAGCTGCTCCCGTTACGCCACCTGCGTATTTGCCAAGCGCCGATTCACTGTTAGCCTATAAAAATAAAAGTATGATTATTAGATATTATTTCTTTTTGATTATCCAACTTCAACATCAGACATTCTATACACGTTATGCTATGCTAGTATTAACAGATATTATGATATATTACAAATATTAACACCATCACATGAACATTAGCACTATGTAGAAAAAGAAAAAAAGAATAAAAAAGTAAAAGAAAAAGTAAATACTTACTATTATAATGTCTTGTAAAAAGAAAAGTAGGAGTTTAATAAGAGTGAGATGTCACGTGGAGAGAAGCATGAGCAGCTGCACTAACAATGCTGCCAGCAACGTATTTGCCTTTGGAAGCTAAGCTATTTGCCTAAATGAGCACACAATGTATATACATGCAAAAAATAAATATAAAAAAAGAAAAATAAATAAAAGGGCTTAGTATAAAATAAAGTAAATAAAAAGTTACTTAAAGAATAGAAAAGTGATAAATACAATAAAAAATAATAGAAAAATAAATATAGAAATCTAAAAGACTAAATTATTTAGGGTGAAAAAACACAGAATATGTAAAATAAAAATGATATAGAACCATAACCATAGATATATAGAACCATAACCAGATGTACATAAAATGAAAAGGTGACTTCAAAAGAATTTATACACAAAAATAAATAAAATAAAAACTGATTGAAAAAATGTAACACTAAATTTTAGTCACAAACATCAGTTAAAGCAATCAAACACAGAATAAAAAACAACTCTGGTACTACATAAAAATATGTAAAAAAAAAGAACTAATATAAAAACTATTTAAATAATACAGAAAATTAAAAGAAACCTGAAATGTAGAAAGTTAGCGTCAAAGTTACCTTAGCCCTCTTGATAAGTTCTGATTGGCCAGCAGCAATTTGGTCCTTTTTACCTCCCCATGCACGGAGGACAGAAGCTTGAAGAGCACGTCCATAACTGAAGGTCAGAGCCCATGGTTTGTTTGCTGGGAACTTGTTGATGGCATCCAAGTTCACCGATGCTTCTTCCTCAGATTGTCCACCACTAAGGAAGGTGATACCAGGTACCGCAGGTGGCACAGTGCGCAGCAAAGCAGTCACTGTAGCAGCTGCAATCTCTTGAGGAGTAGCTTTCTTTGGGCAACTCTGACCTGGAGTAACCATGTTTGGTTTCAGCAGAGTTCCCTCAAGGTACACATGATGGTCATTGAGTGCCTGGAAAATATATCAGAATAAGCATCAAATAAATAAAACTAAAATGAATTTAATTACCAAACAAAATGACTAGTACCAACTATAATTTTACAGTGACATGAAAAAAAGAAAAATATAAAGCAGCACAGAAAGTTCTGATGTTATTCTACTTCAGTTTCAAACTCCAGTTTTCTTTTACTTATTTACCAGTAAAGCAAGAGTTTACATAAATAAAGGTACACATTAATATTTATGAAACATTAAACTCAAATACATAATCTTGAAAAATGCTGCTTCAACTTTATCATTCAATGTTTTCTTTTCTTTGTCACTTCAAAGTTACAGCTTACCGATAGCGCAAAGCACTCTATGTGCAAATGTTCATGAAACACCAAGCACAAAACAAATGCTTGAGTCGAATTAATTCCAAATCAATAAAATCGATATGCAAATGACTACACCCACCTTGTAAACGGCGGCCAGAACTTCCTCCGTAACCTGTTGGCAACGAGCAAGGTCATGATCACCATCAGGCAAAATCTCAGGCTCGACGATGGGTACAATTCTGGCGCTCTGGCAGATGGAAGCATAACGAGCCAAAACGTTGGCGTTCTCCAAGATAGCCAGTTTGCTCGGGGTGTCTTTCTTGATCTTCAAAACACACCTCCACTTGGCGAAGTGGCATCCGTCCTTTTTGTACTGGATGCAACGAGCCTGAAGATCGTCGAGACCTTGGGTCGTGCACTCATCGTTGGTGTCGAAGAGTGGTACGACACCCTTGTCAACCTTGATTCCTGGCAGGATGCCACGTTGCTTCAACAGCTCAACGAATGGTGTTCCATCGTCGGCCTTCTGGTACAGGGTCTCGTGGAACAAGATGACACCAGAGATGTGCTGGCCAATCACGTCCTAATAAATAAAATGAAAGAGGGAATTAGTTAATTGCCAAGTTGAAATGTAATGAGAGGATCTTATAGCTTATGTTTGGATAAGATGATTAAATTGAATAATTTAAAAGATTTAATAAAACTAAATGGGTAGAAGGAAGAGATGTTGGAAATTCATTTCTGGAGATTTGTTGAATTTTTCAACTGGATTGTTATTTATTGTAGATGTGTGCTCTTTAGAAGATCCAGTGATCACAACAGATTTCTTTCAAAACTCAACAGATTTTTCTTAAAATTATATACTTAGAGCTATTAAAAGATACAAATATTATTTGATTGACATAGAAGTTACGACTCACCCTACATATTTAATTTAACGAAATAAAGCAAATGAAGAAAGAAAGTTTTAAATGGTATTAATGAGGGTTTGATAGACGTTTGACTCTAACTTTTATTAGCGTTAAATTTCCAAATTACGTGATAATGATAATTGAAAGTGACGATACCTTTGCAGAGGTGAAAAGGAGCTGTCTGTAGGCTCTACGATTGTCCTCGTTGTTTTCAACATTGATGTCCTTTAGACGTTTGCCAATCGTTGTTGTGGACTCATCCGCAGCTAGGATACCCTTTCCTGGTGCCACGATTTGCTGGGCAATGTTTTTTAATTCCTGTTTCAGCTCAGGCTCGAGCTTATCATACTTTTCCGCAACCATTTTCTGCAAAACAAATAACATTCGAAATTAATATAATGTTACAATAAAACATAGCTTTATAGAAATGAATCAAAATTAACATTCGACGTTAAATTTCTTGACAAAGGAGCTATTAACCTATTCTTTAGATAAAGTATTTTTGTACTCATGTCTGTTTATTTATAACAAAATATGAAAATTTCGAGCAAGACATTTGATGTTTATATCAAATATGTTATTTTAGTTTTTACAGGGAATTTTATGTACTATGATCTATGTACATATCTACATACAGTGCAAGGTTTCGACATTTTTAATTACTTATTAACAATTACGTGATTAAATTACAATTGATAATTGAACACTTTCAAATTGAGTAATATAATTATTAATTTAATGATTTTAAATTTGAGAAGTAAAATCTGGTTAATTAAAGAATTTCTGAGTTAATTATTAATAACTAATCGATAATTGATTAATCAATAAAATAAAAAATTTTATTCTTAATTCAATCACGACTTATTCATAATAAAGATTAAGTAAATTTTATTTTATACTAAACATTTTGTTGTTAATTTTATTTTAAGTTGCACATTTTATCGAAAATTTTATTTCGAGCTGTACATTTTTTATATACTTTACTTTAAGCTGCGCATTGCGCCATAAATTTGGAGACTATTGTAAAGCTCAGCTCTGATTGTATCTATTATGTTTCCCAGGGAACGTAACAAAGCTGTTACATGAACAATGCCGAAAGAAAAATTGTCCGAGGATATTGGAAAATTCATGGTAACATCTTTTCTCGTTTTCCGCCGCAAAGGCCTCGTTATTTATTAAATTCGCGTAGGTGGACTGTAGAAATTCAAGTTCAAAGACCACCTCTGGCGTTCTCTGGTCTCTTTTAAGTCCAGCCTTTCGTCGCTGCACAAGGCATTGTGCACATGAAATATCAAATGTCCACTAAGGCTTCCGCGACGTAATTGAATTTCACAGTCTCCCATCAACGTCAATATTTCATAAAAAGAAAATGTTAGTCTGACCCATTTCTCCACCTTCCTCGGTTCCACTGCTTTGATATCGAGCTAATAGACCGCTATATTCGTAACTAATACGACGTGAGGGTCGTCGATGTACCATACATCATTTATAGTTATATTAAGGCACCAAGAAACCCATAATACAGACAACTTGTCCGATCGTTCAGCTTAATGGCTGAAGTTTGTAATTGAGGATTAATAATTCTATGTGGTTTCTATTCAATAAATAATCAGTCTGCCGACTGACTGCGCTAATGAGAAATTAAGTGGACTTTTTAATCTGAGGTGAATAGAATTTAGGACAGCGGTGAAAATTTATTAATTTTAATTGTTGGGACAATTTGACTAAACTTGCAGATAAGATTGATTGCTTTTGTAATTGTAGAGAAATAATATTGGTAGATTATTTTATTATAGAGTGTTGTTTGTAGGTTATTTTTTGTAAATTGGATATTTCATATGGGGAGTTGGAAATTTTGTAAATATTTTTAAGTTTCCAAATTCATACGAACAACAAATTTAATTTTAATAGTTAATTTCTGAAACTTTCAAGTTTTCACATCCTCAATTTCTACGTTTCTACATTCCTAAATTTTTAAATTCTATATTTGCAAATGTCTAAATTTCAAAATTTTCAAATTTCAAAATTTTCAAATTTCAAAATTTCAAAATTCTCAAATCCCTATATTCTGAAATCTCTAAATTTGAAAATCCCTATATTTTGAAATCACTAAATTTCCATATCCCTAACTTTCCAAATTCCCAAATGTCCAAATTTCAAAATTCCCAAATTTCCAAATTTTCAAAAACGATGTGATTCCTAACCGAAAAAATTTCTATTAATAAAATTCGAATACCTGACTCGCCCCAAACAAAAATTCTAATAACACTAATAAATGATTCATTAAAACTCTAATGAGTATCTGTGTTAATAATTACAAGATAGAATTATTTTCCCTTTCTAAAATTAAATACTTGATCTAACTAAAATGGCCGAACAAAATTCTGTATAACAGTTCGTGAAAAGAATTTTAGCCCATGGCAAGGCAACTTGTACGATCATTAAGGTTGATGAGTGAAGTTTGTAATTGCAGATAAATATATCTAATATAAGTTTGATAATGAGAAACAATGAGAAAGCGTTGGTGAACTTCTTAAAGTTAAAATACCTTAAACGAAATGTGAAATTACGAAACTATTTCTTAAAATTGCACAATTAATTCGGGATTAAAATATGCAATGATATTTAAACGAAAGAGACGAAACATTAATTAACGTCGTTTTAATTACGTACAATTTCTGGCGCAAGTACGGCACTTTAAAATTGTACGAAGAATCAGCCTTTGACGCGATGGTAAACATTTTTTGAAGAGTCTCTTTAAAAAAGGTTTCAACGCTGCTTTGCACAGCTTTGCAAAGAAAACGTGTTCTTTGTGCCCTTTGAGTCGTACAGTTTCTTAATTAGAGGCTTTATAAGCTTGTGTGTAAAAACATAATTACGATTTTTTATCTTGTAACTTCATCGTGTACTGAAGTTGTTACGCAGTGAATTTCAAACAAAAGTAATTTCAAACAACTTCGAATAATAAAACTTATTCGGAATAATAATAAATTGTTTGACAAATAATATAAATTATTTTATAATTATTGTATAATTGTATTCTATTAATACTAAGTCCAGTGATAAATTGATAAATTTGATCAGGTTTGAGTTTGTTCTTAACGAAGAAGCAAATTTTTGTAAAATTCTTTTCTCATAATTTATAGATAAATAACCTGAGTAACTTTTGTTTCACACACATTTTTGGAAAATTGTTAGATTGCAAACTTTGCATAAATATAACCTAATACGAAAAACACCTAAAAGTATTTAACAAAATATGAAGGATATCGAACACTAAATATTCTTAAAAAAAAATATTTTGCTAAATATAAAAATCATTAACAATTCTAATTACTAAATATACACGAACAATATTCTGTCGAATAAAATGTCAAATATCCTTAAATTTAAAATTGCAATGTGATTGTTAATTTAATAGTTTCAAATTTGAAAAGTAAAATTTGAAAAAATATTTTGCTAACTATACAAAAACCATCTTCTATGAAAATATAAAAATTATTTCGCCATACATAAAAATTACTAGCCCTAAATTGCTAAATATACCTAAGTACAAATATCAGAAAGTTAAGTTAATGTAAGCTAATGTTAGCTAATGTTAGAACAGTTTTTTGATTGAACGTCTAACCGGTACTCTGGTAAAACAAAAAGAAAAACGTTTTGTGTAAGTACTGTGTCTTCATTGCTACAAGACACTCCAACCGTAAATGGAAAGCCATTTATCTTACTAGAGTGTAACGTGCAATATGGTGAACATTAATCTTCATCCCCGAGATAACATTTGAAGAATAAATTTATGGTGAGGGCAGATGGTAAGAAAAGTTGCCAGGGTTGTCGTAAAAAGTCGCGTAGGTGTACGTGTATAAATGAAGCTTACAGGGTGTAAGCTTCTTGATGACTTCTCGACTTTATGGGAGTTTGACGGGTCGTCCGAGTGTAGGAATAAAAGGATTAACGTGATATATGTCGCGATATAAAATTATTACTTTATGGCTCTCCTCGTGGAAAGAAAAATAATTATCGAGTATCGATTGAAAAGTACTGCTAATTTTTTCAACCTTCATCTACGTTCTAATCTTAGTTTGTAATCTTGATATCTCGAGAATGTTTCTTAATCAATTGGATTCCTAACCTAATTTTTATTCTAACCTCAAAAATTATTGTGTCTCTATTGAAATTTTTTACTTTTTTTTTACGAAAATAGAAATTTTTTATTCAAATTGAAAGAATATTTGATTTATGATGAAAAAGAAAATTTTGGAAATGTATAAACAGAAAATTGTATACAATTGTGAACATTTTTATTATTGATGATTCGTGAAAGTAATGATAAAAAAATAACAGACTAAGTCTTAAAAAGTGTATTTTTTATAATTAAAAAAAAAATTTATAATAACTAAAATAATAAAAGATACTTTCATGTTAAATTCCAAAAATTAATGTGTCAAAAATTTAAATTCGTCATAAAGACAGTAATTTCATGAAATGTAGAGATAGAGTTGTCTGTTTGGTCGCAACGCATTTTTTCGGCAAAGACAAAAGACTATCGGTCACGCGACGGAGCCGTGTCATTTTTATAACGGTCATGCGAGAAACAAAATCCTACGAACATGGCATTCGCTCGTCGGCTTTCATCAAGTAAAGATCAATCTGTTTTTTAAAACGTTAAATATCAAACTCGCGGTGTGATTTTTTAAAGTAATACGATTCAATTGCTCATTTTTGTACAATAAACTTTCAATAGACCTCTTGACTCAGTTTTTCAATTTATTTTATCGGAGTAGTGTCACTGTTACACATTAAACTAGCTGCGTTCTCATTAAGTTGACGCGCAGCACATTTTTACTGGTTGTCGAACTTGATACCAGTCACAACATTTTATTGGTCCTTCGATCTGGATACCAGTGACGAGATACATCCATTTTACAACAAAACAACTGATAAAGAGGGTTCAACTTAGAAGAAAGAGGAGTTTTGCAACAAATCAATATCAACCTCATTCCTGGAGCATTCATCCACACCTTGTCGAAACGGACAATCAACAACAAGGATACAGCCTGTGAGGGAGAGGACTTTTTCAACGTTGGACATTTTATCCGTTTTGAATAATCAAAACGGACATCAAGATTTCGTCCACGTGTGGCTGACCAACACCTGGTTCAGCGACTCAACATCATCCTCATTCCGGAACATCGAGCTGCCACTGATCCTGCATACAACATTCTGTGGGTCATCTTCAAGTTTGTCATCGGCACTTCATCCCGAAGGCAGAATCAACAATACATCAGAGCTGGCTGATAAATCATCTCTGGGTAAGCTCTTGAATCGCCTATTTTACATTCCTTCCTTAACAACATTCCTATTTTTGATATCATTCAATTATGGCCGAACAAGTAAAAAATCTAAAAAGGCAATGCGCTTCAATTAAGGCTCAAACAACTCGTATTAGAAATTCCATTAACGAATCGTTAGACAAAGCCGCGTTGAACGTGCGAAGAGTAAAACTCGAGGAATTGTACAACGCGTTTCAAGAAACGCATTTCAAATTAGAATCAATTGACGAATCAGGTGAATACGAGACAAATTTAATAGAATTCGAGGAGTCATATTATGCGTGCGCGGAATTGATTGAACGATTGTTAAGTAAAAAAGCCAGGTGCGCGAGTGCAAATTCTAACAAGGCAAACACAATTCAGACAAACACAAATATGACACTACCGCGCATAGAGTTACCTATTTTTAATGGAAATCTTCTTGAATGGCAAAGTTTTTATGATTCGTTTAAGTCTATGGTTCATGACAATGAGGAAATCTTAGGCGTACAAAAATTTCATTACCTAAAGCGGTCGTTAAGCGGAGAAATATCCAGCGTCATCGAAACTTTAAACGCATCGTATGAAAACTACCTGGTCGCATGGGAGTTATTAGTTAAACGGTGTAATCAACCGCGCAAAATCATACAAATGCATTTAAAATCTTTATTTGATATAGCGGCTATGTCCAAGGAATGTCCTGTGGCACTACGATCTTTGATCACGACCACGGAAAAACACAGTAATGCATTAAAGGCGTTAAAGGTCCCAGTCGAGTCTTGGAACGAAATTTTAATATACGTAGTTTCAACAAAATTAGACAAAATCACGCGTCGTCATTGGGATCGTAGTCTTGATGATGATGCCATGCCAACTTTGAAGGAATTTTTAGAATTTTTATCAAAATTTGCTCGCGATGATGCAATAGTCGACACAAGCTCACGCGAGATCTCAAAATCACAAACTACATCCTTCAATCGTCAATTTCCAAAACATGTTGAAAGGCGTCAAACGTACGTATCGACACAATCAAAGATCGTATGCGCATTATGCAAAAAGGATCACTACATACAATCGTGTGATCAATTCCTGAAACTTCCTGTTGAGAATAGAATTCAAGCCGCTCTATCAGCTAAATTGTGCCTCAATTGTTTACGGCATGGTCACGCGTATAATAAGTGTTTTTTTAGTAAATGTAAGAAGTGTCATGGCAAACATAATACTTTATTGCATCGCGATGTAGAGACAAACAAAGAGTCTTCAACGATAGAATCGACTAATACAAAATCAGCAGCAGTACCGTCAACGTCAAAATCAACAGATTTGACACCGGTTTCATTGTCCGCACGCGTGCCGTCCGAGGTTTTATTGTCAACTGCACTAATTTCAATTCGTGATTCTCAAGGAAAGTATCAACCGTGCAGAGTTTTACTTGATTCTGCATCACAAATTAATCTTATCACAGAAGAGCTCGCAACTCGGTTAAATCTACACAAAACGAAAGTAGATATTCCTTTGTCTGGTGTTGACAATATATCGACCCGCATAAAATATTATATAAAAACCAGTATTAGATCGAGACATTCCAATTATAGTTCTGATTTATCATTTTATGCAATTCCACAAATTTCTTCATGTTTGCCCTCTCAACGAATTGATCATTCACATATTGAAATACCTCGCAACATTTCATTAGCTGATCCAAAATATCAAATTCCAGCTAAAATCGACGTTTTGTTGGGAGCAGAAATATTTTACAAATTATTATGTGTAGGTCAAATTCGTTTAGCATCTTCGTCATTGACATTGCAAAAAACTCTATTAGGTTGGGTAATATCAGGCTCGATCAATTCATTACCATTAAAAACTGCAAAGTGTCACGTTTCTACTACATCGAAAGATGATCAATTGTCAAAGTTTTGGGAAATCGAAGAATGTTCGGTTACTAAGCATTTATCAAAAGAAGAACAACTTTGTGAGGCTCACTTCAAGGAGCATGTACAACGTGATGCATCGGGACGATATATCGTTAGGTTGCCTTTTAATAACAAAATATCCGAGTTGGGAGATTCATATAGTGCAGCATTAAAACGATTTTATGCTTTAGAAAAACGTTTAGATAAAGATGCCGCGTTAAAGTCTGAATACGTAAAATTTTTAGATGAATATCAAATGTTAGATCATATGACTGATATTTCCGAAACAAATTGTATTAATGAGGGATATTACTTGCCTCATCATGCGGTGTTAAAACAATCGAGTGTTACAACAAAATTAAGAGTCGTTTTCGACGGCTCCGCGAAAACAAGCGACGGTGTGTCACTCAATGATACATTACTAGTAGGACCTACAATACAAGATGACATTTTTACTTTGATAGTCCGTTTTCGCTCTTATAATTATGTAATTACCGCAGATGTTGAGAAAATGTATCGACAAATTCGAGTACATCAGAACGATGCATTATATCAAAAGATTCTCTGGCGTAAATCTCGTGAACAGCCAATTGGAGTATACAGACTAGACACCGTAACATATGGTACTGCTTCCGCTCCGTTTCTTGCAATACGGTCGTTGCAACAATTAGCTAAAGATGAAGGTAAACAATTTCCGTTAGCATCAGAAGCGCTTTTAAACGATTTTTATGTAGACGATCTTCTTACGGGAGCACAAACATTTGACAAAACAATTCAACTTCGTGATCAATTAATTAATCTTACGGGTTTAGGCAATTTTCATTTACGTCAGTGGTCTTCTAATGATCCTAAATTATTAGAGGACTTCTCAAATCAATCTTCCGAGAAATCACATGCGTTAGATCCAGATACAGTGGTGAAAACGTTGGGAATTTATTGGAATTCTTCTAATGATACAATTACTTATAGTGTAAATACAAACAAGACAGAATCCCGCGTTACTAAAAGATTCATTTTATCTAAAATCGCTCAATTATTCGACCCTTTGGGTTTATTGGGTCCCGTCATTTCAAGGGCCAAAATTATTATGCAAGATCTATGGAAGGCTCGTATAACGTGGGATGAGTCAGTACCGCAGGCTATTTTTCTCACATGGAGTGAATTTCAAAATGAACTGCCTCTGCTAACACAATTTAAAGTACCGCGAAATATTAATTCTTATCAGACACAAGATATTCAACTTCACGGTTTTTGTGATGCCAGTGAAAAGGCATATGGCGCATGTATTTATGTTCGCTCTGGTAATTCGTGTGGAGAAATTCAAACTCATTTATTAGTTTCCAAATCGCGGGTCGCACCCGTAAAATCAGTGTCAATTCCACGCTTAGAGCTGTGCGCAGCTGTATTATTATCCAAATTGTACCACAAGGTTAAGGAGTCAGTACGACTCAATTTTGCAAAATTCAGATTGTGGACCGATTCAACAATCGCGTTATGTTGGATAAATACTTCACCTCATTTGCTTAAAACGTTTGTTGCTAATCGTGTAGCTATTATTCAGTCTTATTCACAACCTCAGGAGTGGTTTCATGTAAATTCCTTAGAGAACCCGGCTGATGCCATATCACGAGGTCAAATACCTTCCGAATTTTTGCAAAATCAATTATGGTTAAACGGTCCGGCATGGCTCTATCAATCAGAAGATACATGGCCTCTCGTAGAACATCATTCTATTGATACTCCGGAATTACGCAAGGTTGTTGTTCTCAAAACTACCTACGACGATAGCATATTTGAACGTTTTTCATCTTGGAACAAACTAGCACGAGTCATAGCATATTGTATACGATTTTACGAAAACATTTCAAGGCGGTGTCATCAAAGAAATTTTTTAACTACAACCGAATTGAATAAGGCGCACAACCGTATCGTTAGTTGTATTCAAATCCAACATTTCACCAAAGAAATTGATAGTTTAAGGTCAGGTAAACCTCTCGACAAGAAGAGCCGGGTTTTATGTTTAAATCCATTTATCGACTCTACCGGTCTCTTAAGAGTAGGTGGCAGATTAAAACATACAAAGTTAGATTTTAGCCAAAAACATCCTATTCTTTTACCCCGTGCTCATCATGTTACAAAATTGATCATACAAGATTATCATATTAAAACATTTCACGGTGGTGTACAATCTACATTAAATGCGATTCGAGAAAAATATTGGCCTATCGATGGTAAAAATACTACGCGGAACCTAATCCGAAAATGTGTTACCTGCGTCCGAGCGCGTCCTGCAGGTATAAGTTATATTATGGGTAATTTGCCGGAAAACCGAGTCATAGAATCTAGGCCATTCAAGATTGTCGGGGTTGATTTTTGTGGCCCTTTATTTATAAAAGAAAGAAAATTTCGAAATCGAAACAAAATTAAGGTATACGTTGCTGTATTTGTGTGTTTTGTTACGAAGGCAGCTCATTTAGAACTTGTAAGCGATTTAACAACAGAAGCGTTCATAGCGAGTTTGAAACGATTTTTTGCACGTCGAGGTAAATCTCGGCATATTTATTCTGATAATGCAACCAATTTCGCCGGCGCAAAAAATGAATTACACGAAATTCAAAAATTTTTAAGCTCAACGAGTGATAATGAAAGAATCATGAGTCATTTAGAATCTGAAGGCATTTCCTGGCATTTTTCCCCTCCACGATCTCCACACTTTGGAGGTCTATGGGAGGCGTTAGTGAAGTCTTTTAAACACCATTTGATTCGAACAGTCGGCAATCAATTGTTTACGTATGAACAATTAAATACGTATATCGTTGAAATTGAAGCGATATTAAATTCACGTCCTTTAACTCCGATTTCCTCTGACCCCAATGACACCATCGCCCTTACTCCTGCACATCTTTTAATAGGCGATTCACTAATGAGCGTGCCAGAGATTGATTTTCAGCAAGTCCCCAGCAACAGATTGTCTGTTTGGCAACACATCCAAAAAGTCAAACAACATTTTTGGACTCGCTGGCACAAAGAATATATTAATCATCTGAACACACGCAGTAAATGGAGGTCGCACGGGGAACAACCAAAGGTCGGAGATCTTGTAATCATCAAAGAAGACAACGTACCATCAATGAAATGGACATTGGGACGGATCGTGCATATACATCCTGGTGACGATGGAATTGTCAGAGTTGTCACTGTGATGACGGCAAGTGGTACTTATAAACGAAGTACTACACGTTTGTGTCTTTTGCCTGTTATGAACTAAGAACGTTTCGTTTCTTTTTCTTTCTTTGTGTCAATATCTTTTTTGTCTGCAATTTTACTAATTAGGCTATACCTAAACTTAACTTTTAAATTGTTTTTATAAGTATGATGATTGTAATGATATTATTCTTTTGTCTCATCATATATTTTAGTCACGCTGGAACAGTTGTTTCCTTTCTTGCATTACAAAAAAAATAAGCGAAACTCATGTAAATACTTGTTCTCTTATATTTTTAGATTTGAACTTGCAATCGATGAATGTCTAGTATGTACATAGCGTTAGGTATAAGATTTTGCATACACTTATATTTTTTTTATCAATTCAATGTATACTCATGTAAAGATAATTTTTTGTTGAACGTGGCCGTTCAAGGGGGGCGGCATGTTTGGTCGCAACGCATTTTTTCGGCAAAGACAAAAGACTATCGGTCACGCGACGGAGCCGTGTCATTTTTATAACGGTCATGCGAGAAACAAAATCCTACGAACATGGCATTCGCTCGTCGGCTTTCATCAAGTAAAGATCAATCTGTTTTTTAAAACGTTAAATATCAAACTCGCGGTGTGATTTTTTAAAGTAATACGATTCAATTGCTCATTTTTGTACAATAAACTTTCAATAGACCTCTTGACTCAGTTTTTCAATTTATTTTATCGGAGTAGTGTCACTGTTACACATTAAACTAGCTGCGTTCTCATTAAGTTGACGCGCAGCACATTTTTACTGGTTGTCGAACTTGATACCAGTCACAACATTGTCAATACGTGAAAATTAGATTGTTCTTAAATGATATTAAAAATTATATAATGCGATAAATCGCGTATCTGTGAAACTATATCTTGTACTGTATTATCGTGAATTGATTTCCTTTGACCTGAAGTGATTACTTTTATTATACAATATATTATGGTTGCTTAGTGTTGAAATATTGCAGAAACTGGTTACACACAATTAACACTATATTTTATAGGCCCTCAAAATAAAAAAAAAAGCTTCTATTACAATACTTTTTAAATTTCAAAAAATGTCGAAGTTTAAAATAAGTCTCAATTATTTACTATCTCAACATATATAAAAATATAGTATCATTCATTACTCATTAGAAAGTAACATTCATTTGTATAAAAGTAGAATATTTTACAAGGAAAGTTTGCAAAGACGTGCAAAGTTTATAATCATAAAAATTGGAAGTATCAGAAAACTACAGAAAGATTAATCCTATGGAGCTAAATAATTCAAATAATAAACTCAAGGTGACGTTTATTAAATCATTAATTTTATTTCGACCGTCGATACAAAATCCACGCTCTCTTTTTATTAATCCGTTTATTTATAAACTTTTACAGTCTATTTTTATCAGTCTATATTCGTGAAATTTCAACTTTCATCCAGCATGCGACACGCGTTCAGAATGCTGAAAATTAGATGATACAAACGCGAGGTACAAGATCGATAAAGCGGGTACAATGAAAGTCTCCATTCAACAGCGATCGTAAACAAGCCCCGGTACACGCGTGCATATAAACTGTGAATTATCATAATGACGTTACAATCTCTATTAACAAGAAATTTACATGATACACATATCGATTTTCTATTCTTTACGACAGTATGAAACAGGGACTTCTAAACTTGTAACTAGCATTCTGATATTCGTGTAAATACGTGGTTTCGTGATCTAAAATATTATTTTGTGTATTTTGTTTATTCTGTATATATTCTAAATTATTTTTTGTTCTTTTAGATATACTACATAATTTACATTTAACATTTATAGAAGTTGATAAACTGATTGATAAGTTATAAACTGATAAAACTAACAAGAACTTCAGTATACATAATTTATCGTACTTTTTTATTCGATATTAAACACTCTTTAACTGTATAATTAAATTTCCGAATCTTACTAAAAAGAAAAAAAACAGCAATAAATTATTACATCATGTGAACATTATGATAACGTCTTTTGTTTCGATCATATTGTCGAAATTAAAATTACAAATAAAAATAAATATAAAGTGATTTAGATAAAACTTGTTGGCTGAATCTCCCTGTATAATAAAATCAGACTTGTAATTCAGTGCGTTACATTAATTACGATTGATTAAAAGGAGATTTTTTACAGTTATATAAATATTTTTAAAGTCACGGATTGTTCATAATTATTTTGTATTGTTCACTTTCATTCTTTTCTGAATTTTTCTTTGAACTTTTATAATGAATTACGAATAACCACGAAATGTTCGGACAGAAATGCAGTAAACAATAATTATTTACATATTGTAAAAGAGTAAATAATTACTAACTTATCGTAGTAACTGTATAGTAATTTTGTATTGAGAGTATTAATAAAATGTCAAACGTCAAGCTTCAAATTGACGTGTCGTAAATGCCATTTTACATCGCTCTTATGTCATCGAATAAGCCAATTACACAAATTTTTGTATCTAGGTAAAGCTGCGCATTACAGAATTATTTCCAAGCTTATCACAAGAAACTGAACTGTTAAAACGAATAAAATTACTGTTTTTATTGTAATCGTGACAGCTGTAGTTCAAACGTATAAATATTGTGCAAATTACGATAATTTATGTATAACGAAGTTCTTGTTAGTTTTATCAGTTTATAACTTATCAATCAGTTTATCAACTACTATAAATATTGACCTTTCGTGATTCAAGTATCCCTTCTAAATATGTACAAAGTAAATTAAACACTTTTATCTCGAACATCTGTAAAATTTAAAGACTGCAACGGAAGAAAAATTTCAAGGATAGATTCTTTACCGATTATGAGTTTGCAAACTTGTTTTTTTATCGGTTTTGAGAAACTCTGGGAGCTTTTGTTATTTTTCTATTTAATATGAAAAATTTCAAATTGTATTTAATATGAAACTTTTCAATTTTTTGCTTAACCTGAAACTGTTCAATTGTTGATTTAACATGAAACGCTCAATTTTTGATTTAAAATGAAATGTTTGAGTTTGATCTTTTCAACTTTGAATTAATATGAAACGTTTCATTTTTTGAGTTAACAGCAAACTTTTCAATTTTTAGTTAAAATAAAATTTTTCCCTTTGAAGCTTTTCAACCTTGAATTAATATGAAACGTTTCAATTGTTGAGTTAACAGGAAACTTTTCAATTTTTGCTTTAATATAAAACTTTTTAACTTTTGATTTACTGTATAACTTTTTAACTTTTGATTTAACATAAAACTTTTTACCTTTTGATTTAACATAAAACTTTTTACCTTTCGATTTAACTAAAATATATAACATTATATTGTAACAAAATATACTATATACATAATGCGAAATTACAATAAAACTAACTATTCCATAAACTTCTAAAACATAAAACTTTTTCTGTAAGTATAATTTGCTCACACCTAACCTAAGGTAAAAATAGTCTCTACAGATAATTCCCACAAAGATTGCATAAAAATTGTACGAAGTTTAAACTCCGCAAATCAGGATTACTAGCCAGTATTCATTGTAGTCCTCTCTCAAAGTGTTCACAGAATAATTCATATGATAAAAGACGCAGCAACTCGTGCGTTAATGCAATGTCAGCTGCACGATAAGATGTGTAGCCGTCGTGCAAACAGAACGGTATGAAAACCGAGACCTTTGTAAGAGAATGCCAAATCAGCTTAACCTTTTCCATTCCTTAATTTCTTTTACCAACTCCTTATATTTCAAAACAGATGAAAGGGGTTCTCACTAAATTGCATTCGTAGTACGGGACAAATATATTTTTCATTTATTATAAGTAGTAAATTATATTCAACCGATCTATTTATCTGAATTATTTATAAGATCCAAGAAAAATGTGATGAGCCACACTCGACATAGGAGGGTTAAATCTTCCGTTCAAATGACAAAGGTCTTTATTTCAAAACATCCGATTCAAAACGGTTATTTACGGGAATGTGTGGGTTTAAAAAAAGCGGGAAATTTAAATCGATAAAGGGTTGACTAACAGCACCCGTCTTCGTCTGAAATAGAGAACTCGATCTGACGTCAACCATAGAGCAACGATGCAATACCGTTCTCGGGATACAATAACGGCAATAATGGGTCTCTTTCGTGCCACGTTGATGGTAATCGTGATAACGATAATGACTTGCTAAATTGATACGGCGACGCTAATGGTACTCTGGTTTTAATGCGCCCGAACGAACATCGAAGAATCACGAAACGTTGCAACGACTTCATCGTTTCGTGACATTGACAATCTGTTTGCATACTTCGAGGTATAACAATCTTAACCGTATTATTTTTCAATTAGAAAATAGCTCTTTATACCCCCTTCGTGTGACGGATGGTATTTGGTGAATTAAATGCAACGATTTGTTGACCAGTTCTGTTTATCTTTCATTGACGAGAGAAATCTGCACAAGATAAAAAAATTATCAGGGTGTTAACCTTAAGTACGATAGAAAGTGTAAGATAGTTATTAAATTCCTAAATTTTTATACTTGTAAACTGAAAAGCATATTGCCAAATTCTTAACTATGAAATTTCCAGATTTGCTCATTTTCAAATTTTCAAATTTAGAAATTTCCTTATATTTCTTTAAATTTTCTACATTTTTTAATTTCTAAGTTTCTAAATATTTACATATTGTGATTATCAAATTTTTCAGTATTGACATTTTCAGATTTTTCATGTTTTCAAATTCACAAATTCCTAGATTTCTAAATATTTAAATCCTCAAATATCTTCTTGCTGAAATCCACAAATTCATAATTTTATAGATTCCCAAATCTCTAGATCCCAAAATTTCTACACTCCCAAATGCCTAGATTCCCAAATTTCTGGATCCCTAAATTTCTAGACTCCTAAATCCTCAAATTCTAAAACCACAAAATTCCTAATTATCCACATCCCAAAATCGCTAAGTTCCTAAATCTGAAGATCTGAAAACCACAAAATTTCCTAATACCTACGTCCCCAATTCCGACAATCCTGAAATTCTTAGACCCCAATTCCCTAGATTGGTAAATTCCTATGTTCCCAAATTCCTACGTCCTCAAATTCCTACGTCCACAAATTTCTACATATGTGCTCAAATACTAAGATTTCCATATTCATCCCCAAATTCCTACGTCCCCAAATTCTGCGATTTCCATATTCATATATCCCCAAATTCCAAAACCTCGTGCTTAATTCATTGCTAAATCTTGAAACCCCATAAAATTCTTACAAATCAACGAATTGATAGCTTCTTCACCTTGTCGTATCTCTCCTAGGGAAGCCAGATTTGTCTATGTTCTGTATAGTTTTATAGGTTTAAATGTACTGTATATAATTATACAGGTTCAAACAGACTGTGTAATTATATAAGTTTAAACAAACTCTATGTAATTGTACAGATTTAAACATACTCTACATAATTTTATAGGTTTAAACATACTTTGTGTGATGTTATAGATTTAAACGGACTCTGTATAGGTATAGTTTCAAACATGGTCTTCACAGTTTAATAGGTTTAAACGTGTTCTGTATACCCCTGGAACCTGTTTTAGAAAATGATTTTATCTTTTTAACCTATCATATATTTTTTCGTTACGTTCTATCCACACAAATTTAATCATTTCGTTCATTTTAATATTTAAATAATCTACCTCAAGACGGAGAATAAATTTGAAAGGAGGACTCTTCGCCAGAAATGAACTTATAAAATATGAGCATATTTCGAGGAACATTTTTAGAATGATTTAACGTAAATAACTATCTAGTTTCAATGCAGGGCTAATTAGTTCAACAATAATACAATGTCAGATTCAATATAACATTAAATTGCACTTAATGTTAGACTCAACATAACATCAGATTAAACTTATTGCCAGATTCAACATAACATCAGATTGAATATAACGTCAAATTCAACAAAATATCAAATTAAACACAATGCCAGATTGAAAATAACATCAAATTGAGCAAAACGTCAGATTCAGTATAACATCAGATGGAACGTAGCATAAACGTTTAAGCACCAAAGAAATTTCTCAGACTTATCGAATCATAAATGTGATTATAAGCGTCCGGCTTCAATAGAAGTCTAATTAAATATCAAATCAGACAGAGTAAGAATAAGTACCCTTTACCCTTTCCGGGTTAAAGTAAGAAGCGACAAAGGGATGTTCAATAAGGATATCGTGCAAATTCATCGTAGCATACCGCAAACGACATATCTACATAACTACGTCCCAATAAAGGAAAGGAATTACAACAGAATAAGCATAATTATTTCTCGAATACTACAATCTTACCTTGTCCCATGAAACGGGTCGATGCGTCGTTGATCGTAAACAAACCGGATCCCACGACTCGCGTATCACGGCACACGTACATACAGTGTCAATAAATATAATGACGGTAATTAATAGTAACGATAATAATAAGAATAATAACAACGACAATAATACGTTCTTTGGTGTTAGTCAGTCCGCTAAATATAGAGTTCGGTATTTCTGGAGTCAATTTAGTATACGCTTTACGATATAATAGTTGTACCACCTCTTTAATATCACCGACAATATCGATACGAGAGACTAGACAGATAAAAGACCGAAGGCAAAAAAGTAAACCGATCGCTGCGACACAACGTTCCCTCGGCTACGATGCTGATAGTTAGCTTAGGGGGTCCAGCCGAGAGGACCCCATTTTGCTTCTCGACTACATCTTAGCGGCTCGTCGTGAAAGAAAATGGCGCCGGGTCGCGTCTCGTACGAGCACGAGACGACGACTGGCTTTATCCGGCCAGTTCGCCCCGTTCAAGAGGCGGCAGGGGTACCTGGCTGCAGTGCAGTGTCGTAACTGCAAAACAGGGGGGTAGTTGCTACACACTCTCTCTCTCTCTTTCTCCCTTTCTGTCGTTGCCTCTGTCCCCAGCTTTCCACCACTCTTCTTTCTACGCGTGTGTCTCCCTCTCTGTCTCTCCCCTCTGCTCCCGTTGTTTCATCCACGCCAGCAACCCTGTGCCTCTCTTCTTTCACCTGACGACCAGTCTTCCTATTTTCCTGTCGCTCTCTTTCTCCCTTTTTGTCCCTCAGACACCTTTCCTCGTTCTATCCCCTGTCTGTGCAGCTATCTCCCTCTGGGCCGCCCCTAAACGAATGCCCCGTCCTTCTTCATCGCGCTGCCCGCCCGCCCATACAGAGTCGAACTAGGGAGTGGGCTAGCCGCAATGCAGCACGCGCAGACGTTCTCGAGACTACGCCTGTATTATTCCCCTGCGCACCCTGAATCCGTGACCTGAGACATCGGCATCGTCACGCGAGACACGGGAGACCCGTGCCCGGCGCCGGGGATAGACGTTCCTCCATACCCCGAAGGATGCCTGTTACCACCGACGCATTGTCGTCAAGGTACAACCAGACAGACTACCGATGCTTTTCCTTTCTTGCCATTTTATTACGGATTCGAGAATGATGCTCATCGTAAATGCGCTTTGGGGAACGTTTGTTTACGCGTTGATATGCTTTTTGGGAATTCAATGGTGGATTGATAAAATGTATTTTTAGATATCTTTCGTGATACGTAGCTGAGGAATTAGAAGGTTAATCCTTTGCGGTACTCTGACGAGTCTGACTCGTGACTCAGAGTTCAAACATGACTTTTACTCAAATTTTCCAATTATAATCTGCATCGAGAATCGACTATAAAATTGACATAACATTTTAACTTTCATTATTTTAACACTGCAGCAGTGGACATGACAAATAAATCGAACGGCAAATTTATTTGCACAATTCATGTACATGAATAACGATTTTGTGATCTCCAAGTTTCCAAATTCTCAAGTTTCATAATTTTCAAATCTGAAGGTCCTCCAAATCCAAATTAAAAAACTTTTTTGCAATTAATTGCAAAGTAATTATTAATACCAGTAAAATGGTGTTTCTTGTAAAATAGTTATAGATGAATGCATAGAAGGAAATTTTATTTAACCTATCCTGAGTCATTTGTATCAGGTAGGCGCGGAAGTTATGAGAAATACCGGTTTATGGTACCGTAAATCTTATCTCCGTTCCATTTTGTATGGGCATTTAAATTGGTTCCGTTTCTCTTTAAAAGTAGTTTGTCAGAGTGTTGCATACCATTGTATACCTACTCTTTGCCGAACGGTGTATGTGAGTCACCTCTCGAATGCAGAGAGTTAACTAACAACTCGAAATCACAGAACTATCGAATGGTAATGGACTAACTGTTTAAGCAGGATAGTTTGGATGTGACAAGAGAGCCGAGATCGTATTGCTTTTGGGAAGGAACGTTGTTTTGAAGAGTACAGCTACGGATTGGAATGCTGTCTGATAAGGGGACGGTCAGATGCAATTCTGGCGCTCTCTGGGGAAATGTGACCTTTTCACTCGTTGATAGAAGTTCAAGTTCGGTACTTTGAAAGTTAAAAATGTGGGATTTGGAAATTTTGGGAACTTGGAAATTTAGAAATCTTGAAATTGGGGTATTTAATGATTTAATAATTTAGAGATTTGGGTATTTAGTGATTTAAAAATTTAGAGATTTGGGTATGTAGTAATTTAAAAATTTAGAAACTTGAAAATGTGGAATATGTGCGCTTTTGAGAATTAAAAAATTTGGATATTTAGAAATTTAATAATTTGCAAATTTTTGCATATGGAAATTTAGAAATATATGAATATAGAAACTTGAGAATTTGCAAAATTAAGAAACTTGAAAATTTGAAAATACCAAAATTGCTGAATTTCGAATTGTGGAAATGTGAAGTGAAGAATTGGAAAGTAGAAAATTAGAAAATTAAAAAATTGAGAAATTGAGAAATTAGAAAATTAAAAAATTGAGAAATTGAGAAATTAAGAGATTCTAAAATTAGAAAATAATAAATTAGTAAATTTGAGAATTTGAATATTGAAACAATTGGAAATGCAAAAATTTAGAGATATGAAAATTTTTAAATTTGACATATATACACATATTTCTCCTTATCCAAAGGTTGCATCTGAATGCAGATTAAGGACAGTATTAGCACTTACCCTAGAAAGTTCATAACGAACGTTTCAATTTCTATAATACTTATGATTCAAGGCTACTGGCTGTATATCGCAACCACTTCACTAGAACAATGTTCTAAATCTTCCTTAAATACTATACTAGCTTCATTAGGAATTTAAGAGTGCATTGATTCAGCATTTACCGAAAGCCTAAAATTATAGGTATTATAACAAATCGAGTAGTAAAAGTTACAAGCTATGCTGATCACGTTTTCCTATTTCTGATATGTTAATGTAGAAAAACTCTAAATAGTGTAAAAATACACTACTCTATTTCCAATTTTTACATTTTTTTAATCTCCAAATTTACAAATTCTTGAATTACCAAGATTTCAAATTTTTAAATTCATAAATTCTTCAATTTTTAAATTTAAAAATCTGCAATTTCTTGAACTCATTAATCTCGAAATTTTTTATGTTCCAAATTCCAAATTTTCCAAATCCCTAAATTACAAACTTTTCAAATCTTCAAATCCTAAAACTTCCATGGAATTTCCGATTCCGTAAATTCCAAAATTCCAAATTCCCAAATTTCCAAATTCTCAAATTTCCAAATTTTATTTGGAAAAATTTAAAAATCCTCAAATCCTAAAACCAAGTTTTTCAAAATTTCCAAATTTCGAAATCTGCAAATTCCGAAATTCCCGAACTGCACGCTTGAAAATGGTTTACTTCACCCTAATATTTCATCTTATACATGACGTATGAATGACAGTATGGAATAGTATTATACACATAGTACAACATATCTCATATGTATAGCAGCTATAATACTCACTGTTAGATGCTACCTACACACCATTCATACCGTACATAATATAACGCTGTAACGAAAACATGTCACAATTGCATAAAATAGGTACTATCTTCTCCCCTACCCAAACTAATCATACCCTATTCTAATTAATAACGTATTTATACATAGACAAAATATATAAACACTCATATAAAGCGATAATTGTCCTTCAAACGCGTTGAAAATTGTAAACAGTTTAGGATCCGAGATCAGGAGCACAGAATCAGCTCATGCTGAATACATTTCCTTATTTCCAGAAGAACAAGAAACCCAGTAGGATAATTTAATTTTAAAGAAACCCAGTTTGATAAATTAATTTTAAAAACCTAATTACTTAATTTAATTTGAACTCTATAGCAATATTTAAAACGTAGAAGAACATCCTTAATTTCGACTAAAAAACAGTTTCTATGGATCCATTCAAACGTCCAATACGTCCGTGTTTTTCGCTGGTAGATAAAGATGACGGGGCGTCGATGATGACCTCCGCCATTTACGATTTCGAGCAATCTCTGATAACCCAAGCGATTACGTAGAACGAAGTAAATTTCGTCCGATCGATGGAAGATTGATTATCGCAATTTGCCTAACTTCTGATCAAGTTCTCGCTAGTTTCTCGATCATCAGTCAAGTGATAAACGAATAACAACCGTGGCCGCCCCCGTTGGTAAATTAACCGCGATGAGAGGAATCGACGAAGTTCTGTAAATAATTTAAATGGGTTTGGCACGGTACGCGGAATTAAGGGAACGTTTAGGTAACTTGTTAGGTAAATGAAGGTACGACAGAAGTTGTAGCTGGTTGGTAGTTCGAAGTCACGTAAAGTTACGTGAATGGTATTGTTTGCTGTGTGCTGCGACAACTGTCCTAGGTATACTATTATCCTAATGAAGGTTAATTCTTTTCCTGTAAATACGCATTTAGAGAGAACGAAGTACAAGCAGGACGCGTAATTAGTCTTTTGCGGTCCGTTTGTTGTATGCGTCGTAATTAGAACGGGTTGTATCTCGAACTTGATGAGAAATTGGAGAAAGTTGAGGAAGTTGAATGGAACGTTTTTTTTCTACCACTATTTTATGAATGCACTCCATCCAGAAAAGGCAAACACGTTTCTCTTTTGGACGGAATTGCATATTTATTCTTGTTTGACAAATTGAGGATTTTTGAAACTGGGTGTTGGAAACTTAAAAAAGGGAAATTTGAGAATATAGTTAGAGATTTGAAAATTTAATTTCTGGTACCTTTGACAAGCATTTCCTGAATTATTAAAGTTCTCTGTTCCAAAATGTGAAAGCTTCAATCTTTAAATGTGCCTACTCAAAAGTTCAAAAATGTTTAATTTTTAAATTTCTGAATTACCAAATTTCAATATGTCCAACCGTGTAATTTTCTATCTAAGAAAATTTCCAATTTAAAATATTTCAAATCCGCTTCAGTATTATTCTCCCTGTCCAACACACCACTACAGCACCGCAAACGCGAGCTAAGCTCTTCGACGTGCACCCGATCTGCCCATCACAGAATTAAATAAACCGCGCCTCAAATAGCCGAGAGGTTTCTTTTGACAAAAAAATCTCAATATCTGTAGATCTTCGAAAGCACGCAGCTATCTGACGCGAACAAAACGCTTTAAAGCTTCCACGTTTTTCTTTCCCTCGAGTGCGTCTCTGAATGGCCAACGCAGAAAACGTCTCCTTTTATTTCAGAAAGCATTTACGATTCCCCGTGCGATGGAGGGTACTCTTGAAGAATGCATGGAAATGAAAGTCACGCTTCGGGAGAAATATGGCGGAAAGGCGTGTAGGTGAAAGCTTTTTGGCCGCGTAAATGATAAAGAAGCTGCTCACCAGGGACTAGAAGGCCTGAAAATTTCACAGAGGCGGAAGCAAGTTTCTGCTGCTGCTGAAGTCGGGGCTGAAAAAGCCACGTAAGTGGATCGCACGTAGCCGTAATTGATTGAACCTTTTGTTGCAATGGCGTAGCCACCAACCAACCTATCTTTCTTATATTGGACAAGCCAGTTTTTGTTGTGACGCAACGTTTATGGATCATTTAACAAGGTCCTGAAAAATCTCGATAATGGAGAAGCCTTGGCCACACGATTTTCTTTGTAATGAATTTTTAACAAAACGTCACGGTGTTATGAACCTTTTGACAATCTACGTTTAAAGTATTTATAAGGTTGGTATAACCTAAATTGTAACTTTCAAAGATTTTGTAGTTGTGTCGTTAAACGACGGATATAAATACAAACTACGTTCACTATATTTTTAACCCTTTGCACTCAGAGATTATATTTTGATATTTAAAACGCTCTTCAGAGGAGACAACCGAATGTAAAAGGTTAAAGCTAAATTATATTATTAAAGTACTTTTGACGTGTTTAAAAAAAGATTAATTCAATTTTTGTTAGGTTATGTATATCAACTATATTTTTAAGGAAGCTCAAAAACTATATATCAATCATTTTTACTGTTTATTTAAAAATTTGACGATGCAAAGTTATAAAGATTATTATACTAACAATATTATTTTAATTAAATAGAAAACCAGTTCAATGTTTCTTGTTAGGGATGTACTAGCAACTTCATATTTTTAAACAAATTGTTCAAAAACTAGTAATAAGCTAATAGAATAATCTTTACTACAATTTAATTAAAAAATAGACAATATAAAACTAAAAGTACCTTATACTGACGTTATTGTGATTGTAAGAAGAGAATCTATGTGATCCTGAAATCGGTTGCAAGAGTGCGGATTGTTTACTTATCTGTTTGTCACGTTGCGATTCGGAACGTGCAGTTTACGGAATGTCGCACTGCGATTAACAAGTGTTTATGTAACGTATTATTAGTGTTATCGAGGATCAATATATATTTAAGTAACCATAAATACGATAAGTATATTATTTTCCAGCCCATTGCAATTTAAATTGTCAACAATTAAATAAGAAAAATACTTTTTTGTTAGGTTAAGTACAAAATTGTGCTTTACTAAAAACATTTTTTAAAACGCTCATTATCATTACACGTGGTTTCAGTAGAAAGGAATATTGATTAACCGTGTATTTTCATAAAATTATTACAAATATTTGAAAAATTGTGCGAAACATTAGGGTGAACAGTCCTGTATAAAGGCAGATTTTAAGCAATCGACTCGCGTCGCGCTAAGTTGAACACGTTAATTGGATTCCGTTCGTTCTTTTAAATAAAATTCGGCGACGTGGAACGTTTTCACGATTATTTCATTCGAAAGATATAACTTGACACGATTGGTAGAAATTTCTGAAATATTCTAATAACGTATGCATTGTCAGAAAAAACTGATCGGATAACGTTTCATTTATAGGGTAAATACGATCGTCGGAGACATATTCTATTTATGAACGATGGAAATGTCGAGAACAATCATTTCAATAGTTCTAACTGGTCCGTTTACGTCAAGTGTGAGGTAACGAAATGAATTTTAAGCATGGATTGCGTCGCGTGTATGAAATATACGCTGTACGTGCACGTATGTGCATACACACATAAAGCGAAATTTCATGCGAACTGGAAATTGGATAAATTATTCAAACATAGTTAGATGTTTCTGCGGTTTTGCAGTGAATTCGAAAAATAAATATACGTATTCTATGCTCTCTGACGAGTGCACTATATTTGCCTGCTACCTAAAGTCACCGTTTCGCTGATTTTGTAGTTAAGTCAATATATATTTCGAATATTTATTTGAAAAGGAAATAATTTACTGTGTAATATTTAAAGTTCTTTAAAAATTTCAACAAAATATGAAATTAAATTAAATTAAACTGAATTGAATTAAATTATATTCGACAAATTTGTAAAATATCAAAACATACATTAATTAATTCTCTAATTAATATACACCCTCAGACATTTGCATTAAATTGAACAATTTTTTAGTTGCTTAGAAATTTAAATTGTTTCATTGCAAATATGCAAATTAGGACATTTAAAACTTTGTGTGGAAAATCTAATGTCTAATGTAAACGTAAAAAATTACCCAATTTAAATCACTTTAAAAGGTGCCAACAAAAGTGTCATTTTAAGAAAACAAAATATGGTGGAACAAGAAGGAGCATAAACTGTAACAAGTAAAAAGTAGACGATAAACGTGAAGCTGTTCTCATGAAGCATTCAAGATACAATTCGTCACTCAGAGTATAAAGATTGCAGGAATATTTTTTATGACTTGCTAGTGTTTTTCACAGAAAGGAGTTGAAGCTGTACTATACAATCAAGAGAATTATAAACACTGATAAAGTACAGTTCTGTACATTGATATTCAAACCCCATATTATCACTAAACTTTTTGTTTAATATAAACAAGGCTTATCAAAATATCTTACATAGGCGTAGTCACAGAACACTGTTGAATTTCAATAAATCAAATTAATTGCAGTTGTTAATACTTTGAAATAACAATTATTGTTAATACACTTGCAATTACAATTACATAACTATGAAACTATACAATTACACATAATACAATCACAACAGTATTAACTAATAATTATTAAATTATTAGAACATAATACTAAAATAATTTATATAATTCTTAGTTGATATTTTGTGTGTAACAATAAATCTAAAATATGTTTAAAATAATATAATAAAATTTACTTTATAACAAATTTTGTAAACTTCTTGTAGTTTATATTTTAAGCTTTAGGTTTACATATTGAATTTATTATAAAATAAAGGTATATACTGTGGTTCTTTTATGAGCCAGTATACGTTTCGACGATTTTTATGTCACGACCCTGATGGACACCAAAAATAACAGCAGAATTGGATTGGAATAGAATTATTGGTTGAGTCATCGCGCGTGTTGTGCTAACGTTTGTCAACGTTCGAAATGCTTCAAATTAATCGTATTGTTAATTCAATTAAGAAAGTTTCCCTTCTATTTTAAAAGTAGAGTTCTCAACCTTTGAACTATCAAGGATTAACGATGTTTTTCAAACCAGAATTACTGATTTCAAGTTTCTCATCTTAAATCACATAATTTTGTTAAAAGTCTGAAATTATTATAAATACGCAATATAAGCCTTATTGTTAAAAGAAAATTCAACAATAAAATTGAAAATAATAATTATAAGATTTTTGTTGTGTATGAAAGAGTTATTTACGCGTGTAAATAAATAAATTGCTAACATTCAATATCCTTCACAATTCTAACGTTACCAAACTAAATAGTAAAAAATCTAAGATTGAATATTTCATAAACTTTGCAAATAATTCTTTCAAGTAAATCACTCTCGGATAAACGAATTTCTCATTTAAACGTTATTAAGTATTCCATGAAAATGAAAAATTTAAAAGCGTTTTGTAAAAAGAGTTTCAACGAAGGTACAATGTACTTTGCACTAAAAACGAAGAAACTTTCCAGAAAATGAAATTCCCGTTTCAATTTTGAACGTGCAATTAATTAAAAACTTGACGAACTGAATAATAGTGAGAATGAAATATTTGACACGATATTCATCAGATTTTTAATTACCGGTCGTAATTCAAATTTTCCTACGTCTCAAGCGTGGACGTGGTATCGGTGTTTTAAGACGATAACGTAATTTTCGTAACAGTATGTAAATACCGGTCTGTAAGTTATCGCGACACGGAGTGATAAGACTGTTTACCAAGGATTGTGAATATATCTGAAACATGCAACCTCGTTTCACCATGAAAAGACCTCCCCTTGCCATTATTATGTTATCAATTGCGATTCATTGACCCGTATCTTGGCGTCTAAGCAATCGGTATATTGTACACTCACGTGGAATGTAGGCTTTTTTTCGATAACGACAAATATATAAAGTTCAACTTTTTTTAACCTAGAGACTTTTATATTTATTATTTATAAATGTTCAAGTTTTCACATTATTGAATTTAAAAATTCTCACGCTTATTAATTTATACATTTTCAAATTTTTAAATTTGCAAATTTTACAAATTTAAATTTATAGATTTTCCAAATTCAAATTTTAATTTACAAGTTTTCAACGTTTCAAATTTCTAAATTTCTAAATTTTTCAAATTCTCAATCTTTCAAATTTACAATTTACAAAATTCTATATTATTCAAATTTGTAAAAATTTGTATTGTTGTTGAAATTTGTACAAATTCTAAATTGTAGAAATTTGTAAAAATTTCTACAAATATAGAAATTTGTAAAAATTTCTACAAATTTCTATATTTTTTAAATTATCACATTGTCAACTTGCCAAATTTTCAATCTTTCGTATTGTCAAGTTGTCAAGTTGTCAAGTTGACAAATTGTCAAATTTTCAAACTGCCAAATTGTCAAATTATCAAGTTGATAAATTTTCAATCTTTCAAACTGTCAAATTATCACATTTTTAAATTTTCCAATTTAAGAATTACCCAATTTCAAAATTCTGAAATTCCCAAATTATTAAATCTTTAAATTTATAAGTTTATAAACTCAAATTTCCCAAATTCCCAAATATTTAAATCCCAAATTCCTTGAATTGTAAATATAAAAATTTTCAAATTTCCCCATCTTCAAATCCCTAAAACACCAAATTTTTAAGTTTCCAAAAGTTCCTAAAAATCAACGAATGCGACTAATTATCATATTTTATCTTATTACCACAATAGTTACCATATTTTACCATAAGCCTCTGTTTTTATATTTTTCCTAGAAAAATCAGATTTGCACTTGACTGTACCCAACAAGCCGCAATAAAATCTCGATTTCATTAAATCACATACCCCTGAACGGTTCGCAAATTTACGAGCATATAAACACAATCTGCTTTTCAACCGAAATAAATTTATTTTACATTGATCAGAAATACTCGTTTAATTAACTTCGATTACATATCTAGTGAGATATCAGGAATAGAACTCTTAATTATCGCATTTATCGTTGCGTAAAAATAGTCGATGGAAGTACTTGACTTAACAGGGAACACAAGTAAATTATTATTTTTGTACGTGACAATTTTCTCTCGGTGATACAAGCTAGTACTTTTTTTACTACGTGCTATAGTAATTGAAATAAATGGAACTTAACCTATAATTGGTACGCTAGAATTATTTAATTTTCAATAATTTTACTTTTTCTGAAATGTAACCTAATTTTCGAAGAAAATATTAAATATAATGTTATCTATTTTAACTTTTCTTAATTTATTTAAAACTGAACAGTTATAGGTTACTTTAATGTCGGTTTCTATGAGATATTTGTAATAGTGACAAAATGGCCGCTCAGCTGAGAGTTTAAAAATTAATATGTTATAATTAGTTTGAATTATAGTATTTTTTATAGTTATATAGTACATGTTAACATAGTGCATGTTCATTAATTAATCAAAGAAGTTTGATTGTCAAATAAAAAAACGTAAATGTTTTTTATTGCAATGGGTATAAATCTATTTGTTATAATTATTTTTATTTATTTAATAATATTGTGCTGTTTTCTTATGTACCTTGAAAAAAGTATGGGGAAATAGTTATATTTAATTATCATAGATTACATTGATTGAAATATAAATTTACCATTTGTTTGTCATGTTCTTAGCAATTTATTTTTGCATTGTAAATTAAAAAATATTTCCAAAAACGTTTTGAAGATCGAAAATATTTTTAAAAATACTACTTATATATTAACATGAAATATGATTGAAATCCTTAACAATGACTTTATCCGTTTTACTATTTTTAAATAAAGTAAAATACATTTTTCTTTTTAAAATACAATAAGTGAATTTATATTATTTAAAAAAACACTGCTTCTGTATTTATTTCATATTATAATGATTAATTGTATTAAGTTTTGTAATGCTAATTCTCAAACAATTCCCACGAAAAATTTCAATAAATAATTTAATACTTTTTATTTCGTTTTCAAAAAATTTAGGAAACACGTATTTGTATCTGCAGAAGAAATTTTTCCATCGCGTTTACGAATTCTTCCATATTTATCTGAAAAATTTTATCGCGTTTTTGAAGAGCAAATACAAGACAGATAATGTTTTCAAGATAATGTTAAATCTCTCAATTATAAACGATACAGCTGAGAAATATTGTTAATTTATAATCAGAAACTTTTATCTGGTTATGTTCCACGATTAATGTTTCAGTTATGTCACTCTTTTGTACGTTTCATGAAACCATTGGTAAACAAACTCTTTTATACATTCATTGATAACAAAAATTTTAATATTTCACGAAATGTGGAAAAATTTCATTTTCGGAACTGTCAGAATTTTGAGCGATTAAACGTTTATCGAATAATCGCGAAGAAAGGAAAGTTTTATTACAGTAATATAAATTGTTACGCAATTTGATATTCCCAAGGAAGTAAATATGCCAAGGTCCGTAATAAAAGAAAAATATCTCGTGTGAAAAATACGAGGAAACTGCGACTGATAATAAAAGCTACGTATCTCGTAGTTTAGTCTGCGAAAATACGTGTAAATATTCTTTCACTTAAATCAATGCAAGAAATCGTTCTTTTCTTATATAATTTATTCGTAAACATACGAGCTGCGCGTTAAAAAATTCTGAGTCACTGTGAAAATCAATTTTACGTGTTTTTAAAACAATATCGATGATTACGCAATTTATTTGATAATAATTTTGTAATTTTTTATGAGAAAAATAAGGGAAAAACTTTCTGTAATATTAAAAAAATCACGTGAAGTAATTTATGTATTTACTAAAATTTGAACTCTTTAATATTAATTTTCCCGTTAATATTATATAATATTATATGTACCTTATACACACAGGAATTAAATTTTTGAGATATAAAAATGTTTATAACTTAAAAACTGCGAATAATGTAAAACGTACATTTTTATTATTGAAATTTTTCACTGTTAAATAATTATGTTCAGAGAATATCCATGATAGTAAATTCATAATTTTCTTGTAGTTCAAATTTCTAATAACAGTTCCATCTTCCAATATATAAAAATTTAATTCAAAAAAGAATTAACAATAAAAAGATGATACATGTACATATGCATCATCCCTTTTTGGGGACTAATCACAATTAAAACAAAATCTAAAACAACATATTACATGCAATTAACTGTAAAATTTTGTTGATTCCCATTCTCAATTTAAAAATTACTAAAATTGTTTTCTCATAAGATAAAAGTCGTCATATCTAGTATGACACAATAACATGAATCATAGACATACAATCCATTGTATAACCTAAACAATCAGTTTTCTATCTTGTATTACTAAAAAAATGTTCCATCGATTAATTTCTTTCTATTAATTGAAAAAGTAATCATCATCACCGGTAATCTGTATTGTGAATTTAATGTAATCAGATAAATAGTAAAAAATAAAATTAAAGAAAACTGTAACATCAATGTTATACCAGTTAATGTATAGTAAATGAGAAATTTTTATTAGAATATAAAACTATTATATTCTGAATAATTGCAATTCTATCACTATCACACTGTATGTAACAGTTATTACTATGCCATACACGTTCGCCACATTAAATTACTAGTGACCCCTGTGGAATTGAATATATTATCAAGAAGATAAGCAAATGGCTTTAGAATATTCACGAAACATAGATATCATAGAATTATCAGCAACTATCTGAAAACTTTATGCAGATCCTCTGATCGCAGCCACTAAAAAAGTCATCTGCGCAGCGACTCTAACTTGTCGGCAGGCGGTCAATAACGGTCGCATAATTTTGCTGCGGTTAAAGGTTCGTTCATATCAACGGACAGTGAACGTACCGACTACGTAGCATAACAGACACAATATTTTCCGACGACAAATATTCACACTGGCAGATATTTAATTTTCTGTCTGCGTACATTCGGATGCACCGTAGGTTTACTTTGGATAAACATATTTAAACTTGATAATTTTTTAACTCTAAAATTTTTATATTTCCAAATTCTTAAGGTTCTAAGTTTAAATCCCGAATTCTCAAATTCCCAAAAATCCTTAAAAATTAACAAGTCCTCTTCTACCTTCCCCACTATATTTCCCTAAGTGACGTCATATTTGAAGATTATTAAATATTAATAATAAATTAGTTGATTTATTTCATCATCTCAAATTGTTATTTTTTATTTTATTTAAAATTTGAGTATTTTCATTGCACTAATTAAGGCTGTGACTACAATGGAAGCGTTTTCTAATAAATCAATATTTTACACGTTAGAAAAATTAAATTACTAAATTCTCACATTATATTGTAAAAGTCTTGTTCGTGTTCACTATATGCGTAATTTGAAACAACCAGATGTCCCCCATTACAGGGGATTGCCCCACAATTGAATTTATTATGTCCCATTAAAAATGTCCTTCAAAATATCCCCTATTGAGACTTCCATTAATAAATATTTTATATTCAAATCAATGTTTCGCGATCGAAAAAGCACAGAATTGAATCAATGTTAATATAAAACATCAAATTTCAAATTTTCACTTATTTACATTTCTAAATTTCCACCTTTTAATTTCAGAAATTTGGTAACTTGGTAATTTGGAAATTTACGGAGCTGAAAATTCATAAATTTATAAATTTGATAATTTAGTGATTTGAAAACTATTTAATTGATAACTTTTACAGAACATTTATAAATATAGAAATCTATAAGCGTCAAATTTTCAAATTTACATACATAAAGATCCATACATAAAACTGAATAATTTGGAAATTTAGGAAATTAGAAATTGCTGCATTCTAACGTGAACAGAAATTGTGTAATTTCACTGTTACGTTACGTGTCTGATAATGTCAGTACATATGTGCAAATATGAACGGACCTTGTTCAGTACAGAATAAGTGAACGCGCATGCGCTGTTGTGTGTACTTTGCCGAACCTATTCAAACGAGGTGAACGTCACGACAAAGTGCACCAACCGATATTCGTCGACATAACCTTAAAGTCCGTCGATGCGCGATGTACTCAACAAGCTTCATTCTCCGTACAGTACTCGACTCGATTTCTCGATAATAAAGATAATTAGTGAACGTGAAATAGTAGATGGAGTACGATCGTGCAATCAAGATTCTAAATAACGTGATGAGGTTTAATTGAAAGGTGACGTCAGAGTGCTCCTGACGTGTAACGCGTTACTGTAAAATCCTGCCACAGTGAAGCAATTATAGTGTTATACATATATTATACTGCAATTACAGTTATTCAAAATATGTTCGTTTTATTTTTCAATTTAATTTTTCTTTAGCTACCTTGCGTTTAACACCTGTCACACAGTTTATAGAGATCGATATTTTTTAATTGTCTTACATAAGGCAATGTCTTGCTGTCATAAAACTGCATTTGAGTAATATTTTGTGTTAAATTACGAAAAAAGAATTTAACGTCTTTTATCGTATGAAGTATGAGCTAAAATGAGTCTAATTGTAAGATTATGTCCGTGTCAATGATCTGTAAGTGTGGTGTAAATAAATGCGGAACTACGTTTACGTTTTTCGAAATAATGCTTTTAAACTAGTTGACAAAATCTCCAAAATTAATCATCCGATTTTGTTCAAATTTTGAGAGAGTATTTTTCGTATATTATTGTACAGTAATATTGTAAAGTGTTTGCGCTAAATTATAGGTGATATGTTCTTATTTATGATTTAGTTTTTTTATCTTTGGTACTCCTGTCCTTAACAACGATGGCGGCTAATAATCAATAAACATACTAGATGTTAAAGTTATCAAATAACTCCATCTTGCAGCATTTTTAAATTATAAAAGTTGAAACTTTTCACTTACTAAAAACATGTGAACAAAATTTTTCAAATAATCGACTCTTTAAACCTGTCTGACAGGTATATCCCTTTCTAATGCTACTTTTCTTTCAGTTATTCGATTATGTCACATTCGTTATGTCAATCACCGATAATTACTACGACGTCAACATGTTAATGTGACACGCGATGTGTTATTTATACCAAGTGTCCAATTGTTCTATCAAGTAATTCAGATTGGAAATTATTGTATATCATATTCTCGTGAAAGATGCCTCATCGTATCAGATACAGTGAAACAAGTATTTTATAGAACGGAAATGACTTGTTACAGATAACATTGAATTCTGGAATTTTATTTTTTTATTGGAAGTATAATAAAGGATCAATTTATCACGATTGATATTGCTACAGTGCGATCTTTATTAGGAGGAACTTATATTTATGGTCTTCCTATTTTTTCCTTTTTCTCTACCATATCATAATCTTGTTTACGAGCCATTTATGGTTTAACTTATCGCGTATTGATACAAGCGCATAACAAATTTTGTGCACTGAAATAAAAATTTGAAGAAGTGATAACCGACGTCAAGGAATATTAAAGTTTTAGACTACAATCATAATATCTTATTTGCATTTCTCGAGAAAAAGAAAAGCATTAGAAGAAGAATAAAATGTGGTATTTTGTATTGTAAAAATAAGATAATAATTGTAACAAAAGTTACTGTTTGCACCCAGTATATTTCTCTTCCATCGCTAAATATTTTACACTTTTATATTTGTTACAGCCGTGCAATTGTTAGTACATGCAATGGTGATTTATGTACATGATACATCTAATTTTTAACACCATGTAACGCTTTCAAACAAATAATGAATTACACAATTAGTAAAATTATTTGTTTAAACAAATTGGTTCGATGAAACGATTTATTACGTGCGCCAGTTGATGATGAACAATTTTGATGAAAAATGTCTTACGATTTTTTACGATTAAAAATTAGAATTGTGATGGGCAGATTAAATGTTCGCTGAAGAGCAAATTTTCAAATTTACAAATTTAACATTTGGTAGTTTAGTAACTTGATAATTTGGTAGTTTAGTAATTTAGTAACTGATCATCTGATAATTGAGTAGTTTGGTAATTTAAAAATTAAAAAATGTATGAATTAAGAATTTTGTAATAGCAAATTTTCAAATTGATAAATTCATTATCCATCATAGCATGCAAGTACAGTTGCCCATCATTGATCTAGAATTAATATTTTTAATCTTATCATCTAAAATCTGTCTATTCACAAAAAATTATATTATTTAAATTGTATTTTGTGAAACGAATTGATATTACAAGACATAGATTTAATATTGAGACATCAATGTTGAAAGTAATTTCTAAGAAGTCTATGAGAAGACTAGGAACACTTTTGAGAAGTGAAAGTTGCCAAGTATTGAACTCATTAACAGCATAGCAACCTATTTGCACCAAATACAAACTACAACCGGTTTCCATATAAAGTTATAAAAATCACGTATACAAGAATTAAATTTGTCATTTGTACGAAATCAACTCTGTCGACACATAGGATTAGTTATTATGCAAGTTTCCAAGTAAATTACCAGTTTTGAGTGCGTTAACCTCCTGCTATTTCTGTAACCCGGAATCACAAATTACGTTTGCAACGTGTCAAAATAAATCATGCCTCCACAACAATCGAATTTTAATTGAAATTTTATTTAAAATTTCAATAATTGACAAAATTGAAAGCTTCTACAATAACATATTAAATTATTTAATCTAGTATTGCAACTCAGAAATAATATATTATTTATTTACAACAAACCACTTACACAAAATTAAATTTACATAGTAATTTACATACTATTATTAATACTTCCATTTAACGTTCAGAACTTTATTCTAAAGATTGTAATTTATTCTAAATGTAAAGAATGTAAATCATACAGAGTCAATTGTATAGTTAACCCTAATTTATTCGACCAGTAAAAAATCGTAAGGCAAGGGGCGGTTTTCAAGGCAGTTTTCGCTGTGAACAAAGCACAATGATACGAACAATTCGAAATTCAAATGTGAGATAGCCAAAAACATATGTAACGCTAGACGTTGAGAAACTGGTAGCACGCCAAAGCTTTATTCGCATTTATGAGACGAAAGAATGTGTGATGAAACGACGAGGAGAAGTTGATGTAATATGTGGATCTGGCTGCATTGGTGTACGTGGACAGATGCATCCTGATCCTACCACACACGTGCATCGCTGTCTATTTTTCGTCGTACGTACACATACGACACCTTTCTTCTGTCAATATGATCCTAGGCACGTACACAGTCACGTACTGCTACGTTCCGTGCACGGTATTGCATAAGTTCTCGCCATCATTGAACTATGCCTGCAAACAACTGATCTAATTCTAACCTACGAACATCACTGATCGCAACATCGATTGTAGTCGATGGATAACGACAAAATTAAATCGTCATTGAGCAACGGTTAAAATAGATATCGAGAAGATCGAACGAAAGTTTAGACGCAATTTAAATAATACATGTGCGATTATTTATTCAAAAGTATTCTTTTTTCCTTATATGCAATTCGCATGTACCTTGTAGCCATGTAAATTTCGATTGAACGACCGTTATGTTATATACACGTGTCGGTTATGTAGGCAGACGTAATATAGGTTAGAATCGTATGATTTTAAGTAGACAGAATTATTAATTGATATTACGCGTTCGTTTGAACTTTGTATCATTTAATAAAAATAGTGTATTTAAATAGTTAATAAAGTTTGTGTATATCCGATGTGACAGATACACGTTATCGGTTAAAGGTTATACCGATAACGGAATAGTAAGAAATCTGTACACCGCGGTAAAAATAAAGTTAATTGTGTACAATATTTTCATATTAAATTACATATTGTTACGTTAAGATTTTCGGAACACGTTTATTTTAATCGTACTTTAGAGCGTTTCTTCCTCTCCTCCGAGTCATGTGGCTACGAATCACGTGACCGAAGTATTATTAGACGAAAGTAAATTTTTCCGATGTTCATTTTGCACAATAAATTTAATAATTTCGTATATATAAATGCAAGAAAGTAATTCGATTCTTACATAAAATTTTCTAAATTTAATTTTGTCAAACACCGTTTATTAATTTAGATACGATTTAAAAATTAAGTTAAACATGTACTGTTTAATTACTGTTTCATTAAATACCATAACGAATATTTTAAAACCGAGAAATTGTAACATTCATATTCGCGTGACCTGAACTTGACCTCTTCGCATATATGTATGTAACCACGAACATCAGATGAAAACGTCTACCTCATTAGAAATTTGTTTATGCATTACGTTACAGAAATATTGATCTATGTCAATGCAAATTTAAAATTCTTTTAGTAACAAGGAAGCTATTGGGTGTCGTCTAAATGTCAGTCAAGGTCGAATCTCATTGTAGGTCGAACGCTCCTGACAGTATTTCCCATTGATTTTTCATTGCCCAAGGATCAGGCTGATCCATGAGAGTGCACAATAATTTTCCTTTAATTTTAGAAGAAACTATTCATTCAAGAACACGCACGAACATAACTTACCTGATATTGATGAGGTGATTCCTGACCCAAAACACTTATGAAAGATGTTGTATCGTCCGCTGGTTGAAAAGCGACTGAGGTAAACCTAGCGTATTCGTCGATTTCAAAGTATGAACCAGAATGGTTGTGGCGCATGCGCATTAGCCTTAACCGTGAAGGTTCTCAACCTTGATCACATGACTGTCCATTCCAGGGAACATACGTAGGTGTGTAAATATAAAACCAAGCGCCACGGATATTTCGACAATCAAAATACATTCTTATATATTTCAGTGTAACAAATTTTTTACACGATCATGCTAATATTTACACTGTGAACACAAAAGAAGTTCTTTGCATACAATTTCGATAGTTACATTTTACTTTTACAAATACGTTACTAACATTTTAATGTAAACTGTTTCACATGCATTATAAATACGTTACTAACATTTGAATGTAAACTGGTTCACATCAGAGCGCAATTAAAGCAATTACTAGTAAAATACCTATACTGCGATCGTCAGAGAACTTCTTTCAATCACTTTGACAATGATCAGTGCGCAGAATGTTATTTCGAGTATTATGTATCTGCTTTATTTTTATAAACGTGTGTCGCGTGTAGCGTTCAAAATAACTCATCGATATAATCAATAGATTCTCGAAAAATTGCATTATTATTTTAAATCATTCCGAAGTAAAGATAACTGATATCGTTTGTAAAACATTTGAAATTATATGCATCGAACTGAATTTAAAATTGTTGAAAAAAGACGTGGTATCAATCAAACATTTTATTTTTATTTTTTCACGATTCCGTCACATGATCACCGGTGTGCCGGCACGAAAATAAGTTCGATAAGTCGCATTTAATTGAGTGATTATTACGACACTGGCGGATACACGTGTTGACTATCAGGACCCTAAAACCGAGGAGGATGATATAACGTGGTTGGTGGGGATCCATGGAGCTGACGACATATCGACCACTGGCAAAGCAAATTTCTGAACGTATCGTACGATGTGATGGCTCGTTTTGAAAGCCTCCGAGTGAGAATCACTGTTTTAAAGGTCAGTCAAGGGCACCTTGCGTGACATTCGCCGAAATTGCTGACAGCATTTTTCAGCAGAAGGTTTACGCTCTCTCTTCCGTTGATATACGTGCAACGAAACATGCACGTCATTTTTCATTCGAATAACCTTTTTATCTTTGCTAGATGTAGCTGTTGATAGGCAAGTTTGTCTTGTCAGGTGTCATCTCATGACTCAATTTCTTTACAATAATTCTTAAATCGATGTAACTCAGATTATCTGATGCAACCTTGAGTAATCTAATGTTAAAGATTGTAGCACACATATGTGATAAATACTAATTACTTCTACATTTGTGTTAGTATAGCATATATATAATGTATGACTGATGTATATCTTATGTATTACTTATGTATAAAGAAATAACTGTCAAATAAATTTGGTGCTTCTGTGTTAATTTCTATTTCACGTTTATTCGAACTATTATTGTTTCTCTTCCTCCAAGAAATCTGTTCAGAGTTTTTCTCAACGATTTTATAGTAATTGCAAAGAAATGAATGAAAGATGAAAAATTGTCTATCATTTTTTTTATGAAATAACAAAATAAAATACTGCAATTTTAAACGTTATATATGTATACGTTAGAACATTTTTTAAATAACATGTAACTTCTGAAAAAAATTATATTGCTTTTAACATGCTAAATATAGTAATGGTTATTAGGGATCTGATTACAAATTTAATTTATTAAGTTGTTGACTAACTGTACTATCTCTTCATTTTATACTGTCATTCACTACAGAATGTCCCGATTGAAATTACTAAATGACCAATACAATGAACTTGAATAATTACAAAGAACTTTTGTTCCGTTGTTGAAACCTGAAACTGACAGCCAGCTATTTCACTTGTCATTTTCAGCAAACTTCAATCTTCAAATTTATAAAGTGCTATTTCAAAATGCTTTTATGTAATGAAATGATATCAAATAAAATAGAATATTGTTTGAGACTCTCAATGTGGTGCGCATTATTATTAAAAAATATCATCAAGATAATATTTTTAATGATTTCTATAATTTTTTACAAATATTTGATAGTTTCAGGCAGATTTTTTCTTGGTGCAGATACCATTACTTAATTGTACTTGTCCTAATGCCGCTTCGGAACAAATTTTAGCCCTTTCTAGAAAAACTTCTTGAGCTTCCTCGATGTTCTCTGGGTTTCCGCCCCAAACCTTCATCGCTGCATTCTTTCAGAGAGTAAATGGTTAATCCAAAAAAATTTCGTTAAATAAATAATGTATGATATTTTTTAGCATTTTTACGATCTTTACTTGTAAAGCACGCCCGTAACAGAAGGTCAGCGTCCACGGTTTTTTCCCATCGTAAGTATTAATGGCGTTCAAATTAAAAACAGAGTCTGTATCTGATTGCCCGCCGCTCAAAAATGTAATCGCTGGCACTGCTGGGGGCACTGTTCTTTGCAATGCAGTTAACGTATACTCGGCAACGATCTATGAATATTTTCGATTAATTTATGATTATAGATATGTATCTGTATTCTACAATAAATAATTCATTCTTTCAACAATGCATTCTTTTCAATCCTTTCATGACTGGAAAGTCATACTTTCGGTGAAATGATGTAGGACATGTAAATATCATAGGCTTTTTTAGATATTCGTTAATATATTTAAGAATGTTTAAAATTTAATATTGAATATTTAATGATATTCAACATTTGATATTAAATATTTGTTAAAATATGTAGCATTGTTTAATATCTCATTTGAAATATTTATTTGAACATTTATCAGTGTTTAATATCTGATGACAAATATTTTTATTTAACTAAATATTTCTTATAATATTTGAAGGAATACGTTCTTTTGCACACGAGCTATGTGCACGATAACAAATCTGTAAAATAAGTTATTCAGAACTCTTATTCATGCAAAATTATTAATAATAATTAAAGCTTTTCATTTATACATACATGCTCCATATTTTTAAATATTGTTTCTATTAATTTTATTCTAGCAACTAATTGTTTATCATTTTTGTAGTAATATTGTGCTTATGCAGACAAGTAAGAGACAGAATATACAGGTGTCGTGGTTTGAAAAAATGATAATAAAATTCCGCCCGTATTGTTCGTAACAGAACACATGTTTCGAACATTTAAAATACAACATATTTTGCATTGTTTAAAACATTTGAACATCTGAACTTATTTTCTTGTATTATCTCGTTCAATTGATGTTAAATATAACAATGAAAATTGAATAGCTAACAATTAAGCGTTGTCTTTTTCAACGATTTTAAGATATATTAAAAATGTAAAAATAAATTGTATGTATAAAACAAGAGTTTCTAACAAACTATTTAATTTTATCGAAAGTTTTGCTCCTACTCCACGATTCATTTGTTCATTTTCACTTCTACTTATTTTCTACATACTATTTTTACTATTTCTACTTGTAATTAATTTATAATACAATTTACAAACCGATATGGTTTTACTATAATGGGACAAATGCGTCTCAAATAACATTATTTTAAATACGCGATAAACAGTAGATTGACTATAAATTATTTAAAAAAATAAATTCCGTTACATAAATTATGTTCACGATTGGGTAATTCTATCGCAACTCTAAAGCTGATAATCCTAAAAGTTTCCAATTAGTATGAAGAAATAGAAGCTGGAAAATTTATTCCTACTTATAATAGATATACCTATTGCGAATAAACCGAACAGCAGTTCATAATCTCTAGAACAAAGTTTTAAAACTGACAAGAAGATATACACCAGTGGTCGTTTAATGGATGTAAATTAATTTAAAAAGAATTAACTTCTGTTATAGAGATTAGAGTGATAGATGATATAGGATTTGTGTTCTTGTTGGATTTGGATTTGTTTTCTAATACAGTATAATTTTTCTTTATACTTGCTTGTTTCTTTTTATTATATTCTTTTATATTTTAATAGTACAAAATGTTCTGTACTATACTGAAATAGTATAGAATATTTTATAAAATAGTATTTTTTATTATAGAATATTTTCTATACTATACTCAAAAAGTGTAAAATAATATTTTATATTCAAATAATACAGAGTAATATTAATGCAATAATTAAAATTAAATTGTTGTACCTGAGGTGTGCAATTAACGCTCTGTTGTATTCCTGACAAAACCATGGCAGGTTTCAGGATCATTCCTTCAAGATAAACCCGATGCTCGTTTAAAGCACGGAATAAAACTGATAGTACTTCTTCGTGAACCTCTAATGTTCTGTTTATTCCATGATTGCCGGTATTTAATATTTCTGGTTCTACGATTGGTACTATTCGTGCACTCTGACATATACTGGCATATCTTAAAACGAATAAATCATTCATCAATATTGATCAAGTGACATAACAATTCGCGAATAAATTAATGGCAGAAAGTTATCGTATTAGTACGCTTATAAGCGGATATTAAGATTTTAATAAGCCGATTAAAACTTGTATAACTTCATCAACAAATCGGTAGTAAGTATCATTATTCACATCAAATCATTTAAATAATAAAACATTCATTAAAGAGTAAATATAAATAAAGAATGTAAAAACTGGTATTTGAAAATTGCATATTATGAACAGCCATTTTTATACATTATTTAACACTGAAACTATCAATCGATCAAATAACCATTTTACAAGTTTCTAAGCAACAAAATTTGTTAAAATACTTTTTTTGAAACGTGTGTTGATTTTCAAGATAATTAATTTATCGTTTATTTATTTTTCAACTTCAATTTCAAGATAAACATACGTCGATAGGTCTAATGTTAAAATCTTTGAGTTTCTTTTAAATCAAATACAGCAATGTTGCAGCAACGTTACGTTAAAAGTACCATAAAGGGACTACTGTAATTTCAATAACAATAAAAAAAACTATGTTATCTCGAAACATGGCTAAATACAAAGTTCTAAAATTCTAAAGTAACCCAATAATTTATCTGAAATCGCCTAAAATCGCTGACTGCCGATAGAAATACTTCCTTAGCATAAATCTAGTCGTCCTGGGACAAGCATGATTACTTCCTAGTTTGCATAAGCAACCAATTTAAGGGTTTATCGAGTCGAACCTTGCAAGGACGTTCGCATTCGCAGCCATGGCCAGCTGACTCGGCGTATTCTCCGAGATATTGTACGTGCATCGCCATTTTGCGAAATGGCAGCCATCTCGTTTATACTGAATGCATCTCTCCTGCAAACTGTCCAAGCCTTCCGTGGTTTTTTCGTCCTTCGTGCCAAATAGCTCGACCAAACCTCTGTCGACCTTAATGCCGGGTACGACATTTCTCTGGCGTAGCAGCTCGATGATTTCAACGTCGTCCGTGCTTTTCTGATAAACTGTCTCGTGATGCAGAATAACACCGCTAATATATTTTGAGAATCGGGACTACGACAAGAAAATGCAAATTGGCAAATGTTTCCGATTGACAGAATGTCGATGACTTGTCAGTGCATCTTTGTCCACGTGACTGTAACATTTCGATATCTACTTGTTCCAGTTTTTTTTTTTTGACATTCGAGAAAAATTAGGAATTATTTTGTAATGACCTTGTCGGATGTGAATAACATTTCTCGATAATCGCGCCGTGACATTTCTGTGTTTTCTATGTTCAGTTCGTTGAATCGCTTTTCTAAGGATGTCGGAGATTCATCGCAAGCTAGCAACCCTTTTCCTGGCACGGTCAAAGTTTCCACGATTTTTTGCAGCTCCTGACATAGCGCCGGGTCTAGATCTGAGTATTTTGTAACGGCTGACAGTATCTGGGAAATAAATATCAATTTTCGTGGTACAATTTTTCACAGTTCTTAACAGGATGATCAGGACTGCGTGATTAGAGCTATAATTATTCTCCTTTGCTCCTCTCTTCTTGCTCCTAAACTCGATATTTTTGAAATTATTAAAAAAGCTCTCTTATTAATTTTAAGAGTATCGAAATCAGAATTTTGAGCTATGGATCTGATTATTATTACAGCCTAGAATTCGACCCTGAACATGAGTGAATAACTTCAATAATTTTATATCCTTGCTGTCGTTTTCAATAATAAATTGCATTTTTTTAATAAGTAAAATTTGAATATTTATAAAGAAATTTCTTTTCTAGTTTTGTTAACATGACTATAGAATTTTGATTTTAATTTGATACTTTAATTTGTATAGCAATTATTGAACATTACGAGTTTGTTATTTTAAAAAACGGCATTCGTTTAATATCAATCTTTCAACTTTCTTCGCACGGTTTCTGTTATCAGTCACTGATATAAGGTCGGCAAAGTCCACAGACGATACCGAATGTTACAGCATAATCGAAATTGTGTTTTTCGGTTATTTGTTTCATTTTAATTTGAGGTAATCTAGTACTGATAAATGTAATCCGGTGTGTCAACAAGGTATCACTTGTTTTGCATATTTGCAATTTTTATGGAAAAAATAGAAATTTTGATTAAGGTATATCTTTACATTTTAAAAGAGAAAAATATGGATTATATTTATAAATGCGTGTAGTATACTTTCAGTGTATAATTTCAGTCTTTTTCAATTAAATGAGGCAGGACTTATTATTTGGTATACAACAAATTATTTTAGGACGAGTTAGTTTTTGACTACTAATTTTTCAAATTTATAAATTTACAAATTTACACAAATGTGTAAATGGCAATTTTGTTCAAAAATATTGTGGACTTGAGGATGTGAAAATTTAGGAAATTGGCATTTTTAAAATTTCAAGATTTGGAAATTTTCAAACGTACAAAAATTACATTATTTCTTACTGTTAGCAAAAGCAAATCTGTGTACACGATAATGATTAAAATAATTGTATGTATGCGATATTTATTAAAATTTGATTATAAAACAATGTAAAATTGATATATACGATCTTGAAGAAATCAATTTATAACACTTAACATGTTCCATCCAGTACTCTACTTACAGTATCTCTACTGTAAACATTATTATCGAAACTATATTTTTGTCAGTAATTAGAAATGTATTTTCTTGTAGTGAACTAAATAATACAAATGTTTTTACAGTGATGAGATTAATAATAAAACTGTAACAGCTTACTTTGTCTTTGCAAGAGCATTTATCTCCTAGCCGCATCATTGTTGTATAATTAATTTAAACTGTACCAATAACACCAGTTAATTTAACAGAGATGACAAAACATCGAATGTATTTTTATATAATTATGAGAATCATATTTGCAGAAATTTCTATGGAAATTCCTGTCTTCATTCAGAAATTATAAAACAGTTGAATATTTATTTATTATCCAATAAAGGTACATAATCGTAATTTAAATTTATAAAACAACAATTGAACTAAAGTTATCTTTTTAAAGAATCATTAAGATATTGGTAAAATATTTTTTTTATTAAGAAAAGACATAACTGGTTATGGAATTATATAAAATGTAATGTTTCAAATTAATACTGAAATATGAAGCATATTTCGTAATTGACCGTTACCAATCACCGGAAGAACCATAACGAAAAACCCTACTCGTTTCGTATCTCTTTATTGAAAACTTGCCTTGAATTTCGACAAATTTTCGAAATGGAAATCGATGAAAGGAATTGTTACAAGTTGTTAAATCGAGGTTAGTTGCGGTTACGTATCAGCAGGATGTATGAGTACATTGATAGTGAGCAAGTATTTAATAATTATTTTGCGTTATTTTGTCGTTAACACATCCATTTATATGTGATTCTTACCTATCATTCCATATGAAAACACTTCACAGTGAGAAACCTCCATTTATGATTTGGAAGGTTAATCATCGATGCGACGAAACGATAAATACACGTTGAAAAATACAATAATTAAATCTAGGATAGATTTAATTCATTTAGAAAGTTAGTGAAACGTTACAATGAGTAACAGAGAAAAAAGTGATTCACGATCGGAGCAATGCTCCAAAGAGAGAGAAGAAAGGGAAAGGAAACAGTCGGTGTCTTCGCAAAGCGATGATTCCGATGGTAAAAAAAAGAGGCGTAACACGTGCAGTAAAGATAAAAGAAAGAAATCGAGACATAGAAGTAGTTCCAGTGGTTCAAGCTCCTCTAATGCCTCCAGTCGTGAGGCTAAACATCAAAATGATAGAGACAGGAGGACTGACAAATGGGATAAGAAGTATGAGAATGGAGTTAGACCATACCGAATGAATACGAGGGAAAGTAGAGGGTACTATAAGGGACGCAGCGGATTCTTTGATAATCGAAAGCGTAGTTTTGGTTATCGACCTTATAAGCATGGATTTTATGATAGAAATAGAACACATAACAATTTGCAATATAATAGATATAATAACGAGAGAAGAGGAAACAGGTTCTTTAATCATAACAATAGGAGACCACCTTACGATAGATCCCGAAGTCGAAGCAATCAGGATCATGATCATCAAAGAAGCTTGAAAGACTCCAGCGAACAATCGAGAGAAAGCAATTCAAAAGAAAGACATGTGAAACATTCTAATACTGAGAAAATGGAATCAAAAAAGAGGGATTTAGATGATTCTCATGTAAAAGGAAAAGAAAAAAAGAAAGAAGAAGATACACTAGAAAAGACTGATCATCTTGTTCGCAAAAAATCAAAGAGGAAAAGGTCTTTATCCTCTTCAAGTTCCTCGAGTGTAAGCAGCACTAGCAGTGACAGTAGTAGCAGTAGTTCTAGTAGTAGTAGTACTAGCAGTAGTTGTAGCAGTAGCAGTTCAGATTCATCCGAGGACGAGAGAAAACGTAAAAAAGCAAGAAGAAAAGCTAAGAAATTAAAGAAAGCTATGAAAAAACGTAGAAAGAAGAAGAGAATGAAGAAAAAGTTGAAGAAGAAATTAAAGAAATCTAAAAAGAAATCCCGTAATGCTGAAAAGTCCAAAGACAGTGTTTCAAAGGATTCTACCCAAGAAATATCAGAAAAATCAAAGGCAATGGCACCGATGACAAAAGAGGAATGGGAAAAGAAACAAAGTGTAGTACGTAGAATTTATGACGAGGAAACTGGAAGATACAGGTAGTTGTAATGAAAACAAATCCAATTTTATTAACAGATGTACAACATATATTAAAAATTAATTATAACTAATTGAATACTCTCACAGATTAATTAAAGGTGATGGAGAAGTGTTAGAGGAAATAGTGAGCAAAGACCGCCATAAAGAAATAAACAAACAAGCAACTAAAGGAGATGGAGAATACTTCCAGGCACGCCTGAAAGCCAATGTTTTATGAACTATTTTTCTATGTACGCTAAAAAAATATCCTTATATAATAATTACTTTATTCTCAGTGTTAAAATCCTGTATGGCAGTATGTTTTTTAATGTCTCAGAGAAAATACTTATGTGTTGTACATTAATGAATTTACCTACAGTGTGATTTTGATTATATTACATACACAACCTTAATGACCAAATGTTGAAATATAATCAACAACGAAAACAATTTAGACTTAAGCAAATTTTATATAGTCATTTTTTTCATATTATGATTATTAATGTTCTTTGTCAGATATGTTCAAAAAATTTTTCAGTATATTTAAGACATAGAACATGATGTATTAATTTGAAGAAAATTTGTGACTATTTATGAACTTCATAAGTTAGTTACATTATTTTCATAAATAAAAGATTAATTGGTAAATCATTTTCAAAAGATAAATTTTATTTTATGCAAGTAGTTCTATTATTATTTATATACAGATTATCTTACAAATTTATAAAGCTTATATTACTGTTCAATAGTTTCTTTAAATAACGGATATATAAAAATTATTTCGTTATGAATATTAACATTATATGTAGTTAAGTAATTCATATCAGGATAAAAATCTTATCAAAACCAAAAGAAAATATTTTATGTAAATTAAATGCTTAATTGAAGCTCTTGTGAATTAACAGTGGAAAAGATACAGTTATATGTATTATGCACAGAATCAATACAACTGAATAAAATGACTTGTGTGCCCGTCTCGGTAAATAGGATCATCTGTAATTTTTGCACGGCATAATGGACATGAACGTTCCCTGTCTAACCATGTTAAAACACATGCTTCACAGAAAATGTGTTTACAATATAATATTATTGGCACTGAATATTCCTCGTGACAAATCGCACATATACCACCAGATGCTGCTATCTGTTCTTTCGATGGTGATACACCCAAATTCTGTAAAATTATTAATTATTATTTTATAAATTCATTTTACTAACATTTTTGTTTGCTTTCTTTTTTAACAAACGTATAAAACATACCGCATTTTGAAATAAGCTCCAAATAGCAATGTAGAACAATTTTATACGAGATAACAAATCATTCCTTTTGCTTAATCCATACAATGCAGCAAAACATACACCTAAAATCTTTTCTGGACCTTGATAAGCTTCAAACAAATAATATAACCACGGTTGAATTGGTGCAATACATCTGTAGAGTTGAGATGTTGCTTCCACCATAAGATAGCACTTTCCCTGCAATAAAACATTTTTATTTAGTTTTCAATTAACTAATGCTATTAAAGCGTTATATGTTAAAACTTACCCTTTGTCGCAGTGCCAAAAATTTTAACGGAATACATGTTAAAACCACTTTACAAACGACGGTAAGCAATTTTAAAATAAAATCCGTTACCAACACTGACCACAACAATTCCCAAATTGTAAGTGGTTGGGTGTATGGAGAAAATAGATGTGTTTCATATTCGAAATTAATAAACACTATACATGCAACAATATAACATGTAATAACTAAAAGTGACACCCAACTTTTATTATGTTGTTTGGCGATTTCACGTTTCACAACATTATTAGCATGATTAAATGTTACAAGTAATACTATAAAGTTCAATATTCCAGCTCTATTGTCATAAAGACCTTTACTAAGAAGAATAGAAACAAAGGGAATATATTTCTGGAATACTCCAATTAATGCGCGTGTTTCTGGATTCATTTGTAATCCTTCTGGATTATTTTCTTCTACATTATTATTATTATTGTTATTATTATTATGGTTGACAATATTGTTGCTATTATTACTTTGATTTTCACCCACAACCTCATTTGCAGCCTCACGAATATTGTTTAAAAAATTATCCGTTGTAGTTGTTTGATGCTGATGATGATGACTGTCATGAGTTGAAACCTCACGTGAATTTGTACTATCTTCTGGGTGATTTTCAATATTAATCACATAATTGTCAGATGATGCAATAGGAACAGTATGTGTTGGGTTTTGAATTCTTTGAATGTTTAACAACGAAGTTAACGAAACACTAGGCTGCTGCAAGTAAAAATGATAATGACATAAAAATTATTTATATTATGATGTGGATTTATGAAATCTATATTGCAGCTATACTTACAATACGTACATGTTCTATAAAAGGTCTGATCTCTTCTATAGTAGTAGATATATTATTTGCAAAAAGTCTAGATTGTTCCATAGTTCTAGCACCAAAATTAAAACCTATATTAACAGGTGTAGATCTAACTGGTGTCACTGGATGTGACATTAGCAATCCCGAGGATTGCCCATTAATGTTTGACATATGAGGCATTGTAGAAGTGGGAATTACATTAACGACCTCTTCCAGTCTCACGTTGTCTGCCATTCTATATACAGAATAACAATAATTTTATATATTTAAATTAACATATATACACCCACACAATTTGTTATTAAGAATTTATGTATGTAAATATCCATGCAAATATTCTTTAGAATAGAACTTCAAAAACGGTTCTAGATGCAACTACAAATCACAATTAATCTAATCAATAACAATCAGGATAACATATTCTATCTACTGACGCAAGTGCGTTAGCATTTTTTTATCAATATACACAGATCAGTAAAAGGTTTACATACGGTATGGAGTTTATTTTTATTACGTTCTCTCGAGGAAGCATTAATTAACGTCAAGATGATTCAATGTAAGTTTTTGACCATGTAATCATGTGACTAATATTGACACAGCATATGGTAAACAGTAGGAAGAAGTAGCATATTCACCACCGGAGGTTAAATATTAGAACATACGACCACAGATAGCAACCGATACAAAAAGCTTTTAGAGGAAATTCATTTTACGTTGAGATTTGATAAACTACTATAATGCGTCACAAAACACTAACTCCTACATTCTTCAGAATATTATAATCTCCTCAAAAACTTGAGAAAAGCTTTGATCCATAATTTTTTAGAAAAAGAGATATATGTGTAGATGTATAATCTGTAGTCAATGCTCTTACGCCATTTTCTCTAGTATTACTTTTGCTCAGCGACTACTGTAGTCACTGTTTTGCTTAAGATTTGAGATATCGACAAAGAGAACCGTGTCTACAATTTGTTGGGCCCGAGGAAAAAATTGAGATTTCAAAAGATACATGTTCTCGTACTTTAACTCGGTTACGATGTGGTGGGAAATTGTTAATTTTTAAACAAATTTAAGTTCCGCATAATTGTTTGATCATACGCTGACATGGCTCTGGGTTAATAAATTTTGGATGCAATTCGATGCTGTGTTAGATTAATCAAACCTTATTTGGAATATTTACATTTTAAAATTTTGGTACTTTGAAATTTTGTAACAATGGAATTGTAGGATTTTAGAATTTCGTAATTGTGTGACTTCAGGATTTTAGAATTTTGGAACCCTGTCAAAATATCATAATTTGGCATAGACGAGAATTTGTCGCTGTTTATGAGAGAAATGGTACGGCACTGAACCAAGCCGGTATAAACGAGAAATATATTATTAAATCGTTCTCGAGTGTAATCTTATATTCAGGCTTGATTTTACTGGCAATGTTTAGGAAACATTCTTATAATAGTTTCTTGTCTACCCTAGGTTCATGCAGTACAGTAATATTTCTTTGTTAAACGGCCAAACATGAATCGAGACCATATCAAATTTTGACATGCTCTGATGCAATGCATGTCAGTTCAAAATGATACGTAATGGTGACATACGGTTATTTGACGCAAGATGATACTCAAATTTTAGTTGAAAATACCATTATATGAACGTCTTGTGTAATAGAAGAAGTAGTTACATAAAATATCTTAATTAATTATTAATTATAATAATATTATTATATACAATATAAATTATACTTACTTAATTAACTATTGATTGTAATAATAAATATTATCATACACAACAATATACAATTTTATAATTAATATTATAAATTTATAATTAATTTTTTCAAAATTGGAATGTCTGTACATTACTTTATAATATTACAATATTGTTAGTCACTTTGTTTCTGAGTTACTTTCCATGCATCTAAGTAGCTTTTGTGTTTAACAGTTTTATCTTTTAGATATTTGAAATAAATGAGTCATAGAAAAACATTTTAATGACCGTATCAGAAAGATAACTCAAATTTTGACTACAAATATCATTTGAAGTCATATGTTTTCACGCGCTATGTGAAAGGCACTATTAGTGCTATCTGGCGGTAAAACACAGGACTATCGAAACAAAAATTCTTTTTTTCTGAAATGAAGCATTTTTACGTTTCACTGATGTTTGCAAATTGTTCCACGGGCACGATAAAGTTAGAAAAATGTCCTCGCAGAAGGTTCGAAACTTCATTTTCGAAAATGTAAAAGATTTTGTAGATTTCAAAATGCTTTATATCTAGCGGTGTGAAGTAAGAACTTGATAAATTAACAGCCCGGCTAGCTCAGTCGGTAGAGCATGAGACTCTTAATCTCAGGGTCGTGGGTTCGAGCCCCACGTTGGGCGAGTGTAAAATATTTTTTTTCCAGTTGTGTTCTTACAGAGTTCCTTACAGTTATTCCTTACAGAGAAGAAAAGAAAAAAAAAAGGAACTAGCTAAATTAAGTCACAAACAATTTTTGTATTATCTTACTTTTTCAATATGTGAACATTTGTGAAACACTCAACCTATTTCATGTTTTTTTTTCTTTGAGGATATTACAGCATAATAGGACAACATATTAAATATTTTTTTACGGGAAGGTATTTCAAATTTAGTTTCAGTAATATGTACCTTTCACCATTAGGTAGCCGAGCAGTTTTAGATCCATGAAATGCAATATTCTTCATTTTCGTTTCTAACGCTTTATGACACTTTTTATTTAATTGAGGCCATAGAATACTCTGCTCTTTGCAGACGGTCGTAAAAGTCGCTAATTTCGTGAAAAATCGTATTTTTCTATTTTTATAGTTTCATCATCCACCGTTGTACCGTTTAGTCGAATTGAACCGAAAATGTGGGGTCCTTAATCAAAGGTGGACTCCACTTTACCGACTAAAGATAATCGGGTAAAAATAATTTTTCGTAAAGATTCAATTAATTAGCATAATTAACTTTAATACGCATCAAATTATATCGGAGAACAAGAGTAATTAACATCCGAATGTTTTGACTTTACCAAACCATCATCAATTTTTGCCAAAACTTCGGAATACCGTCATGTTCCATCTGTGAGTAAATTTTGCAAACAAGCTCCTTTTCTCAAAAGAAAATATTTGAGAATGGTTTTTGGCGATTCGAACGAAAATTTTTTAGCATTCCAATGTTATTCCCTATATTACCGACGAGACACAGTATAATGTGCGAACTGCGAACATTTTCGTCAAAGAAAATGTGGAATAAATGAAATTGTAATTTAACATTAAATCGTAGCTCTTAGCTCGATATCGTTTTCTAAAGTTCATTTCGTGAGAAATATTTAGAAAATGATATCGATTACCAGGTCACACCACGAGGAGGTGGCTACGACAGTGACCCACCCTATCTCCAAATCCCTACCACCCTCCAATTACAAATACCTCATTTATCGGAAGGATAAATGAGTTCTTACTCTACTTAGCCCATAGGCTCGCGAAAATATACAAGTTCTTTACCATAATATAGCAAAGAACTTGTATCGCACGCAAGTTTCTTAAAACTAACTTATAGCACACAGGCACACCATACAATTTCAAACTTAGCGCTCGCATTCTAAGATTGCACCCGTGTTATCTAAAACGGTATAAAAAGCAAAGGGAGAAGGGAAGAAAGTTAGAAGAACTTTCTACTAGATGGAAAGAAAGTTAGAAGAACTTTCTACTAAATGGAAAGAAAGTTAGAAGAACTATCGCAAAAAGGTGGACCAGCATTCTCTATCGAGTGAACCTTGCCTTCATGGGTCAAATGGTAGTCGAATAGTGGCTTACGTGAACCACGAGACTGCATTGAACCAAAAATGACTGGTAAGAACGAGTGACACATCCGCGAAGGGTTTCCCATTTCTCCCCGCTCCCGTTTAAAGGGAGGCTAACTGCAGAGAGGAAACCCACGCCGTGAGGCGGCAAGTCGAGAAGGTGCTTCAATCAAAATGCCTCGCAGAGATGTGTCCCTGGCGCTACACCAGCATTTGCAGCTCAGTACTGCCGCGTGTTCACAGCACTACCAACCCCAAATGATCCACTTGGGTTCGGACCAATCGACAGAGAATTACCGATTAATACTACACTCTAACGCGCAAAAAATTCACGTATCGTGAAAATGGGTGCAAGTTAGAATTGTAAGCGCTCAACTCACTTATAAACTTAATACTAATTTCGTGGGATCCCACATACACACTCTGTTATAAAATTGCACTCGCATTATGTAAAATGAAACGCTAAACGAGAGAGAAAGAAAGGAAGAGAGGAACTAATACTACGATCTAACGCGGAAAAAGTTCGCTAATTAAAATAAGTGCAATTTTAAACAGTACTCGCATACGCACACGCTTAACATACTTATTCTAAACGCCGCACGCGTACCTCATATTCTAAGCTTGCACTCGAATGATCTATAACGAGGTAAAAAAGCAAGGGGGAAGGGAAGAAAGTTAGAAGAACTTTCTACTAGAAGGTAAGAAAGTTAGAAGAACTTTCTGCTAAAAAATGGGTTAGCATTTTCCGCCAAGTAGTCCTCGCCCTCATGGGTCAAAGGGTAGTCCATAGTGACTTACGTGAACCACGAGACCGAATTGAACCGAAAAAACTGATAAGAACGAGTGACACATCCGCGAAGGGTTTCCCATTTCTCCCCGCTCCCGTTTAAAGGGAGGCTGACTGCAGAGAGGAAACCCACGCCGTGAGGCGGCAAGTCGAGAAGGTGCTTCAATCAAAATGCCTCGCAAGATGTGTCCCTGGCGCTACACCAGCCTTTGCAGCTCAACCCTGCCGCGTGTTCACAGCACTATGAACCCCCAATGATCCACTTAAGTCTGGACCAATTAACAAAAAATAGCTGGGCATACTACAATCTAACGCGTAAAAAGTTTACGAATTGTAAAGATGAGTGCAAGTTAGAACAAGAGGCACTTACAGGGACCCACCCACCCGCCCACGAGCTTAAAATTAACTTAAAAATAACGCACGCTTCCCTCGATGATCCTTCGATGATTTTTCGATGATTTCTCGATGTTCCCACGATGATCCCTCGATGATATCTTCAAGTTTCGTATATACGCATTTCACACATGCACTCATCCATACTACAGTGCATTACAATATTTTGTACGCAATTTAAAATTAACTTAAAATTAGTGGATCCATCGGAGAAATCTGTCTGTGATAGTCCTGGATGATTACCTATGCTGTAACAATCAGAAACAATAAGAGAAAGGAGAAAACAGATACAAAATTAATAAATATTCATGTAAAAGTCGAATGTTTAACATTTTCGGAATAAAATGAAACAAAATTCGAGTCGACTCGAGGAAAACATGCAAATGAAATAAGAATACATTTGTGAAATATTCGATTACTTACTTAAAATCAAAAGCGGAAACATACAAATATAATTAAGACAAATATGAAACATAAAATTACTTACTTAAAATAAAAACCTGAAACATACAAATGTAATTAAGACAAATATGAAACATAAAATTACTTACTTGAAATCAAAAGCTGAAACATACAAATATAATTAAGACAAATATGAAGCATTAAATTACTTACTTAAAATCAAAAGCTGAAACATACAAATATAATTAAGACAAATATGAAACATTAAATTACTTACTTGAAATAAAAACCTGTAACATACAAGTATAATTAAGACACATATGAATCATTGAATTACTTACTTAAAATTAAAAGCTGAAACATACAAATATAATTAAAACACATATGAAAATTTTAATTACTTACTAAAAATAAAAACCTGTAATACAAGTATAATTAAGACACATATGAATGACTTAATTACTTACTTAAAATCAAAATCTGATACATACAAATATTATTAAGACACGTATGAAACATTAAATTACTTACTTAAAATCAAAAGCTGAAACATATAAATATAATTAAGACAAATATGAAAATTTTAATTACTTACTTAAAATAAAAATCTGAAACATACAAATGTAATTAAGACTCATATGAAGCATTAAATTACTTACTTAAAATCAAAAGCTGAAACATACAAATGTAATTAAGACAAATATGAATCATTGAATTACTTACTTGAAATCAATACCTGAAACAGAGAAATATAATTAACATAGAAAATTGAGGGAGAAGGAATGAAATTTTTCTTTACTCGAAACAAATCTCTTGAAAAATCAAAATCGCTGAGTTTGAAAACCACAAAATCGGAAAAAGAATCATAAAGAAACTCAGAAACCTCGAAACTGGAAATAAAATCACGATGAGTTTTTGAAAACCTCAAATTCGAAAAAGATCACAAATAAATTCAGAAACCTCGAAACTGGAAATAAAATCACGATGAGTTTTTTAAAATCTCAAATTCGAAAAAGATCACACAGAAATTCAGAAACCTCGAAACTGGAAATAAAATCACGATGAGTTTTTTAAAATCTCAAATCCGAAAAAGATCACAAATAAATTCAGAAACCTCGAAACTGGAAATAAAATCACGATGAGTTTTTTAAAATCTCAAATCCGAAAAAGATCACAAATAAATTCAGAAACCTCGAAACTGGAAATAAAATCACGATGAGTTTTTGAAAACCTCAAATCCGAAAAAGATCACCAAGAAATTCAGAAACCACGAAACTGAAAATAAAATCACGATGAGGTTTGCAAACTTCAAATCGGAAATAAAATCCTGTAGAGTTTAAAAAACCTGGAAACCACATTAAAATCACGAGGAGGTCTAAAAACCTTGAAACCCGAAATAAAATTCACGCACGAAATGAAAGTAACAACGCAAACGTATTGAATATCAATCAAACAATAAAATAATACAGAAAAAGAAAGAAATTGGCAAAGATGCTTGAAAACTTCGAAGCTAGAAATAAGAAACATTTAAAGTTTTAAAACCTTTATGATCCCACGATGATCCTACGATAATATGAATAGGTTCTGTATCCTGTACTCACATTTCATTCACGCACTCACGCACACTACAATACAATACTTATTCTAAAAACTCTACATGTACCTCTTGTTCTAAAATTGCACTCGTATAATCTAAAAGTTTGTAAAGAAAACAAGGAAAGAAAGTTGGAAGAACTTTCTTTTAAAATTGGAACAATTGACAAAAAATTACAGGCTATTGCTACTGTCTAATATGTGAGAAGTTAAAAAATTGTCACGAATATGTAAAAAGTTAAAAAATTGTCACGAATATGTAAATAGTTAAAAAATAGTGTACGAATATGAGTGCAAGTTAGAACAAAAGGCACTTACAATTTGCGTAAGTTTTTCGCCACGTAACGTGACGAAAAACTTGCGCCCGAGCCCACCCTTCCTCCCACAAGCTCGGAATTAATGTTAAACTAATGCACTAAATATGATAACTTACCAAATATCAAAAGCTGGAACATACAAAAGTTTATTAACATAGAAAATTGTAGGAAGAGGATTGAATTTTTATTTTATTTCCTACAAAATTTCGAAAAATATAAAACGCAATGAAAATTGCGGATTTGAAAAGAGAGAACAATAACTTACTTAAAATCAAAAGCTGAAACATACAAATGTAATTAAGACAAATATGAATTATTAAATTATTTACTTAAAATCAAAACCTGAAACATACAAATGTAGTTAAAACAAATATGAATCATTAAATTACTTACTTGAAATCAAAAGCTGAAACATACAAATGTAATTAAGACAAATATGAATCATTAAATTACTTACTTAAAATAAAAATCTGAAACATACAAATGTAGTTAAGACAAATATGAAACATTAAATTACTTACTTGAAATAAAAACCTGTAACATACAAGTATAATTAAGACACATATGAATCATTGAATTACTTACTTAAAATTAAAAGCTGAAACATACAAATATAATTAAGACACATATGAAAAATTTAATTACTTACTTAAAATAAAAATCTGAAACATACAATGTAATTAGGACAAATATGAATCATTAAATTACTTACTTAAAATAAAAATCTGAAACATACAAATGTAATTAAGACACATATGAAAAATTTAATTACTTACTTAAAATCAAAAGCTGAAACATACAAATATAATTAAGACACATATGAAAAATTTAATTACTTACTTAAAATAAAAATCTGAAACATACAAATGTAATTAAGACACATATGAATTACTAAATTACTTACTTAAAATCAAAACCTGAAACATACAAATGTAGTTAAAACAAATATGAATCATTAAATTACTTACTTGAAATCAAAAGCTGAAACATACAAATGTAATTAAGACACATATGAATCATTGAATTACTTACTTAAAATTAAAAGCTGAAACATACAAATATAATTAAGACACATATGAAAAATTTAATTACTTACTTAAAATAAAAATCTGAAACATACAAATGTAATTAAGACACATATGAATTACTAAATTACTTACTTAAAATCAAAACCTGAAACATACAAATGTAGTTAAAACAAATATGAATCATTAAATTACTTACTTGAAATCAAAAGCTGAAACATACAAATGTAATTAAGACAAATATGAATCATTAAATTACTTACTTAAAATAAAAATCTGAAACATACTAATGTAATTAAGACACATATGAAAAATTTAATTACTTACTTAAAATCAAAACCTGTAACATACAAGTATAATTAAGACACATATGAATCATTGAATTACTTACTTGAAATCAAAAGCTGAAACATACAAATGTAATTAAGACAAATATGAAGCATTAAATTACTTACTTAAAATAAAAATCTGAAACATACAAATGTAATTAAGACATGAAAAATTCAATTACTTACTTAAAATCAAAAGCTGAAACATACAAATATAATTAAGACAAATATGAAACATTAAATTACTTACTTGAAATAAAAACCTGTAACATACAAGTATAATTAAGACACATATGAATCATTCAATTACTCACTTAAAATAAAAATCTGAAACATACAAATGTAATTAAGACACATATGAAAAATGTAATTACTTACTTGAAATAAAAAGCTGAAATATACAAATGTAATTAAAACAAATATTTAACACTTAATTACTTACTTGATAAAAAACCTGAAACATACAAATGTAATTAAGATAGAAAATTGAAGAACCACGAATGAAATCTTTCTTAATTCGAAACAAAACTTGAAAAATCGAAATTGTGTTTGAAATCCTGAGAGTCCGAAATGAAATTACAAGGAGGTTCAGAAACCTCGAAACTCAAAATAGAATAACGATGAGTTTTGAAAACCTGAAACCCGAAATAAAATCGTAGAGATGTTAAAAACCTCAAAACCGAATTAAAGTGACGAGGAGATCCAAAATCCCCGAAGCTCCGATTAAAATTCACTAATGAAATGAAGGTACAACACACATTAAAAATCAAATAATAAAATAGTACAGAAAAAGAAATAAAACGGCGAGGAGACTTAAAAACTTCGAACCTAAAAATAAAATCATGTGGAGTTTGAAAAATTCTATGATCCCGCGATGTAAATGTGATTACAGGATACAGGATACCTTTCATTCACACACTCATACATACTGCAATATGTACATATTGCAAATGCCCTACATGTACCTCTTCTTCTAAAATTGCACTTGTATAATCGAAAACTTTGTAAAAAAAAAAGCAAGGGGATAGGGAAGAAAGTTAGAAGAACTTTCTTTCAAGTTTGGAGAAAATGAGAACAAATGACAACCTATAACTACAGTCTAATATGCAAGAAGTTAAAAAAGTGTGACAAAGACAAGTGCAAGATAGAATAAGAGGTACTTATTGCGCAAGCTTTTCGCCACTTAACGTGACGAAAAACTTGCGCCCGAGCCCACCCATCCACCCACAAGCTCGGAATTAATAAAATTAAATAAAAATAAAAATCAAATCCTGAAACATACAAAATCTTATTAACATAGGAAGTTGTAGGGGTGAATTTTTACTTTATTTGAAATACAATTTTTGAAACATAGAAAACGCAATGAAAATTGCGGATTTGAGAAATTAATACACTAAACATAACAACTTACCAAAAATGAAAAGCTGAAACATACAAAATTCTATTAACATAGAAAATTGTAGGAATGGGATTGAATTTTTATTTCATGCAAAACTTTCGAAAAATACAACACATAATTAAAGTATGAAATTGTGGTAACAGAAGAACAACATAATAACTTACCAAAAATGAAATACTGAAACATAGACAATTTTATTAACATAGAAACTTGTGGGAGGAGAAGCAAAATTTTACTTTATTTCATACAAGAATTTCGAAAAATACAAAACACAATGAGAATTGCAAATCTGAGAAGAGAGAACAACATAACTTATCAAAAAACAAACTCTGAAACATACAAAACTTTATTAACATACAAAATTATGCAAATAGGAGTGAAATATTAAATTATTCCACACAAAACTTTGAAAAAATAGAAAATGCAATAAAAAAAAAACCTGAAAATTCGAAATAAAATCGCGAACCGATCGTGTGCTCGTCAAAATTCGAGCAAAACGCGTTCGACGATACTTTTCGTACCGTAAAAAGAACACATATAAAATACAAAAAAATAATAGCGAGCATAGTGACAAAATGACTCTCCATCCTAAGATGGACAGCCATTGATAGTTCCCCTCTTCTTTGGTAAATTTTACCGGGGCTCTTCGGCATATAGCCTCTTCTCTCTTCGGCACAGCCTCACAAAAATCACTCGCGAAATTTTACGGTAACTCGGACATTCTTAGCTTTTATATCAATTACATAAACTTTCAATTTCGGTATCGATTTCCACAAACAGATAGCAGACAGTTTTATAGAAATAAAACTGAACCACTATCCATTTATTTCCATCGATAACGAAATCAAAATTTTCTGTAATAATATATCAAAATAAAAATGTACATATACAAAAATTCATTACTTTGAAAGAAAAAGAATGACTCGAAATAAAAAGATATACGACCAGCGATTCTCAGAATGCGCTGTTCGTAAAAGAATGTCCGAGTAAAATTTTTATTTAAAGCACTTCACTTCACTGCACTGTATACTTCATTTTTGCAATCGGGTCTAGAACCACGACTGCGACTTACAAACTAAAAGGCCTGGCCTTACGAACAATCGAGTTCAAGAGAATATTAAATAGAATAAATTCAAATTTAGATTTTCTCTTCTCGATTTTTCGTTAACCCCCCAGATGCAAGCATTTCACGTGTGTTTTACGGAGGACAGAGAAACATGAAAGCTTGCTCTGGCCCTACCTACTTAAAACTAACTCAATCACACCAGAAGTATGCTACCTGCCTGCCTATCGCTATATTTAAAAAATTGCAAAGTCCATTCTCACAAAAACACACTCCACGATTCTCACACACTCCACCCGGGTGCAAAAAAGCCTACTCCTAGGGAGTACGTCCCGGGACGTCTCCGTCACCCGAGTTCAATACAACATTCACACTCTAATTTCATACCTTTTTGCTGAAATCGATCGACAATCGACAGTGAACATTAATTGAACATATTTCATTTTATGATTCTTTCGAATATTCAATGTAATATGTGCATGTTATAAATTTGTAATTCATTCTAACTCAACTTTTGTAAATTTGTAATTCAATCTAAATCATTTTGAATGCATTTTGCGATAACTTCTTGAAAATTTTTTGTGATTTTATAATAAATTAATATGGTTTGTAATCGACACAAGGTCCACGACCTAACCACACACACACACGTGTAACTTGTGTCGATAATTCACTGTCAATTTGTCGATCGCCAAAAAATCTTAAAACTAAACCGTGTCCACCTGCCCTAACTCATGCGAGTAGCATCTAAGCACGCGTATGAGTTTAGAGCATAAAAATGAACACGGCCAACAATATTTTCACCTACCAGTTTTCTTCATGTGTGCTGAAAATCCTGAGCTAAGAAACATGGTTAATAACATGCTAATAAAGTGTCTTCCAGAAAAATTTACTCTAAAGTTTCAAAAAAGAAAATGGAAGAACACTTTGCAAAAATCTAAGTATACCGATCGTTTCATTTTTAACAGATTTTTAATATCAAAGTAAATTCACTAAATGACGCAAACATTCATAATTAACTTTGATATCAAAATCTGTTTCTCGCGAAATTTTCTTGTACATATGTATATTTAAAAAGAGTTCGCGTAAAAATTGAAAGTGACTCGATAAACTACTATGAAATCGGAGGGTCATCCGACTTCTATGTATTTTTACTTTAATTCGTAAGGAAGTTAAAACGCGATGTACAAGAAAACCCTGACCTGATCTAATAAATGAAATAAACAGTTTGTACGAATTTTGCACGATCGTACAGTCGTGGTCACTATGCTCGCTCAAAAATAGAAAAATACAACCAGTTCCCGTGCCGTTTCGGACCATTCGTCCTACGACATGATGGGAACCGGAGGAACCGTAAAGCATGCGACTCACCGATCGCTGACTTGCATCACTGCGATCGCTTTACCGGTAGGGCATCTCAGAATTGATTGCTGCTTGGCTTTCGTTCTGGATTTGGCGGATTGTCCGTTGGATTGGGTGGCCTTCTGTAATCATAAAAGGATGACAACAATTTAGTAACTGTTTATTAATTTGCATTTCGAGTAACAAACATGCAAAACTAAGTACTACATTACGAAAACTGGTAATAAATTTGCAAACGTGTATTAAAACGTATAGTCTGTAAACACGATCACATATTTGAAAAAGTATGTTAAAGCACTTGGATAATTATTGTATGGAACATGTTAAAACGTTTGCAAATTTACACCAAGACACGTAGATTACACCGTAAAACACACAAAAACACCAGTACAAGTTTGTAAAAACATTTAAATAAGCACTTCATAAAACACACTAAAGCACCAGTAACAGTATGTCAAAACATTTAAATAACCACTCCATTAAATACACTAAAGCACCAGTAAGTTTGTCAAAATATTTAAATAACCACTCCATAAAACACACTAAAACACCAGTAATAATTTGTTAAAATATTTAAATAACCACTCCATAAAACACACTAAAGCACCAGTAACAGTATGTCAAAACATTTAAATAACCATTCCATTAAATACACTAAAGCACCAGTAAGTTTGTCAAAATATTTAAATAACCACTCCATAAAACACACTAAAACACCAGTAATAATTTGTTAAAATATTTAAATAACCACTCCATAAAACACACTAAAGCACCAGTAACAGTATGTTAAAACACTTAAATAACCACTCCATTAAATACACTAAAGCACCAGTAAGTTTGTCAAAATATTTAAATAACCACTCCATAAAACACACTAAATCACTAGTAAAAATATGGCAAAACACTTAAATAACCGCACCATAAAACACACTAATATATCCGTATACACATGCACAATCACTTGGGGAAAGGCACTGGTAAACACTGTGACACATGAAGAACCACACCATAAAACGTGTTAATACACCCCCGTATTTATTAAAAAACACTTGATAAAACACACTAGACACTTGCACTAGTACACTAGGTAACACAGGGATGAACACATAATCCGTTAATTGAATCGTTGACAAGTACCGGTAAGTGATGGTGAGTTCGATCCGACCTCCTTGACAGCTTTGATAAGACTGATTACTTGTGACCTCCAGGATTAGCAAATCGGTAACAATGATAGGCGATTCAGGATCCAATCAGCTGATGTCCAATCAGATATCATCTAATGCACCAATACCGTGCTACCTCGACTTGAAGTTGATTGGCGTAATAATTTAATAATTTTTTAATAATTTTTCATTTTATAATTGTTTATTAACTAATTTATTGTTGTAATTATCAAAGTTTATTATTTTTCTTAACTTCCTCTTGCAGATATGTTGCAAAATGATTGTTGATTAATATATTTTATTGTAATTATTAATTTTTCAATTATTTATTTATACAATTATTGTTGTAACTGTTCAAATTTATCATTCTTTTAACTTCCTCTCATAGGTATGTTACAAAATGATTGGTAATTATATATTACGAGATATTTTATTGTAATTATTAATTTTTCAATTATTTATTTATAAAATTATTATTGTAACTATTCAAATTTATCATTTTTTTAATTTCTTCTCACAGATATGTTACAAAAGGATTGTTAATTACTATATTACGATATATTTTATTGTAGTTATTAATTTTTCAATTATTTATTTATAAAATTATTATTGTAACTGTTCAAATTTATCATTCTTTTAACTTCCTCTCATAGGTATGTTACAAAATGATTGGTAATTATATATTACGAGATATTTTATTGTAATTATTAATTTTTCAATTATTTATTTATAAAATTATTATTGTAACTATTCAAATTTATCATTTTTTTAATTTCTTCTCACAGATATGTTACAAAAGGATTGTTAATTACTATATTACGATATATTTTATTGTAGTTATTAATTTTTCAATTATTTATTTATAAAATTATTATTGTAACTATTCAAATTTATCATTTTTTTAATTTCCTTTCACAGATATCTTACAAAAGGATTGTTAATTACTATATTACTATATATTTTATTGTAGTTATTTATTTTTCAATTATTTATTTATAAAATTATTATTGTAACTATTCAAATTTATCATATTTTTAATTTCTTCTCACAGATATGTTACAAAATGATTGTTAATTAATAGACTGTATTTCCGAAAAGCTCCATGCTCCAAATTGGTTGAAATTTTGGGAATGGGTTTCTTTTTAATAAAAATGATTCCGAGCAGGATTTTTGGCGACTTGAGATAAAATTTTGTATCATTTGGGTGTCACTTCCTACTTTACCGACGCAATTATTACCGACAGAAATACTATGAAATCTGCTATTTTCAATTGATTTTTAAAAGATATCAATGTATCAAGAGTAGTACTACATGTATAATTAGGTTAGGTTAGATTAGGTTAGGTTAACTGTTGGGGTGGCCATTGTAGAAAGTGTAGATAACAGTAGATACAAATACTACACCGATAAATTAGGGAGTGACACCCAAATGAAAAAAAATTTTTTCTCGATTCACCAAAAATCCTTCTCGGAATCATTATTTTTATTAAAAAGAAACCCATTCCCCAAATTTCAGCCAATTTGGAGCATGGAGGTTTTCGGAAGTTTAGCCTAATCGATCATCAATAAGGTAAGAAATGACAAAAAAAATAAATAAATAAATAAAAATAAATAAATAAAGAAAGTCAAATGAAATATAAGGGAAATAAGGAAATTGTAGTAATAATAATTCCATTTATTTGTACAGTTCCACAAAACGAAATATGTATATTTCAATTAATAAACTGGTTTATAACAAAGAGTACTTAGATGATACAATCGAAAAATTATTTTATGAACAAACAGCAAAACTTGTTGTAAAGTATGTTGATATTTATTGAATCGTTGAAACTTATTTTCGAGGATGTTCAATGTGTTTCCTTCGTTTATTTTTTCTCCGCACCCCATGGATCGAACTCAAATAAGTATAAGTGCATTTTGATGTTGGATGTTCAACCGGTGCATTAATAACTTTCGACCAAATGATAGATGCGACTGCACCCAACGTTCGTGACATGCATAACAACACTTGATTGAATTCCATATCTTTCATTCCGTAGAACTTGAAAAAATACGATACAAATATTTCAACACTCTTATTTAATACTTAAGTTAGAGGTAAAGAAGGAAAAATAATTAGCTTCTATTACTTAAAACTAATATATTCGTTTGATTAGTTATTGATATTTTTAATAGTTACAGGAAAAATAATTTCGTTAATTTTTTCATTACAATCCCACTTTTTCTACTGCTTTTTAGTTATAGATTTAAATTACCATTAAGATTTAAACCACGATTAAAAATCGGCTCTTAAAGTTCCATTAGAGAAAACAAAAGAGAAATAGATAAAATATAAAATGTACCTGAAAAAATGGCGCCGCGATTGTATTTTGTTCAGGATAAATTTTCATTCCTTTTGAGCTCTTCATCATCGTATCAATTATTCGGCTGATAGCTTGTGATAACTTGAAAATTAATAGAACAAATAAGTAATAGAACAGAAAAATTATTTTTATGCGAAGGAAAAAAGATCAACCTCAACAGGAACACGTAAATAACAATTTTAACAGAGGCTCGTAAACGATATGCAATTCAATAAAATTATTATTAGCAGAAAAATAAATTATGTTTGTGAATGCACCTTTATGTCAGGATTATCTGGCATAGATTCCTTCACGTAGTTTAACAGTGCGATGTACCGTGAATCACAAAATTCTGCTTCTTTATAACCAATTAATTCTTTGTTTTTTATCAAATTACCAAGATAATCTTTTAATTTTTCTTCTTTCGGCTCGTTACCCCAATATTGTTGTATTTTCGTTTGGAATTCCGTGTACTGTGGATTTAATCAAAGATTGAATAATAAAATAAATGAAAAGAGGAATAATAGAAAGTTTAGGGATGGAATGATGCATTGAAACGAATATGTCGATCAAAAATTGTAGAGAACTTGCGAAATTACTTGTGACATTGTGCCGCTCTTCGGTTCATCGGTGTATGCTAACACACCTGCTGCCAAAGCTTGATTGATATTCGATTGGGAAGCACCGAGTATTTCCGAAACATGGACAGCAGGAACTCCTCCGTTCTCATCACTGAAACAGAAATGATGGAATTTAGTAAAATTTTTACAGTGAACTTGTACAAAACCAATTCAGCCTTTTATTATAAAAGTGGGACAAAATAAAAAAATGAAGACGATAACAATAGATAAAACTTAATATATTTTTATCTGTAATAAAAATAATTCAAATTCCCTAATATTTGAGGGATTAGAAAACTTCACTTTGTAATCATTCAATTAATACTTTCATGTTAATTTTTGATTATGATTTAACTTTGGACTGAAATTTAATAATTTAAGTTTTAATGGGGTAGTTTAATAAATTTAATACATAGATTTTGAAGTATTTGAATAAGTTACACCGGAGTAATGTAAAAATAAAGCTAAATAATATTGCAAAATGAATTGAAGAAATGAAAAATGTATTGACATAATTTACTCACGCATTTAAGGTGATAAATAATCGAAGGAAGTCTGCTACAGATTTTTTATGATTTTCAGAGATTTTAGATGAATTGCTCAAACATTCCAAGAGAAATTGCGCCCAATCGCCATCTTCTTTCACATTTTTAAATGCTTCAGCCTTGGCGACTAGTCCCATTATTGCGGGCAGCGTTGCAAGTAGTTCCATACCATCTTCAAAAGCATACTTAAAACAGAAATTCATAATTGTACTTTTTTCACTGCAAAGTAACCAAAATATCACATTTTCAAATCGCATTGAAAAATGCTAATAATAATAAAATAAATACATAACTATTAATAATACGAATAATGATTTAAATAGAATTAAAATGACAGTTCAATTATTAATAAAAAAAAATTGTTATACGACATACAAATTCTTCATAATTACATCATCACTATACAACACACAAATTTCTAATAATTATTATTAGAAATTATACTCTGCATAGAATACAAATATTTTATAATTTCTGAGTTATAAAAAATTTCTCCCTGTCTCTTCTTTCATTCTGACCCTAATTCAACTCACTTCCCAAAGAGTGTGACTCTGAGCTCCGGTTCTTAAACCTTCCCTTAAATATTTTCCAGAATCAAAGACAGTAAGAGCCACAGACAATTTACTCAAAGGTGTCGTAGTTTTTGGAAGAGTCTGAAGAACAGAACCAACGATTCCACCTCCAGGCCCTGACCACCATTCCTTTTTTCTTTGACGACGTATCGACCAATCAGTTATTAAAGAAGTTGTTTGTTCTTGCGTTGGAACATCACCCGTTAACAACAACCAAAACACCGCTTCAGCACTCGGTGATTTTCCTTGTCGAGGTAAAAGCATAATCACTTCCGGTATCGTCAGTCCTCTGTACTTAATCTATTAACAATGTAACATAGATATCGAGATGATAAAATCCTTTTTTCTAATAATTTAAATAATTTAAAAATAATTGTATATTACTATACAATTGTACTGTATAATTTAGAAATAATTCTATATTAATTGTATGTTATGTAATTCACTATTTTGAAATTTTTTGTGATGTATAAAATACGAACAGATAAAAGAGTTAAGGTTTATTGAATATAATGCAAATATTTACTCCATGCTTTGGATGAGTTTCAGATGTTTCTCTAACCATGGTATTAACACCGTTTAATCCTTGATAGATATTATCTACGGTGATACGACTGATCACGGAAGATCCATGTTGTTGACGGAAAGTTCTTAATAAATCATAGTGTAACGGGATCTTCTCACATAACGCTTCCTTTAAATTTGTACTCGTGCTAGGAACCCCTCTCACTGTGCTTACCTTAACATTACATCAACCACTTCATATTCTTGCAAAAATTGAACATTTTTAGGAACAGTATTAATACAACGCATTCAAAATAACAAAAAAGAAATTGTAAATATAGCTGCCTCATTCAAAATGATTAATATATGGTGCTCACAGCATTATACCTCAAAGCTGAAAAAAATAATTCTATTTTGAAATTATATTTAAAAAAATATTTATACATTTAAAATTAATGTTAAATAAAAATTTGTACATTTAAAATTAACATTCAAAAGAATATTTATATATTTTAATTTTGTATTTAAAGGAATATTTTCATATTTAAAATTTATATTCGAAAGTACATTTTTATATTTAAAATTTGCATTTAAATGAATATATTTTATATTAAAAATTCATACTTGAAAGAATATTTCTGTATTTTGCAATTTATATTTGAAATTTATGTTTAAAAAAATATTTTTATATCTAGATTTATATTTAAAAGACTATTTTTACATTTATTCATATTTAGAAGAATATTTGTATATTTAAAATTAACATTTAAAAGTAATATTTTTCTGCCGAGGAAAAAAGGAATATAAGTAATATGCGACTATTTTTGGAGTTGCAAAATTTGATGAATTGTTTAAGGGTGTTTTTAAACCACGATCGATTAATTTCGAACAGCAAATTGGCTCCGAATAACCTCGTACATCGATAAATCGATTCCAACCGTCAATACGTGCCGATGTCCTCCGATGTTATTACTGCCATCCTTGTAATTCCTGACATTCTTAACAATCATTATTTGCACATTCCTGCACTGAAATTTTCTGCAGACGTGGAACATTTTTTCTGGAGTAGCCTCTTGAGAAGAACAGCTTTCAAACTTGAACAATTTTCGGGGCCGAAGATCATTACGTTAGAAAATAAAATTCATTTCATCGATTTCAGGTTTACTTTTAGCTTGTAACGTAGAATTTAGTCATTGCTTTAGATTCGAAATCACGCAGAATTTAGATGCTTACGTCTGTAATGAACGAACATTTTTATATTTGTATGCATATCGAGAAATAATCTTCTCTTTTTTGTTTATACTGTGAAGTATGAAAATAACCTTATTATATAATATACTTTATGTCTGTAATATAAGTAAAATTGAAATGTTTTGTCCTTAAAGCAAAAAATAAATTATTAGAATTATTAGAATAAATTGTTAGAATAATTTACGAATGTGCATACAAGAAATTAATATACAATAAATTTATTAATATATGAATAGTAAATTAATCTATAACAAGTTCTTTATTGTTAACATTATTATTTTTTAGTACTATTATTGTATCTTATTATTAATATTATTATTTTTGATTATTATTACTGTTTCTCATTCTCAACATTATTAATAAATTAAATGAATTTAAAATGGATTACTAAATTCGATATAAATAAAAGTTGCAAATCTAGAAATTTTGCAGTTTGCAAAATTAAAAATCTTCAAATTAAGAATTTTTAAATTTGTAAAATTCAGCATTCGGAAGTTTGATTTTTTTAAAAAGTTTGAACTTATGAAATTTAAAAATTTTTGCACTTTGCAAGGTTTTTACACAATAAATATTTAACGTACGTGTACGTTCACTATTAGTTGCCGTAATATTAAACAAAATTATGTGGATTTCCCCACCTCCACTGCATATTTACTATATTTATTGTGCATATATTTCGCATACATTTTGAATGTACTTTGCATATTTTCTGTACTTATTTGCATAAACTACCGCGATATACTAATGACTAGATTGTAATATTTATGCAACCGTGCATAATATGTGGAAGTATGCAAAATATTCGACGGACATATTACCTTATTCATAAATTATAATGAAAGTTACAGTATGTTACAATAGTCTGTTCGATATTATCAGTCGTCAATCGATATCTCTCGTCTGTTAAAATCAATTTGTACGCCGGAAAAAATCGTTCTGCATCACCCGACGTTACAGGGGCATATTTAAACTTGCTCCAATGTTCAACCAAAGTTCTCTGCGAATTTTTCTGTGCACTCTTCAGAATATTACTAATTTCTAACAATATGTCAAAATAACCGTTTCGTTGCACAGTTTTAAATTCACGAGCAATTATTTTTCCGCAATCACCGGGTACATTTTTCAGATGCTCCATAAACGCGACCAGCAGATCCACTGATTCGGTCAGAGGTAGTTCAAACGTCTCTAACTTCTTCATAGTCATCGATAGTATTTGAAAATGTGTATAAATAAACGATAAATGTTGTTGCACGCATTCACATCGCAGTGCTTCTTTCGCCAATTTAATCGACCAGTTCTCATCATCAAAAGATTCAACCACTTCTTTGATCTCGTCTAAATGTATCGCATAAAAGAACGCAGCGTCCAACCACGTTCCACATTCTGTCGTCTCAGGCAGAACGTTCTTTAACCTGTTCCGATAATGTCCAAAACGCAATGGAGCTTCATAAAACACTCTTTTCACGGAGGATATCAATTTATCAACAGACGGGAAATGCAGTCGCACTTTCTCTGCCACCCTGTTCAATTCACTCGCTAAACAAGTCACGTGCAGTATATTCGGATAGAACACTTTCAGATGATTTCCAGCTTCCAGCATGTACGGTGTCGCATCCGTAATAAACAGCAGTATTTTCTCTTCCTCTCCGTTTGGCCATAGCACTCTTATCGCTGAATTCACGAACCGGGCGATGGTTGCGTCGTTTGCCTCTTGCAAACGATTACAAGCTAACAAATAGGGCTGTGTTCTTTCGTTCTCGTTGAGTTTTCCTATCATCAAATTCGTTATACTGTCCCTGGTTTCGTGCACGGATATCCAGACGTAATCGTCCGCGATGTTCTTCTGAATATTTTTGATAGCCAAGTTGTAGCACTCTCCTAGATAGTTTTTTTTAAGTATCGACTCGTTTGGGATGTATTGATTGGTGTACTTTTGCAAGAATTTTCGCCAGGTTTTGTTATCGAGGCATTGCCAGGGCATGTTCGCAGCTATCATGGCTTGACACATGTCCATGTGAAACTGACACTTTCTTGATGAGTTCGCTTGCACGTCGCTGCTTGCTGTTACCCTGTTACGTTCCTCGACGTTTCTTTTGTGCACAGCTGTATTTACGTGTTGCCTCACTTGCGATTTTCTTTCACATCGAATCTCTTTATTGCATGCTTTGCAGTAGACGATGCCCTCGTCGGCGATTATGTAATAATCCTGGACGGAGGCAACCCATCGGGTTACCATCACGTATCTGGAGTTCTTTGACTTAGGCATTTTTTATCTTTTTTGTGCCGAATAATTTTTAATTGCAATGTTTAAATGCACTGACTACTTTTAAATGCAATTTTTAATTGCACTGTATAATTTTTAATTGCAATTTTTAAATGCACTAAATGCTTTTTAATTGCAACTTTTAATTGCACTGATAATTCTTAATTTCTATTTGCACTATTTCATTTTAAATTATAATTTTTGTTTGTACTATTCCGTTTTGAACTGTATCTGTTTAGTTTTGAACAGCAATTTACAATTCCATAATTTAATTTTGAATTACAATTTTAAATTGTACTGTTTCATTTGTAACTGCACTGCATAATTTTGAATTGCAAATTTCATTTATATAATTTAATTTTGTATTGTAATTTTTATTCATATTATTTAATCTTGAATTACAATGTTTATTTGTATTGTTTCATTTTGAACTGCAATTTTTAATTTCTGTTTGTACTGCATAATTTTTAATCACACTATATAATTTTCAACTGCAAATTATTTGTTGTGTGTCATTGTGAATTACAACTTCGAATATTCGTTTACATTTAATTCTGAATTACAATTTTTAATAATACTTCATTATTTTTAATTGCAAATTCGAACTGTACTGTTGAACTTTTTATTGCACTGAGTACATTACTATATTTGTACATGACATCGTTAATATTTGATATTGAACAATGTGAATCCTGCGATACGAACGGTAGAACAGTTCTGTTCTAACTGAACTGTGGAAATTTTCACTGGTATAATACGAATCCAGTGTTATTGTTGACTTTGTTCGGCTATCGTTTCGTCTTTGTTTCACTTTTGTAGCTTTCGTCATTTGTTTTATGGCCTGATTCTGAACGCGGTGGCCAGCCAGCGGAATATGCATGAAATATGCATGAAATATTCATGCATTATGCAAAACATATGAAGCATACAAAAAATATGCAATATGCACGAAATATGTAGTATGCAAAGCATATGCATTATGCAGAATATGTAAAATAAGAAATATATTCTTTAGAATTCTCTAATTACAAAATAAAATATTTGTGCTCCATTTTCTTATCCAGGCTTGCACTTGAAAATCGTCCATCGCGCTTTTTGTATTAGTCTGTTCTTTCTGACTAAAATTTCCGAATTTTCTTATCGTTTGTTCTTCCATTAGCCTGGAAAAGCTCACACGTTGTAATAGCACTCAGAATAATCCTTGTTGGGATTATTCTAATCCTTGGGAGCTGTGCGTTTGGTATATCATGCTATATCTTTTTTATTCAGTATCTTTTCGATAATTAAAAAAATATAAAGAAACAGAAAACCCTTATGTTGTCAAAAGTTAAACAACGTTTTGGGGCACCATTCTTTCTAACTTCTTTTGCATAAATAGTATTTGATAAATATAGACGAAATGCAACGATTTTAAGCGTTGAAATCTATCAAAAGAAGTCTCTGAAACTAAATGAAATTTCATAAATGTTAGCTAGCGACTGCACGCGTTCTCATAAAATGGATCATGGCGTCCGCAAAAGAGTGGATGAGGGGAAGTGGATGTTTTCTCCACAATAAATTTGCACTTCGACTGCGCGAATATTTATGCAGACAATTTTGTTGCCGAAATAATATTGACCTAATGGTATATTTAATGGACGCGATCTACGCACAATTGTATTTTGTCAAATAATAAAATTCACTTTTAGTTATCACATTAAATTGTATAGCATTCCAAAACTACCGAACTTGAACTACATTTAACTTTTGAACGAATGGATTTCAACGTTAAAAATCGTTATATTTTGTCTGTATTTAGTGAATATTATCAGAATATGTAAAAAATGTTAACAAAATATGGTGCTCCGAGACGAAGTTTAACCCAAGGAATTTTTATCTCGAAAATGTTTCTTACAGCCTGTAAACAGTATTTTAAAAGAATTCATGAAGATTAGTTCAAGAATTTACGCAAATTTTATGGAACATCTGTGTTTCTTGAAACAGAATTCTGATGAAAAACATTGTACGAAAATAAAACACATTTGTAACAAATATCAAGCTATTATTATTATACGATGTGACCTAAAAATGTACAAAATTTTGCAGATTAGAATAAAACGTGGATCATTCATAATGCTTCAAAGACTGAAGATTTTCAATATTCTTTCAACAAATGAAAAAGAAGGATCCGAATAATCAGATGGTTTTCTGCAAGAACTATATTAAAAATGATAACATTAATTAGGAAAAAAGCAACACAGGAAACTTTTATAAACATAATTTCATTACCTTCAGAGCAAACAATATTGAATAGCGTTAAGGATGTAAAGAGCAAAGTTCTTAAGACTCCATAAAGAGCTCGAGGAGAAGTATCAATGAATAAAATAAAATAAAAATAATAGCTTTTTGTTTCTTGTAAAGAAAAATAATAAGTACATTAACAATGAGGAAAAGGAAGAAGAAAAACAGTAAGCATACAAAAAAGGTAAGTGAAATATTGAAGACTCATATTCTTACATTCTTTTTTATTGCGTTATTCCTGCATACAAAATAGTGAGCAGTATTTTGTATGTAAAACGACGCTTTCTCGACACACACTCGATGGCTGTACAAATCGCGTCGATTTTTCATCTAGATTCTCTACTTCGGTACAAAGATTTTCAACGAACACATGGTTTTCATGTCGCGTAATGTACAATAGTCGCGCTATTTTACGATGTATTCAACATTTACGTATTTCTTCTGCGTAATCTACGCGTGTAGAGGACAACAAGGTGATCCAGAAATCAACGATCAATCATTAGCCTTAACCCTTTGACCACTTTCATAAAAAATCTGATTTAGGACATCATTTTTTAATAATTTATTATATCTGATATAATTTCTTCAACAATGTTCCAGATATAATTTCTTCAATAATTTAAGAGAGAAAAGAAATTAATCTGTAAATACGCAAAACTAAATTTCTGAAGAAAATTTTTTGTTTATGTATTACCCTTACGTGGAAAAATAATTTAGTAATCTTCAAACAGATTTGAAGTTTAATTATTAATTTGCTACAGCATTCCTTATAACAGCTTTTCATTCTACTTTAAATTTCGCATACATTGCTGCATACTAAATGGCCGCTTATGTTTGTAAAATCGTCAATAATTACTTTTCGTTTAAAATAATATTTATTGAAACCTATTCTAAAATAATATTCATGTAATAACAGCTGTGCAATGTATTTTAAAAATACAAACTGTTCAAAATTCTAAAATCATATTTTACTTATTAGTTGTACTTTTTCAAATTTCGTGTTTAAGTAAAATACGAAACATCTGAAGTACCTCAAAATATTTCATATATTGCAGTTAATTCATTGGCAAGCAAATATATACTAAGAATATTAACAAAAGATCATTTCATTTTCATGAAACTTGAAATTATAAATTGATACAATATAATTTTGCGACATTTTAACGTCCCAAAATTGTATTGGATTTTGAACATTTTGAAATATGATATCATTCGACATAAAATAAACTGAACTTCAGTAGTCAAAGGGTTAAATCTCTTTCAAACGAATCAACGCAAATATCGTTCGAACGGTCGTCAAACAATCGTCGAACGTCGTCGATGAAATTATTGGGCCGACGATATTGCGTTTAAAATACGTACAAACGATAACAACTGTAACACACACTTTTAGAGAGCTGCATAATTATGTTACGTGTATAGTACTTCACAATATCAACAGCTACTCCTTACACGCTAGTGATTAATTCCTTAACAGTATAGTAAAATATATTGTATACGCTATTGCTTGATCTGAGGTAACTCTCAATAACACCCTATTATTACATTTATTTGTTCGCTATTATCGTTATTCATTATTAGTAGCGTTAATCATTATTCACTAGTATTATTAGGCCGAATGCATTGCTGGAGAACGAACGAAAAATCTTAACAATCGTCTCGTATACTCGAAGTGTGTCGTGTCAGTAGAAGATAAAACCATCGCGAAAGAAATAGAAAGTATCACAGATAAAGCAACGTGAACAACACAGCGGAACTTGATCCATTTGTACAGATTTCATTGTTTTCACGAAAGTAAGGCTTTAGAAATACGTAGACTCCCGTTATATCGCAAGCTTTACAAGTTTTCACGTATACCTACTTTTCCTCCGCCATTGAACAATGTTAAAGAATAAAACCCTTTTCAACTTACATTACTATAACGTTGCTAATACATTGAATACATTGCTAATTTCAGAAATTTTCTGCTGTGACAACTTCATTCGTGGCAATATAACGAAAGTCTACGTACATTGATTATATATAACGCGTTACATTAATGAAAAATGAATTAAAATGTGCATAAAAGTGAGGTTAAAATCTTTGCAGCGGAACATCCGCGGACAAAACTATATTTCGAGTTCCATGTTAAAATTGGTTGTTCCGTATTTAGAAGTATTTACAAAGGCGAATTACAAAGTAAAATGGTAAATAAAATCTCACGTAGATAGAGAGGGATTCGGCAGTCGATTTTAGTTACACTTATTAGTCGCAAGCTTTTTCGTTATTCTCGTACACGAAAGAGCAATTGCGGTTGTACGGCATGATTGCATCATTGTTTAACGTTCGAATTACTCGATGAACAATTTCGATGGAAATATTCACAGACGAGATTCGAAGTTAGTCGATTCGCAAAATACATTCGGTATTCCCCTTGTTATTATCACCGTAATACTGATAACGTATGAGCTTTGAGAGATCTTTCATGAAACTCATGTATTCTTTTCTTTTTTCTTTGGTTTATAATTTTTGTGACGGCTTACATTTCATTATTTCTTGGTTAAAACGAAAAAATAGTCAACCTTTCCGTTACCACTTACTTCAGTACAACATAATATCTCTAGGAATAATGGCGATTTAGGGGAAAAACGGCTCACCGCTTGTTGATTTTTTATTTGTTATTTCTTATATTTATAAACTTTTAAGTTTGCAAATTTAGAAATTTGGAATTGGTGGATTTAAATATTTGTAAAGATGAAAATTGAGGATTTAGAGATTTGAAAATTTGAGGAATTTATTATTTGAGGATATGGGGATTCGTGGATTAACGAATTTGTGAATTTAAAAATTTGACGAATTCAAACATTTGGAAACTTAAAAATGTAAGAATTTGAGAATTAAGAAATTTGAAAATTATAATATGATGTTTCATTAGCTAGTAGCTCCATTTAAACAAAATAAAAATTAGAACTTACCGAAAAAGTAAAATGAAAATAACTAAATGAACGTTAATAATCAAATAAAACTTCATCGAATGCAAAGTGTAACAGTCGATTTTACTTTGTAATACTACTTGTAAAACCTTCAATAATTACAATAATTATATCTAATAAAAAATATCTACAAATATTTAATACATTTTTGTTGCACTACATTTTTCGTAATTCAAATGTAATTATAGTTAGTGTAATAAAACGTGTAAATAAACGTAAACGTAAAAAATATTTTTATATTCACTAATGAAACGTTTCTGTACTTATTGTAATAGCCATTATTTTGTGCACGCAAAGATGACGATTATTTCATGAAAGATCTCAGTACCCCGAACGATCACAATACTGTTTACATTATTGATTGCTGAACCAAAAAGGTTCGTGGATTTCTACTTGGGATTACACGGCACCCACGGGACGAGCACCTGGATTAGGAACCCTGTTCCAGAATCCCAGTTGTAGTTGAGCTTTCACATTAAGGATCTCACGATTATCTAGAGTTAATCCGTCCCTGTCTTTTCATCGTTTATCTTTCGTCTTCGACTTAAACAGACTACGACCCTGCATCGTGATAAGGAAAGAAGCAGCTTTTCTTAATAATATGGTCGCAGAAGTTGAGCACGTTGATTTTCTGGTTTCAGTGTCAGAGAAGAATACATTTCTCGCTGGTATCGTGAGGATGAGATCGCAAGGGCTGAGAGGGCGCAGGCGTTGGTGAAGGTGGCCTTCCTTCTACTGCTTGAATGTTCTTCATTAATTCCCGAAACACCTGTAAATCACAGATGAAATATACTCATTCTGTAATTATAGTTAACCTGCAGTTTCAATTTTTTTCAAATTCCTTAAATATTAAGAATTGTTTATAATTTATTTCCTGTATAATTATATCACGAGAATTTGTAAACTGCTTTTGTATAATGTACATAGTTTTTGAAAGAACCGATTTTTTAAAAAATTGTTTAGTATATTTACAAGATTAGTGTAGTACATTCAAATAAACCGCCAATACACAAGCGAAAGACGTAAGTGATGTAAGTGATAAAGAATTGTGAAAAATACAGTACTATTTAACTCCTTTCGATACAAAATTATTCCACGGATTTTAAACAGAATAATACAAATTATTATTAGATTATAAATGTTAAAATATGTATAAATAACGGTTAAAGCGAAAAGAATACCTAAAACGCGACAGACTTTGTTCATATTTTTAGTTTATTTTAAAAACTAAGAATCTAAGAGAAATTCTAACCATAGCAAAGAGTAGATATAACCTGTGACCATAATATACGATAGAGAAAATATTCGTGCTAAGAACGGTATGAATAAATGTTTTGATTTTAAGATTCATTTCCAATAACTTGACATAATACGCGACAATGGAATTATAAATTGTATACAATAGAAAACGATCACAAGAAATGAGAACTACTGTCGCTGTGTTGTTTTCTTTTATTTTCAATATTGAAGCGAAATACACATGGCATCAACAAAATTGCAATGTATGTCATAAAGTTATCACATAAATATCGTTAAATTGTCAGCCAAAATGAAGGAGATAAAAATGATATATGACTTTCATTGGCCGTTATTGTGTATATAGTGGAAAAAAATATACCAAGAACTAGAAAAGTTGGTAATTTGAAAAATGTGCAGAAATGAAAGATCACCGAGTATGCACGTTTGATGTCGTAAACGTCGCTACAGCGTTTGCGCGTCACTATTGGTTATACTTACAAAGAACCAATGAAAGTTGACTGCGTAAAATAACCGGCATTCATCATCTACACTACGAATTGTGTTTCATCTCGTGCAATAATCAAACGTTGGTTTTGTTATGTGATTGTTGCTGGTTTTCCACAATTATAGACAATTCGATTTCTCCCTCACTATGCCGTTTAATTCCGGGTAAGTATTCAAGTGCAATTTATTACAATTTCAGTCAAAGTTATTTCAAATTGTATTCCTTTTTTATTCGAAAAGAGTGTAATTTACTTCCCACTTTTTTAATTTATTTACATTTGTCTCGTACAATTTAATTTTTGGAACAGTCAAGTTTTTTTTCAATGTTTACATAAATATTTTTAAAGTTATGAACATTTGTGTCTTATATACGTTTTTCAATTAATTAATCAGGTATTTACAGTATGAATCCGTTTAACATTATTCTAATTAATACTGATTTGGTATAACGAGGCTTTTGCCAAATAAATTTTTTTTTAAAATATATATATATTACTTATGTTTAAAAATCAGTATAAAAGTTACACTATTATACTCTTAATTTACTTATTTCTATTTACGATGTGTTATGATGCTTTTATTTAAAATATTCCTTGCTATGTGAATGCCCTACGATTAACTTTCCGTTCAGACTGTTTTTTGTTATGTTGATGTATACTATAATTATTACATTGTATATATACTAAGTAGCATGAATGAAAAATATGTAATGTGTTAATGCTGTTTCGTTTAACACTTTGTCTTCCGAAAATATATTTCGAGTGCTAAGCGGGATACTACTACGTAGCAGTATCTTTATACAGATACAATAACATATATTGCAAATTAGACAGAAAATGTGAGGCATCTATTGTTTCAGATATAAAAGAAGACACTTTACAGTAAAGTCCAGTGATTCAGAATCTGATGTTCCATTATATAAAAAAGAACGTATAACCAGATCAAGAAAAGTAACAAAGAACTTGCAAACATTTTGTGATAATGATAGTCCTACACAAACATCAACAGATAATATACCTGTAACACGTAATTCGAATGCATTTAATAGAAATTGCAATAAAAGTATAAGGCCAGGTGCAGTCTTTAGAACAAGAATTGTGTCAACTTCAAGTGAATCAGATACTACTACTGTAGATCATGGTAAAATAACTAGAGGAAAGCCATTAAGAACGAAAAAGAGTAATGTTAATACTGTTCAAATAAGTGAAAGTTCTCATAACTCAACCGATTCCTTAATTCAAAATAAAAAGACACGTCTGAGATCATCCAGTGTTACCAAACAAAATAATAACAAACTAAATAATAACAAACAAGATAATAACAATCAAAATAATAACAAGGATAGCGAAAGTGAATTTATAGATTGCAGTCAAGTTGTAGAAAATAAAAGTGAAGGAACAAAGGATGAGGAGCCAAATATTATAGCTAGCACTCCCATAGGAGATAACCGAGTAATAGAGAAACAGAAAGAAGATGTTTCTCAAAATTTTAAACCTCATGTTACAAAAATCATGGAAGAGATGAAATGCAAATTTGCTAGATTTATATCACAGATCTCTCGTCTGCAACAGAGGTATTTTAAGGAAGAGACAGTAACTTTAGAAGATGCTAAAGATATAATGTTTATCTTAACTTGCATTATCAGTAGATTAAAAGAAGAATTCACTGAACATCAAAATAAGTTAATGGACTTTTGTTTTCAATCAAGTATGAAGCATAATTCTAAGCGTACTGTTTCAAACATACTGGATAAACAGTTTCTTAATGATAACCATTTACAGGTACAAAACTTAATACATAGTTCTCCTGATTCAAGGAACGCTAGTTCCTCTAATAATGACGAACCAGTATTCTTACAAAATACCTATGTAGAACAAACATTACAAGCAACTAAGAGTTCAACAAATAATCTTCAGCCAAGCAATAAAGATTTAGTATTACATAAAGATAATAAGAAAAGTAACACAAAATTAGCGTTAGAAAGTAATAATCATCGTATTTCGGTTCAAACTAATGAAAAAAACGTTGTACTACAAAATAGTATATCTACATTATCAATTCCTAATAACATAACAAGTAATGATATGAAAAGTAATATAGAAGGTTCAACAAAAGATACCAGTAAAAAAAAAGACAGTCCGAAAACGTCGACGTTCCCATTTCGCCAACCGGTGAAAATGACACGAAATTTATCCAAAAACAGACTTAATTCAGACGATGATATTTCACACCATGCTAGTAGCGATGTAGATAGTACTTGTAGTACACTGAATTTGTTTTCTTCATACAAGGTACATAAACAACAGAATAATCGGACCGCTTCATGTACAGATGAATATGGAAAGAAGGCGAAAAATAATGTTCTAGATAAGATCACGTTAAATGCTCGCGAGGATGATACCCAAAGCCGTGTTAGTTCGTGCGAGAATATATTTTCGGATAGGGACAGTACAAAACTTTCTTCCAAGGAAAAGCTTCCAGCAAGTAACAATAGTAGTCAAGCAAATTCTTTATATCGTATTCATTCACTTGATACCATGATATTTCCGAATCATACGGATAACGAGGATACCCAAAGAAAATCAATATATCGTTTCAATTCGGAAGAGACTCTGATAATTCCGCACAAGAAAAAAAGATGTCCTATAAGCAACGATGATTTATTATATGAACCGGACTTTGAATTCATTGTTCCTAACGCAGACCATTTAAATAAAAAAGACCGTTTGAAATATTGTGCAGATAAGAAGTTACAAATGGATTGTCGCGTATTGCTTGAGAAATGTAACTGAATATTAAGATTAACTTAAGATGAATACTATTATATTGAGTATTGAAAAGAATTGTTTGTTGTTTTCGTATGTATGTAAGGTAGTACATAAACTCAAGTGTATAGTATACAAAAATATACATTAATAGATTATTTTCTACCAAAGTAAACAGGACCTGTTTGAATAGAACATTATTTTTCTTACTATCTTACTTAATTTAAGCGAATTTCCTTTTCCTATTTCTTTCTTACTGTCCTATTGTTCTATTAGTTTAATTAAGTAAACATTCTTTTTCTATTTATTTGTTATATTATTTCAGCGAACAAGTATTTGACTGCTTGTATTATCTTACTATTTTATTTAACACTTACGCTTCAAACTAAAGTACAGAAATGAATTACTTATTAATAAAAAATATATTTTTTTTACTTCTTTTGTTTCAGAATATTTAATTTCCTTATTAATCATTATATAGGCAAACTAATTATTAAAAATCGATTAGTGACAATATCAAATAATTTTCAGTATAACAAAGTATATATATTTCAAGTGGGAAAATACTTGATAAAAACAGATATGTAACAGTTGTATCAACACCATTATAGAAACAAACTGACAGAGCTATTAACAGTGAAAATGTTAAGTGATTTTATCTATACTTATTTGTTTTACTATTTTAATATTTCATTTAAGCAAGTATTTTTTTTATATCTTTTCATTACTTTTTTGATTTGCATACATTTTTTGTATTTGTTTTTATGAATAGATTTAAGATTATGCTATACTTTTAATTTAAATGTATATATTCTCTACTGTAAGATGTACTACAATTAAATATAAATTTAATAATATGACACGTGTTATTTTGCAACCTACTAGAAAGTATGATCACAAAAATTTAGTTCCTTCATAATCAAGTGAAAACAGAAGTCATACTAATACACAGGTAAAAAATGGGTTCCTAGAATGAAACCCAGTTTGTTTATTCCTAAAACTTTTTCCATATTTTTTCTATAAATTGTATATATGAGATCTATTTTTCATCATTGTAGTTTACACAGTCTCATCAATATCACTTTATACACTTCACTGTTTGTTAAAAGCTCAGTAACGAAGATAAACTGGGGTCTCATATTTCTGTATTAGGCAACTTAACGCCACTTACAAAAAAAAATACAGAAATAATGCCGCTCTTTTTAACGGAGTAGACATCAAGGTAAATAACGATTTTAAAGTGCAGTTTTGTAGACTTTGTATGTGTGTAAGCACATATGTGTACAGTTAAAGGGTTAACGTGGCGCTAGTAACAGACAATTCATATTGTACCCACCTGGACGACACGACAGTTAAATCTGGCGCTACATTCGACGTAGCCACATCGCCAGTGCTTCCGGACGAGATTAACGATGTCCCTGTATCGAGTTCCGGAAGCAGCCGCGGGTGACAATTCGTCTTGCTTGTTCCCGACTACTAGCAATGGTATTCCCCTCATGTCTCGTGCTTCGTAGATTTGCTCTCGTAACGTTCTAATATACTGCGATGTCAGAAATGAAAATTTTCTTTTATAATCAGTTGTATGGAAGAACGAATACCTGTGGAGAATAGTAACATTTTAACGTAGATAATCACATGCATACTAGGACGTATATGCATATCTGTAAGAGGAATTTGAATAAATGCGAAGACTGAATTAACACTTTTACCGCCATATTACCCATATTTGGATCACGTGTTACAGTATAGCACGTATAATGATTTTAGTTATAGCCATAACTAATTTTACTACTTATGTACTTGACAGAATATAAGTTTACTAATTATGTACTAGACATAATAAAGAAAAATTAAACATTGTCAGAATTATTAGATTTATTCAAAATAAGATTATTATCCGGTACGATTTTTGACGAATTCAATATGTCGGTTAAAGTGTTGATTTATTGAAATAAATGTATTTATTAGCGACCATGACCCATAACCAACCGTTTATCTGATTTCATTGAAAATGACAAATAAAGAGATCCATTGGCTAATATTTTTAATATTGAAATTGAAAGTGTTTTATTTATTATTTTAGTGATTATTCTTATAATACAGTGTCTATTAACAAATATAGAGATATTAAGAAGGTAAGTGTACATACATATGTGTTTCTATATAGAGTATTAAAATTAACAAGAAACCTAGAATTTAACAATGGAATCTGAGGAAAATAACAACATACATATGTAATTACAAAAAATGATTAATATTAATAGTATGTTATTAAACGAATTATAACAGCACGTGATTTAAATATTTTTTATATACTATAACATAAATCTTCTTTTATTTCATATAACTGCACTGTTGCATTTTGATTACTTTTAAGTATCACAGTAGACTTGTCGAGGAACAACATTTACTTTCTACCCTTTCTAGTTAAAAGTTCCGAGTCTCGAGGACCAAATAATCAAACTTCGTAGCGAATTTTCGTGAAACACGGAACAGGAAGGTGACTCGAACAAACTTTCTGTATTTGATGACGTTGTAAACCTAGAACGTCGCTCGCGAGTGCTTTAGATTCGAGTGGCATTGATATCCGAACCGTGATTTTAGTATTCAATTAACCGAGCATAATCAGGGAGATTTCATTAAAACAAAAGATAGAAATGTACCGTTATAACTGGATTTCATAAATATTTAAAATATTATACTTTGTAATATTTGTATTAAAACAATAAATAAATAACATTTAAGTAAAGTACAGTAGATTGAAAGTTTATGCAAGTATGACACGTGGATATGTAAATAATGTGTAAAATATATGCGATGTATGTGTAGAATAAATATAGCAAACATATACGTACAAATTTTAATTGTTTTATTTATTTCATTGTAACTTTACCCATCTGTTACTGTTAAATTTTTGCAAACTGTTCATCGTGAAAACTAAATTGTTCATTTTTTAGAGTTCTTTTGAAGTAAACATATCAATCAACAATTTATATACCGTGTACTCAATAATAAAACATTTATAATTTTTTTTCTTAGTTTTATCAAACTAAATGTAATGATATGTAATTTTGTGTACTTGTTTCTCTAAATAAAGGTGTATTTATACAATTATTAATTGTTAGTAATTAATTATTAATTATTGGTACTATTAATAATATAATCACAATAACATTTATTTAGTTTTTTAATTACATTGTGATTTATTTATTTTTTTTTCCTCTTTTTTTAATTTTATATATTGTAACAAGAGGTTGAAAATGAACCATTAAGAAAAGAATTGTAAACTATATTTTCGGTTGTGTTAAGTTTGTACATTATACACGTTTTCGATGATGCAATGAAGGGGTACAAAAGGAAACCATAATTACAAGCAAGAATAAAGAAAGTTTCCACCTTTCCGTTAAGCATGAAGATGAGTTCGTAATGAAATGAGGGTGTCTGACAGCAATTGGGGTGGAAAATCCGGTTTAAAAAGAATGTCGAAGGTAAACTCATTTATTCCACGCTTTTAAAACGAAATTTGAATATGCAAATGAGCATGAAAAAATATTACAATACATATTCAATTTCCTGTTTCACAATTTTTATATAAAATTTGCTGAAATATTTTATGTAACTTCATTTGCTAAGGTATAGTGTTAAGTATTCAGTTCTACTGATATTTTATTGCATGTTTGTACTTTGCTTTGATACAAAATTAAATAATTACTTATTCACGTCAATATTATTGTTAACAACTTGGTTATTGTTGTTATTTTTATAGTTCGTTTTTTAATGCGTTATATGTATCTATTAATTAACAAAAAGATTGTTCAAATTGTAATTTTCTGTAAACGACTTTGTAACAAATTATATGAAAACTCTTAAATTAAATATTCTCAAAAACGAAGTCGTCTGTGAACAAAACTTATTGTATGTTTTTGGATTGTTCTTTTATGTAGATTTATTTTGTATTCATTCGTATGAGAATGGAAATACTCGGTATGAAATACAGATGTTATTTAAACAGATTGATTGTCAAGTTTACCGATGATGAAACGTCGGAAATTTAATTAATCACGCTAAAATTTTTGATAAATGTCATCATGATAGATGCTATAATAGAATCCGTGGAAATATTGGGACAATGGGTCTCGAAGCCAGATCCGTTGGCTTTTATAGTCAGTTCTATGTTCTCTATTACTATATTGCATGCCTGTGGCATCCTCCGTATTTCTATAGTTCCATTTATTAGGTTAGGGGTCCTGCTTTTACAGGAGGACTTTTACAGAGTCGGCGTTGAATTCTTATTGGACCACGTACGTAGTAGACGAGAATTGTAAGAAGTAGAAAAGAAATTCAACAAGCCCCTTCTTTTACTCAGTTTGTCGAAATTTATTGAATTTTTCTGTGAACAGATTATAATAGATAAATCATATCTTTAGAGAGCATGTAGCTTTAGGTGCAACGTAGCTTTTCTTTATGTAAGGATATGTGGACTTGAACATTTGTTTTATTCCCAAATTTACGTATTTTCAAGTTTCTAAATTTCTCAATTTCTACATTATTTTAAGTTTCTAATTTCTACATTAGAAGTTTAATTCCTAATTTATCAAGTTTCTGAATTTACAAATTCTCAATTTTTCAAATTTTCTAATTTCCAAATTTTCAAGTTTTCCAATTCTTGTATTCTCAAATTTTTTAAATTTACTAACTTCCAATTCGCATAGTTTCTAAATTTTCCAGATTCCCAAACTAATTTCCTACATTTTTAAACACGTTAATATTGGTAGAGAAATTCACATAGACTGTTTCAAACGTTACACAAGACTGAATGTATAAGGCTATATACATAACAGTGTTAATCACAGTACAGAGTTCAGAGGCAAATATAATTTACTTTGAACTTCCGTTAGATTACGGCGAAATTTCGATGAAATTAAATGAAATTTCATAAATGTTAGCTAGCAACTGCACGCGTTCTCATAAAATGGATCATGGCGTCCGCAAAAGAGTGGTTGAGGGGAAGAGGTCGTTTTCTCGACAATGAATTTGCACTTCGACTGCGCGAATATTTATGCAGACAATTTTGTTGCCGAAATAATATTGACCTAATGGTATATTTAATGGACGCGATCTACGCACAATTGTATTTTGTCAAATAATAAAATTCACTTTTAGTTATCACATTAAATTGTGTAGCATTCCAAAACTACCAAACATGAACTACATATAACTTTTGAATGAATGGATTCCAACATTAAAAATCGTTATATTTTGTCCGTATTTAGTGAATATTATCAGAATGTGTAAAAAGTGTTAAAAAAATATGGTGCTCCGAGACGAAGTTTAACCCAAGGACTTTTTATCTCGAAAATGTTTCTTACAGCCTGTAAACAGTATTTTAAAAGAATTCATGAAGATTAGTTCAAGAATTTACGCAAATTTTATGGAACATCTGTGTTTCTTGAAACAGAATTCTGATGAAAAACATTGTACGAAAATAAAACACATTTGTAACAAATATCAAGCTATTATTATTACACGATGTGACCTAAAAATGTACAAAATTTTTCAGATAATAATAAAACGTGGATCATTCATAATGCTTCAAAGACTGAAGATTTTCAATATTCTTTCAACAAATAAAAAAGAAGGATCCGAATAATCAGATGGTTTTCTGCAAGAACTATATTAAAAATGATAACATTAATTACGAAAAAAGCAACACAGGAAACTTTTATAAACATAATTTCATTACCTTCAGAGCAAACAATATTGAATAGCGTTAAGAATGTAAAGAGCAAAGTTCTTAAGACTCCATAAAGAGCTCGAGGAGAAGTATCAATGAATAAAATAAAATAAAAATAATAGCTTTTTGTTTCTTGTAAAGAAAAATAATAAGTACATTAACAATGAGGAAAAGGAAGGAGAAAAACAGTAAGCAAAAAGGTAAGTGAAATATTGAAAACTCAATATCAAATATTCATCTATATTCAACATTCAAAAGGGTTACAGTATATGAAGGTATGTTCCCACCACACTGGAAAGTGTGTATAGATGTGCTGGTGTTTTTTTGTTCATCGTTCGTTGGTTTATTTGTTGCATCCAGTGAATAGTCGTACGAAATGAACATTACTTTTCATTTATATTTATATTAAATACCAGTTCATGTAATTGTATTAAATACTACTGTTTGTATGTATCCATATGCTGAGTGTGGATGTCCACATATACTGTGAGTTATGCCACCCTTTTCAGTATACTTCGCCTACATTTATCAAATACTATCAGCGTATGCAATAAAAATTAAAAGAAAATGGTGTCCGAAGATAAAGTTTGACCAAAATAAAAAACAAAGAGTATTTACGTACCTGGAACGTGTCTTGGTTGCTAAGATCGAATACTAGCACGTAAGCGTTCGCACTTCGTAAGCCGTAATAACGGAAGTCCGTCCATTCGAGGTGCGAGCTGACCGGAAAGTACGGAATCGTCGGCAGATCCGTGATTTTTAGCTCGTATAATCGATCGGCGAGTACCACGCTCGGATAGAAAGTCTCTCTGCGCTCGGTTGGCTTGTATTCCTCGGAGAATTCGCTCCACACGAATTGCTGCAACACAAACCAGGATCAACATCGACACCCTTTTACGATCGTTTTCATTGGGGAGAACAAACGACAGGAATCCTGGGATTTGTTTGTAACAGTTGGAAATTATCGATTGGTCTGAATCGGTACGTCGAATCGAGAGTTGATTTAAATACTCGTGTATCGAAGCTTGAATCTATTGCGGATTTTCTGTGATGTTTCACGCTGTAAAGCTTGGTTTACATGCTCATGCAATTTGTATAGATTGAAGTGGTCAAACAGAAATTTGCTTGCATAAATTGCTTAGATAACCTCGTTCGCGGATTCAGTTTTGGTTGCATGGTTTTTTCAATTTGCTGGCTAATTTTGGTCGAAGAGGTTTGGAATTTTTTGTATCGATTATTTGTGAAGGTATATTGTAAACTGGTATTCAATGTTAATTTTTAAATTTACGAATTTTCAAATTTTCAAATTTCTAAATTCTTAAATTCTTAGGTTCTCAAGTTTTCAGGGTCACTAATTGTCAAGTTGATAAGTTCTCAAGTTCTCAAATTTTCTAATTTTTATACTTCTAAATTTCCGAATTCTTATCCAAACTTTCAAATTTATAATATTTCTAAATATTAAAATTCTCAAATTCTTGGATTCCCACGTATTCAAGTCCTCAAGTTCTCAAGTTCTCAAATTCTCAAATTCAAAAATTTTAAGTTTTTAAATTTCCACCCCTTCAAATTCCCAAGTGTTTGAATTTCCCAATTTGGACATTTGAACTCTCCAAATTTTTAAATTTTCAAATATTTAAGATCTACGATTCTGAAATTTTCAAAATTTCTAAAGTTCCTTAATTCTCTAAAATTTCTGAAATTCTTAAAATTCTTAAAATTCTTAAAATTTCTAAAATTCCTCAAATTTTCAAAATTTCTTAAATTCTCTAAATTATCCAAATTCATAAAGTTCATAAAATTTCTAAAATGTCAAAAATACCTCACATTTACATATATTTTCAAATCTCCTTGCGAAATATTGTTCATAAATAAAACAGTACGTCTTTTAAAAAACAGGTACGTTCAGACGTTCAGTTATTTGCACCAACTTTATGAAAATCTCCTTATAGAACAGATTTTAAACTTTCTGACTGGCGTTAACTTCAAATTTCTGTGCATAGGTAACAATCTACTTGCGCAAATTGCATAGCCGTGTAATCCCATCTTAACGTAACAACGTTTGCGCTGTACGTATCTAGGTATGTATGTATATGTATTGTATGTACAAAAGGGAACAAGTTAATGTACAGAACTTTGATACTGTAGTTGAAGTATCAAGTCTTGCGTAAAGTTTTGTCGTTTGGTGTGTCGGTGAAAGGAAACGCAACAGTCTGATTGCATGTATAATAGTTTACTTGTTAGCGTCGGATTAAGAACTTATTTATCACATTTTTATGTCGTAAAATATATATACAGCTAATTTTAAATATAATTTGAGAAATTAAATGATTTTGTTGAAATGGAATTTTGGGACTTTAGAGTTTTTGGATTTTGGAATTTTGGGATCACAATTTTTGGATTTTGGTATTTGGAATTTTGGGACCACAATTTTTGGATTTTGGAATTTTTAATTTTAGAACTTTTGAATTGTGGGATATTCACATTAAAATTTTAGAAGTTTGATATTTAAAAAATTTTTAATTTTAGAATTTCGGAATTTTGTGATTTTGGAATGTTTAAATTCTGGAGAGTTGGGACGCTGGAATTTTAGAATTTTGGGATTTAGAAATTTCGGAATTTTATGATTTTTTAATTTTTAAACTCTGCAGGGTTGTGACACTGGAATTTTAGAATTTAAGGATTTTGGGATTTTTTAATTTTGATACTTTCGAAATTCCGTTCTTCAAAAAAACCACCTAAACAAATTTTGTAACTTAAAATAAACATGTAAAATGGTCATTTGATAGTTTTGGAAGTTTTAGCGTGAATTGTTTCAATACAGGCAATATTTCCGGTAGTCGGAATAAAAGATTTTATCACATCTAGTAAATTATTCTGACATCTTGCCAACAACTTAACATCTTTTCCACGATATAGTTACCATAGTACGGTAGTAGAGTGTCAATAAACGAAGCACCCTCGAATATGTACTATCTGCATACTTTGAGACCAAGTCAACACAGTTTTACATAAAAGACATCTATGACCTGATCACGCGATAAAAGAAGGTTGTCAAATCAAACTGTTGCTTTTTTCTCTCCCAACATTAAAGCTACCAATATCTTCATACGTTAATTTAATTCTTTTATAATCGTTAGATAAAAGTGAAATTTTCGTACGCGGTCCTAACTCGATGACTGTATAATTTAAACATTTTCAGTTCATTTAAAATTCCTGCAAATGCTCGCAAACATTTATCAGTGGATTTATTTTTACGGATCAAGATTTTCGTGTAAAAGGTGGAACTCACAAAGTGTACTCATTATTAAAACAGACTTTGTTACACTCGTGCTTAACATTTCTACGAGTTTGTCAAAGGCAGTTTTTATCATGTTTTCGCGGAGACAAGTTTGTATTACGCTTTGTAATTTTCTCTTCTTTTAAACCGTTTATTCCTGTAATCTTGTCTGTATTAAACAAATAAACTTAAGTATGTTGTGGAATTTAAATAAGCAGAATATTTCTTTTATTCTAGAGAGGAATTTTTTTGTGGACACATTTTTTTTTTAAATAACTATAGGTTTTCTATCCACAATTCTTCGCGATATTTTATGTGAAATAGGTAGAATATAAAGAAATTAAGAATTTGTAAGAATTTTTAAATTTCAAATTTTGTTATGAAAATATTTCACCACTGAGTTAAATCGATAGATTAAAATAAAATAGTTGAAACAAAATAATATAGACTGTTGCAATACAACCCCTTTCTTGATCTATTTTGTAAATTAAGGAGTTGGTAAGTGAAAGAAATTGAGGAGTGCAAAGGGTTAATATCGTCCAACTGCTTTACCATTTTGTGTGAACTATATTATTCGTAAAAATAAAAAACGAATTAAAAATATTACAGTATTTTAATCAGAATTATTCATTTTATCCATCTACAGTTTAAGCTTAGTAGAAAATTCAAGCCAAAAATCATTTAGTCAAAAACCGTTCTTTTTTTCAACATGAAAGAAGCTTTTCAAACAAAAAATACTGCTTCGGGTAGTAAAAAAATTTGTAAAGCATGAAACACGGTAAGTGAATGTTCGAAGCTATTGTGTAGAAGATTCGAATTCCAATACTTTCGGAATGCAATATCGAGTGCACGTTGTTATCCACTCTACACGCCTGTTGCACGAGGGTATACTCCTCGATGCAGTAGAAAAAAGTTACATAGACATATAGTTTGTTAGAAATTTTTACGAAGAATATCGTTCTTGTTATTTCTCCGATTTTTAAGTGTCAGTACGATACTCTTGTTAGATGCTTGAAATAGTGATAGATATTTCTTTATTGTTAGAGAGTAATTTGAGGTTTTTATTTACTTGGAAGTTTCAAGGTTTGGAGATTTGGAAGTATAGGAGTTTAGAAGCTTAGGACTTTAACAATTTGGAGATTTAGCAATTTAGGAATTTGGGGATTTAGTTTGGAAACTTTGCAGTTTGAAGATTTAGACAATTGGCAATTTTGCAATTTGAGGATTTAGAAGCTTATGAATTTAGAAATTTGAGGATTCAGGGGTTTGGGGATCTGGAAATTTAGGAATTTTGGAATTTGAGAATTTGGAAATTTGGGGTTTTAGAAGTTTAGGAATTTTGGAATTTGTGGATTTGGAAGTTTGAGTATTTAGGAATTTTGTAATTTGGAAGTTTAGGAATTCAAGAATTTTGTAATTTGAAAATTTAAGAATTTGGACGTTTGTGTTCTTGAAATATTACAAACTTAGGAATCTGGTCATTTGTATCTTTAAGAATTTGTAAATTTAAAAATAAAAATTTGGAATTTCGGGAATTGCTAATTGGCAATTTGAAGATTTTTGAAATCTCGAGATTTGTGGATTTCGTAATCTTGACAATTCGGGGATTTGATAATTTGGATATCAAATTTGGAAATTTGAATTTCTAAAAATTTATGCATTTAGGAATTTGAAACTTTGTGAGTTTGAAAGTATTTATTTATCGTTAGAGAATATATTTATGCATTTATTTACCATTAAAATTTGTAAGTATTTTAAATATTTAGAAAGTCTATTTGTCTTCACAAACTATTTCCTTGTAAAAAGTAACGAGTTCATTGAAAACCACATCAAGATTTGAAAAGATTTTATAATCGACGAAATTGAATAAAATATTCGTTCTTTCCAATTTCAGACCTCTATAATAAAAAAATAATAAGTAATACAGTTACTGTAAATCTAATAATGTATTTTAGGTTTAATCCGACCAAAATTAATCTGCAAATTAAAGCGAACGTATAACAGTTCATTAATTGTGTTTATTTGGGAAAATTTGCGTTCGCTTGTTTCAGTATATGCAAATTGCATGAGCCTGTAAAACCAGTTTAACGAAGAAAATTACAAAATGGCCCGCCACCTGCAGTATTTAAACGTTTTACTAGATAACGTGCTAATAGGACATTTATGCCCTATTGGGAACGAAAGAGTTAAGTCGAGCTTAACGTGTTAATTGCCGCGGTAGAAACAGTTATTCTCCGTGTATATTTGTATATGGTTCGTTACGATGTGAATTATTAACGCTCGGATAGCGGAAAATGCAAATAGTAATAATTTTAATTTGTTTTTATATTGCATATAAAAAATTGTCAGTTTTGTAACTTTACAGTATTTCTTTAGTAATCATTTTTCTGTATTTTAAAATTATTTTAATTAAAAATTGTAGTATTAACTTTTAGTTTATATATGTATTGTATATGTTTACGTTTTGTAGGTTTGGGTCATAATTGACCCAGCTGTTCGAGGGCTATGAATAACGAAGACCGATGTTTTAATTTAATTAGTGAAAAAAGTTTTCTCAAGTATGGAGTTTGGGAATTTAGGGATTTGGGGGACTTTGTTTAAATTTGGGCATTTAGAAGTTTAGGAATTTATGAATTTGGGAAGTTGATAGTTTAGAAAAGGAATCTGAGGACTTGGAAGTTTGATGATTTAGGAATTTGGAAATTTTTTATCTCAGGAATTTGTGGATTTGAAAATTTGGGAATTTACAAATTTGAAAATTGAGTGATTTGATAATTTGGAAACTTAAAAACTTGAAAATTTGAGAATTTGAAAATTTGAGAATTCAGTGACTTCGAAACTTGAAAATTTTCAGATTTGACCATTATGGAATTTGAAAATTTGACTTGGGAATTATAGATTTTCATTTATGTGTTTTCGTAATTTGACACTTTAGAAAAGCAAACATCTATAATATTTTCAATTTAAAGATGTGAATATAAGAGCTCGAGAAGCTGGAAATTAAGATATGTGGGAAATGTACAATTTCCGTATGAAGAGTACTAGTATGTCCCAAATTTCAGCAATGTAAAATTGAACAGAGAACAGAATGTCAAGCACGAAGCACTTCACACATTCCACCCAATTCGTCCAGGTTTCGGTACGTTATTTTCAACGAATTCCGTGATTCTCCATGTTAATCAAAATATTTCTCCCTCTTCATTCTTCGGCTATTTGATACATAAATAAAATTCGTGTAATCCCCATGGGTATGAACGTGTTAATTATCCCTTTCGTGACCAGCGGGACGTATACGTCCTACTTAACTTTTTTCATTCTTGCACCTACAGGGACGATAAAAATTTCATTCTGCCGTGTGTTGCTATGTCATAAAACGTTGCAGTATTGCAAATGGTGGACTACTTTCTAATATTCTTCGTTAAGTTACAGTAATAATGTTTTTCTTTTAAACGGTTCTTTGCAATTTATTCACATTTTTACATTCTTTCGACCGTTTTGCAATCAATATAAAGACAAAAATATCCATATATTTTTATTCAATTTAATGGGTGGAAATACAAGATATTAACACGTGTTAATAATGTTGTGTACAGTAGTGGTTTGGCCTTTTAATTTAATTCTTCATTTACTCTTGGCCTTTTCAAATTATTTTTATTCATATTCCATCTCGAATTGACATTTAAATAGAAACAGACTAATTAGATTTGTTAATGACGTTTTCTGTTGTAAGGTTTCCTTTTCACTCGTTTCTGTTGAACGCATCCACAATTTCTTCTGAATTTCAGTTTAATTACCGAGAAAGTAAATAACAAGATTGAAACCCACCAAAAAGTTTCGTTCACGATATATTTCTCGATTAAGTATTCTACTATAACCTCCTTCGAGGGCCTTTAATTTCCTCAAGGGGCGGGACTGGAGCGGAAACTAGTCTCGGGAAACGAACGGAAGTCATTCGCGTCTTGCGAAACGGTGATTCTCGGTGATTGACCGAATATCGATGCAATTAACCTTCCGTATCTTTTCCCTTTAGTTTCTTATACTTTCGACGAGGAAATGCTTTTATCGTTTATTTATTTCAAAAGATTAATATGCGTTTTTAGTCGTTTCCGATACTGTAATTGTGACGTTGCTACGACGATTTTTCTTTTGCATTCTGTCACTCTTCGCATATTCTATTCTACGAATATCTTTTTGTTAGTTACGAATAATTTTGTCCATATTTATGAAGGGCTAAATTATAAAACCAAGACAGTTGAATTTTTCTTTTGTCTCGTATTGATATGTGCTTGAGCAATGTGAAAGAATTTTTTCAAATACTGAGGAACCATTTGTTACTTGATTATGAGTTATAGAATTGTATATTTTTATTGTATACTTAATTATATACTTGATTGTAGGACGTTGGATTTTTAAAAAGTGTCTTATATAAAATGTTTGATAAAGTATTAAAGTATTAATATAAAAAAAATAAAGTTCTATTTCTTTTTCTAATTTTAAAAAGGTGAATTTTTTGCGTCATTCCTAGAACTATAATATATATACTTTCGTTATACATGTTATTGTGTAACTGTGCAAAGAGAGTCACGTAGGAAAAATAAACGACATATAATTAAATCATTTTTGTAATCACCGGCACATAATTGATACCATAAAAAATCGATCACGTCATAAAAGTATTAATAGACGAACTTTGCAAATGCACACTCAAAAACTGCATTCGATAGATTCGTTAAAATGTTACGCACCAATGGCGAATCCTGTTTGCGAGGATTGATTTTTATACAACGAAGTCTATAAATGGAAATCCATTCAGCGCTCTATAAAGCTATATTTTCGGGGTTGCTTTAATTAGCGTGAGTTTAGCACTTTATTCGAATTTACAAAAAATTGAAATACGCAATAAATGCTTACGTATCAACTCTGGTATACGAATACTCTGAGTATGATTTTTAGCGACTCTGGAAAATTAACCCCTTGTTCTACAATAACGTGTCACGCTCGTGACGCACACTATGGTTCGAATGTGATAAACTAGACTCGTATTTTCACTGCAATCAAATTGGGTTCAATTCTGATTATAACCTGTGTAATCAAAGCTTGCTGAATATATACCTAACATTTTAACTTTCTTCAGTTGTATTTACGTTGTAGGAATAATTAGCTAGCTGCGAATGACGCAACTGTCTAGATCAGGGGTCGGCAACCTGCGGCTCAGTAGAATCATACTTGTGGCTCTTGAGTAGTTTAATAGTACATATTGAAAAATTAACTGCAATATTGCAATTGCCAAACAAATATAATAATCCTGCGCACACATCAAAATGCACGGCAGATCGCATGCATGTAAACCTAGCTTTAGCTAACCTTGCTCTCCACACTCACCGACGCCACACTCAAAACCAAAAACTGTGTTCGTTTTCTTTAATACGTTGACTTATATGTTCTGTTACCACGCAAAATAGAATGTTTTGATTTCACAATCAATACATGTTTCACAGCAGATATATTATTTTTTCTAATACATACCGATGTATGTACTTATATTTGGCTCTTTAAAAAAACAATTTATCACATCAGGAAAAAATGGCTTTTAACTCCAGAAAGGTTGCCGACCCCTGGTCTAGATAATTATAAATTAATATCTGATCTTACGTTGTTTTGATCAGAGACAAGGATATGATATTTGGTTTCTTCATCCTCAGATCCCTTCATTCCAAATTCCTACATCCCCAAAAACCTACATGCTCAAATTCCTACATTCCCAAATTCCTACATTGCCAAATTCCTATATCCCCAAATTCCTACATCCCCAAATTCCGACAGCTACAACTTCCTACATTCACAAATTACTATTATCCCAAATTTCCATACCCTCAAATACCTACATCCTCAAATCTCTACATGTCCAAATTCCTACATCCCTAAATCCCTACATTGCCCAAATTTCTACATTTACAAATCTCTATTATCCCCAATTCTACACTCCCAAATGCCTGCATCTCCAAATCTCTATATATGTCCACATCCTTACGTCCCCAAATCCCTACATCCCCAAATCGCTACATGTCCACATCCCTACGTCCCCAAATCCCTACATCCCCAAATTTCTACATGTCCAAATCCCTACGTCCCCAAATCGCTATATCCCCAAATCCATACATCCCCAAATTCTTACAGTCCCTACTTCCTACATTTTCAAACCTCTATTATCCCAAATTTCTACACCCCCAAATCCCTACATGTCCAAATCTCTAGACATTCGAATCGCTAAATTTTCGTCAACTCTAGTGACCCTTAAATTATATCATACGAGTTCTTTATTTCATCAGATTTTAACAATTGATATAGTTTTAATTTTGTCTCGATAAAAATAACAAAATTATCTTGATTATCATTAAATTATTCATATTTTTATTCTTGAAACCAGAGCAAAGTACAATGCTTGCAAATGTAAGAATAAATTAGTTAATGCGAAGACATGTTTCAGGAGTCCGCCATTGTCAGTGTCAGAAGACGTGTGATTAAAGCGCGCACAATTTGAAATACATAACTTAAACTGATTGGTAAATCGCTTACAAGTTTCCCATAATTTGCTATATTAAACCGATAGTATTACTTTAATTTGATAATTAATATTAGTCTACTTGTTTGTTTATTATATCACACATGTTACAATCAATATTAATCAGCAGTTAACACCATTCATATATTGATCAAATATGAAAATTAAATATACACCACATTAGGTATTTGTATTAAGTACATTAAAAACACACACTTTTTAACTAGCTATGAATAGAACACCGAACACATGAATAAAACTTTAATCGAAATATTAAAAAATTGTTTTTAACAGTTTATAGTGTTTTTATTTTCATCCGCCTCCTCCATGTACAGGGTATCCTATTTTAATGCCCCATTCAAATTTAATAGTGAAATCACAAAAATTCAAAATATGAACAGTTAACTTTGATATCCCAATATCATTTTACGCAAAATGTTTCGTAGAATAAATCAGCATAAAAAAGTTTACAGTTCATTTAAAGCAGAGATGTGTAATTTCAAAAGTGCCATCACAGAATTTTCATTTGAAGCAATTTTCTCGAGTATTTCGAAAATTATTTGTAACACCAGAAAATGTTTTACATACAAGTGAAAATTATACAAAACATAATTTCAGCGAGATTATTCCTATACAAGATACGAAGTATAAAAAAATACTTTACTGGATTATCAAGGAAGATGCAAGATTACTTATCGAAGAGGAAAGGTGCAGATTTCAGTAGTATGATATTAAAATTGTAGCGTACGAAAATAATGTAAAAGACGCGAAAGATTGTAGGCTGCTCAGCGGAGCGGGAGGCAAGGCGCGTTACGCGAAACCGCGAGCCGCGAGCCGCGAACCGGCGAACTTAGCGACGAACTGTTGATAGCGCGGCCGCACGATAGCAACCGGCGAATATAAATTAGAGGCTCGCGACAAGAGTCGGCCTATTTGGCAGTCTGAGAGAGAGGACGAGGTAAGGACCATCGGCCGCTCTTAGACTAGCCTAGGGACTCCGGCAGGAGAGTTCGGCGATAATACCTGGACGCCTGCCTGGAGAAAGCTTTAGCTGGTTAGGGACTCCGGCAGGAGAGTTCGGCGATAATACCTGGACGCCTGCTCGGAGAATAGCTAGTAGGGTAACTCCGGCAGGAGAGTTCGGCGATAATACCTGGACGCCTGCCCGGAGAGTAGTTAGAAGGGAAACTCCAGCAGGAGAGTTCGGCGATAATACCTGGACGCCTGCTTGGAGTAAAATAGAACCTCCGGCGGGAGAGTACGGCGACAATTCCTGGACGCCTGCCTGGAGATGGTTAAAAGGTCTAAGACTCCGGCAGGAGAGTACGGCGAAACCTTCCTGGACGCCTGCCTGGAGAATAGGGGGAGAGTACGGGAGTTTGTTCCTGGACACTCGTCCGACATGGAGAGTTCGGTGAATATTCCTGGACGCCTGTCGGTCGAGAGAGGACAGAGCATCTCCTGGACGCCCCGGGTAAAATACAGGAGAGTACGGGAGAATACTCCTGGTCGCCCGTTCGTTATGGAGAGTTCGGAGAAAACGCCTGGACGCCATTCGAACGGGAGAGAACAGAGTTACTCCTGGACGCCTGATTGATTAGAATCAAGTAGAACATATAGTCTTGCGATTTAGAAAGAGAGAGAAAGAGAGAGAGAGAGAGAGAAAAGAATTGTCCTTTGTACAAAATTCCTGTACCTCATCCTAACCTGTGCAATAAATCCTGTTTTTCCAGATCTCCTTTATCCTTCAAACTCCAAAAATCCTTATCTTGCTAATTTTGCGAAAATCATGGCTACAAAATTTAATTTGCAAGAGGAAAATATTGCACGATACAATACAAATGAAAAACTGTCTCTTCGCGGAAGCACGTTAAAAAGCTCCGAAGTTGTGGATCGTGGAAATAACCAGGAATGGGATAAAGTTGTTTTTACTGGCGAGTACTCTTTGTGAGTACTTCAATTCGAAAAGCTTGGTCTCTATGTTGAAATCCGCTCATCCACCACTCCGAAAACGTATATATTTTGTAGCTTTTTCGTCGACGTGCGTTTGCCGGTTCTACATTATTTATATAAAGCTTAAATTATATCAAAAGAGTTTCTGTGCATGACAAAATTATAAAAAGGCTTTAACAGCTAATAAAGATTATTTATCCGTTAATTTTCAAAAGTAGAAAAACTACCCATGGATTTTAAGCCGACATTTTTTATTTTAAAGTAATTACAACTAAATAATGGTGAAAGTATTTACTTAAAGCAAATATTGCAGTAAAATTTATGTGTGATCACAAAAAGTATCGTAGAAGGTTGTATATGCGTAACTGTGGATAATAATGGGTTCAGCAGCTTCAAACTATGTAAATAATATGCTACGCTGGGATTAATATCGAATTTTATCCGAAAATGCGGCGAATTAATAATTTCTGTTTAAGAAATACATACTTGATCTAATGTAATTGGGGAGAAGAAAAATGAAACAAAACTGAACAGTGTTTCTCAGTGAAACGAAGGGGTATTTTTTAATTATTCTCATCACTCACCCTAATTATGCTGGACTTTCCCACCCCTGGTGCACCGAGAAACACAACTTTGACACGATCCAGAGTGTCTGCGGGGCTTTCTTCCTCTTTCGATCCGCTTTCGGTATTTTCATAGGTTATTGTCTGGCCTCTCCTCTCCAAGTAATCCAGATCGAGCTCTGCAAAACACATACACAATTTCAGTTTTAAAATATAAAAATTAATCTCTTACCTTACGATTTAATGTCGGGTGCGTCCATCGGAACTACTTACAACCACAATATTAGAACAGAGAAAAAAAGTTGAAATGTTATGTCAATTTTGTATTCGGTTATCCTTGACTATGCAAATTATAATTGAACTTAAACTCCAAATTGAAGCGTATTCAAAATTCCAGTAAGATCTGTCACAGTTGAAGCGCGAGTGCGTCACGTGTGGGAGACGGTGTTTGTAAGGTAGGGGGTTAAAACCGATGATAAATTGCTACTGCCTTGTAAATTTTGATAAATCGTCATACAGTATGTATTTTTAGTGTAGTGTTCTAATCCATCTAAATATTCCCGAGACACGTATAATTTGATTATTCTTCTTTTATATGCTTTCAATTGTTTCAAAGGTCAGATTTAGTTTGATAAATAAAATAGTACGCGTATGTTTTTTTTGCGTGTTATAATTAAGTGACTGATATTTTTATGTTGCAAATTTTGAAGTAGTCTCTCAAATATGCAACAACTTCCGCTATTATACTGTAAATCTTTGATAAATTTCAGCTTGTACTACGAAAGACCACAAGAATAAGACCATAGCTTGGTGTTCTTCGTTAATGCACTCTAATAATGGAGCGGCTATTTTAATCTTTTTAAAACAAATGACACGAGCGGGCTCTTAAGTTGAAACTTAGTAAAGAAAAGGAAGAAAATGGAAAACAATGAACACACGAATAACAATGTAATCTCGGTAAAAGGTTGTAGCCTTATTCCTGATAATTATTGGCTCATCCTATTACATTTTTATCGACATAATAAAATAATTCACTGCAATAAAGTGAACTCTTTCGGTCTGAATGTCTACAATTACTTGATTCGTTTAATACGAAAGTTGGGTTACTCCGATTTTTAAGAAAATTTGATTTTTTATATTTTTGAGATCTTGCATTTTTTATGATTTAATAAACATGTTAAATGTTTGAGTTAATTTACAAAAAGGGGAAGTTTCCATATTTTACGGAAAATATTGGAGTATTTATTTGTTCATGTTGCGTCAACGGAGAGTTTAATCGAAATAAAATTGGGATACAATTTTGTGTACGTAGAGAAATCAATTGTTGAATAAATATCTGCCGTAGACAAAAAGTGTAATTATTTCGAATCCCATGTTTTTCAGTATCCAAAAAGCGTGATGTTTGCTGAGTTTCGAAAAAAATAAAAAACATTAAAGCTTCAAAATATGGGGTGGAAATATATCTTTACAGAACAAAACTTCGTATTATACTAAAACTAACAATGGATTTCTTTCGTTGAAAATTCTATTTCCAAAATTGTGAAGTTTAATTCCCGAAAGTTATTGTGTTATTTTACGTCCATGAAAAAAAATACAATTACAAACAGTTTTCATTGAATGCAATTTCATATAAATTCAGTTATTGTATTCATATTACGAATTTAATTAATTCCGGTACAGCAAATTTAAACAACATAGTATTGCTGCATTATTTAATTTATTAAATTGTTGTGGAAATAATCGACTTAATAAAATTTTATTTGTAGAGGATAAATTTGGTATTTATACTCATGAGAAATTTTTTATTATTTTATGTTATGTTACGATTGTTATTTTATTGATTTATTTAAACAACACAAAATTTCAACTGTGTTTCATATTTTCGCTCCTTAAATCAATACATTAGAAATTTATGGTTAATAAACTTTTTACAAAAATGTGTAAATAGCTCTTATTGTTTAAAAACTATCGATATTGATACAAACATCAATATATCACTGATATAATATCATAAATACGACATTAATTAATATCTAAATTAATATATCATTTCATAAAAATGTGTCGATACCGTTCCAAACTTGATGTCTCAAAATTATTAATATTGGTGTAAGTATTAGTACATTATTAGTATAAAATCATGAATATAATATTAATTAATATTTATTACAATATTAATATTAATTGACTAATTATACACTTGTTCGTTATTTAAATACACACTTTATTATTATTTAATTAAGTATATAATTAATTATATTCATGAGTATATAATTAATTATATACTTAATAACCGTAGCGAGTCAAAAACTGCTTTGAAAAAATAAAGATTGTATGTACATATGTGTACAATGTACGTATAAAGCACATATACGTATAATTACTATTCAGAAAGAATTTTTTTATACATTACAGTATACAATATACATTGTTATACAATTTTGTTGTTAGTATAATTTAATCAATGTTATGTAATGAAAGAATTTAAATAATAATATTAACAATAACTGAAATTCAAATGAAAGATTATTTAATATTTCACAACACACTTCATCATTCTTAAAATATTTTTCTAAAAATAATCTATGACTACAATGATTCATTATTTTACTCAGCGAAATTTAGTCAGTCGAGGATTATAGACATTTTAAATACACTAAAATTTCCCCAGTATTTCACGAACCGCGGAGAATAAAGGAATATTTGAACGTAGAAACTGGAATTTTACATAAAGTTGAACAGTAGGTATGAACTGGATGGCTACTGCGATTCAGTTGTTACAAAAATATGAGATCCGTACAATTGCATGCAAATTAGTTTTTTACCCTTTTCAAACAGCTATTGCTAACATTTGCATTCCTTTCTACGGAATATCCTGTGAAAATGAGTAACCTGCCACCAAAGTTTTTCTCTCATCGTGTTCTACTTTATGAATCTTTGTCATCACAAATTTTTGTTGTCGGTGTGCAATTGAATAATTCTTCAATAACAAGAGGTTCCATATATGACCGTAAACAGTAAATATGAATAATTTTGTCGCAGTGGAAAATACTGCAGCGGTATCTGTTTAAATTTCTACTCTAAAGATTCACTTTTTACTATGTTTAAAAATTAAAATACTTATGAAATATTCATCTAACAACTTAATTCAAAATTGTGTTCTGTACTATAAATTTTTACACAAAAGAGAATTAATGAACCATTATAATAAAGAGATAGTCATAATCGAAAAATGTAATGTATGTAAATCAGATACATATTTCTGTAAAACTTTTGTTGATTTTGCTGAAAAACTGATAATGGAAATAAGTGAAAATATACCACAGTATTATTTAACATATAAAGTGTTTCATTTTTATATGACAGTGCCAATATATTCTGTGATTAAAAAGAAAAAAAATAGTTATATAAACATGGGGTACATTTTTCGTTATAATATTGAAATTATAATTTATAAGTATAAATGACTAGATCTTTGTCTGGAATTTCTAGGGATTCGGGGATTTAGGAATTTGGCAATTCAGCAATTTGAGAGTCTAGGGATTTGAGGATTTGGAGATGTAGAAATTTGGGCATGTGGGGATTTGAGGATTTGGAGATGTAGAAATTTGAGCATGTAGGGATTTTGGAGTTTTGAGATTTGGGGATGTAGGAATTTGGAGGTCTAGAAATTTGGGGATGTAGGAATTCGGGAATGTACGAATTTGGGGATATAGGAATTTGGGAATCTTGAAATTTGTGGATGTAGTGATTTGAAGACGTAGGAATTGTGGAACGTAGGAAGTTGGGGGTCTAGAAATTTGGGGATATAGTGATTAGGAGATGTAGGAATTTGGGGGTTTAAAAAATTTGGGGATGTAGGGATTCGGGGATGTAGGAATTTGGGGATATAGGAATTTGGGGATGTAGGAATTAGGGGATGTAGGAATTTGGGGGTTTAGAAATTTGGGGATGTATGTATTGTGGGATGTAGGAATTTGGGGGTCCAGGAATTTGGGGATGTAGGAATTTGGGGGTCTTGAAATTCGGGGATGTAGGAATTTGGGAATCTTGAAATTCGGGGATGTAGGAATTTGGGAATCTTGAAATTTGAAGATGTAGTGATTTGGAGATGAAGGAATTGTGGGATGTAGGAATTTGGGGGTCTAGAAATTTGGGGTTATAGTGATTAGGGGATGTAGGAATTTGGGGGTCCAGGAATTTGGGGATGTAGGGATTCGAGAATGTAGAAATTGTGGCATGTAAGAATTTGGGAAGGTAGGAATTTGGGAAGGTAGGAATTTGAGAAGGAAGGAATTTGGGGGTCTTGAAATTAGGGGATGTAGGAATTTGGGGATATAGGAATTTGGGGATGTAGGAATTAGGGGATGTAGGAATTTGGGGGTTTAGAAATTTGGGGATGTATGTATTGTGGGATGTAGGAATTTGGGGGTCCAGGAATTTGGGGATGTAGGAATTTGGGGGTCTTGAAATTCGGGGATGTAGGAATTTGGGAATCTTGAAATTCGGGGATGTAGGAATTTGGGAATCTTGAAATTTGAAGATGTAGTGATTTGGAGATGAAGGAATTGTGGGATGTAGGAATTTGGGGGTCTAGAAATTTGGGGTTATAGTGATTAGGGGATGTAGGAATTTGGGGGTCCAGGAATTTGGGGATGTAGGGATTCGAGAATGTAGAAATTGTGGCATGTAAGAATTTGGGAAGGTAGGAATTTGGGAAGGTAGGAATTTGAGAAGGAAGGAATTTGGGGGTCTTGAAATTAGGGGATGTAGGAATTTGAGAATATAGTCATTTGGAAATGCAAGAATTTGGAAATGTATAAATTTGAGATTATAGCAATTTCAAGATTTAGGAATATGGGAACCTGAGGATTTGAGAATTTACCGATTTAGGGGTCTAAACATTTGAGGATTCTGAAAAGAAAATATTATCTTCCCTTTCTTGCCTCCTAGTTACGAACAAGGCTACTGATTACAGTAACTAGTCGAATTTTTTGAAAAGAAAGCAAAAAAAGAAAGAAATAATTTTCATTTCCCAATGACAGCCCTATTACAAGCAAAGCAAAGAACGTACAAATACAAAATATCTTCTAGGCTACTGGCACCAGTTACGTGCATAATGTGAACGCTCCCTTACACATCACCGGTCTCCCTAGGGAAATCTATTGTGTTCTGTAGTCTATCTTCCTGCATTACAGAAGGTGTCTAAGGAAGCGTAATTTCAGTGTGAATACCTATTCACATACGGTTACCTAAGCGTGGAACGAGAAGTGCACACGAATGTAGAAACTACAGATCCTAGCCGACACCCCAGGCATCGTTAGGGATTTACTTGGGCACATGAAATTGTACGGTCACAAATTGCGATAGTACGTTGGCTAAATGTGATGGGTTACAATTTAAGTTTTAAAACTCCCCCAGGGTTTTCCTTCAATAAACAGACTCGGTTATCTGGATCGAAACATGTCCAAAGATTATAAGATGATGGAAAGTGCATTGTAAAATTAGGGAACGTTCACATTATGCTAGTAGTCTTGGTAGTATATAGTGGAATTTTTGAGTTTCTTGTTTTGTCTGTAACAAGTCTGTAGTTGGAAGAAGTAGGTAAGAGAGGAAAGAAATTATTTTCCTTTCAAAATTCTTAAATCTTTGTATCTACAAATTCCCAGATCCTCAAATTCTTAGATTCTCCAAGTCCTACATCGACAAATTCCTACATCCCCAAATACTTACATCCACAAATTCTTAGATCTTCAAATTTCTACATACACAAATTGCTATTGTTGCGAATTTCTACATCTTCAAATCCTACACTCCCAAATTCCATCTTCAAATCCTACATTTCCAAATTCCTACATCTTCAAATTCCTACATCTCCAAATTTCTACATATTAGATTCCTACAGTCCCCAATTCCTACATTCTCAAATCTCTATTACCTCGAATTTTTACATCCCCAAATCCCTACATCCTCAAATGCCTACATCCCCAAATCCCTACATCCCCGAATTTCTAGGGCCCCCACTTACTACATTCACAAATCTCTATTACCCAACTTTCTTCACCCCAAAAACCCCACGTTCTCAAATCTCTACATGTCCAAATCCCTGCGTCGTAAAATTTGGAAAAATCGAAATGTTAAAGTTTTCAAATAACAAAAGTGCAAATTTTGAAATTGGCAAAATTGAAAAATCTGAAAATATGCAAATTATAAAAATTGAAAATATCAAAATAGAAAAATGCGAAAATATTAAAATTGAAAATTTTGCAGATAACAAAAGTGTAAAATTAAAAAATCTGAAAATTAAAAAATGTTAAAATTGTAAAAATTTAGAATATAAAACGTATAAAATTTTGAACATATAAAAGTGAATGCATTGGTAGAGAATAATTTTCTTCTAATTGAAATTATTACATAACAAAGAAAATAGCAGTGTTCATTATTTTCAATATCAAGAGAAAAATAATTAACAACCTTATTGGACTAGATCTTTTATCAACGCATTGAGGTGTTAAAATTACAGAGATAATATAATATTATCTCTGTGGTTAAAACGTACGTGCTTGGCTTGAATATTTGTTTACATGCTCAATTATTTGGAACAACTTCATGCAAATTATCGGATAGAACACAGATTTTATTCAAACAAAACTTTTAGCCGCGTGCAAACTTTAAATTTCCGTTCATCCATAATGATCTACTTGTACAAATTTGATTCCACGAGTCAATGTGTGCAAATGGTACGAACGTGTAAATTTAACTTTAGACAGTTGTGACTAGTTATTGAAACAGGAAAGTAGGAAGAAGCAATTACAGTGATTCTGACTGTTGGAATTAGTTTATGTTATTGAACCTGTAATTTAACGAAAATGACATAACATCGATATTAAATACAGGATAAAGAAATTAAGAAATTAACATGTGGAAAGAAATTGTGTGAAAGTATCGTTGAAATTGTGTGAATTGTGTGAATAAATCGAAAAATAAGGTTTTCTATGGTAAAAAGTTTATGTATATTCAGAAAAAATTGATATTCTATTTATATTTATTTATAAAATACGAAGAAATATGCTCCTCTTACGGGTTACAATTGTGCAGTTACAATTACGGGTTAAAATTGTATTTTACTAGTTTATATTGATTAATCTGTTCAGAGCTGTATGAATTTTGATTTTCTATGTCCACGTTAAATTATTGTTCACGTTTCGACCCACTTTTGAAGTTCTCTGCAAACTTCAATCATGAAAATATGTGTACATGACACATTTTCGGTTTTAAATTAGTGGTCGTGGATAACATTTATTAATTAAAATTGATTGCATAATTGTCACGAGAAATCAAATTGTGTATAATATAATTATACAATAACTGTTTAAATACTGTAGTTATTTAATTGTCATATAAGATAAAAATATAATTATACCTTCCCTTATATACGAAATTAAATAGAAATTATACATAAAATTAATTACGAAATTAAATTGATATATTAGTAATTAGAAATTATATATGAAATTAAATACGAAATTGTTATCTATGCTTAGCATACATTTATGGTGCTTTCTAAATATAAACTATAATAAGTATTAAAAATAAATAAAATAATCCTGTCACTGATTGATTTATTAAACAATTTATTACATCAAATAAATAAATTTTTGTTAAATACACCGAAACATTTGATACAGTGATTTCGCGCCTTTAGGTTACAAACATTTTCGTGTGGCGTCAAATTTGAATGTTTTTATTCGGGATTAAAATTCGTTATCAATAGTCATAAGATTTAATTAACAAATCTTTTATGTACGTTGAACAACAGTATCAGCACATGATAAAAGCACTTTTACAAGTGTTTGTACTTCTATAATTAACCATTAATTTCATTTTCACGATTTATTTTATTTTATAATTTTCTTACCACAATATACATAAGTCTAAGACGAAGAAGACATAATTGTTTCAACTTTACACCACAAATTTTATTTAAGATCAATTCTTAAAAAGTAAAATGCAATGTTGATAATGCATGAATCAAATAATAAAAATAGTGAGACAATAAAAACCCTAAAAGATATAATTAAAAAATGTATTAACATATCTAAAAATCGGAACGCATCGGATATTGATTGTAAACGAGATTTCGATTAATCTAGAAGAGATTTTTGTTCCTTTTTGATAGAAGTATCTCATCTCCTGTAGAGGAGACACATTTCACTCGTTCAATGCAAATTCTTTTTCACTGCCGACAGAGAAAAAAGTTTAATCTAACACTCGAACTATTTCGGAGTTTGTTCGGTACGATAGAAAAGAATTCGATAGATCGATATTTTTCCTCCCAAAGCCAGATTTCCTACGATTAGCGGGGCTTTTATTTCGATCCTTTGAACGACGCGTTCTCGGAAAGTTTGATGAAAAAACTAAGAACGAGGGGAAATTCGTCAGGCTTCTTTTCTAGGGAATGTGACGGATTTTCGAGGACTTTCCTGAACAAACTGTTTGACGATTTGCCTGTTCGTAAAAGTAGCTTTTTGACTTTCTAAAGACGCCTCTTTTTATATTAATCCATCGAGGTTGAAGAAATTCGTACGTACGTTCAAAAAATATCGTTAATGTAATTTATTAATTTATATACAGTGAGTTGTTAAAATATGCTTGGAAAATGCTTTTTGATTTGATTGGAAAATATTTTAAGAAATTTTGTTGTGAGTTCAATGTTGGACTTATAACAAAACGTATCAAACAAAAGTTGTGCATTTTTTCACCTAGAATATGATTCCAGAATAAAAAATTCGGGTTTATGATAAAAAAAGACAAAATGACCTTGAAGACCATTTATTAAAAAATTAGTAATGCCATTTGACTTCCCACTCGAAATGCTAAAGGACACGTGTCAGTTTGTTTTTCTTAAATCAAACGTCTTCGAGATTTTTCACAATGTCACTTTAAACGGAACACCCTGTATAACAGGAAATGATTTAGCTCTGTATTTGTTACAGCTACCTTATAAACATATGCATAGTTCAATATGGCCTAGATTAATCTAGTAATATCAATATTTAATATTAAAGTCATTAATGCGCGGCATGTATTGATTTTGAATTTGCTGTAGACAAACACTGTACGTGTTTGAAAATGATATGACTCGTATTTAGTTTACTGTTTGCAATCAAAGATTGAAGAATGAAAATAAAAAAGGATGTAAATGACGTTCTTTGAAATAGTATTATTTATAAAAAATAATTTAGTTTTTGTAAGTATTTTATTCTTACTTATTTTTGTCAATAAATTTTGATATATAAAATGTTTTGTCAATCTCTAAAATATAATTTCACCAGTAACATTTTATGAGATATATTTAATGTTGCAAAGATCAAAATTTTTAATAATGAGTGAAACGTGCTAATTGAACGAGGATAAAATTATCCTCCTCTTTTTGTAGTCCTTTAGTAATTATTCCTAACCGTTCATTTATTCAGAAAGTCAAATTGATTCGCATACAATGCTGCATGCAGATAACACGTGACAGTGGACGTTTACGAATAATGGTATGACTAGGACGATAAACTCGAAAGATCATTGATAGCTTATCAGATGACATAATGTCTTTAATAAATGGGGTATTGAATTATACAGACGATGATTTTTCACAAGTGTTCTATGTTCTTCATCTATTAACAAAATTGCAAGAATCGTTTATACACTAATGAACTCACACAATAATAATCGGCGTCAATTTATCAAACGATATTATTTTCTTTGTGTTATTACTAGAGCCATAAATGCGAAATTTTATTTTTCATTTGAGGTATTTTAAATGTAGGGACGTTAAATGTGAATATACTTTGAGTACGTTAAATATGTTTCTTGCGTGTAATTTTATGTTAAAATAATAAATGAGAAGGTTATATAGCAATGTTGATTTTGCACCTGTTTTGTATTCTAGGTTAGTTTTATGAATGGTTATGAATTATACTCTAAGCTAGTTTTATGAATTGTTATGAATTATATTCTGATTTAGTTTTATGGAGAGTTATGAATTTCTAAGCTAGTTTTATGAAGTGTTGTGCGTTATATTCTGATCTAGTTTTATGGAGCGTTACGAATTATATTCTAAGCTAGTTTTATATTGTTATGAATTATATTCAGATCTAGTTTTATGGAGTGTTATAAGTTATATTTTAAGCTAGTTTCATGAAATGTTATTGTACTATTTAAAAATACCTGAATTATGAATTTTCAAGATTCGTAGAATTCCGCATTCGTGGTTTGACAAAGACGATGTAATTTTATAAAAGATTAACATTAAGATATGATATTAGATGGCAAAATGAAAATGAAATATTAAGTTATACACTTTTACTGATTATTCTACACTATTTATCTATTTACAAAATTGCTAGAATGTTTAGTAGGCGATGCACTGTGAAAACGTGATAAGACTATTTCATACTCTTCATTTATTTACAGAATTGCCAGAATTTTTTCCACTATGTAGCACGTGATAAGATTATTTTTTAATCTTCATTTATTTATAAAATTTGTCGAATGTTTATGCACTGTGTAACACGCGAAAAAATATTCTTCATTTATTTAAAAATTTTTTTTAATATTTCTGAGAAATTAAACTTGAAGAACAAATCTGAATAATCAAATGATATACATCTTTTTTAATAAATCATTTGATAAACATACATTTTTTACAACTATTCCATGTTTTTCATTAACTTATGAAATTATATAATTATTGTTATTTTTAGTTTTATAAACAGCAATTTTGAAATAAATTTGATACAAAATTACATAAGAAAGTAATTACATAATTTTCACAATTATGTTATGTTCTTTAACTTATAAAATTGTCAGAATCACTCACATATAATCCACCATGAATCACGTGACACAAAATATTTGAGGACAACTGCGAAAGTATATGATTAAACTCCAAAAATTTTTAATTTAATTTAATAAAATTATGTTTTAAATAAATCACATATTAAATTAAGCAAGAATGTAGATTATTTTGTTTCTCTTCAGTTCACAAAATTGTCAGAATTGTACACACTTTTAGAGCACTGCACACCACGTGATCAAAAGAGGAGTGAACAAAATCACAGGTTTACAATAATTGTTATCAGATTATCAAACAGTGTTACTTTTTAACAATTAATAAAGTAGTGTTATGTTTTAATAAACTATTAAGTAGTTTAATTTTAAACTTGTTAAACAGTGTTACCTTTCAATACAATTTTGAACTTATTCAAACGTGTAATTATAAACTTGCTGAACAGTGTTAACTTTCAGTGAACTATTAAACAATATAATTTTGAACTTATTAAACTCTGTAACTTTAAACTTGTTAAACAATATAACTTTTCGACAAACTACCCAACAAATTTCATTCACGCACGAGCACGTCTTACACGACTATTCTACATTTTCCACTTATTTATACAAGCTCTAGTATCACTCGTACATAATGTAGTGTGGACCATGTGGTAAGAAACGTCTACGAAAAAATTATGGGACTAAGGTATCCTAACATAGTCATCATTTTGTCAACTTGACAGCAAGTGCAATTCAGTGGATCACGTAAAAAGTTTAGAAATTTATACATACAAAATAATTATAAAATTAAAAATAAATTTAGTATTGTGATTTAAAATTAAAATTGAGAAAACAGTTACATAATCATAGAATTAAAAATGTGGTATTATAACATAAACTTAAAATGTGAAAGCCAGTTAAGTCACCGCTAAATTAACAAATGTACTATTATAGCTAAAGCTCAAAATTTAAAAACTAGTTAAATAATCTTAAAATTAAAAAAGTACTATTATAACTCAAGCTTAAAATTTAGAAGCCAGTTAAATAATCATAAAATTAAAAAAGTATTATTATAACTCAAGCTTAAAATTTAAAAACCAGTTAAATAATCAGAAGATTAAAAATGGACTAATATAACTAAACCTCAAAATGTAAAAGCCAGTTAATCACAAAACTGAAAAAAGTACAATTACAACTTAAAAAATTAAAAACCTACTTAAATTATATGTACTTTTTAAATTACATTTAAACATAAAATAAAATGTTCTACATTTCATTTCAAACGAAGTTTTCATTCAAATCTGCTAAAATAGCTGGCACAAAATGTAACAGGTAGCACGTGTAAGGGAAAATGTACAAAAAACTGAAGAATTTTGCTAATAGTAAAATGAGATCGTGACATGTGTGCGAATGTTGAGATTTACCCAGAAGTCGTTTGTTCCCATACAACACTTCATTCTCTCTCCTCGTGTGATCCATCGACGTAAACAGACGATTTTCACGGTTCGGGGCATGAACGCGAACTGTCGCACCTGCAGGGAAGCCGTGCTTCCAGCGACCTTCGTGGTCGAAGCTCGCAGCTCGACTGGCACCGGTGCTTTCGAGCAACCCCAACGAAGGAACGTTCACTGACACTGATTGACGCCTATTCCACGCAGCCTCCGGCGTCTTTTGGCTTATTTCGAATGTTCTAATATTTCTGATGTTTATTTGCATTAGGGAAATGCCGAATTTGAATAGCCAAGAACGGATGCGGAACGTATCACGAGTTCATGAGTGGATGGGGAAATTTTGAAGATTTATTCTAATATTGAGGAATTTGACAATTTGGGATATTCGGGAAATTTCCAAAATTTGTATAGTTTGGAGAATTTGACAATTTGGGATATTTGGAAAATTTTGCAAATTTGGAAAATTTCAGAAATTTGTACAGTTTGGAAAATTTGACAATTTGGGATATTTGGAAAATTTTGCAAATTTAGAAAATTTCAGAAATTTGGACAGCTTGGAAAATTTGAAATATTCGGGGTTTAGAGAAAATTTGAGAAATGTGGGATATTTCTATGATTTAACAAATTTTTGACATATGGAAAATTTGGGAAATTTGGGATATTTCTACAATTTAGGAAAGGGACATATCAATTTGGGAAATTTAGAAGGGTTATTTCTGCAATTTAGTGAAGGGGCATATGGAAAATTTAGGACATTAAGAACGTTTTTAGAGGAGATATGGAAAATTAGGGAAATTAAGGACGCTTCTGCAATTTAGAAAATTTGAAACATATATAACATTTGGGAAATTTAGGACATTTCTATAATTCAGTGAATTTAGGAAACTTGAGAAGCTTAAGAAATATTGGATTCCAGAAATTCAAGATACATATACAGGCAACATAGAAAATACGAAAAATTAGAGCTATTTTTGATGCATGACACATTTTAAGTAAAGATCGAACTTAAATTATTTACTTATTTTAAGTGAATATATATTTTTAGGTAAACATAGAACATTTGTGTAATTGAGCAAATTTGGAAAACATGATAAAATTTGAAGAAGTTTGAGAAACTGGAAATCTGAGAAATCTGGGTTTAAGATTAATTGGAATTTAAGAACTGCAAAGTTTGAAGTTTGACGATTCAAAAGTTAGAAACTCTTGGAACTATGGAAATTTGGGAATTTCAAAGTAAGACATGTAGAAATTTTGAATTTTGGAAACTTGTACATTTAAGCACATAAATTTTACGAAGTTGAAAATTTCAGAATCTAAAATTTTGTGCATTTGGGATCTTGTAAATGTAGAAATGTAAAAATGTAAAAATGTAGAAATGTAAAAGTGTAAAAATGTAAAATGTAAAAATGTAAAATGTAAAAATGTAAAAATGTAAAAATGTAAAATGTAAAATGTAAAATGTAAAATGTAAAATGTAAAATGTAAAATGTAAAATGTAAAATGTAAAATGTAAAATTGTAAAAATGTAAAATGTAAAATGTAAAAATGTAAATATATGTAAATATATGTAAATGTAAAAATGTAAATATCTAGGAATGTTAAAATTTACAAATCGGAGAATTTTAAAATCTAGCAATTTGTAAATTTAGAAAATTTGAGATTTTGATATTTGAGAATTTGGAAATTTGCAAATTCAGCATTTTGAGATTCGAAAACTAAGAAATTACAGAATTTTACAAACTGTCATAATTTTTTTCGTGTTTCAACAAATAAGATAAGCACTAATATTCATGATTATAATATACGTTTTATTCGACAGAATTTTAGATTTCACCATATTCAGAATTGTGCCTCATTCGAGTTTATTTTCATTCTCCACTAAAGTTCAGTTGTTATACTGTACTAGTGTAATATAGTATACCTTACAAGTTAGAAAACATCTTCAGATGTTTAAATTTAATTAAGCTAACGTTAAACGTAACATAAATTCGAAAGTTTAGAGTTAGACAGCGTTAACTCTAAAAACAATATGTCGGAGTTAGACAACGCTGTTTAGTTAGCGTGCATCGACTTTCAATAAATTTCGCAAAATGAAAACGTTATCTTCAAAACCTTTTAAACTATTATTTTTTTAATGACATTTTTGTGGTCGAATTTTTGTGGTTGTATTTTTATAATATAAAAATGAAATTTAACGAGATAAAAGCTTCTTTGTAAGTTATTTTTAAAATAGAGTCTTAAAATAGAGTTTGATTTAAAATATTTATTATAAACTGTAAAATAATTTGAATGATTATTACTAATTAAAATTTTATATAAATTATTATTGAAATTTTCAATGTTCAAATCTTATGTTTCAATTTTCACTATGTAACATGTTTCAAATCGTAAACAGTTAAGTCACCTAATATATTTGTAATCATGTATATATTTTATCGTCACACTGTATAGTATTCATTATAATCAATACATTCATAGTTTGTCTTATTTCGCACACGAATTATCAGGTCTTGAGATTTCAACAGCTGATTCCGAAATTAGTAAACTAGTTCCACATTCTCGAGTGTTCTACTAATGAACAAACACGTTAAATGGTTAGAGCAATTGTAATTTGTATGCATTGTGTTCTAAGGCTGTTCCATTAATCTTAGTTAGTCCCTGTATAAACGGCAGATTATAATAATTAATTCTCGTTGTAATTTCGAAACAGGTGGATTGGACGTGTACACATGATCGAATAATTTTACCTGGTATTAATTACGTCGTCTTTAGACTGCTTTGATCTAGTTCAGATATCTCTGATATAACTTGGAATTCAGATACAAGTGTTGGTAAGGATTTTCATCTAGTATTACAACATTTACTAATCAATTGTACTTACATTATCAGATTTTTAATGTACAGCTTATATGATCGTAACTAGTAAATATAAAAATGATGTGCATGATTGTAAATATTAAAATGAAGTACACGATTGTAGATATAGAAATGAACTATATAATAGTAATTATAAAAATGAAGTATATGATCATAAATTTAAAGATGATGCAAATGATTGTAAATATAGAAATAATTTACATGAGTGTAAATATTAAAATGAAGTACATAACTGTAAATATAAAAATGAAGTATACAATAGTAAATATAAAAATGAAGTACATGATTGTAAATATATAAAGCACCTACACTGATGATATATAATTTCTCGTTTTAAATGCCCTACAAAATTACACGTATGGTATATGAATTTGAAACTCACAGAATAATTTTTGAAAAAAGAATAAAGAAATAATAAATGAATTTACCAGCATAATTTCAAACGTCAAGAACCATAACTTGTAATTTACCATTTTTCTTTTATATTTTATATATAGTTCAATAAATATTCGTGACGTCATAAAGACAGAATTTTTAAGGGGTGTTTCCACAGAACGGTTTTATTAGCAGGACAAAAAGTAGTTGCATTTCTGACAACCTCGTTATAAATTTAATATTAGGTCATTTCATGAACGTGTTTCATTTTTATTCTCAAGTGTATATACAGGAACTTTAAACGAATTGCTCTCTCATTTTGGAGAGTTGCCATAGTTTTAAAAATTTCTCTTTCGATGTATCATTATACTTGAATTAAATCTCCATTGCGTTTCCTTATTAGGAAAAAATATCAGGTGTAATAATAAATTAGGATGTTCCTAAAATTTAAACGTACCTTTTCCAAAAACGATAGACATTTCCGAGAGAGCTCGTTTCATAGAATTTGTCTTCAAGATAAAAGCAAGATAGAATTATAATGGCTCCTTTAATGATATTAGATACACTTTTGCGATTAATAACGATAACTATAGAAGATGTTCAGTATCAAAGAATCGAACTCGAGGAACCTAATAAAGAAGTTCCAGAACTCAGAGGATAGGAACAACCTCAGAGTCGTGGAATCCAATTGACTTCCAACTCGAACCGTCTGATTGAAACTCGAAGCTCGTGAGACCTAACTGGATCGATTCTCAACTTATGGGATTTCTGGGATAAGGACAACATGAAGACATAGGACACAATATGACAGATACCGGATTCGACAATCCGTATTTGATAGACAACCTCCACACGGAGTTTCCTAATTCCCAAGGCACTTATGAGATCTTAAGAAGTTTCTGATACTCCTCGAACTCCATACGGTCTCAGATGTTCCGAACCTGTTCGTCTGTCAGACGTATGAGTCTGCACACTTTTACGAACACGAGACTGATCCTCTACTCTGTCGTCAGAAAGTTTAGGACCGAAGAAATTTTCGTTCATCATTTATTATTCATTCATCACTTCATTTACCATTTCATTTATTGTTCTATCATCATTTAGAATTATCAAGTAGACATTAGTTTTAATGAAAGAGTCTTTTATACATTTTTGTGCAGTTATATACCATATTTGAGTAACTTCTTTCGTTTGACATTGTACAAAAATTGTAAGTGAAATTTTTATTTATAAAATATGTGAATCCACATTTTAGATGTTTTCAAAATTAATTTTCGTCATAGTCTCACTCTAGGTAAAATAAAAATACAATGTGTTAGAAAGGTTGTAGTAGAATGAAGTGTGTACAGATAAGTGTGTCAAAAAAGACCCAAAAGACTGTCTGAAGTTTGAATTCAATAGCTTTTTGATAAGTGAAACGAAGACCACTTTCTGAAGGTGTTGCACGTGGATCTTTCAGATTGCCAAGACATCTATAAAGATATCTCTGATAATTCTATGGGGTTCTACTACAAGGTTTCCCTTTCTTAGCAACAGGAGGGTGTAAACTTTTACGACTCCCTAGTCATCAGTAGCTCGTACAAAAAGATGTGAAGGTTCAACTCTTATGGGATTTGTAGCATCGAGTATCAGATATCGTGTATCTGGATCACGTCTCTCGAATTATGGCTGTCATTTCTGTTATAAATCGAATAAGTCTAATTCAGTCTTACAAGATGGTGTTCTGGAGTGTATTAGTTCACCCTTACAGCTTGAGAAGACCTCTTCTCACCCTTACAGATGAGAAGATTACAATATTAGTACTTTGAGTAATTGTTATACTGATTGTACTGTACTGTGTTCTATTTTATCAAAATTATATTTTAGGATGCTGTTTTGCTTTATTCGTTTGGAATTGGTAATATTTTTAGTGAATTTTGCATATTTTATATTCTTGGAGTAATAGTATATTTCATATTTTAATAGTAGTATACTTATTGTTGGTATATTATATATTTAATAGATATAGTACACTTAATATACTTAATATATTTTGTGTTGATATGTTTAGTATCGAATATATTACTTAGTATACTTAAAATGCCTAGCATACATGACATATTAGGCACTCTTGGTAAACTAATACCATTCTATATTATATGTTTCGAATTTTTAGTATATTGTTATTTCTTGCATATACATATTTATATACATATAAATAATTTACAAGTAAATAATATACATTTGTTACGATTGTATCATAAAAAAAAATTTTTACAAACTGTCATCTAATATTGAAGATTTGTGCAATGTACAATGTTAATAATTGATCATTTAAATTTATTTAGAACTACAAAAATTCTAAACACTGATTATTTACCAACTTTTGTATTTTTCATATAAAATCTTACACAGAAAATATTCAATTTGAAGTGTTATTTATTATTTTCAAAATTAAAAAGGAATCGATAACCTATTTATTGATTAAACGATCAGGAATGGTAAAATATATAAAAGTTATAGTTAACTGATAAGCACTGTTTCCTATAAAAATAATACATAATATTTATGATTGAATTATTCAACACTATTAAAGTATATATACAAACTAATTAATTCAGGAAGTGAATATATGTTCTTGTTTTATTCGTAAGTAAATAAAGATGCATTAATTTATATTTGAGAATTTCCAAATTTGGAGATTTGTAACTCTGTAAATTTGTAAATTTGGGAATTTGTAAACTCGCAGATTTTAAAATTTGACCGCTGGGGAATCGATGAAATTTAACTTGAAAGAGCTTAAAAATTCAAAAATTCAAAAATTTCTAGGTTTAAATCTTAGTATTTTAAAATTTGGAAATATGTGGATTTAGAAATGTTGAAATTTGACAATTACATCATTGAATGTTCGATAACTTGAAAATGTTCAAGTTCAAAAATTCGAAAATTTAGGAATTCTAAAAATCCGGTAAATAAAAATTTAAAAATAAAAATGACCAAAATATCTTTCTTTCTAACACTGTCCATACACAGCAAAGTCTCATATATGAACATCTGATACCCCTCACAACTTGAGGGTATTGAGCCTCGATTTGTCCATCAAACTCAAAATGCATATTCGATATAAGACATTGTTTATTGAGTACTTACGACATTGTTTCTGCGGCGGGAGGCTTCGCCTCCTCTTGCCGCTCGCAGTTTTTGTCCCTATGATTATCGATGTTTCTCAAGCAGCCTCTCACTAATTGCTCCCAACGAAGATACTCGAGCAGATTTCCACGATACCACTCTATCAAATACTTTCACCGCTACAAAATATCTCGATCACTCTATCTCATCACGATGCTCTCCGTAAAATCGATCCCGTTTAACCCCGTACTTTAAATTCGACCCATAAATTGAATACTCCTCGAGCAGCTATCAAACGAACACCGCAAAATAATTATACGAATATACAACCCGCCTGATCCATTGATTTATTGTCACGTATATTCGAGGTAACGTGTGTGTGCTATTTAAGAAACCGCGTTCGCGTTCTCAGCCCCCGTTTTTATCGACCCCTCGCCGATATACTCCACAGAATTATTTTGCATCGTCGTGCACCGATTATATAACTCGTTTCGGTATCCAGCCCCGGTCTCGTCAATTTTCGGCATCGTCATCGATCCCTCCGTCCTTTTGCTGGCTTCGGCAGCTCCGTTTTTCTCTCCAGTCACAAAATCATCGACGTTTCTTCACCGTGACACTCACTAACCTATTTCCCGACCGCCGAATCGATGATTGCACGATCACTCGTGCATCGTGTTCTCATGATCGGCCAAATAATTGTCCGCGCGGGTCCTCATCTTCCGACCGATTCGCAGGGTAAAATCTGTTATTCAGTTTCGATTAAGGAATCGTCGATGACAGAGGATAAATCGCGAGCGAGCGCACTGGCCTGGTTAGCAGCATCTCACGCGTTTTCATCCGTCTTTCGCTCGTTGTTCCGTGGTATTTATGAAAGAAGCACTGTGACAACGATTCGTGGCTCGTTCAGGTGGCTTTCGATGATCACGATCGCGTGCGTAAAGCGGCGCGTTTTATCACGAAACGGAAGAACGAGCTGGAAAATGATGAACGGGCAGCATCGCGGAAGCACGAGGAAAAGCTGCTCGACGGACGACGATGTCGGACCCTGGACGATCGAAGCTACCGACGGAGTCACTCTACCGCTGCACATGCGTGTAGGGATTCGCGCCAATTTCTTTCCATCACATTGCCTCTTAGGGGATGTTCACAATGACGATCGCGAGCTGTTTGCGAGCAATTCGCGAGCAGCGAACTGATCAATCACGCTGTTCACTTGGAAGGTACAGCTATATGGTGCATAAATATATCTACCCTCTTTGCTTTTATTAATCAGTTTTCGACTGAACATTATAGCTAATATTTTTCAAATATTATTATAAAATGATATTTATTCTTCAAATAGCAAATTATAAATCTAAAACTACCAAAATAATTCAACGATTGATTTTCAAATATTTCATTCTAAATTACGGAATTTAAGGTGGTCTTTCTAAAAATTGTGTTGAATTTTATCATTACAAAAAATTCATGTGTACATTAATTTGTTTCATTGCTTATTTATTTTTCATTTTCATTTTTAACACTAAAACTACTAAAACAGTTTCACAAGTTACTCATTTTAAACTAAAAAATTTGTTAAAGCGCTTTTACTGATATCTGTTGATTTTCACAAAAATAAAAAATTAATATGTACGTTAATTTATGTTCCATTATTTATTTATTTTTCAACTTCATTTTTTATTTGTATTGTCAATAAGATTTTTTACTATTACGTTAATTTATGTTGCATTATTTATTTATTTTTCAACTTCATTTTTTATTTGTATTGTCAATAAGATTTTTTACTATTACGTTAATTTATGTTGCATTATTTATTTATTTTTCAACTTCATTTCTTATTTGTATTGTCAATAAGATTTTTTACTATTTACTATATTTTCTCCTGACACAATATACCCTGTATTAATTATTCAAGTTATTTATCTACATTTGAATATGTACGATTATTTAAAAAAATCGTTCGTACCAATATTCCCCCTCAATTTTCTATGGAAACGTCAGGGAAACTAATGTAATGGAATATTTTCCACAAACCATCTTAAATTTGAAAATTAAATTTATAATGAAAATTAAATTCTTGTTCTGATGTTCTGTCTAATAAGGCTTTAAATAATTTTTAAATGTATCTGTATACTTATTACTGTTCGTTTTGCGATAGAGCTTTTTGCATGACCGAAGAAACAAACTAAACCACTAATTTCAAAAAATATTTCACATCTTTTCATCTATCGTGCCAATACGAAATGAAACCCATCTAGATTGAATTTTTTCTCGTCATTTGACCTATATAAATATAACCTACAAAAAACAAATAGTAGTTACAAAACATTAATATAAGATAAATATTATTACTGACATTTTCCCAATGTGTATTCATGTTTGCTACAGCGAATGAGGGTCGCGCTGATTTATCTTCGTTTTTCAGTCCTGGCTGACATTATCTTCGCTCTAACAATGTGCGGAGATGGTACAACGGTCCTGTGGATGGTTTTTGCAACATTTAATTTGCAATCATCTCACAGTTGAACCAATGTCGAGTTAGAAACTAATCGTAGAATTTTACGTTTATCTCGAGGAGACACTTTCGGAGGGTGACCTAAACGCCTCTTCTCAGCATGATTACACCTTTTAGGGACATAATCGGCAATAACATTTTTTGAACGACCTATTTGTTTCGCAATATAGCCGTAACCTTTGCCTTCAATGCGAAAAGTATCGATCGTAGCTTTTTCTCTCTCTGAAACTTCGTTTGCACGAGGCACTTTACTTTCTGATCTTCATAAACGAATCTTACGAATGTAAAATGGAAGAAATGAAAGCAATATGGCTATGTGTTATTTTTGTTAAAAGATAGAAAGGATTTCTGTTTACTCGTTAAATTAATAACTAGTGAATAATTTTATTTCAAGATAACATACCGTTAAAATACGATAAAACCATATAATAATTAATCATTCACGAATACAAATGACAGGCCAAACCGTGAGAAATTTTTTGAAGAAACGTGAAAGAATTTTTATCAGAGAATTAAACTTTCTTAAATGTGAAGTCTGGTGACAAACTCAGGAGACCTTTAGCGGAAAATTGATACGCTCCGGTGGTCCTTGTTTATTTTATGTTGGTTTGCTCAGGAGAGACAAGGACAGTAGATGTTTGATTTACAAAAATGTACAAAATGTGATTTTGCAATTCTAGTAGTTTGAAGGCAAAAAGCAATACTTTTTCATGCAAATGTTGATTTTGAGATCTTTATTATTTAGCGAAGAAAGATTGTTTTGGTAAATTTTTATGTTATACTTTGTTGTTATTTGAGTATGGAGTAATATTGTTTTGTAACATTTTTTGTGTTAAGTATCTTTACGTGTTGTGTTCATTTAATATATTTTTCAAATATCGTGTTCTTACCCGGTTTTCGCTCTTGATATAAGAGTCTGCTCTCGTTAAGCAGTATTTTATGTCCTATGGTCGAAAATGTTCTACTGTTACATATTCTTATCCTAATTTGATGTATACATCTTATATTTCCTGACTTCTGTACTCGAGAAATATGAAACCATGTAGTTTCTATGATAAAAACATTTTCCTGTAAGCATGGTGTATTGTTGATAAAAAAGGATGTGCATTATGGCACTTTTGTATTATTTGTTTAACGTGAAATTTTGTTCAATTTCTTTAAATTTCAAAATTTCTAAATTTCTAAATTTCCAAATTTTCAAATTCCCAAATTCCCAAATTCTCAATTTCCCAAAGTCCCAAATTCCCAAATTTCAAAATTTCAAAATTTCAAAATTTGCAAATTTGCAAATTACCAAATTTCAAAATTCCAAATTCCCAAATTCCCAAATTCCAATATTCTAAAATTCCCAAAGTCCAAAATTCCAAAATTCCAATATTCTAAAATTCCCAAATTCCAAAATTCCAAAATTCCCAAATTCTAAAATTCCCAAATTCCCAAATTCCCAAATTCCCAAATTTCCAAATTCTCAGATTCTCAAATTCCAAAATTCCCAAATTCCAAAATTTCCAAATTCCCAAATTCCAAAATTTCCAAATTCCCAAAATTCCAAATTTCCTAAATTCCCTAAATTCCCTAAATTCCCTAAATTCCCTAAATTCCCTAAATTCCCTAAATTCCCAAATTCCAAATTCCCACATCCTAAATCTCCAAATTCATAAATTTCTAAGTTTCCAAATTTCCAAATTCTGACATGATAAAATTTAAACTTGAGAATGAACTAATTAGAAATCGATAAGCAGTTGGCCCCTTTTCTCCCACACCGTCATTTTCTTAATAGACGTCCACCGAATACCGTTTACATGAAAATCCTTAAACGTTATTAACTGTAACGAACCAGACCGTGAAAGTTTCAAAACTCTCTTGTTAAACTTGTGGTTTGGCAATTTCAGTTACCATCATTATGACCATTAGAAACGTTCTGCCTGAGTAACCGCGTCTTTGAGTGTACCTTTCGTTCTTTCTCCCGGAACAAACAAGTCGTTTTTGTAAAAATATTTTCTCCGCACAGCAGAATTAAATAATTCTAAATAAACAAGGTGTATCTCAAGCAATTACATTTTCCTAAAATAATTTTATTAAATAATTGTCACCATTTTATTGAATTTGAAAGCACATGCTTCACTTTTTTATTTCTGAGTTCTTTGACTTTAATTTCATTCGCAAAATTTTTGATATAATATTTTGAACATATTAATTTTTCTGTCAGTTCTGTTTATATTTGTATTTATATTTAATCTTGTATGCACCTGTGTTAAAGTCACAAATTAAACTTTTATTTTAAATTCAGAATTTTAAGTTCACATGCTTCATACTTGTTTTTTTCTAAATTTTTTTAGTAATCTACAAAGGTGATTTAAAATAACGTATTATATTTTTGTAAAATTTTGACAAACTACTAGTAAAAGGTACATAATTTAAATATCGGTATACGTTGCTTTTCTCGAGTGTAAAACATTCGAATTATAGAAAGTGAGAACGCACAATGGTCATCGCACTCGATTTCATTTTTTAGTTCACGGTGAAAGTGACAAGTTGAAAGTATTTTCATTGTAAACACAATTGTTGTAGGATCTTTCTCTCTGTCAAGAATTTTAGAAAATTAGTATTTTGTTTATTCTTTAACCGAGGTGTTTCGAACACTATTCGATGCAAGATGTGGAGTAAAAAAATAATATATGTGTTACGAAATTCTTATATATTTTGTCAATCGTAAATAAATAAATTTTAGAATTAATAAATTTTCTGAAAAAAATTTTTTGTCTCCTCAAAATATTGTAACTTCGCATTTTTTCAGAAAAAATGTTTGTATATTTCTTATCAGCATTGTGAGATTTCAAAATTGCATTATTTATAAAAATTCTAAAAATCATGCAATAAAGAGTTACATATCACTTTAGTTATATTATCCAATATTTTGCATTGTGTAAAATTATTGTACATCTTTCTGTAATTTAAAATATACGGTTTCAGACGAAGTTGAGTATCTTCTAAACGTAATCGCAACTTCATATCCTGAAGTTTCTTGTACGTGACATTGCAGAATTCTTTTTCAAAATTAAGCAACCTTTGTTCGGGAGCATTGTATGATCACAGGAAGGATATCATAAAAGAGGAAGACCTATTTATCATACAACGAGGCACAGCCGATCGAAACTACCTTCCGGTGAAGTCTCTTGCCGTTGAGCATGCGCGTTAAACAATAATGCAAGGATTTATGTTAAACAATGACCTCGTATCGATTTTCATTTCGCTCCTATTTTTAACACTCTGTTTCCCCCGGGAGAGGAAGTTAATTTTCTTACTCTATGTCCTGAAACTTCATGAATGAATTTTGTTAAAGAAGACCAAGGGATTTCTAATTTCAAATTCAAATTAAATTGAAAGTTAAATTTAAATTTAAATGCAATTTAATTCCACGTAAGTTTTGTAACAGGGAAAGGGAGTTCTGAGTTCACTGCTTTCAGCTGATTATTTTGTGCGAAGAAAAGTAGTTGAAAATGTTGTTCACAAAAAGTTCCGAATTCAAATCTAATGACAAGTTTCATCTGATACGCAAGTTTCAAATTAATTTTAAGTTTTTACTCAAGGATTTGTTTATACAATTGCAGACACATTGTAGGTGTATTAATAAATACTGCAAAATTTTTATTCAAGTCTGAATTATATTCTGATTTATAAAAATTATTTTTATTATTTTCTTACAGAATAATTTTTGATTCGTGATTTGATTTAAAGACTTGTATTTAAAGATTTGTAAATATATTGTAGGTATATAAGAAAAAACAGTATTAGCTATTTTAAGTTTAAATCTGAATGATACTGTAGTGCATATAAATCATCTTTATTTCCTTATATAAATTCCCAAATTCCCAAATTTCCTAATTCCTAAAGTCCCAAATTCTCAGATTCTCAGATTCTCAGATTCTCAAATTCTCAAATTCTCAAATTCTCAAATTCTCAAATTCTCAAATTCTCAAATTCTCAAATTCCTGAATTCCCATATTCCTAAATTCCCCAAATTTCCTAAATTCCCTAATTCCCAAATTCCCAAATTCCTCAAGTCTCAAATTTCCTAAATTCCCTAAATTCCCAAATTCCCAAATTCTCAAATTCCCCAAATTCCCAAATTCCCAAATTCCCAAATTCTGAAATTCCTAAATTCCCAAATTCTCAAATTCTCAAATTCTCAAATTCCTAAATTCCTGAATTCCCATATTCCTAAATTCCCCAAATTTCCTAAATTCCAAAATTCCAAAATTCCCAAATTCCCAAATTCCCAAATTCCCAAATTTCCAAATTCTCAGATTCTCAAATTCCAAAATTCCCAAATTCTGAAATTCCTAAATTCCCAAATTTCCAAATTCCCAAATTCCCAAAGTCCCAAATTTCCTAAATTCCCTAAATTCCCAAATTTCCTAAATTCCCTAAATTCCCAAATTTCCTAAATTCCCAAATTCTGAAATTCCTAAATTCCTGAATTCCCATATTCCTAAATTCCCTAAATTCCCTAAATTCCCTAAATTCCCTAAATTCCCTAAATTTCCAAATAATAAGTAGGTATATTAAACAAAATTCTATCAATTTCAAGTTTAAATCTGAATGATATATCAGTACATAAAAATCATCTTTATTATTTGCTTACACAATTATTCCCTATTTTTCTCTAAAATTTAAAAAATACATTTTTCGATATTTACCATAAAATTTTGTTGACAACAGACAGATTGCGAAGTTACGTGATTAAATTTCTCGCGAGAATCCAATGTCGTCGGATTAGGATGAAGAAAGTATCATTTATCATTTAGGAACGTCTACCGGCTTAAAACTATCGCGGTGTTAACTCAAATCTTGACTTCATATCGATCGCAGCCAAGAAACCGGATGAGAAATGGACGTTTTATTTTTCAAAGCTGTTGTCCACGCTTTTGCAAGTATAATGAATTGTTTTATTATTCGTTCAATACTTTTTCTACGAAGAAAAAGGCGAAACGATTTTTAAAACGGTGCCATTGCACCATAACTCTTGTATTCTCGCAAATTCATTTTCCGCTGTTTTCTTTAATCTTGAAACAACGTACAAGTCTGCGATGAAAGTATAAACTGAATACACGGTGTATGAAGATTAATGAATATGCATAATAATGATTTACGTATGAGTAGTAGTAGTAGTAGTATAAAGGATTTTTAACCCCTTGTGTTATGATTTATTTGTCGGGTGCGTCAATTAGAACTAACTGATCACAGCTACACAATTAAACCAGAAAAAAGAAGTTGAAATGTTATGTAAATTTTGTGCATAGTACTCCCAAAAATAAAAATTTAAACATTTTTACAATTTTGGAAATTTGAGAATTTAAATATTTAGGAGTTAGAAAATTTGAATGTATGGAAATTTTAAAGTTTTAATTTTGGAGTGTGTAGAAATTACGTGAACTTGTGAATTTGAAAATTGAGAAACGAAGAAAGATTAATATCATCGAAATATACGTCCCTCGAAATCATTCGAATTGTATCCGAAAATGCGGCGAATTAATAATTTCTGTTTAAGAAATACATACTTAATCTAATGTAATTGGGGAGAAGAAAAATGAAACAAAACTGAACAGTGTTTCTCAGTGAAACGAAGGGGTATTTTTTAATTATTCTCATCACTCACCCTAATTATGCTGGACTTTACCACCCCTGGTGCACCGAGAAACACAACTTTGACACGATCCAGTGTCTGCGGGGCTTTCTTCCTCTTTCGATCCGCTTTCGGTATTTTCATAGGTTATTGTCCGGCCTCTCCTCTCCAAGTAATCCAGATCGAGCTCTGCAAAACACATACACAATTTCAGTTTTAAAATATAAAAATTAATCTCTTGCCTTACGATTTATTTGTCGGGTGCGTCCGTCGGAACTACTTACAACCACAATATTAGAACAGAGAAAAAAAGTTGAAATGTTATGTCAATTTTGTATTCGGCTATCCTTGACTATGCAAATTATAATGGAACTTAAACTCCAAATTGAAGCGTATTCAAAATTCCAGTAAGATCTGTCACAGTTGAAGCGCGAGTGCGTCACGTGTGGGAGACGGTGTTTGTAAGGCAAGGGGTTAAAACCGATGATAAATTGCTACTGCCTTGTAAATTTTGATAAATCGTCATACAGTATGTATTTTTAACGTAGTGTTCATCCATCTAAATATTTCTGAGACACGTATAATTTAATTATTCTTCTTTTATATGCTTTCAATTGTTTTAAAGGTTAGATTTAGTTTGGTAAATAAAATAGTATATGTATGTTTTTCTTTGCGTGTTATGTTTAAGTCGTGGACTCTTCTAGTTTTCAAATTAAGAAATTGGTGAAACGGATTGAAACTATATTAAAATAAAAAACCGCATTCTACTTATCAACTATAAAGAAATGAAATATATTATTTCTGCTTCAGTTATAATATCAGAATATGTGGAATTACATGTATAATCCCATCGTAACGAGGGGGTTTAATCTGGCAATTGCGCGGGAATACATTATTTGCCGCTTTAATGGGGATATTTTCACGTACAGTCACTGAGGGATTATATTTCCGCAAAACGTGTACCTTCTTTTTCGTAAATCATTTTCGCAGTAAGTTCATTACTGCCTGCGGACAGAGACGAATCACAGTTGAGGGACGTGGCGAGAGAGTAAAACGAAGTAAATACGTGCTCCCTTTGCCGCTCAAAATGAGATTCGGTGAAGAGAATTTGAAAATAAATCGCGGAAACGTAAAAAGAGCGTAAATTTCGGTAAATGAGACTCTAATGGGACGAACAGGGTTGAAAAATGTTGGATATTTAATAGTTTTAACCAAAAAGATACTGGTTACACAGATATTTAATTATTTCGGTCTTGGCATTCTCATATAAGAACATACTAAATAAATGCTTGCTGTACCTGAATTTAATAAATTTTGTAATTTTGCAATTGTTTGTGTTGTCTTTATATCGTCAATTTGAATGATAGGAAATTAAAAAGTTTCTATATTTTTAAATTTGTGAATTTGTATGTTGGTAAACTTCTAAATTTCTAAATTTGAAAGTTGAGAAATTAAAATATTTCCAAATTTGAAAGTTGTTAAATTAAAATATTTCCAAATTTGAAAGTTGTTAAATTAAAATATTTCCAAATTCGAAAGTTGATAAATTAAAATATTTCCAAATTTGAAAGTGACATATTAAAAAGTTTATCAATTTTAGAATTTGTAAATTTGCATATTTACAATTTTTAAAATGTCCAAATTCGCAAACTTCTAATTTCTAACTTTCTATATTTGACAATATCGAAATTTGGAATATCAAAATTTTCAAATTTAATAGTTCTTCAGTCCACAACGACCGAACAAATGATTAATGTATTCGGTCGCTATATTGCCACTTTCCCTAGGGAGTCCTAGCTTGCTCGCAATTGTACCGCTCGGCCATAGTTTCAGAGGCATCCGCAAAAGGCTTCAATCAAATTTACATTTTGATTGGTACATTGTGCTGCTATATAACCACTAAAATATCGATTTGTTTCTTTTTTAATATCTCTAATATAATACAACTAAGTGTACAATATTTCAATGTGACATTTTTTATTAACAAATATCAGCAACATCATAAATGACAGTCAAATGAGATCGATTGTACAGTCCCTGGCCATCGAATTAGGACTATATTGAAAATACTTTTGCAAATATCTCTGAAAGTAAGGTCAAACGACGGTTATACATGGAGAGAGAAAAGTTGTTCAGAATGACAACATTGACAACATATTTCAAGGTCATCGAAGTCGACGCCCCGTTATAGATAATTATTACTAATTATGTAAAGTCACTAATTGAACAATAACAGACATCTTTAAAAATTGACTTAATATAAATTTTGAAGAGGAATGTTTTTGGAGAAATAAAACACTGAACGCTTCGAACATTTTATAAGACAAATATATTATAGCTTTACATAGAGAGAAATGGTTTCTAATACTGACAATTCAGTTGACAATTATAATTACAGTACTAATGATCACGTTAATTAAATGTATTCAATAACGTTGCTTTGCTTAAAATTATCCGTTGAAATAATTCGTGTCTACGGCTAAAACAGAGTTCCACGCAGACAGTTTTAACTTTAGCTATCTTATCGTAATTAGAATTATGTCAAATTCGGATAATCTATTCTTAGAAAAATTATGTTCCCGTTTGATTGTACAGTAATATGAAAAATTGGTGTATTTATAAATTAACGCCGAAGAGGAACTGCCGTGCAGAAGATGAATTCTTTTCCTTATTCTACTCGGTTTTTGCGTATCAAATGGCCGATTTGAAGCTGACATTCTTCGTACGAAATAATGTAAACAAATTATGTAAAATTCCTGTGTTATTCAGAATAGAAAGTTGTTGGTAATTTAATTCTCTATATTTGTAGTTTATAATATTTGTCGAAGGTATTAGTGCGTACATTATAAGACAAATTAAATTCTTAAAAGTAATCTGTTACTATTATTAATAACCCTGTGGTTTATTAACTGTAAATATATAATATTTGTAGGTTATAACAGAATACTAGGACACACTTGTTAAATTCCTCTATAATGTATTTATAGTAACACAATTCAATTATAACGATACGTAATGAAAGATTTTTGTGAAATAAGTAATAAATGTGAGACAAAAGTATGATAAATTCGATTTAAGTTATTACATGAAACTTTCCATCGTTCATGTATTTATTTATAAATAACGATATATTAAACAATTTAAATAAAAAGTAATGCGTGTAAGTCTTTGATACATATGACATATTTTTATTTAGAAATTTGTAGGGTATTTTACTAGTTTTTATTGTAAACTTTACAAGTTTTCCGATTTCTAAGTTCAAACATTTTTAAATTATCAAATTCTACATTTTTAATTTATCAAGTTTCAAAATTGTTAAATTCAAAATTTTAAACATTTGAAAATTTATAATTTTTAAATCTCTAAATTTGGAAGTTTTCAAGTTATCAAATTCCCAATATTTAAAATTTCTTTATTTTCAAGTTTCCAACTTATCAGAATCCCAAATTTTCATATTCTCAAATTTTCAAATTTCCAAATCTCCAAATGTTGATATTTCCAAATGCATAATTTTCAAATTTCCAAATCTCCAAATGTTCAAATCATTAAATCTCTAAATCTCTAAATTTCTAAATTTCCAAATCTCCAAATTTCCAACTCTCTAACTCTCCAAATCTCTAAATCTCTAAATCAATAAATCTCCAAATCTCCAAATCTCCAAATCTCCAAATCTCCAAATTTCCAAATTTTTGAATCCCTAAATCTTTAAATCTCTAAATCTCCAAATCTCCAAATTTCCAACTCTCCAAATCTCTACATCTCTAAATCTCTAAATCTCCAAATTTCCAACTCTCCAAATCTCTAAATTTCTAAATCTCTAAATCTCTAAATCTCCAAATCTCTAAATCTTTAAATCTCCAAATCTCGAAATCTCGAAATCACTAACTACTCAAATTCTCAAATCTCTAAATTTACAATTTTTCAAATTCGAAATTTTCGACTTCCCAATATCCTAAATCTCTAAATGTCTAAATCCCAGGATTTCTGAATTCTTAAAATCCAAAATTCAAAAAATCCATAAAACATCCATACTTCTCAAAAGTTTTACACCATTATCCTTTCTACTGAACGTAAAACAAATTTGGATCAGAAAATATGAGCCATTAAACTGAACCACACGAGAGATTTAAATAAGCAACCGTAATACATTAAAACTTTTTACAGTATATTTTGGTTAATGAATATTTCTTTTCACGAGGTTATATCCGCTGCAAGTTTCATGAATAAATCAGCCATTTCATCTGCAGCAACCTACAATAACATATTTTGAAACAAATATTATTGCGATTGTTCCCATAAAATCTTCTTGTATTTTTATTTCACTCTATATACAGTTCGTTACTGTTTTTATATTTAATTAAGGAAAAACCTCTTTTTCATCCTATGAATCATAATCACATACGATTTTAATATAATAATATCTCAAACCGTAACTCTTGCCAATATTCAATCAAATTCTAAATAAATAAATAAATTAACACATTTTTTATTTTCTATGACCATGAATGCATTCTTTTTAAAGATGACATAAATTTTATTTATTTAAACTAATTAATTTGTCGTACAGCAAATAATATATAATGAAATGTATTATTCTTACATTTTTATTCTTAATTTTTTACAACGCTTTTTCATAAAAAAAATTTACGTATAATACAAAATTTTTAAATGTGGATATTTCTTGGATAGCCTTTGTTTAATTACATGTCGTAATTGATTAAACATGTTAATTACAGTTTTTTTTAAATAATTTATTTCACTTCCATTTCTCTAATCATCTTTTAATTCTTTCTTTGACGTAACAGGCTTTTTAATGTTTCTGATAATTCCGTAAGTTTTTCAATAATAGTTTTCAATTGAGTTTAAATCCATTGATATATTACTTGCACGACAAATTAATGAACGTAAATAAATAAAATTTGCATTTAAAAAAAAAGAATACATGCTTTATGATAATAAAAACACATATGTACAAATATACAGAATAATAATTGATAAAATAATATAGTGATATTAATGAGTCACTGTTTATAAATTTAAAATTATCCACATCACGTGGATATTTTTCGTTATATATTAATTTTATGCTTCATCAAGGATTAATTCACATATGTTGATATTAATTTGTATTACTTTTTGAGGTAGGCAATACATTACAATTTTGTTTCTTTCATTTTGTTTCCCTTTTATTTAAAATTATAAATTATAAAACATAAAATAAATTGTACGAAAAAGAACATACATATCTCATTATAGTTATCAATTAATGAAAAAGATAAGTTTGAATCTACACGCTTTAAAAGAATTATAATGAGTTTTTCAAAATGAAATATTTTTTATTGACTGTGTGTCCAGAATTGCAATACAACAACTAATTAAAATTTAAACAAATTTTTCTGATGAGTATTATTAAAATTAATTTGTAATTACTATCAAAAATTAGTAATCTGTCAAGGTTTAAATAATTAAATATTTTGGATAAAAAATTGATAAAAATTGATAATTTGTATGTTTGCGAATAAATACGAGATCATGTTACAGTTATCAATTTCCTGTATGTAAAATTAATTCAAATTTTTGAACAATGTTATATTTATTTAGTAACGATATTAAAAATGTGATTCATTTCGAGGTTATTCAGCAACGATACAAGAAAATTGCATACGAACAGTTGCAAATAGTTCATTTAAAAACGATGTAAAATTATGGTAAACATCAAGGTAATTAAATAATAAAATATTGAGGTACAAGGTATAAATATGTTCGCTTAATTCTTGTTCGGATATGAATACAAATATTGTTCGATACCTATACTTTCTAATTTTCGCCGAGTTAAACAATTAAACAGGTTCCTTTCAGTCTTAATTTTGCAACAACATTTACAACAACGTTTCAAGAACAAAACGATCAAATTATTTGTGTTTAGAATAAAGTAACATTTATATTAGTTATTTAAAAAACTTCAACATCTAAAATGGATGAAAAATAATACATAGTAATTTACTAATATTAGCCTCTATTTACATTTTATTCCAGTATAAATAATTGAGAGAATCAAGATGCAAGTATCAATAATTAGCTTACAAATTGTTGTTCGTTTGAAAATTGTCACATCAAATAATTTACAGTATAAAAATGAACGATTCATCGCAAAATTCGTGAAAACTCTTGCATCTTCATCGTTCGATAATAAAATATATTCTTGCAATTACATCACAGTATATTATACAATATTATTCTCAGCGTAATATTTCCCATTTGTTATTTTATTCGATAATTTGGTAATAAGATTATTTAACAGTTACTACTTACAGACATTATGTTTTAATGTTCATCTTAAAATTACATTATAATATTAGTAAAAAATGCAAACAAGAAATTCTTTATCGTTAAAAATTAATCCTTTGGTCTAACATAGCTTGTAAAATATTCATTTTTAATTTCTTTCAAGAAGAATTAAAAATTCGAGTCGCGTTTAAATATATACACGTACAGTAATAATTATTGAATAATTAATTTCGTTTTAACCATTCCTCCAAAGGATTAATGATTTTCATTGCAGCCGAGCATATCGTTACTATTCATTTCTCATGATCATTTACTGTATTCTCGTTAATAAGCTTCATTTCTCATTTTCAAAATCTAGATTACACGCACCGAATAATTCATGTTCGTATAAAGCTTTTGTTGGGAATTAATGATTGATGAACAATTTTCGTCTGTGTTATTAATAATCTCTGTGCCAAATCATCACAAATTTATGTATTCAATGTTTGATACAGGGTGTTCCATTTAAGTTGACATTCTAAAAAATCTCGAAGACGTGTGATTTAAGAAAAACAAATGTGTCCTTTAGCATTTCGAGTGGGGAGTCAAGGTTATTTCAAGGTCATCTTGTCCTTTTTTATTACAAACCCATATTTTTTATTCCGGAATCATATTCTACGTGAAAAAATGCACGACTTTTGTTTGATACGTTTTGTTGTAAGTCCAACATTGAACTCACAACAAAATTTCTTAAAATATCTAGTTGATTTTTCATGTTTATGTCAAAAATGTTTTTTCTACTCAAATGACAATGTTACTTTCTTCTGGAAAGTTATAAAGAGAAATAATTATTCACTTAAAAAAAATTAATTTATCATTATCTATTGCAAAATAATTTCAGGGAGATATTCATTTATAAAAAAGCAAAAGAAGAAATAAATGATATGGAATTATTTAAAGGAATTATCGTCCCAATCATTTTTACCTTTATATCTGACGAGATTTTCGAGAATGGAACATTTTGTTCAGCGCTTATCGAGCGTTACTTGTAAAATAAAGAGAAATGTTGCGATATTTCACAGGTCCGCAACTTACGAGGGTTGTAATCCAGAGTTAAAGAAGAAAAATGAAGCAGTCGAATTTATCGCAAAGTACTACGAACTAGGGACGTCTTTTTGTGGATATACAAGGTGTCCTGTAATACGTGAACCTCGCTTCAGAAATTAATTTACGAATTAAAAGCAATGAAAACAGTAATATAAATAAACCGTTTTCATTATTTTTGAACGTTAAATTAACCTTCACATATTACGGATTATTTATATAACATAACTTTCGGCAATAGTTACTTGTATTTCTAATAACGTGTTTTGGAGGTTATGTTTCGATAGCTCAGCTTCAAATCTTGTAATTATAAACATAACTCATTCAAAGCATCCTTTGCGTTCAAACTGCTCTTTCGATAAATATTATTTATTTTAATTCGTCAGGCTATCTTATAAGTAGTGTCGTTTTCATAAATAATTTTAATACGATTATAAAATTATATCTTATAAATTAATTAAAAATAAAGTATTTTGTCAAGGTATTCTTTTTGTACATCATTGTTTAACATTTTTACAGTAACTAATTCTGTAAATATATTTTGTACTTTCGTCAGAAATTAAAATTTTTAGAATTAGAGGCTTCGTACATTGAGTTTAAATTAAATTGTGCATATTAAATATTTCATGAATAAGCTTAGAGTATAAATGAGATAGGTTTATTTATGTAAATAAGATAAGAAACGACAGTACTTATCAAATGATTTTCTTTAATTACAACTTTAAAGAACGTTTGAACGCACCGATCTTTTTCCTCGCAATCTATAATTGCAAATTGTCCTTTAGTCACAGTTTCCTCCTGAACTCTTACGAAACTTCCCAGGTTGTAGTTCCAGTTGTTTCGTTCACGTTTTAGCATTCACTTAAGTTGCACCAACACCATAAAGTAGGTGACCATAGCTCCCAAGACCTGAAAAGTTCATCGTTTAATTAAAGAAAAAATAAGCGCAGGAAATAGAAAGTACACGTGAGTGTACAAAATTTAGAAATTGTGGCGTTCACTTTTGTAAAACAATATTACAATATTAAAAATTTGAAAACTATTAACTTTCATTAATTATAAATATAACTATTAATTATTATTCTTAGATTGAAAATTGTTGTATTCTAGACTTTTGTATTTTTAAATGTGAAAGTTAGTAAACTTCAAAATATATAAATCTGCAATCTTCTAATTTCTATCTTTCTAAATTTGAAAATATCTAAATTCGAAACTTGGTAAATTCAAAAATGTCTAAATAGTGGAATCCATAAATTCGAAGTTCGTAAATCTTCAAAAATCTAAATTTCTCATTTTTTAATTCTTAAATATAAATTCTAAAGCTGTTAAATTAAAAACCTCTAAATTTTTTAACTTCATAAATTCTTAAGTTTTATAAACGTTAAAATATCTAATTTTCTAACTTTGTAAATGTAAAAATATTCAAATTATCAGCTTTAAAACTATCTTCAGTCCGTAGCGAGCGCGTTCAAACGAGTAATATACTCTTCCCTCACATTACCATCTTCCCTAGGGAAGTCTAGCTTGCTGCTAGCGTAAAAATTTTATTCCGAGATAAATTACGCTACGAAAAATGAAACAAATCTCATTACCGAAGCGAAGAGATCCAACGAGACTGTGAAGAACTTCGCTCCTGAAATTGACATCGCCTTCTGACACTGCTGACATACGATTTGCACGAATGTTTTTGCTTCCTCTGAGCCATCGTACCAGTGACAAGAGTATGCAGCTTCCATCACCGATGAACTCTACATAAAATACATATCAGGTATAACAGAGGGTGCTTTGTGTAATATAATCATTGGGTTTTACTCAACTCTATTTCTACCACAATTCTGTGTATACCTATTTCGACCGAAAGGTGTATTTCGACACCTTTTCGTTTGAATGCAAATAATTGCCAAAACTGTTGGGATTTCAAATTATCAGTTAAATGTAGATAATTTGAGGAATATATTTATTGATACATTGATGTGTTTTTATTAGAGATTATCAGGTTGTAAATTCTAGCTTAATTCATCAATCTACAAAATATAGCGGTGTACACTAAAATGCAACATGGCGGGAAATAAGCGAATATGTTATGCCGCAACTCCTGTATCTTCCGTTGCAACTGAAATCGGGATTAATCTGATTATAATTGATATGATGCTGCAAAATGGTGTTGATATTTATATGTAAAATGGTTTAAAATTAGACACTGTCACGAAATCCTTAAGGTGACACCTCATGGTAGAAATAAGTATACTACATGCACATTTTTAGATCTAAAATAAGCTGGAAGAAATTGATATCACTGTATTTAACAACCATTGTATGAAAAGTCAAAAAATTAATTGTGGAGAAATGATTCAACTTAGAAAATAATTTTAAGTTAAAATTCGAAAGGTGTCTTTTGACACCTCTTGGTAGAAATAGTGTTAAAGGTTAAGCGTTCTAAGGATACTTTTCAATTATACAAGTAAACATAATTAAAAATGAGAAAAAGACACGATAACCTATGGTTTTCAGTTTTGCTGACAAGGAAGGGTAAACGAGGTAGTCGCCTAATTTAAACGCACCCTAAGACGTCATCAGGATCACGGATTTAGCTGCTTTGATGCCTTAAGGCAGGTTTGTGTGCAGATATCCTGGAATATCAGGGCATTACGAGATAGCTCCTGTCGTCACTGTACAGAGGCTTATCTTCAAGGTATGTGATGTCCGAAATGTCCAGAATATCTTGTAAACAGGCCTTAAGGCATCAGGTCCTAAATTTCGTACTTATGGTGATAATTTCATTGTTGATCTGATTATTTGCCAAGTTGAAATGCACTTTAAGGGTGTTTTTGGAGTATTTAAATAATTAAATGATGTTATGAAGATTTTCGGTAAATAACCAAATGAGGTTGAAGTGTGTTTTCAATGTCAAGTATATTCAGTAATATATTGTGTGAAGCTGCTAATATACTATTTCTTCATGAATTAGCAGATTCATAAAAATTCATTCAATTTAACAGATTCTTCTTCAATATCTTCAAATGACGCACAATCAATGAAAATGTAATAAAAATCCTAGAAATTCAATTTCAAATAAAAAAGTGCAAGGAAATTTTGTCGAAGAAATTGTTGAATTACAAGAATTATATGCAATAACACTGTTTAACTTTTTCGAACAAAACGGTAAAATGCGTTTTATTCTGATGTTGATTTTTATTCGATTAGGTTTAAAATTGCTGTTAGAGCGTCAGTGATGTGTGTTATTGGAAGAAAAGTTATTTTGCTGCTTTTAACGTATTTTATCTATCAGTATGACGTTGTATTACTATATCTTCTGTATCATATTACTTCTGTCTGTTTGAATACTCATGTACGCGAACCAATCAGATGATGGATGGAAAGCAATATGGATTTATCGATGCGATGGAACTGATGTTATATTAAACTTTTGTATATAACTCGGAAACGAAAACAGAGTGTCTTTTGTATATATAGTAAACAGTTGTCGAGAAGAATGATATATAGGAAACAGTTGTTAAGAATAATGATCTTGATAATATATTTCAGTCATGGAAATTGGTAAAAAGATTGGTCCATCAGCAAAATCGATGACACAATTTAAATTTATAAATTTATCAAACCCAGACAGCAGTTGAAGTATTTTAGTTTTAATATCATTAAAAATGCATAACTCATCGACTGTTAATTAATAAATGGTGAAATAAGACAGTATACCATTATCAGATGGCATAACTTCTTTCATATCTTATAAGCTGTATAGTTTCTGTTTAACTTTTTGAAAAATCTTAACAAATTTTGCGATACTGAAATTTCTATTATAATTGTCTAATTATAATCGTCTAATTGTCTATTATAAGTATCTATGATTATTTATACATAAATATGATTATTTGTGTAGAAATTACATCAATTTCTATTTTCTTTAATAGAAATACAAATTCGAAGAAAAATGAAATTTTGCTTGTAACAAGAGAGGGTTAATTTTACTGACCGAGAATGTTAATTGATATATTGATTCAATATTGCAATACTTAAATTTCAAATTCAATAAATTATAAATATATTCTTATTCTTCTATTATTCGATGCTTATTAAATTTTAAATTTAAGTATTGCAGTTTCATTGACATTATCGTTTCATGCACGATTTTCAGTTGAAGTGTAAAAAATGAATTCAAGCATAAAGCTTGATAGTATGGAAATTTCAAAATTTGTTTGATATTTTGAAAATTTTAGAAAAGCATGAAATAAATAGCTACTTACTTCTTCAATTAGTCGATTTCCAAATATGCAAAGCATGAACACTTGTCCAAGGGAGTATAACAAGTAGCCTATCACCGATGCTGAATACACGTCAACTGCGTGAATCTATCGATTAAATAAGAAATTTTTATTTTTTAAATTGCTAATGATAATATTTTCTCATATAATAAATACATTTACTTCATAATTTTCGCTATTGATATTTTTATTTCAAGTTATTAATAAAATTCTTCATTCTTTTTCTCGTTTTTGACGCCTCGTGGTTCTTTTTTAAATAAGTAAATATATATTGAATGTAGATGTAATACATATTTTACGGGAAGAAAATAATTATTAATTTTAATTATGAACAATTATTAGTTTTAATCCTATATTCTATATCCTATATCGTATATGATATATTGCATATCATATATTGTATATCATATATCGTATATCATATATCGTATATCATATATCGTATATCATATATCGTATATCATACATACACATATATCATTATACACCGTATATCACATATCACATATCACATATCACGTGTCACATATGATGTATCATATAATATATGATATATGGAAAATTGTTAAATCGTTATATTGTAAACAATAATGAAAAATGATATTAAAAGATATTACCTTTGTTGCTTGGTAAGCAAGTAAAGTCAACGTGATGGTGGTTGTTAACATGTGCAGCAGTAGAGCAATACCATAAGCGTCTCCAATCGCAGTAACCAGTCTACAAGAAAATATACAACCATAACGTTAATAAAAATTTAGTTAATAGAAATTATAATCGCAGTAATAATTTTTATTTTTGTGCCGATTTTCCTAACATATTATTACTTTTTTTCTTAACATATTATATTGAAAATGTGTGAGTTATTATTATCCAAAATTAACAAAAATTTCTTCCAAAATAATTACATCCTTATACGTGAACCTAATCTAATTTAATCAAAGTTTCTTATTTATTATACACTGAAAATGTATGAGTGTTAATTGTCTTCTTGTATATGATTCCTTAACCTAACTTAATTCAAGATTTTTTTTATATTTTGCACTAAAAATGCATGGTGTGTAATTATGCACAGGGTTAAAATATTTATTATATCGAAAGAAGGTTAATTCGACAAGTTTGGTTCTTTAGAGTGCATCAATGAACGGATTAAATAGCATTGAAATTGCTCAACGTTCTGAACGTTACAGTTAAATTGCATTTCAATGTTTTCGTGTATCACGGAGTCTATAATTCTCGTTAAATTGTTAAGATCAGCAGGAGCACAACAAATCTGTTGGAAAGCCCCGCGGTTGCAATATAACAAAGTTTTAACTTGACCCAGTTTACAGGTTGCATGCATTTAACCAGTTGGTTACAGTTTATAACCGAACAACCGTTACCTCCCTATTCCTTCTTGCTCTCGTATCTCCTTTTTACTGCTTAAATAATACATTTCAGTGAAGTGTCGTCGCGTTAGCTCTATCCAGTATGATCGATATCACCAAGTATCTTAAAGGGGAGGAAGAAGACTTAGGGTTGTTCGATGCGTAATGTTCGGAAACTTCGAGAAATTAATACAAACTTAAAACGAATGCGATATATGTAAGAATAAATTGCACTGTCATTCTGTACCTTGCTAACGTTCATAAACTTGTGATATGTCAAAATTTGTAGAATGTATTAAATAAAAATGTATAATATACAGGGTGTTTCATAGTATAGTACAAAAGATTTTATGAGCAAAAGTAGATCGAATATTTTAAAATTGTTTTGAATGTAGTTTTATTTTTGAAAAAGGTGAGTTTTGCAAAAATATTTATTAAAACTTTTGCATTTTTGAAAATAGTTATATCTTTTGTACTTTCTAAAATAGCTATATTGTTGTTGTCAAAAAAGTTGATAATTTCTTTCGTTATTAATCAATTTTGTAAATTCAATTATTAATATTAGTTAAATATATTACAGTGTTTTCTATAATATTATAATATTGCATATGTGATGTATTATGATATACTCATCATACTTTTGATTAAATGTCATGTTGGTGCATCAATAATGTTATATTAGTGATATTAAGAATTACATTTATTAATTTTAAAATCTGTCTAAGTTTGGTGCTTTGTGTACTATACACACATTTTTTTATTTTGAAAGATTTTTATATATAATTTTCTCGAAAACGAAGTCATGTATGTTATTTTGTCATGTAGAGTTTCCTACAGAGTGTTTCACGTCGAATATTTTAATTGTTATTAAAAGTAGAATAAACTAGCTTAATTAACTATGAAAATAATTTAGAAAGATAAAATTTAATTCAAACGAGATATCTTGTATGAACACAACTATAAATAAAATATTAAATTGAACATATCAGTGGTTCCTAAATCTTTTAAATTTACAACATTCTACATCAAAATTTTTGTTCAATTAATAATTCAAACATACATTTTAATTCACGAATATTAAATGTAATTTATTACATATTATTATTAATATTATGTTAATGTAACGAGCAGATTACTAATTATACTGGTGAAACGAATACTGATCGAGATAAATTACCATTTTATTTGTTATTTTTTCAGCACGAATAATTTGGAAATATTGTGTGGATTATCGATCTCTCTGATTTTATAAATACGGAGATACCATATTTACCAATATTTTCCGATTATCTTTGTTTTCTATAAATACGGAGATATTCAACAAATATTATCGAATTTTATGAAATACGCGAGATGGTGAGTTTTATAAATATGCATTTATTTTAAAAAATATAATCCATGAAATGTATAAATTATACTTTGCAAAATATGGAAAATAAAAATGTATATTTAGAATTTTGTAAGAATTTCTATTTAGATTAATTGTAGAGTGGGAGCAGAAGTTTATTCTAACATTCGGAACTTTTTTATATACAAAAATATGTTAATTAATAAAATATATTAAAAAGTTATAAATAATAGTAATAACACTTCTATACATATTTACTGAGGTCTTCATGTAAACACTGTATTCATAAACAAAGAGCAATTTAAAAAAAATTAGTTCTTTTTATTTTCATTGCTCAATTTTCTATAAACAAATTTTAATTGCAGGAATATGTGCATTCTGATTACAAAAAGTAGCAGACGTTGTTGGTTTTATGTAAGAATATTTTTTAAATGCATTATACTCCAAAATACTATACTTGCAATATGGTACGTATAATATACTTTAATATACTTTTTGGTATATTATACTATTAAAACTCTTTTATATAATTTTTATAACAATTATACAACAAGTTAAACGACAACATTATTTTTTATATAATAACAAGTATAGTGTACTTGTAAGATATATTTTTTATACTCATATAATCATAAAATAAGTAATAAATAAAAAAATAATACTTTTGACAAGACTATGTTTACAAAGCTTCTTTCTGGAACGATTTCGTTAAATTTCTTTTATCTCAACTCGTAACTTTTGTTTCCCCGATATCTTTCCTTCGTATCTCCTTATTTATGTCACAATCCACATCAGTTGTTTGGAAGAAACATTCTATCGAGCTTGAAATTAATGTGTCTGTTCCTTTACTGTCTCGTCTAACAGTTTAATTTCTTTTTCGAATTGAAAAGTATGTAGTATTTGATCATAATACTTCTTTAACAATTATAAAATAACTATTATGTTTATTTCATTTGCATGCTATTTGTTCACATAAATGAAATAAAAATTTTATGTATCAATTTAATTTCGTTTCGCAACTTTCTGATTATCACTATACGTACGTCCTGCAGTCACGTAACCTCCTGCTAGTTATTTTCTTCCATTGTTAATCGCAATAAAAATGATTTAGGCATTCAGCTTCAGTAAAACACCCTATATACTTTATGTAAAAAGTAACTTTTTGGAACAGCATGTTAAAATTTATTACACTTGCTACATTAGTTTCTTTCTAAACAATATATTAAAATTGAACACACTTAATACACTAGTTTCTTTTCAACTAGTATATTCAAATTTAAAATACTGGTTTAGCTCACATTAGTTCAAATTTATGAACAAAATCGTGGATATTCTCTTCATAGAATTACCAATTCAACTGTTAATAATGACTTAACATTTTTTGGGTGAGATGAACCTTAAATATATTCAAGGAAATTTAATTTTGTTCAATTTTTTCATTTCAGATGATGAAGTTCAAGCAACAGGAGCTAGTCGCGGACTTGATGCCCAACATAAAGTTGATGAAAGCTAGTGGGCACTTTTTATTCAATTATGCTGACGGCTCTGCAAGGAGCATGCAAAAGATCTACAGTTCCGTAAGTAATACAGATGCAACAAATGATGTCTAATCGAATTACAAAATCAGACATAATCATAAAAATGTTTGTAGAATTCGACGGTTTAGAATCGGATAACGTTAACTCGAAAAACAATAAATTGGCGTTAGACAATGCTATGTGTAGATTGTGTGAAACAGATAGATTACTCTTAGAAACATGTTGGACCAATTTAAAAATTGCAGTGTTTCATCAAATTTAGTTAGAAAGATTCGATATAATTTTTATATTGATAACAATTAAAATCTATAATTTGTAATTATGATATGTAAACTATGTAGAAGAAATCATTAAAATAGATATTAACATAGTCAAAATGAATGCTATTAGACAGTAGCAGTCAGACATCCCTATATCTAGTTAGCGTTAGTTTTGACTCTCAACAAATTTCACAAAATCAAAACGTCATCTCAAAAACTTCATTTTTTCATAATAACATTTTTGTAGTCGAATCCTTTTGTCTAGTCCGACTTTTGTGACCGTAGATCTATTATTAACACAAACAGTGAATTTTTGAAGTCCAAACCCTCAAACGGGCAACAGGTTTTCGTATATCTGCGAAAAATGCCCCAGAGCCACGAATTCGTGCCGTGGTCGAAGAGCAAACGTCGAACGTGCAACCTGAACGTTGCATCGTCGATCGTGGCGAAAGAAAACGTGTACATGCACGTGTTAGACACGTATACCGGTATATACACGTGAACGTGAACGTACACCCCCTGAATTGTCCAATAAATTGCCCAGTCCGCCTGGTATGTCCCCAGTTGCGGTCAATATCGGCCTCTCTTAGAATAAATACTTCACCACCGTGGGAATACACGCATCCCTTTTGTTTCTCCATCGCCGAAGAATCTATAGGGAACACAACACCGGTGTCCTTTCTCTCCCCCTTTTCTTTGAAACTCGCATCAACCTCACGCGACTTGTGTTTTCTACTTCTTTCCCGAAGAGAATCCCGTCTTTTGCACCCGGAAATACTCGTCCCGCTATTGGTTATTATCTATTGTATACTCTTATTTGTTGTGTCACGTCGTTTCCTTAACGTTCATTTATACTTATTGCAATTTTCTTGATATTGTGTTGATGTTTCATAATATTTTAGTGAGTATTTGTGTATAGTCTGATTTATAGGGATATTCGTGGCGGAACTAGACGGGGCGATTTAATGGGTGATAAATTCATTTATGGCGATGTAGTAGTGCAACGCTTAGCGATCGAACGAGTAATAATTGAATGGGTGGCGATTTAATGTGTAGTAACTCAATTTATGGCGATGTAACGTGTAGTGGTGCAACGCTTAGTAATGTAACGCGTGATAATTGGAAGCGTGGCGATATAACGTGTAGAAATTCTACTCATGGCGATCTAACGCGTAGTAATTCTACTTATGACGCTCTAACGCGTAGCAATTCTACTCATGCCGGTTTAACGCGTAGAAATTCTACTCGTGGCGATCTAATGCGTAGTAATTCTACTCGTGGCGATCTAACGCGTAGTAATTCTACTTATGACGCTCTAACGCGTAGCAATTCTACTCGTGCCGGTTTAACGCGTAGAAATTCTACTTATAGCGATTAAACGCGTGGTAATTCTACTCATGGCGATTAAACGCATAGTAATTCTACTCGTGGCGATCTAATGCGTAGTAATTCTACTCATGGCGATCTAACGCGTAGTAATTCCACTTATGGCGACCTAACGCACAGAAATTCTACTTATGACGCTCTAACGCGTTGAAATTCAATGTATGGCAATCTAACGCGTATTAGTGCAACGGTTAGCGATGTAACGTGCAGTAATTGAAATTCTAGCAAATCAACGCGTCGCAATGCAACCCATGGCGATATAACGCATAGTAATTCTACAGATTTAACGCATAGTTAATAAACTCATGCCAACTTAACACATAGTAATTCAATACAAAACGATGTAACATAGCGATACAACACGTGGCGATCTAACGCGTAGCAATACAACGCAAACTATTATAATACAAATGTTATATAATTCGTAGTGATGTATTTGTAGGCCATACAACGCGAGGCGATCTAGTACATGGATTAAACAATATATCGTGTTTTAACGCGTAGATTATACAACATGTTACAAAAGGAGACTCGAGTATGAATGCCAACGTATGACTCTGGAAGTTATACCTTCCAAGTAAATTTTAACTTGGATCGATAGCTTGAATTGATATTTATCTAAGATGATGGTTTCTATGTCGTGACCTTTATGCTCCCTTCGATCATAAGAGAAAATAGCTGTATTATCTACGTATTAATTTAATTTTGTTGGACAGAAATAAATAGGAACACGGCTGTGTCAAATTATCTGCACAACAAAATTGTTAATTTACATAATTTGTTCATTTTGTAAATAGAAGATAAATCGGAACACTGTTATATTAAATTATGTGTAGATAAGATTGTTTCAGATTATTTCAAATAATTGATAACCTCATTTTTTTTATTAAATTTTTCGCTCAGACTTAAATTCTTCACTTTCTTAATCAGGAGCAGAAATATTTTTCAAATAACGTACGATGTTTGCAGTAACGAGCGAACGAAAAAATGAGGAAATTTTGAAAAGTGAGCAGAATTGGAAGGTGTGCGAACGTAAGGAAATTGCGGCGAATTTACTTATTCCCTTCTGGCAGGGATTATTATCCTAATGGAAGTCTCTCATTGTTAGGATCACGAATGTGAAAGGTCCTCTCATTGTCGTCGTAGATTACGTTTCCGTGTAGAAGCGAACTCGAGATGAGAATCGAAATGGGAAACTGGGTTACACCAGTAGTCAAGACACTTGTCTCAACGGGTAACTTTGAAATTGTAACTCGTTGTAATTTAACTTGCCTGCGGTAATTTTATTTTCACTGTGAAAAATTTCCGTTATTCTAAAATCTCGGCTCATTAGAATTCCCCATTGATTTCTTCCTAAATGTTTGCCTTCATTTCTATGAACTTTCTCTTAAATAATAAAATTATTAATAATATATAATTATTAATTGCTAGTTCGTGAACATAGGTATACTTTTATTAGAAATTTATAATAAAGTTTTGTAGTTTTAATATTGATTTTAGCTTCAATTTTGATTTTGGAAATAGTATATGTTTATATTATATGTTCATATGAAATAAAATAATATATGTTCATATGAAGTAAAACACTACATGTTTATATGATAATATATGTTACCTAAATGCATATAATAATAAATGTTTATATATACTTTGGAAGAAAAGTGTTTATAAACTCGTTCAAATAAAGTTAAACAAAAACTAACAATAATAAAATATTTTCTAAAAATAAAATTTATACGAAGAAAAATATTCTGCTAAATAAAGTATTGACAAATATTAAGAATGCTATTCCACTAAATAAAATATTAAAAAATATTAAGAATGTTAAGGCTCCTAAAAATAAACAATTCTAAAATATTAAAAAATTTCAAGATCCAAAACTCCCAAACTACCGAGAACTGTAACTAAACCAAAAAATAACTAAAAAGTAATCAGTTACAACCACGTAACTAAATATCTTTTGCATACCCAGAACCGTATTTTACCGCCATTCGAGTATCCGTATATTTCACGTATTCAGTAGAATTCGATATCCCTGATACGTCGGTCTAATAAAAAAATCGATACGTTCGTTTCGAGTGGTGCAGAAAGAAAGCAAAAGTGAAGCTACTCACCTGACGATGTGCTTGTGCCTCTCCACCCAGTACTTAATGGCACTTCTGACCAGCATCTCTTGTTTCTTGGTTAACCCGTTTGGCCCTACGCCCCCGTTAAACGTCATTCCGGCAGTTGGCCGGAAAGTAGCGGTGAAATCTTGCCTGTTGTTGTATATCCCTCGAAGGTCCATGTCCAACATGTTGTCACCTGCTGGTGGTGTGAGAGGAGGTGGTGGTTCTTGATCAGGAACCTGATTTTGATTTGGGCTGCCCGCCTGGGAAATAGACGAACATTTTATGGAAAAAGATGAGTGCAATTTAATAGCTGCGTTTTGATGTAACTAAAGTTTTTAGATAACTGTAGTTTAGTAAGTCTAAGACCTTTTAATTTTACGGAAAACGTGTAAAATGCTGAAAACAGTGATCGTAATTCGATGACCAGGGACTGTTATATTGAAAATTTGTAACGGAGAATGTGGTGCATCAAGTCATTCTATATTTTAGCACGTTTATGAAGGAATTCGAATAAAAATGATAAAAATTGAAAACTGTAAAATACCTTAAACAAGTCACCACTGTTTGGCACAACGGTGTCCAACGTCGCGCTGAACTCCATCAAAGGCTTCATGATGTTCTTCAAATGTTGAATTTGTTCGCAAGCAAAGAGGAGCCACGAACAGAATAACACGTCTAAAAGATTCGCGTTCGCCATGCAGAACAGCAACCAATAGAATTGGTAGACGAGCATCATAACGTGCGCCATTCCGTGGCTGGCGTCAAATGGGTACCAAGAGCGCACCATCAATCTTGGTATCTAAGCAAAGAAGAACTTATATTTAATAAAGTCTGAGAGAAAATTTACCAAATACTTTGTAAAAGCTTTTGAAGTAGGTATATCTTAAGATAGAAATACCTTCGAAGGGAAAATACATTTCACTAATAGTAAACAAAATTATTAAAAATGTTTTGAAGTAAAAAATAAAAAATTAAAAAGTTTAAACTTGTCTTAAAATTAAAAAATATAAATATATATTTTTTTATAAATATGTTAAAAAAAATACATAAAATTTACAAAATCATTTCGTTAATTGAACAATATCATTTCTACATTTGCAGATACTGTACAGCCTTAAATTACCAATTTTCAAATTCTATTTCTGCCAATGTACATAATTTAATAATTCTCGAAAATGACTTTCTGTATAACCCATCACGAGTCGTTCAAAATTTCCTTAATTAAATTCACAATTAAAAAATTAAATTCTCCAGAAAGATAAGTCGAATATCTTCGAATTACCTCAACAAACATAGTTTCGTTGGTAACAGGATCAGTAACTTTCTTCACGGAATCTCCAATGAAGGTTATGGTGGTCCAAGATATGGTGGCCAGCACCGTGGTCCCCATAACGGCTAGCAACAATATCCTCATTTTTTTCAGGGCGATTTGATGGTACCTTGCATTACTTTCGGCGAAAAGAGGATGGCTGTTCGGATTATTCCATATACCGAGTGTTCTGTAAAACAGCTTGCTCCTGACCGCGAAATAAATTATTTTCACTATACTATGCGTGAAGTGCAGCATCGTGATTGTGTTCGCTGTTAGGTCATCCACGTCCTCTCTTTCTTGTACCAGGTTTATTCCACAAAATGCGAATTGCATGAGGATGAGTACCAGATGTACCTAAACAGTGAATTCAAAAATTAAACATGTAAATGATATGAATTTCAAAAGAGTAAGTAATAAAATAACGAAAAATGATGAGAGCATGCGGTGTAAAATGTTGTAGAGGCTGTAGATTTGTAGGTTAATATATTTATAAGATTCATTACAGCTGTTAGAGTTATAAACTATTACTATGTAAATGACAATTTTGGTGTACTTGTTTTTGTTTCAATTTTCTTGAACGATAAAAACAAATTATAGTAAAATTTGTATATTTTTCTGGTTAACACTATCACTCAATATTAATTGCTGTTTTAATTTCATAATCAACGAAATAGTTAAAACTAACTAAAAAGTAAATTTCTTTGAAGTCAAAAAACAAGCGGTAAAATCGATGTTTTTACTTTCACGAAATTCTAAAATAAATTGAGTTTAGTGATATAATTTATCAGATGTACAAGTGAAGTTATTAATTTATGAAAAAGATTTGCGAGCTATAATGGTAAATATTGAATGAATATTTATTAAATATAGTTGTAAATATTCGATATTTATTTAATATAATTGTAAGTGTTGAATGAATATCGAGTTCGTTGAGGTTGTCGTGAAAGACGTTTGTTGCTCAAGGTTTTAAAATGCATGGTGTTACTTTGCTGGAGAATCGATTAGGTTCTAGAGCCACGAAGTAATTGAGACAAAGTCTAGGTCACACGTGATACATTTTTGTGATCGCTGTTACGATTACACTACGAGTATTTATTCGAATGCATGTTTGGACAAGGAAATATGGCATGAATAAAATTGTACTTTATTATTAAACTGTTCTTAAAATATACTTTCTCATTTTGCATAATGTTTTGCGTAATGCATACATTTCTTGTGTATTGAGCTACCATGTGTAAAATTAGTATCATTTTTGGTCTTTCATACAAGTACTTGAAAAATGAGTGATTTTGGAGTACGACTATTTTTGAAAAATTATTACATTCTTTTAACCTTCAAATTGCAAAACTGAAACTTCTTCTGTATCTTTCAGTATAGTTCAACGTTGTGACGTAGTTATGATTGTAGTTACGTGTATAATCTCAAAGTAATTAGATCATGTATTGCAATCGATGTTTCTGTCAATTTAATATTTAATTTAAATTTTACAATGTTGTATGCAAACGAATTGTTATATAAGTAAATTTTTGTTTACACAGACAAATTGTATTTTTTATACATAGTTGCGATTCACTAATTATTTTGAAGAAGTGTAATTAAAAAGAAATAACAGTAGACATTTATGAAACGAAATATTAGTTATTTATTAAATGAAATATAAGGATTTAACAGTAACGGAAAATTAAATATGATTCTTAAAAATATTAGAGTTATTAAGAAGAGTTGGCATTCATTTTGACTATGTTAATATCTATTTTAATGATTTCTTCTACATAGTTTACATATCATAATTGTAAATTACAGATTTTAATTGTTATCAATATAAAAATTATATCGAATCTTTCTAACTAAATTTGTTGAAACACTGCAATTTTTAAATTGGTCCAACATGTTTCTAAGAGTAATCTATCTATTTCATACAATCTACACATAGCATTGTCTAACGCCAATTTATTGTTTTTCGAGTTAACGTTATCCGATTCTAAACCGTCGAATTCTACAAACATTTTTATGATTATGTCTGATTTTGTAATTCGATTAGACATCATTTGTTGCATCTGTATTACTTACGGAACTGTAGATCTTTTGCATGCTCCTTGCAGAGCCGTCAGCATAATTGAATAAAAAGTGCCCACTAGCTTTCATCAACTTTATGTTGGGCATCAAGTCCGCGACTAGCCCCTGCTGCTTGAACTTCATCATCTGAAATGAAAAGTTTGAACAAAATTAAATTTCCTTGAATATATTTAAGTTTCATTTCACTCAAAAAATCTTAAGCAATTATTAACAGGTGAATTGGTAATTGGTAATATATTTATGTTAAAATTACTATTACATTTATACTAAAAATATTACTATATATATATTTATGTTAGAAATATATGTAACATATATTGTATTTACATTTATTCATCACATTTACTCTCAGATGTAATTTGACCTTCATTTAAGGTGAGGAGTCGAAGAATGCGTGTCTAGGTTAGGTTTTGCTTAGGTTAGAAAACATAACCTTTTCTTGAATTCACCCTAGATTTTCCCTAAATAATTTATTGTCATTGTCATTGTCCTTATTTATTGTCGTTATCGTTCTTATTGTCATTGCAATTTTTGTTGCAATTTTGTTAAAATTTTTATTGTAACTTTTGTCGAAATTTTGTTCGCAATTCTCATTGCATTTTTGTTGCAATTTTGTTCTAAGGTTTCTACAATCTTTCTTGAGACTTTGTTGAAATTTTTATTGTGACTTTTATTGTTTTAGCTATAATTTTGCTTGCAATTTTTGTTTCAGTTTTCGTTGCAATTATCATTGTACTATTTGTTGCAGTTATTACTATTCACGTTATTCTTGTAGATGTCATTATTATTAATTAGTCTCGAAAAATTCCTGATTCACAAAAATCACGATTAAGTATTATTTTCAACTTATCGACAATTTGTTATTGACTACATTACACAGACTGAATACAAATCATTTTATCGAGATAGCAACTAATTGGAAAGTGAAAAAATGCTTCGTCAATGATCGAACAAAAACATATAATAATGCATATAAAAGAAAAGTATTGGAAAGCTTGTCATTGTCAAAGTCAAACTTCAAGACGTTGAAGAAAGTTTAAGCTTTCGTTAATGTTGGTATTGATATTCAGAGGTCAAGCAGTTCTAAATTATTAGTAGTTACTCATTCAAACATCTGGTTCTAAATCATTAATAGTTATTCATTCAAACTTTTGTTGTCTTCATTATTCTTTCATGAAGGACTAATCAGTGTAATATCGTATACAGAATATCGTATACAGAACAATGTTAGAGTCAAAGTACATAATTTCCAGAAACACGAACGTGTAAATCAAAATGAGACATAATTATTGCGTGTAGTTTGGATAATTGAGTGTTGAAGTTTATGTCCTTCGGACATCAGTATTCCATTTTAGCTATAATCGCGTTGCTGTTGAATCATTCGCTGTCTGGGAAATTCGATATCACGTTACATATTGCGTGTAAATAATATTTTCTTTAAATAAGAGAAAAGATTTATGAAAATTGAGGATTTCATTTTTTAATTAAAAGTCATCTTTTATACACTTCATCATGAAATTTATATTAATGAATTATTGAGTATTAATGATATAATTAATAATAAATTATTTAATAATAAGGAAATTAATCAATAATGAATGAGTGAAATATCTCACCACACAGAGGTAAATAACTTGTACTAATTTAAAGTACTAGTAATTAACATTAAATTAATAGCTGCATCTTATAGATACATTAATAATAATATTTTATATATTAGTTAATTGATATTAAAGAAACATAATTAATTTGTAAACACATTTTACTAATACTAAGACAATATAATTTTGCAATAAATAATATCAAATTAATATTATCAGCATGTAAACTCTAATTACCCAATTAATTAAAATCAATAAAAGATACCAATTCGCTAAAATTATATAGTAAGTTAATCATGTATAATATCATGTAGTATGTCATAAATGCACTTTTTCAATTTTTATTAATACCGAATAGAAATGAAAAAAAAAATAATGAGAAAGTGGTAGCTTAAAAATTATTGTGTTACCAAAAAATATCAAGAAGCAATCAAATTTATTATAAAAGTAAGTATTAATAATTAACTGTTTATAATTTTCAAATGCACCGAAATTGCAATTGAAAGAACTTATTTTGTTTAAAAATACAAAAGCAGGTTTTGAGTTATTACATGCGTTGCTCGAACGTTCTGCACTTACGTAACAATACAAAACGCCGATAAACTACCCCCAACAACTAAAGCTGTCTTTAGGGACGTTTTGTACAAATTGAACTGTCTTTAGGGACGTAGAATGCAGAAATGTAGGAATTTGAAGATTTAGGTATAAATCTAAGGATTTGGTGGTTTAGAAATGTTGCTATCATTTGGTGAGTTAGGTATATGGAAACCTAAAAATTTGGAGGCATAAGTATTAGTGGATTTAGTGATTTCGAACCATCACACTATTATAACTCTCATAAAATTTTAGAAAGAACTGATCCAATATTTTCACTGAAGTGACAATTAGCCCACTCTCGTTTACTGTAGAATCATCTTTTTAATGTCATAGTACAAAGGACTGCTACTATTTAATACATGTATACCTATATTCTTATTTTGATCAGCTCTTCAAAAATTTTCATATAACAAACTTCGATTCCACTGTGAATCGAAACTTGTGAACCACACTTTTACACTATTACCAAACACTATTATTGTAACACTATTACCAAAAACCGAAGTCACAATTCGTCATTACCTTTCTCTTTGTTCATAATTTGAAAATACCTTTGGCCATGAAATCGGACTGTATCTTTTAACTGCATTATTAAATTAATTAAGTTATTAAGGATTACCGGCGAACCAAATCACAATTGACTTTGTTTCTCGTGCGGCGAATTTGAAAACCTCCAGACGATCTTTGTTTATCTGCATTATTTTGCGAGACAAAAACAGATCTTATTTTTAAAATTTCGAATTTATTCAAAGAACTTCAGGCGAAGGAGCAATATTTCTTCATTTTATCTCAAAAATATTTTTTCTATGATGACAGACGTTACAGAGCTCGATTTTTGATAGTGTCGCTTGCAAAACTTAATTACAAACGAAAATATGTAAAAACATATATCATAACTTTTTACAAAAAGTGAAATTGCAAAATCTCTATAGCATCGTTTCTTTGCAAAGAAAACACGATACTTTTTTATCTAAAATTCTTGAAACTACGAAGTAACATTTTCGAATACCAAAATGTTCTCTCCTGCAGAAAATAATGCAGGATGAACAAGGATCATCCATTTCGTTGTACGAGTCCTTCAATTTTGAGTTCGTCGCTATACTCGATCTCTAAAAACCATAAACTGTGGGGCGACATCTCTTCAGGTAAAGAGTAAACCATGTCTCACCTTGAGGCCGGTACGTGGTCACGAGTGTCACAAATCCACGCTGGAACGCGAACTTGTCGCGAAAGAACGAACGAGTAGCCAGGGGCCCGCGGTATCGAGGAGAACTGAACCAAGAAAGAAGAGTCGCAGGTGGTGACCAAGGGTTCTCCGTGGTGGTTACTTCCCACCCCCCTAGGGTTCCCAACAAACCACCACCTGTCGTCCAGTTGAAACCCCTCTAGCTCGACGAAGCACTAAACGTGGACCAATGGGCGATGGAATCCTAGGCGCAGACGTTCGCGGACGTTGCTATCTAGCCGCGTTCGTGGTGGCCATGTTGTTTTTTGCACCGTCGACACGGGACTTCGTAATCGTATCAATTATTTAGATTTCAACGACTGTGAAAACGAGAGGGAGAGGAGTACACCGTGAACGTTAAGAAGGTCTCGAACACGGTTATTGCAGAAATTTTACCGCGTGTTTTGACGACGTGAACTCGAGGGCAACAATGTTACGAGGGGACGTAGGGAGGACGTGCCAATATTATGGTCCCTCTTTGTGTTTCACTTATATAACATCATAGTAAATAAGTTTTAAGAACTTATTTCATAGCAGTGCAAAATTGCAATATTTTTTTAGGAGAAATTTGTAGTAGAGAAAGGTAGAAATCTTTTTGGTAATTTTAATGATAAATTTGTAATTAATTTTATTCAGCTGACTATATTTGAATTGGAAATATTTTTTTAAGAACGTACAAGAATTGTATGGTGAAATGTTTTATATAGCGTATTTGCGTAGAGACGTAGAGAGGACGTGCCAATATTATGGTCCCTCTTTGCATTTCACTTATATAACATCATAGTAAATAAGTTTTAAGAACTTATTTCATAGCAGTGCAAAATTGCAATATTTTTTAAGAAGAAATTTATAGTAGAGAAAGGTGGAAATCTTTTTGGTAATCTTAATGATAAGTTTGTAATTAGTTTTATTCAATTGACTATATTTGAATTGGAAATATTTTTTTAAGAAGATACGAGAATTGCATGGTGTTGTTTTATATAGCATATTTGCAGTGAAATGCAATAAAGGGTTAAAAAAAAAAAATGCGGTAGTCAAACTTCTGATCGGATAGTTAATTAGTTAACTGCGGAATTTAGTCTTAAAAATCCCTCACTTGATTAACACTGTACCTGCCAGTATATAATGTAAACATAATTCAAAATTATAAATAAAATAAATAAATGATAAAACATACATTCTTTATTTCCATAAGAATCAATACAGATTTCAGCGAAAACATCTTGATAGATTTTGTAATTCAAGGAAGAAAACTTGCGAACTAAGCTTCTTCTTTAAACCACAAAAACTTGTGATTTTAGTATTAAGAACAAGCAATTATAAATTATAGAGAAAAAATAAAAATGAAGAAAGATTACATGTTTATTTAATGAAAAAAATTAATACTTCGTTAAAGTCAAGTGTACCAAAATAAAGTTTTGGATTGACGTATAACGATTTTTGGAAGTATGAAAATTAGGGGATTTTGGATTTGGGAATGTACGATTTTGACGAGTCAGAAATGTGAGAATATAGGGATTTGGTGTGTTACGAGACGAAGGGGTACAGCCATGTGGCTGGGGGTTATACATAAGTTATGGTAATTGTTATTAGGCTAACTCAGGTTTGTTAATTGACCTGATCGCCAAGGGATTTTGAACGTGGAGACTAGCTAACGTATGGCTAACGCCGGGTGCTCCAGGAGGTTGGCTATGGTGAACTAGCCGGTGTATGGCTAACATCGGGTGTCAGAGGAAGGTCAAGATGTGGAAACTAGCCGACGTATGACTAACGTTGGGTGTCACAGAAAATGTTAGTAATAGATCTCGTAACTAGATTTTGACGGCATACCTCGAGCTTTAAGTTGAATTTAATTAGTTTCGACTCCGACGGAGTAAGAATCTAATCTTTCTCAGTTTTAACAAAAACGAACAGATGGGGACCCAGGAGAAACCGAAATAATGGTTAACAGCAGGCTTACGTACTGTATGGCTAATAGACTCGATAGGGACTCTAACGATCTCGTTCAAAGATTCCTCTAGACTTGACATTGCTGACTTGATTAGAACTCGTACAGAGATTTCGTTTAACTATACGTTTAAGAATTAACTGGGCCCTCGCACAAAGATTCCTCTTTACTCAATGTTCAAGAATTTACTGGATCCGACATGTCTTGTCCATAACACTTTTTATACCCGAAAAATTGGCGGAAAAAGTGTGGTGGAAACGGTGGAAACAGATCATCTTCAGTATTAAAATAAAATACTAAAAAATACATAAAATATTAGATTAGTATATATGTATGTATTTGACTACAAATTTTAAAAATACGCCTGACGTGATATCGTGAATTATATCAATTACCATGGAAGCTTAATGTAATCACAAGTATTTTACTTTCAAGATTTCATAAACCAAAGTTATTAATAAAATATAATCTTGGCAATCGCCAGTTTTATCATTTACCATAAATCTATGATATAAGAAGGTTATATATTAGTAGAAAAAAAACACAGGTAAACCAGATGCACAAACTCTAAGGAACTTCATTTAAAGAAGGTATTAATTAATAATAACTTTACTGTTACTTCGATTTCTTTGTGATTATTTGAATAGTGCCAAGGTTGTTCGAGGTAAACTCAATGACCATATGCGAATGTACATCTATAAGATAGCCTAGATATCTGTTCTTCTTAATACTTCTTTTCAGCTTTCTGAGCAACAGTAATTCCTAAGACCTATTACATAAAGCAAAACTAGTCTTCATACGAATAAAATGTCAGGGAATAAAAACTGTATACATTTCCATTGAGATATTGAAAAATGGAGATTTATTCAATTGAAAAATTGAAAAATTGAAAAATTGAAAAATTCTTTTTGTGTAATTTTGCAGTAACACAAAATAAAATTCATTAAAATTACATTTTTATGTTTATAAGTTGTTTAAAAGAATGAACGAGGAATACAAAAATTCACTGAAATTACTTGTAATTTAATATAATAAGTAAACAAATATTACATAGTAACAGAAGTATTATAATACTTACAATATAATAGAATCCATGTCAATAGTAATACATTTATATTTCTATAGAAAACAGTGTTACAAAAATTATTTAGTTCGAACTAAATAACTTTCTATAGAAATCTATTGGAGACAGATGTAGGAACACATTGATCGAATTTATAAGTAAATATGACAATTTAAATAGGACAGTTGTAATTTATTGAATCATCTACGTTCTTTATACACTGCACATTGACGTAAAAGGAGGACTGCAAAGTAAATGGCTGAAGCATCTATACGAACTTGCTTACTTCATTATTTAACTCAATAGTTCTCATGTTGATCAGCGTCACAAATAACAACATTTCTTACGTGGTCAATTCAGTTTTGTAAACATTTTTTAAAATTATGCATTTTTTCAACGAAGACTTAATTTATCATTTCATTCTTTAGGCTACTAATTTTTTACAGTACATTACCTCTATTTCGATTAATCTATTTATCTGAATTATTTATAAAATCCAAGAGAAATGTGATGAGCCATACTCGACATAGGAGTGCAAAAGGTTAATATTCGTAACTCCCAGTAGTATAACAAATCCTTAATAATGTAATAGATTCGTATGAAAATTTAATCGTCACCCTTATATGGTCAAAGTGTTAAAATTACTTCAATGATTAATTTCAAGTTACATAGTCAAAAAACAAGAACCTCAGCAAAAATCATTAGTCTTTTTCTTCTGTTCACCAGACAACTGTTGACTCTGAAACCATCAAATAGTTGTCTTGTGTCAACGACAGCGAATACAACGTTTTTCTTTCATAGATTTTAAATACAGAATTCATTCTACAATCTTGAAAATATCGCCAATTAAATATCATTAATCTCTTCGTTTACATTTCGAGCATCGTCGTTGAAATTTCGCGAAGTACGATAAAACGAGACATAGTTTTTGTGGTGCTATAAACTGTGATTGACCTGACTTCTATTTTGATAGACAAAATGGCGTACGCACGGAGTTTAGTGTTTCTGATTGCGGGATTGATGATGATGCTTTCTTGCTTTGGATTTATTGCTGATCGCTCAGGTATTATATCACGTAAAATATGTTGAATAAGTATTTAGTTAACGATCTCATTGATCAATAAAATCGTAAATAAAATATTTTCAATTTCACTGTTTCAAGATTTCAATCAACAACTCGTTTAATCTGTCATTTTTAATAAAATAAAGGAAACTGTTGGTCATATAAGTGAACGTACTTGTTAATAAATACATTAATACTGCATTAAATAAATATTTAGTTAACAGCATCATTGCTCCGTGAAATAGTAAATAAAATACTTTCAATCTCACCGCTTCTTATATTTTGATCAACCGATCGTTCGATCTATCATATTTAATCAAATGAGAAACTATTATTCATATATTACAGTCGGTAATAAGTAACATTTACTTTACACCTAATGTTCAGTTAAGATATATGAATATAAAAGATCGTCGTTTAAAAATCTCAGAAAACGTTTCAGCCACATGGAATATCGCGTCTTCAACGGAAACAGAGAGTAAGGTTGGCCACACTGGTGACACGAAAACGGAAGTGACTGGTATCGACAAGGTATTGCCAATCTTAGACGCGAAGACGTCGACGGAAACCGCCGAACAAACGAGTCCTGATGCTGCTCGTGAAAGGAAATTCGATTTCATCTTAGAGAACGTCGAAAACGAGACGAATTTCGAGAAGATCGTCAAAGACGCTAGAACCAATTCTGTTAAGGATGATTCGGTGACTGATTCCTCTCCGCGAAATGTCGTTTTGGTTATTGCCGAGACTGGTCCAGATGGAGACGATTTTTGGAAGGATTTTAGATACTCGCATTCGTTTCCGGTTGATGGATTATTGCAGGTTTGATTTTCTATCGATCATTTTTCTATTTCTATATTATTCAGATGTATTAAAATGAGTTAATATTTTCTCTTTTATAACTAAAAAATGTAATTGTAAAATTTCATATTGTTCTTATACTTTCTGAAACTTAAGAAATGAATTATTCACTAATGAACTTAATTACTGTTTGTTTCTTTTTATAATTATTGATATAATTAATATCATTATTAATAACATTTAATGTCAAAAAAATAAGAATTAAAGAGAAAATATCATCTCACCTTTTATTTATAAGTGAAAATTAAATTTAATTCTAATATATAATAAAAATAATTAAACCACGTTTTCTTTAGAATTGCAACGGTGGTGACTTAAAATCTGCAAGATTTTCCTTGGAAAGTGCATTGATTTCCGGAAGCAAGGATAAGAAATGCGACTGCGAACGCTTCCTGGGTTCGAACATTGCAGCACTGTTGCTCTGGGCTCGAGACGTTAAAGGAATGACGATAGGTTGTATTCTATTATAATATCATATTCCTAACAGCGTTTTAAAAGCTCTCTTATGGCTGTAGTAAAAAGATACGAGATATCTTCATAACCTTTTAACGTACAATATCGAGTTAATTCGAACAGCGCTGTACAAGGGGTGGGCAAATTCATCAAACAAAAATTTCCATATTTTATAACTATACTCGGTGAAATAAAATACACATTTTTATTGTAACATTATGATACATTATTTTTACAAATATATTTCGAAATTCAAAGTTTTAAAATTCCAAAGTTCTGAAATTCCACATTTTCAAAAATTCAAACTTTTGAAAATGCAAAATTTCAAAATCTTAAAGTCCTAAAATTCCAAAATCCCAAAGTTCTAATAATAAGAAATGTCAGTTCTGAAATTCCTAAATTTTTCAGTTCTGAAATTCCAAAAATTCCAAAGTTCTGAAATTCTAAAATCCCAAAGTTCTAATATTCCAAAATTCCACAGTTCTGAAATTCCAAAATTTCACAGTGCTAAAATTCCAAAATTTCAATGTTCTAAAATTCCAAAATTCCATAGTTCTGAAATTACAAAATTCCGTAATTCTCAATTCCCCAAAGCCCACACTTTTGAAGTTGCAAAATCCAAAAATCTCAAAGTTGTGTTTTAGAATCTCAAATTTCTAAAATTCCAAAATTCCAAAATTGTGAAAATGCAAAATTTCAAAGCTCTAAAATTTCAACGTTCTGAAGATCTAAAAAACAAAATATGTTAACATGAGTTATAAAAAAATCATAGGTCAAGTTGTTAATCCATCAATTTCCTTTTAGCTTCATTGTCCAACACGAATTTCACGATTCCACCCTTGTTCGAGTACGAAGAGTCAGTAGCCATACAAAGAGAACTGGAAGAGCCTGACAAAAACAACATGAAACTAGAAATTCGCAAGATTAAACCGGAAGTTCACGGTAACTGGCACACGATAGATCTAGGGAAGCCAATTCATCGTACGTCTCCGTTGATTCCTCCATTTAATAACCGAGAAGACGGTAAGTTCTCTTCTACAAATGAAACACGTATCTGTAAAATCCAAACGAAGAAACAATATTTTTGTTACCGTTATTTATTTCTCTTGAACAAGACAAGGTATCAGGGTATTTCGTTATAACGTGATATACAGGTTTCGTCGAACAGGATTCACATCATTTTATGACAGCAGACTATAAGTATTTTTAAGAACAAATGCTAAGAAAAATTCCTTTAGATACGTATTTGTATTAACAATCAAGTTGCAGACTGCACTAAATGTCTATTATACTAGGTGCAGACGCAACAATGTGGAACGTGTTCGATATGTTCTCCAAAATAAGACTCGCCTTGTTCCGCTCTTTACTGGACTCTCTTGAAGGAAACACGGAAAATGTAGAGAGTTCGAGTCCTTATAGTTCGTATATTCGACGGTCTACTTTGGCAAACATAATTTCAAAATTGAAGTCTGTTGAAAATGAGAAAGGCTTTATATTAACCGTTACTGTGCCTGCGAACGAACTTAATTCTGCTGTGGAACTCTTACAGAGAGAAGTAAGTATAGTATAGTAATTTAGAAAAACAATTCAATATTAAGTTACATTTGTATGTGATAGCGAATTGCAATATTTATTTCTTTAAATTATCCTTTAACCCTTTGCACTATAATTATTCATGTGCGTCAGACGCATCGAACTATTATCTGCTGCAATGTCAAAAGCTATTTGATATACAAAACTATTTGTATAACAATAAATTGTTATAAATAACATAAAAAATTACAGTAATGACACAGCTTAATAAATGACACTATAGCAGATTTATTCATCATTCAAGGTATCTCAAGAAACACTTTTGGTGGTGACTGGAGTTTGCTCCGAGGACACTAAACAAGGAGTGCCATTTTTCGCACAAGGACCAGCAGCCAAGATGATTCGTGAGACAAGGATAATGTGGGATCTACCTATGACCATTGGACACGCCATTGCGAGTGGTTGTCAGGGTACAGGTTGCAGATCGCGTCGACATGACATTTCTTCACTTCCTATGACCAAATCGTACACCTTCCCGCATAATGTGGCCATTTTTAAGAGGACATTTCGAGATGTTGTGAAAAAAACGGTAAACAGAGCTGAATAATTCTAGTCTCGTTTCATATAACTAGATTATGATTACTAATGTATTAGAGGTCACGATATGATTACAGAAAATGGTGATATAGTGGAAGTCTAGAATTTCTTCGAATTATAGACGTTTGGAAATTTAGAGTTTTTTCTAATTTTAGAAATTTGGTGATTTGGGGATTTGGAGATTTGGATGTTTGAAAGTTTAGAAATTTAGATATTTGGTCATTTTTGGGGATTTGGGAAATTGGGAACTTGGGGAGTTGGGAATTTAGAAATTTAATAATTTGAAAATTTTAAATTTTTTCTAATTTTAGAAATTTGGTGATTTGGTGATTTGGGGATTTGGGGATTTGGAGATTTGAACATTTGAAAGTATAGAAATTGAGAAATTTGGTAATTTTTGGGGATCTGGGAAATTGGGGAATTGGGGAATTGGGGAAGTGGGGAGTTGGGGAGTTAGGAATTTAGAAATTTAGAATTTTTTCTAATTTTAGAAATTTGATGATTTGGGGATTTGGAGATTTGGACATTTGAAAGTTTAGAAATTGAGAAATCTGACAATTTTAGGATTTGGGATATTGGGAAATTGGGGAAGTGGGAATTCAGAAATTTAGAATTTTTTCTAATTTTCCAAAATTTAGAAATTTTGGTACTTTTAGAAGTTTGGTACTTTTGGGAATTGGGGAGTTGAGGAGTTGGGCACCGAGAAATTTCGAAATTTAGAAACTTTGAAATTTGGTGTAAAAAATGTTCGAACTTGATGAAAATTTCAAATATAATTATTACTGTTTGTTTCAAAGAAACGTATTACAGTAAATATTTATTTATTGATTCTTTTCAAATAATAAATTAATAAATCTTGATTTACTATGAGACTAACATAAACAGGTAAGAATTATATTTATTTACCTACTAAAATTACTAAAATGTTTAAGCTTCTTAGAAAGTTCGATCATGTGTATAGTGTTCTAAACAAGGAAGTTCATACATTGTCTTGTACAGTATAGTCCGATGTCCTTCTTTTCGATTACATCGCTTGAAGGTTATTTTACCTACAGACAGTTAAAACAGTCACAACATTCGACTTAAACATGAGTGGTTATATGAAATTAAGTTCGGACAGTTAAATTGAAGAAATGAATAAGTTACAGCATGAAGTTTTGGTTATGTTGCATTAAATAGATTAATAACAAATGTTACATGTTTAAAAGGCTATATAGAAGTTTCTAATAATTGCTATTAAAAAAGAAATTAAAATTTAATTATAATTTTAATTTAATTGAATTTAAATTGAATTGAATATTAATTTAAATCAATTTAATTAAATTGAATATTAATTTAATTCAAATTGAATATTAACTTAATTCAATTACATTTAATTTAAATTTAATTCAGTTTAAACTATGATTTATCATGATTACATAAACGAAATAATTTATAATTTGTAATTTAAAAATATTTTATAATTTATAATTTATGATTCAAAAATATTTTATAATTTATAACTTGCAATTTATAAATTCTTTTTTCAACTTCAATTTTATTATAGTTAATTATCATTCAAAATTTTCGGGTACTGTTGATGAGAAATATAAAGATTCATTTTAGCAATAATAAATTTGCTATATTTATGTATTTTATTGCAAGCGATATTAAATAATATTACGTATTAACGTTATAACAAATGCTTATAGTAACCGTAAGTTACGAAATGTTATTGAACAAAGGATAAATGGTTATAGGGAACATTTTGTAACAGCTGGAATCGAATTTTTCCGTACGTGATAGTTTCAAACTATCCAGAAATACTTGGTATACTCCACTTCCAAGTATAAATAGCATTCTTCAATAATGACCTAAACATTGAACCTGCTAAAGAATATTCTACGTCAGTTACATGAAAAATTTATAGATCAAATTGATGCTTATGGCTTGTAGTTTCATCTGATAACTAACATACCGTTAGGTATTAACCCCTTGCACTTGAAGCTACTTCCGCTGTTAGCAACTGTAAAACTTATCTAGTTGAAAATATATTTTTTTTTATTTATTAAGCATTTGAAGTGTTATACGAGATTTATTTTACTATACAATCGAACATACAGGTATACAAATCTATTACAATTATGAGAGTTGCTAAACCAACATGTTCATTAAAAATTGAGACGTAGATTGATTTGATTGTGATAACTAGAAATAAATGGTTTTTTAAATTTTGAAATTGATAATGTGGTAGAATTGATAATTTGATAATTTAATGATATAGTGCTTTGGGAAGTTGGGAATTTGGGAATTTGAAAACTGAGAAATTGGGGAAATTGAGTATTTAGGAATTTGGGAATTTGGGAAATCGGAAAATTGGAAAATTGGGAAATTGGGAATTTGAAAATTGGAAATTTAGGAATTTAGAAATTTAGGAATTGGGGAAATTGAGTATTCAGGAATTTGGGAAATTGGGGAAATTGAGTATTCAGGAATTTGGGAAATTGGGAAATTGGGAAATTGGGAGATTAGAATATTAGGGAATTGGGAATTTGGGAATTGGGGAAATTGAGTATTCAGGAATTTGAGAAAATGGGGAATTGGGAAATTGGGATATTAGGGAATTTGGAAATTGGGAAATTGGGAAATGGGGAAATTGGGAAATTGGGAAATTGGGAAAATTGGGAAAATTGGGAAATTGGAAAATGGGAAAATTGGGAATTTTGGAATTGGGGAAATTGGGAAATTGGGAAATTGCAAATTTGGGAATTTGGGAATTTGAGAGTTTAAGAGTTGTGCAATAGAGAATTTGGAAATAAAAATATTTTACGTTATCGAAATTCTGAATTTAAATGATTAAATTTAAAAAATTCAACACTACAATAATTAACATATTTGGAAATACCGCATAGAAGTCAAATTTTACATTTCTCCGAAAAAGGATCGATTAGGTTTATATCGATATCTCACTGATGACACGAATTTTTCATCGCCGAATTTATGGTTCCGACATGACATAAATATGACAACGTGAAATTAACCGTGACCTTTGGGGGTATAGAATGAATTAAATGATATATTGACATAGGTTGCAGGTATGTTGCAATCGATATCAGTGTGTAAAGGCATTTTCAATCCGTAAATGATATTCGAAAATGATCCCTCGATCTTTGATCAAACAACGTAATCTATCAAAATGTAACTTTGTTTTTCCACTCAAATTCGCTATTCATTTTATTTATTTTTCAAACTCATCAAAATAAACAATAAAAAAAATAAGTTAAAGATGCAATAAATTTTATTATTTCAAGACAATATATATTTAAAAGTAAATGTAGGAAAGAACAATTTTTATCTTCTGTGTTTATATTTACAACTATGTCTTTTTAATTGAAATACAAAAATCTAAATTACATTTTTTAAATTGCTGCTCAGAATATATGTATTACTGTCATTTGCAATAAGCATATTTAGTATTATAGTCATTGTAGAATGTTTCCTCTACTATCTCTCAAGATCTCAAATATAAAATTCCTGTTTTATTAGTTAAAATAATTGAAAAAACAATAGGTACTAATATTTGACATATTAACCGAATAATTAATTAATTTAAAGATGTTTTTAATGTATTTTAATTTTATTTTTGCTAAATGTTTCATATAATGTAAATATAACTCATAAAACTCAACAAGAGAAATTTGAATGTTTAATGAGTAACCCTTTGAGGTACAAATACAACTAAATGTCCAAGTAAATGTAAAATAATTTACATTTTTGTTAATTAACTATATATTCAATATCCCTTCAAATACGCGGAATTTCATTTTATTTGTATGCTAAAGAATTAATTAGAATTAATTCTAAAATATTGAAACCTATAATGATATTTGAACATATTTGCAGGACAACGACAGCAAACCAGACACTTCAGTTTCTAAGGTGAGTTACGCGATCAAATAATCAATTTCTGGGCGTGTTACTTTATTATATCGAACAAATTGCAGAAAGAAAATTGCCGCTTTCACCAATGACTCATTCACAAACTCTCGTATTAGTTTACTTTTTTCTATACACGATGAACAATAATAAACGTGTATTGGTGCTTACATAATTTCTCTAACGAAAGGCATACAGCATATTATTTTTCGTTAGATCAAAATTTGTTCGAAACGTAATACTTGCTCAAGTTCTGTAATAAATATTCAGTAATTTTAAACGATTATAAAATAATTAAACGATCTTTTGTTTAGGAACACAAGGTCAAGAAAGTTGCAGCTTTGAATGCAAAGGTAACATGTATAACTAACCTTCGCTTTTCATATCAACATTTATTCAAAGAAACGTAGTTAAAGTTATTACAATATAAAGTAGCTAAAGAACGTTAGGAGATATAAAGAAATTATAGTTAATTTTCTGTTGTTTATTATTGAATCGCAACCTAACCTATAAACCGAACTAGAAGCTCGTGCAACAAACTTTACCAAATTTTATTTTACTTATTTTTTTTACTTTAGATTTTAATTTTACTGCAAGTATATAAAAACCACTGATCTATTAGATACAATAAATTGCAACTATAGCAACATTCAAATTAAAAGAATTACTATTTTAAATAAATTAAAGTTAATTCTAATGGCTGCCTCTGGTAGAAACAAACTTCTATTGAACGTTGTTTAATTTTCTTTTAACACTAAAACCACCAAATCAGTCAAATGTTTTACAAACTTCACAACGTTTTACAAGTTTCTTATTTCAAATTACAACATTTGTTAAGGTGGTTTTCTCGAAATCTGTATTGGTTTTTATTAAGGTTTTTATTAAGGTGTACATTAATTTATGTTTCATCATTTGTTTATTGTTCAACTTTTTTAATTTCAAAATGCGCCTTATGTGTAGCTAGGTTTAGAGTTAAAATATGTGGTGTTTACGGGAAGAAAAGTTTCCTCCATTTTACTTTAGCAGATTCGCATCAACGCGAACTTTAAAGAAAATGGTTGCACGGTTCTTTCACCGAGTCTAAGAATTGCTGAGCTTTTTCCAATTCTTAGGAACGTGAAATGTTATTTGCACCTATTCGATTGCAGGAGGATGCAGTAGAAGACAATGAGGATTCAATGGCGAAAATCAAAGGAAGGAATTCGGCGCCAAACTTGACGAAAGCGGAGATATTCACCACGATTTTTGGCACGTTCGTTTCGATATTCACTGCATTCGCCCTGACTTCTTAAAAACACACTTCCGACCTCGATTTCTCGATCGATAATTCTGATTTATGGTCTTCAACTACTTCCGGTACGATGTGAAATTTTTTTTTCTCGTAGAACGTTCTTAATTTCGAATAATTTGTACAACTCCTTTCCTTTTCGACGTTTTATTAAATTTTCTAGTGAAATAATAATTTGTCGTTTGATTTCTGTGTTATTTTGTAATAACATTTGATAGCTTTGATATCATATTTTATATATAACGAAAAAGGAGAATGTATTTTGTTTAAACATTTAACAATTTGCATGTGTATTAGGTAAACAATTGTTATTTGAATGGATATAGCTGGTCGGAGATGTGAGAATTACAGAAGAAAGAAAAATATGTTGAACAAGTGTCATTTTGTAGTTGAAACCATGAATATAAATATTTTTTATATACTGCTTTTATTTATTGTAAATTATAGGAGTTTGTAACAGAAGTCAATAAATTTAATAATGAAACTAAATTTTTTATCAAGTATTCGTATGTTATTAAAGTTATAATTTTGAAAGAATGAAACAATACTGTATAAAAATTTAATATAATTAAATAAAAAACGTTTGAAACTAATTAATTGATATAAAAAGTTAAGAGAAATTTGGTCACTGGAATATTATAAAAAATTGACAAAACTTATTTATTTCGATAAAATAGAAAGATGTATATCTACTAGTATAGTATGTGACAGAAAAATGTTCCGCCATATTGATCTAAAGCAGATGTGACCAAAATTGACGGTAAAATTCAAATGTATTTGTAATAAAATGAATTTTTATAAAAGAACAACAAAGCAAATATTTTTATTAATTTAACATAAAGTACTAAAATTTATTCTACTATAATATCAATCTTTTTTATTCATTGTAATGTCAAATCATGTTAAATCGTTAAATGTATTTCTTTTGTTACTTCGTTTTAAAATAAATGTACTATAATTGTTTATTGTTTATTATAAAACAAATGGATAATGAATTTTGGAGATTATTTTGGCTTTCTGTTTAGCAATGTGATTTATGAGCGATTATCTTCCCTAAGTGTAGAAAGAAGCAAAATGGAGCAACTTCATTTTGAAGAATATAGCACATACAAACGAGGAAATGTGTTGAATTGTGATTTGATGTGGAACGAGATGTAACGATGAATCAGTATTGTGCATAATCCATTTAACACTTCTATTAAAAATATTAATACACTCACAAATATTTTTAATAAAAAAAATTTATCCAGAAATCTATAAATACCTTATAAAGTTAAGAATTATAACTTTTCTTCTTCAGTAATACAATTATCGCTGAATTATTATTTTATTACAATTTTTGATTAGATACTAATATTAAATAATTAAAATAGCATGTTGAAATTCATCGACAATGCGTCAAATTGTTTTCGGCAAGAACAAAAAGTGCGTTTGTGATTTCGTACGATTACAAAATCACAATATCTTTGCAATCATGTAATTTTATACTCGCATGAATTCCTTTCGTCATATCATTCTCAATCTGTCGCAATCTTTTATTTCCGCGAAAATAAACATAAGACGAGAAATGAGTAATATGTATATGGTAATACTGTTTTATAAAAACATCGAAGCGATGACAACAGCTAATTCTTCGACTTCGAAAGAATATTAATAAGAAAGGTATCAATTATTCAAGAAATTGTAAATTCGATAAAACAAGTATCTTACGATCACACATACTTTGCTGTTAATACAAAAATAATTAATAAGTTGATCAGATTTTAAAGAAATAATTGAATAAACTAGTCCGATTTTTATTTCACAAAAAAACACTATATGTATTCACTGGATCTAGGGAGATCTAGAGATCTAGGGATTCTAGAGTTCTAGGGTTCTAGGATCTATAACTCTAGGAATCCAGGATTTTAAAGATTTACATTTCTAGGAATCTATGGTTCTAAAGATCTATTGTTTTAAAGACCTACATTTCCAGATATTTAGAGTTTCAGAGATCTAACATTCTAGGTTACTAGGGTTCTAAGGATATAGTTTTCTAGGTATCTACGTTTCTAAGGACCTATGCTTCTAAAGACCTACGTTTCTAGGTATTTAAGGTTCTACAAATCTAGGGTTCTAAAGATCTGGTGTTCTAAACATCTACCGACCTAAAGATACGAAGCTCTAGGATTACAGAGATATGTAGATATGGAGATGTATGTAGACATATGTGAATTTAGGAATATAGGGTTTGGTGATTTCGGGACGTAGGGCTCAAAGAATATTTTTGTATCCAGAGATCCAAAAATCTATAAATATAGGAATCTAACTATGTCAGGATTTTGGTATTCGGAGACAAAGGAAGCATTTTTGGAATTACAAGAATAAATGAATAAGAATAAAGGAAAATTCTGGTCGACAATGGAAAGCATTGGCAACCGGTGAATTTTAGAAACTACTGAAATCAAAGAATTATGTAATGTAAGAGCAGAAAGTATTGCAGCCGCGTAAGGTGCATCATTTTTTGCCCTGATAATCATCAAAATGCTTTCATTTCGAAATCGGCTACACCAACGTGTTACGTATACGCGAATTCGTCTACGTTACGAAGTTAATTAGCGAACTATTTTTACTACCTTTGACTGGTAACGTTCTTATGTGTCCAAAATGAATCACTGCACTATACATTCCACTATAATGGAATTAGGTTACTATGAATTTTAATGAAGTCTGTTATTAAATTCGATCTTTATCTACTAATGCTTTTGTGGATATAGTGTATCCGCACTATATTAGCGATGCATAATGTATGATTGGATACATGTAGATTTATACATTTCTTGATTCCTGTATCTCTAGATTTACATGTTCTTAGATTCTTGCACTTCTAGCTTTACTTTAGGAATCTTAGATTCTTTTATCTTGAGATGTTTGTGTTTTTGCATCACTAGGTATTTTTATTTGTAGATATCTTTATGACCACATATCTCCATATTCATATGCCTTCATAACTTCATATTCCTGTATTCCTGTATTCGCATATCTTCACATATCTACATCTCTATATTCCTATATACGAATATAGATCTCTACCTATATAGCTCTGTACTTATATACCCATGTACCTTTAGGCTCAGTTGAGGGCCCTACATTCCTACATCCATATATACCTGTATAGCTCTCTACCTACATATATACCTACATAATGTAGCTACATAACTATATACCTATATTTATACGTACCTCTATACCTATATTCGTATATCCCTATATCTCTACATATCTAGCTTTCTACATTTCTCGATTATCAGATATTTGTATATCTTTACATCCACATGTATATATCTTCACATATATACCCCTAGATTTCCAGGTACCTGGACCTCTACAACATGATACCTCTAAGATCCTGTTCTCCTAGGTTTCTATGCATATATCCACACATTTCCATTCTCCTAGATCCCTACATCCCTAGTATTACATAAACCTGTAAATCTCTAACATAGACCTCTAGGTAAACTGCTGTTAAGCTTAATAAATCTCCATGAAGATTAACAATTTTTGTAGCACTATATACTTTGTGTATAAAAGTATATATGTATAGAAAATATATACAGCTCTGTATATATGTTGTGTTACATATATTTAGTATGCAGTCATGTATATAAAAGTACTTACAACGGGTTAATAGCTATTCCAAGAAACAAACTAGTAAAATTACCAATACAACATCGTCTCCGTATATAGCAACCTTCAGCTGAACTTTGAAACACATGAACCACGACGCAAGTACATGGCACCCATAGAGACGCAACATCAAAGTACAAATAACTTCTCGATATATAGCCGATTCCAGCTACTTTCTCTTACAGTTTCGACCATGACAATGTAACGAACGTTACATATATACTAATTAGTGAAGTTAATCAGCAAGTACGCCCTGTCGAAAATTGTGTCCACCGAAATATCGATTATTGTGTGACCGGGTTGTCTTCGTTCTCTGAAAAGCCACGAAGAGAAAAGAGAGAGTGGGGCATCTTACGATATAAAAGAGAACCGGTCCAAGAGGTAATCGTTCCCACTCCATCGACCGTTCTCCATCTCTTCCATTCGCCACACGAGTTACTTGCATTTCTCTTTCGGTGACCGACTGAACCTCATCGCACATCGTTCTTCCCGATTTTCAACAGTTCTTCCTTCAGGATCGACATCTCTGTCAACGATGGCCAAGGTACGCAAACGACTTCCAATTTACAACTACTTTCCGTGACCGCTGTTACTCAATTCGCGTTCTTGTCTGAGAATTTGGTGAATTTCGTGAAATCGATAAATTTGATGAATTTGGGGAATTTGATGGATTTGAAAAATTTGGTAAATCTGATGATTCTTGTAAAATTTATCAATTTGGCGAATTTGACAAATTTAACGAATTTGACGAATTTAACAAGTTTAATGAATTTGACAAATTTGTGAAACTTGATGAATTTAATGAATTTGACGAATTTGGTCAATTTGATGAATCTTGTGAAATTGATCAATTTGACGAATTTGATGAATTTGTCTAATTTCACGAATTTTCTGAAATTGACGAATTTGTTAAATTTGTGGAATTCAGTGAATTTTACAAATTTGTCATATTTGATCAATTTGGTGAATTTGGTGAATTTGATGAATTTGATGTATTTGATAAATTTGTCAAATTTGATTTTGGTGATCTTTATGAATTTGTCAAATTTGATTTTGGTGATTTTTATGAATTTAAAAAATTTGGTGAATCTGATGATTCTTGTGAAATTGATCAATTTAACGAATTTAATGAATTTGACAATTTTGATGAATTTGATGAATTTGCCAATTTTGATGAATTTGATGAATTTGACAAATTTAACGAATTTGACGAATGTGATAAATTTCACATAATTCTAATGAATTTGATGAATTTGACGATTGTGATAAATTTCACAAAATTCTATCGAATTTGCCGAATTTCATGAATTCGAACATTTGCATTTATGGTTGTCTTGCATCTTGCTAATCTCTACTTCTTTAGATCAGAATATACGAGCATTGTAGGATGTAACCGAGATAGCGAAAGTGAAATTTCTGTTTGGTTAACGAGTTTTTGATCGGGCTTGGGTCAAGTATGCGGTGATTTCGACATATTCGACTGTTGAAGGGTATTGAGATTGGACAATGTGCTGTGCAGAATGCCATTTAAACTTTTCAGTACGTTCGCTGTCGTTGAAATCACCGGTGACCGGCATTCGAAATTTAATAATTTCAAAACATTATTAAGAGTGAAATTTTAAATAGTGTTAATCTGAAGTTAGACATGTGGAAACTACTTCAGCACAAACGTGTTATGTTAATGAAATTATCCTGTATTCTGTTTATATTTTTTAATCACATACAAGTGTCGTATATTGTGTTTTGAGGAAGTTTGAATTGTATTTTCATTTGAAATTATCGTGTTTGTGTAAAGTAGCTAAGATTGAATCTAAATTGCCTGGGGTCATTTTATACCCCAGTGTGAGATCTTGCTTTTAAGCTGTCAGAAAGTTTAAGATGAAAGAAAGTGAGTTTCATTTATCATTTATCAGAGAATCATTAATTTTAAAGAACGAAATGAACAAAATGTCGTATGTATGTAAATGTATGAAAACAATGTGTGAAAACAGTTATATATCATATTTTGCTGATTCGTACTTGATGGTAAATGATAAATGATTAATGGTAATCATAAATTGATGTAGTGTTTCATTTTTTGAAGGAAGTATATTAAGATTTCAAATATTCAAATAAGACACTTTCGATGAGCCGCACATCACTCATGCAAGAAGTTTTTTTCCAAATCTGCGTCAACATGTAAAAAGTATCATCATTTCCTTAAAAAACGTTGCAATTTCGTTGCAGACCATCTGTTTACTTGAATGATGTACAGAAGTAAAAACAACAGTGTTCGAGATAATTTGACAGGATTAAAGTACGCAATTAATTTTCTGTTACAAGATTTATTACGTGCTGCAAATTAAAGACCGGGAGTACTCGTTGAGTTAATTAAATAAAATTTGGAATTTATGTGTTTTTAAAATACACTTTCGAATTTTCAAATTTATAATGTTTTAAAGTTTCAGATTTAAGTATTTGGATAATTTCAAATTTAGGAAGTTTTCAAATTTAGAAATTTAGAAGTTTTCAAATGTAAGAATTTTCAAGTTTTCAAATTTAACAACTTGCAAATATTCAAATTTATGAACTCGCAAATTTTGAAGACTGTGGAAATATTAAAATGTAAAAACTTTTCAACTTTAGAAACATAACAATTTTTAAATTTCAGAACATGGAAATTTTTAAATCTATTTATATTCAAACTTGCAAATTAATGACTTTACAATTTCTCGATTTCAGAAATATACAAAGTTATTAATTTAGGAATTTAAAAATTTCCAAATGTTTAAGTTCTCAGACTTAAGAAAAGTTATGAACTATTAAATCCATAAGTTTTGACATTTTTGAACTTTTAAATCCTTGAGTTTTTAAATTTCTGAACTTTTAAATCCATGTCTTGAAATTTATAAATTTTCAAAATTATGCAGTTCAAAAAATTACAAACTTTAATAGTTACACAGTTAAATATTTAGAAATTTCGAATGGCATACATATAAAAATGAAAAACTATAAAAAGTTATACTCTAAAATATGTACAAATTTAAAAAGTTGAAAATATGAAAATTTAGAAATCTTCAAAGCAAATTTGGAAATATAATAATTGTCATGTTTAAATATTTGCTGTCCTAAAATCCAAGACAAGTGACTACTAATCCCCTTTCACTTATTTCTTCAAATAAAAGCCTACCTTTTACTCATGTGCACGTGTGAAGTTAACTAATTAGCTCTACAATCATGCTAACTACATATCGTTATATACACATACTTATACATACATGTATACGTTAAGGTGATATTTATTTAATAATTAATATTTCTTTTATATTTTTTCATACATATTTCATACAATTTTGTATTTTTCATATAGTACTCTCTCTATTCATTCTTAGAAGTAATATAGTATGTTTTTAACGTTTTTCAATTAAATATCAGAAGACTCAATTATTGACTCTTGTGTTTTTTAAGAGGAATGCAATTTTCTTTTCAAATTATCATATTTTTTAAATATACTTAAAAAAACGTAGGAATTTAGGAACAGAATTTCAGTGGCATAGGAATTTGGGGAAGTAGGAATTTAGGGACATTCGTGTTTAGGGTTATAGGAATTTAGGGACATTCGTGTTTAGGGAAGTAAGAATTTGGGGACATAGGTATTTAGGAAAATAAGAATTAAGGGGAGTAGGAATTTAAAAACGTAGAAATTAAGGAATATTTAAAGACATAGAGATTTGGGAACTTAGGCATACACGAGAATTGAGAAATTTGAGAACTTGGATATTAGGAGATGTATAAATTTATGTCTATATAAATTTGAGAACTTGAATTTCTAAAATTCAAAACTTGGAGTTTTGTGAAACTTGCAAAATTGAAATTTCGAAATTTGAGCTAATTAAAATTTGGAAATTCACAAATTCAGTAATCTAGAAGTTTAAATACTAAGAAAATCTAAAACTTGGGAATTTGAGAAATTTATAAAATGGAAATATCGAAATGTGAGAAACTGGAAATTTGGAAACAAAAAAATTGAATAATCCAAAAAGACAGCAATATATATTGTTTTTCAGTTTATGGATTCCTCGTTCAAAATATTAATAAACAGATAGTACTCTAAAGTATTATTAAATACAATAAAATGTTAACGACACCCATTTTCTAGCATGAAGAACAAATTGCTAATGTACCCAATATTTTAAAAGGTGAATTTTAAGCACCCTCTGCTCTAGTTCACATTTTACACATTACTCGTGCATAACATCCAAAACAACAGATTTCTAATTTGAACAAACTTTCTGAAAATTCTAAATCACCACATCAATCGTTTTCTATTACGAAAGTTCTTTGTTTTCAGTAAACATCTCGAGATTTCCCTCGAACATTTCGACCGACATGCCGTTCCATTCAGCGAAAATAATCGCAGCATCACGATTCTCCGTTACGAACAATTTAACCTCCGCCACGGGTTTAAAGAACTAACTATTTACTCTTTTTGTAAGCGCAATAAAAAAGAATAATAGACGTCCACAACGTGACGGTGAAACAGGAAAAGGAGAATGAAGGAGAACGCCGATTTATACGTGATGCTATCTTGTGATAGTTTGTTTTTCGTTAAATCGTGCGTTGATAGTCGCATTATAGTATTGAGTTGAATTAACATATTTATTTTATTGTTTACAAGTTATTTTTGTTTTTTAGAATTTTAGGCAGTTAGGGACATAAGTATTTGGGGATGTAGGAGTTTGGGGATATAGAGATTTGGGGATGTAGGAGATTAGGGACATAGAAATTTAGGAAGGTATTTGGGGATGTGGGAATATGGAGATATACACATTTAGGCAAGTAGTAATTTAGGGCCTTAGGCATTTAGAGATATAGGTATTTGGGGATGTAGGAGTTTGGGAATATAGAGATTTGGAGAAGTAAGAATTTAGGGACATAGAAATTTAAGTATGTAGGAGATTAGGGACATAGGAATTTGGGGATGTAGGAGATTAGAGACATAGGTATTTGGGAAAGAAAGAATTTCGAGACATAGGAATTTCGGGATATAGAAATTTGGGGATGTAGGAGTTTTGGTACATAGGAATTTGGGGATGTAGGAGTTTAGGGACATAGGCATTTGGAAAAGTAGGAATTTCGGAACATAGCAATTTAGGGACGTAGGAATGCAAGAAAATTGGAATATAGGGACATAGAAAGTTAAAAACCTAGGTACTTGGGGATAAAAGTATTTAGGAAAGTAGAAAATTAGTGACATTGCAATTTAGGAATATAACAATTTAGGGGCATAGAAATATATGGATATAGGAATTTAGGATCATAAATTTGCGTTCTAGAATTTGGAGAGATAGAAATTTAGAGACATCACAATGTTTTAAAAATTATTATGTGCTAATTTAAGAACTTAAGTACCGAAGGATTGTAATACATAAATAAATTTTCTATGATGTCAAATAGAAAATATCGAATCATCGTATATTCTCCGTAAGGAATTGCAATGCAAGTTCTAGTTACAAGGTTAGGTTGCTAGAACAGTCTAAATGTGTATGTATATTTTAAGATGAAGACATCTTGTAGCGAAGTGGACGTAATTTATGTTCATGGTAATTTAAATTGTAGAATTTATACTTCTACTTCGACAGCTGTTTTAAACGCGTTTAAATTCAGTTGATGACAGGATGAAACTACGCAACCTATTTTCTAGTGTTTTGAAACGCTGCTGTGATACAGCAATTGAAATACTGGTACGATAGAGCAATTGAAACGCTGGAATGATAGAGCAGTTGAAATACTGGCTTAATAGAAATAATTAGTGACTTATTAGTTAATATATCTGATCAGTAGTATACCTTCACACGATCATCATGGTATTTGGTGATAATGCAGTATAATTTCAAACTAGAGAGAATTTTATTAAGCAATTAGTTCTTAACATTGGGATATGAAACGACCTAAGAAAATCCAGCTTCAATTTAAAAATTTCATATCCTGAAAATCTGAATAACTACCTTCTTTGGAACCCCGGTATTTTTACTATTTTTTCCCCCCAAGCCGTTATATCTCAAAACATTTCAGCTAAAATTCCGGCTCTTTATATTAAAGTAGAAAAAAATTGTGAATTTTTCTGTGAAAGCCGCAATTTTTTTCAATTTTTTTCATATTCAACGTTTAAATTTACTGAAATCAGCTGTGGAATGTGTTAAAACAGCTTTCAAAGATTATTTACAATTTTCTTTAAGTTAAAATAATGAGTAGCTTCTTTGTAAGAAATATTTTTAATGGGATTTTAAACGTCCTAGTGTGCCAAGTATGTTATTCTGGTAAAACGTGACCATTAAAGGTTAAACAAGAAATGAAAAGTTCAAATTGCAAACGTGACATGATTATTTTAGTAACAGTAATACTATGTGTGTTATTTTGATGAAGTGTGGCCTTTAAGGGTTAATTCAATTAACAAATAAATACGATGAATTTGGTTAAATTTGACTTAATTAGCATAACTTTTTCTTACAACCAAAATATCATTTTTAACCTTGCTATTCTATAAATTATTAAACTGATAACGATTGCTCCAAAATTAAAGCATTATCAATTTTATCTTGCTATTCTGTAAATAGTTATATAGGAATAGTATCAATGAAGTTACTCGGAAACGTTTCAAGAAATTATAATTCTACACGTTTATAGTATATAAAAATATTGAATACTAGTATTTATTGAAAATTACAATAATAATATAATCTACGATGTGAATGCCACGATGAGGTTTTATCGATTATCTCTTGCTTATCCGTTACTGCGAAACCAAATGAACAATTGCCGAAATTATATATCGAATCGAATCATTTCCCGGCGACCTTCAGCACAGTACCTTGGTCCCTTACGACCCTACAGTTACTAAAGGAAGTCAAAACGTAAAGCGTCATTTGAGAAAAGGGACATTTATTCCAATGATAAAAATGTGAAACATACCTAATAATTTTACATAACCTCCCTGAACTTCAATGCACTTTTCTCAACGTTTCACAAGTTTTTTGATTCCGTCGGAAAAAAGTTTTTCGGTTGCATCTGCAATCAATTAAATTCCTTTACTTTTTGACTTCCCCTCATACGAAATGATCCAAATTTTTTACAGATCACTTATGTTCCGTTATAGCTCCTTGCTTTGCAATTAGATAAATTTATTAAGTAACAAAATTGAAAATAATTTTCTGCCTTTGAGACTAACTAAAAGTTAGCTGAAGTTACCTAAAAGTTGTACACTGACTAGACAAAAGATACCTCAATGACTAGTTTAATCGTTAATCCAACCGTATGATTAAATGTCTTAATTATAATCATTAATCATTATGTGTACCAAATATTGCCTAACATCATGAGCGAGTATTTGATTGCTTTGCCACGTCCACAACTGGCCTTTCCGTCGCGTTGCCTAATTTCAGGTTTTACCAAGGACGTTCTTTGGCAATACACTCGTTTTATGGTGCGCTACTTACTTGCCACTTTTTATGTATGAAAAAACAAGCACCAATTTTGCTTTTTCCGTTACTATATCCGCCATTCACGTGAAACACTGAATAGTATCATAGATAGTAGGTCATCATGTATGAGGTGAAATGATTTCATTGAAAACAGATTTCGTTAATTTAACTGCAATATTGTAGTGTGATTGAAAAAATAATTAAGTCAATAGAAGACTGTTTTATTTATTTTAAATATTAGAGTTAATTAGATACTTTTTTCAGAGATATTTGAGATTTATTATTTTTGTAGTCTTCTTCAGATTATTTTATAGCTATAACGTTTTATAACAAAATTAAAATTTGCATGAAATTTTAGAATCATAGAATTAATTTTCTATTTAATTTAACCTACATGTATTTTTGTCACACAAGAAATATTTAATAATATTCATTATTAAGCAGGAAATTGATTTTCTATTTCATTTAATGAAAAACTTGTAGAAATTTTATTTCATGTAAAATATGGCGGATGCCAGAAGAACCTACAAAAATAAATAAGTAAATTATTAAATAATTTCATCGCTTTTTCCAATTTCTCTTACAATTTTAAACTCTTCAATACATTCTTTCGGTAAACAAAACCGATAAATAAAGGGGTAAATTGCCAGTAATCTTCGCTACGGAATGTCATGATTGAAATTCATGAAGGATCGATACAGGAATTTCGCTTTGAGGCATTGTTTGCACTCTGGCGTTCAACATATTTGATAGTAGGGATATTAATACAGGGATAATACGACGATTTTCATGAAACTTGGAACTACATGTTAGTGTAATATTAACACTCTTATGTTATCCAATCATGTCAAACTTTCTATGTTTCGAAATCTACCATTAGATAACCTAACTAAAATTTCGTAAAAGTTCACTTAACAGTTTTCGTACTTTCGTTTTTCTTCTGGGGGATACAATACTTTCCTTTCTTTTACCGTTAGTGATGAAATTATCGGATTTTATTACTGACTTTCATCATTTTTAATTCTGGCTCTTACTACATAGTTATTGTAACATTTATATTTCTTCTGATGTGACTTGTATCAATAATACTAGACACGAACAAAATTTATTTGCATTAAAAATAAATTAAATTAATATAAATAAAGCCGTGAAAATATTTTTAACCTCTGAATCAATATGTACACTAAACATCACACAAGAAATATATTATAGAAAATATATACACGTTATTATATTGTTAAATTGTTTATGTGAACTGCCTAATTAGCTTGACCAAAGTTGATATATAATTTTACAAAAATTTCTTAATAAGTTTTGTCATTTAAAATAAGAGATCCATAATCCGTCATTTTGACGGGTTCCATAAATCTAGTGTTAACAAATTCATGTCCTATATATTTTTGTTAATCATCACACATGTTCAGAAAAAGTATCATGTACTACATGCATTACATAAGATGTTCACGTAGATGTACTTGTTTCGATACATGGCGAAGATAGATGAGTCATATATCTACGATTGTGTTGTTAAAAAAAGAATTTTTATGTTATATAATCAATACTTGCATTCCTACCGTAACACATCTTGTGTGACGCGTACCTTCAGTTATTAATTAAGCGTGCCCGAATTCTTGCATGACTCACGAATTACCCAGTTGCTAAAATATTGTTCCCACTGCTTAACGTGTATTCGGGTGAACTTTCGTTCACATGTGGATCGAAACGTGGAATTCGATGTGGAAACATTTCGTGAGTCATTGACATAAAACGATGGTTCTGCGTACAGCACAGTTGTATATACAGGGTGAGTAAAAACTTTCACCCGTTTAAGTATCTTTCAAACTGTGAGAGATGGAGAAAAAATGATGTGAAGTAACTATTTAAAAAAATTCTGTTAACTTTTTCTTGCTGTGTTAATTACACAGGGTGTCTATGACAGGTTGGAACTAAACTTATACCACGTCATCAAATAGATGACAAAAAATTATGAAAAGTATGAAAAAAGTTCATATGAATTTATGATCGAAAATGATTTATTGAAAGTGTATGTGCTTTTGATGATATTTATGATTTAGTGTAGCAGTTATAAGAAATGATTGAAAATTTCTCTCTCTCCAAAAACACAGGATTCCATTTAGGGACGTTGCAATTTAGGGACATGGAAATTTAGGAATATGATTATTTAGGGAAGTAGGAATTTAGGGACATAGGTATTTGGAGATATAGGAGTTTGGAGATATAGGAGTTTGGAGATATAGATATTTGGGGAGGTAAGAATTTAGGGACATGCGAATTTAGGAACGTATGTATTTGGGGATGTAGATGTGTGGGGATATATGTATAGGTATTTACGACCTTAGGTATTTAGGGATATAGGTATTTGAGGCTGTAGGAGTTTGGAGATGTAGACATTTGGGGAAATAAGAATTTAGCGACATAGGAATTTAGGAACATATGTATTTGGGGATAAGGAGTGTGGGGATATAGGCATTTAAGCAAGTAGCAATTTAGGGTCTTAGGTATTTAGAGACATATGTATTTAGGGATGTAGAAATCTGGACATATAGGCATTTAAGTAAGAATTTGGGAACATAGGAATTTAGGGCCATAGTTATTTAGGGAAGTAGACATTAAGGACATAGGTATGTGGGTATGTAGGAATTTAGGGACGTAGAAATTTTGGTAATATCCACGTATGTGATATCTGCTGAACGAATTTGAAACGTTCACATATATGACTTTTCATTATTTTGAAAACAAAGTAAATGTCCACATATATGACTTAAATAATTAAAAACAATGAGTTAATTAATTAATTTAAAAACAAAGTGAACATCCATATATGTAATCTTTAGTGAATGAATTTAAAAACAAAATAAACTTGCACACATATGAACTTTGGTCAATGAATTTAAGATTAAAGTAAACGTTCACAAATAACGTTCGTAACTATCCTTGAAGAGGTTAAAGAAAGTATGCAAGTACAAATTCCTCTGACCATATTCTTAAAACGACAAGGCAATGAGTCGAGAAGGTGCGAATATGAGATATGAGTAGAAATATGAGATACCAAGAAGGTTTTATAAATATTTCGTAACTGTTCAAACTCAGTTTTTTCAAAAATGAAGTGACATACGATAAAATTGTATTTTATAGTTTTGCTTTATTTTTTCATGTAAATTCACCCTCTTTTCGGTTGAACAACCATTTCGAAAATACAATGTATAGTGACAGTTATTACATTTCAATTATTGACGTTTTGACTGACATATGTGGATGAAGCTTAAATTTTCATCACCTATTCCCATTGAAACAATTTCACAAAATATTTACTCACACCACTTCTTTTTAAACAATATATTCGGTAAATATAACTTATTTAGGACTAGCTTTTAACTATATTTCTTAGAACAATGACGTTAATTGCTACTTGAAAGAAATACGTAAACTTGAATTATAATTGCATGCAAACGCAGGAGGCATAAAAATTTGAAGCACATTTTGCATCGAACACTGTGGTCTCACAGTTACAAGCTTGTTTATTTAATTCTTTTAAAAACGTTGCAAAATGAATAAAACCATGCATTCTTTGTTACTCGATTGGATAATAAAAATAAAAAATCTCAAATTCTTTAACTAAATAAACTTTCATACTAAAGATGAAAACAGAAACACATAGCGTATTGTAATTAATTATACCTTCTAACAAGAACTGAAGAATATTCCTGACTTCATTATAATACAACTAAAGTTGTTGCAGTAAAACAACTTGAATCATTAAAACCTTGAATTTTTATCCCAGAATAATCATTCTGAAAATAATTTTGTTTAAACAAAAAATTGCCCCTAAAACAAATTCCCTGTAAAAATCAATTTTATTACAAGCATTACATCGTAAAACCGTTATATAATATTTAATAAACAATTAGGTATTCCCGTTTAGACGAACAATTACAACGGCCTTGCTTGATTTAGGATTACGAAGAAACCGTTTATCCTCTTGTTTTATAGTGTCATCAAAGAAATAATGATCCTCGCAATTACAGGAAAAAAATTAGCGTTTGTAATGACACATCTGTAGACATACTTATTCATTCAAATATTCATTGTCTTTTTACTCTAGACCAATTGTAAAATACACTATTCGTACTTTTTAATTATATGTCATATAATAAAAAATTAATAAAAACATTTCTCAGAATTTGCAGTCTCGTAATTAGTGTGCATTAGTAAGTTTAGTGTTAAACTTTAATTTGTGTCACAAATTTAATTTGAGTCATGTGATGTGATAACACGAGACACGTGACTTATAATTTGCTGTTATTATAAATCTTTTACATTATAGAATATAATTCCACATTATATTTCTTTATGTGTAAAGGAGCTTATTCCGAAAGTAAATACAATAAAATAAAAGTACCTTTCTCGAAAGTGAGAAGAAAAATGTGAAATACGGATTCCTCTCAGTCATCCGTGACCAGGTAGAGAAAGTTTAACGTTGAGCAAGTCCAGTCTGGTCAGCATTAATTTCTCGCATAAGATCGATGCGTATCTCGGTATTTTACGCAACCTGTTACACTGCAGGTTACACGGTATTCTTGTAACAACGTTGCAACGACTATCGTGGATAGTAATCGCCATCGAAGTTAAACGTTGATTTTCAAAACGGGTTCTAACCACCAGTTATCTCTGCTACATGTGTGATCATTTACTGCGGCAGGTTGGGCGACGAATAAAAGCACTACGAAAATGTCATTTTCAGATAACCGGTTTGAAGTAGTCTGTGCTACAAAATTGTTATTGCTATTATTTGACTGGTTAGTGGCATTAAAAGTTCTTTATATTCGAAGATTTATAAACTACATTTTATTTTTCAATTTTGAGTATACATTTCGGTTTTTATTTTTTAATTTTGAGAGTGCATTTCATTTTTTAATTTTAAGAATACATTTTGTTTCTTAATTTTGAGAATACATTTTGCTGTTTAATTATCAAATTTTATTTCTCAATTTTAAGTATACATTATGTTTTCTAATTTTAAGATCACATTTCACTTTTTAATTTTAAGAATACATTTTATTTTTTAATTTTGAAAGTACATTTCATTTTTTAATTTTAAGAATACATTTTGTTTATTAATTTTAAGAATACATTTTATTTTTTAATTTTGAGAGTACATTTCATTTTTTAATTTTAAGAATACATTTTGTTTATTAATTTTAAGAATACATTTTATTTTTTAATTTTGAGAAAACATTTCATTTTCTAGTTTCATTGAAACTTTTGGTTCCATCTTTTAACAAAATGAATTTTTAAAACAAGAAACTATAATAAAGTAGGAAAAGCTCAAAAATTTCGTTTGAATGCACATTTATTTAAAATTTTAGTACGTTCAACAAAAATTTAGTAATTTAGTACCTTTCAACAAAATATATCTTTAAAACAAGGAATTGCAAAAACGTTGAAAGTTTAGAGAATTTGTTTCAGTTTTTTTTTCTAGTATCTAATAGCTCTAGTATGACATGTTGAAAAGTTTCTGAAGATGCAGGAAATAATGTATTTTTCAATTGCGCAAGTGGTTGATTTGCATGCAATATTACATCAAAAGGTATAATTAACTTCCTTGTCCCATTTAGTTATGTCTGATTTGTTATCCGTCGCAAATTAGCTTCCTCTCTAATTTGCAAACATAATGTGACTATATGATTTTGAATAAATCAAGCAATTGTAGAAACAATCTTCTCGATGAAATTGTTTGTGAATTGGTAAAGTTATTGCTGATTAAAGTTTTCTTTAAAATTTCTGGTTAATTTTCAACTGATCCCAAAAGTTACTTCGTACATTTAAATATAAATCAAATACAATCGTCTAAAAATAATCTTAAGAAAATTAAACTTTATATCTTGATAATCATTTTAATTTTATATTTCCGTCGTATAAAAGTCAGTGAAGTAACTGAGTGGCAAACACCTTTAAAAGAGAAATACCTTTCATGCAATTAGCTTTGATTATACTCTGTCATTCGACTAATTAATATCGATTTTCAGATGTTGCTGATTCAACCGACAGAGGAGATGTCGAAGCAGATCCGCGTGGAGCTGAACGAAAATGTAGCTACGCGCGACAAAGACGTTGAAATTATCAAAGAATGGCTGTCCAAGCAACCACATTTGCCTCCTTTTGATGGTAATTGCATTTTAATTAATATTCCTTCTCCGTTACTTTTAACCCGAAGGCTAAGGATATAGACTATATCTCCATATTCAATTATTTCCCTTCTGAAACGATAATGGACCTTTCGATTTGTTTTACTATGGAAAATTTTCAATTTTTTGGGATTGTATTCAATGCCGACTCGCGTATAGCTTATTTCTACATATTATCGATAACATAATAACAAAATGTTTGATACTTCTAGGAATTTATCGAGTTTTTGAGTAAATTTTATACATAATTGTTTTCTTTTAATTTTAAAGTAACGGCAACAAATATTCTACAGTTTCAGCCTAACTAATTTTAACTACGAGCTGCCACTACATTATATTATGACTATTTTATGGAACACCTTGTACGTGAAGGAAAAATATAAGAGTATATTATTTTTGCATTTTGTCGTCATGCACACTTATAATTATTTTTTGGAACACTATACATGAAGAAAAATGACAAGATATATCAATTTTGTATTCTTTCGTCGTCTACAATACAGTTTACAATTATAATCATTTTTGGAACTCCTTGTACATGATAGAAAAATACAAGATACATAACTTAATTTATGTATGAAATACTTCTTTGAATCAAATGATTTGTTAAGCAATAATTATTTAAATATTGTGATATTCGATAAATATTGATACTCGTTGTTATTAGAATATCACAATATTTATATAATTATTGCTTAACAAATCATTTGATACTGAAGAAGTGTTATTGTAATATACGTTTCATTAATATTGTTAAAAATACAAATTAATTGATTCTACACTGGAAACAAATTAATGATTAAACCGGTTTTCGTTGTTATTATTATACTTTAACAAAACAATCATGTTAATGACAAAAAACTGTCTGAAGCGGAAAATATGCAAAAAAAATAAGATGAAAGTAAAGTTTAATTCTGTATGTATAAAAGGAAAACACTGTTATCGAGAATATTGAATCATACTATAAGAAAAAATGTAATATACCCAACGAAACGAGCTGTTTGTCGAGTTATGAAAATTGTCCTTAAACCAACGTTCGGTGAATTTCCAATAGGTTTCATGTTTGCACTTATGTTCGATGTTATTGTTTACACTGACGTGATGTTTACTCGTTTCAGATGATGCCAGAATAATGACGTTCCTTCGAGGTTCTAAATTTTCCTTGGAAAAATGCAAGAAGAAGCTGGACATGTATTTTACTATGAGAGCAGCGATCCCTGAATTTTTTACCAATCGAGATATCAACAGACCAGAATTGAGAGAGATTACTAAAATTGTGTAAGAAGCCTATATCAAAGTATTGAAAAAATTATGAATTTCTGTATTCACGAATTCTAAATTTTTGAATTTTTTGATTTTTGGATTTTCGGATTTCTGGATTTTTGGATTTTTGGGTATTTGGATTTTTGGATTTTTTGGATTTTTTGGATGTTTGGATTTCTGGATTTCTGGATTTCTGGATTTCTGGATTTCTGGATTTCTGGATTTCTGGAATTCTACATTTCTACATTTCTACATTTCTACATTTCTACATTTCTACATTTCTACATTTCTACATTTCTACATTTCTACATTTCTACATTTCTACATTTCTACATTTCTACATTTCTACATTTCTACATTTCTACATTTCTACATTTCTACATTTCTACATTTCTACATTTCTACATTTCTACATTTCTACATTTCTACATTTCTACATTTCTACATTTCTACATTTCTACATTTCTACATTTCTACATTTCTACATTTCTACATTTCTACATTTCTACATTTCTACATTTCTACATTTCTACATTTCTACATTTCTACATTTCTACATTTCTACATTTCTACATTTCTACATTTCTACATTTCTACATTTCTACATTTCTACATTTCTACATTTCTACATTTCTACATTTCTACATTTCTACATTTTCAAATTATCAGATTACCAAATATTCAAATTCCGGAACATCTCAATTTCTAAATATGCAAATTCTTGAATACCTAAATTTCCGAATATCCAGGTTTCAAAATTCTCAAATTCTTACATTGTCAAATTCTCAAGTTTCTATATTTCCACGTTTCCAAATTTTTAAATTATCGATTGTCTGAATTTTCAAATTGTCAAATATCTAAATCTCCAAATCCTGAAATGTCCAAATTTTCAATCAATCGAATATCCAAATTTCCATTTCCAATCTTCGCGAAGTGAATTTTACCTTACATCAAATTCAAGGTGCACCCAATCATACGAAGATTAAACTCGTCCCTAACAATCTCTTCCCCATAAATCTCAATTTCCAAAGAACACCACGTGATATCATGCTCTCACAATACTGTGATACCACATTCTTGTGACATTGTGATATCACGCTCTCCTAATATTGTGCTAACACATTGTTGTGACATTGTGATATCACGCTCTCCTATTATTGTGATATCATGAGATATTCCTAGATATTCACGCGATATTAATATTCACAGACAATTACCGCCATTACCTGGTCTGACAAAAAATGGCCGACGTGTGATCGTGATGAGAGGTATCGACAAGGACCTGCCAACCCCTAACGTAGCCGAAGTAATGAAACTGGTACTCATGATCGGCGACCTGCGTCTGAAAGAAGAACAAGTTGGCGTCGCTGGCGACGTTTATATTCTGGACGCGAGCGTCGCGACGCCGGCTCACTTCGCGAAATTCACCCCCGCCTTGGTGAAGAAGTTTCTAGTTTGCGTTCAAGAGGCTTATCCGGTGAAGCTGAAGGAGGTGCACGTGGTGAACGTCAGTTCTGTAGTCGACAGCATCGTTAATTTCGTGAAACCATTCCTTAAGGAGAAAATACGCAACAGGATTTTCATGCACAGCGACATAAACACGCTCTACGAGTACATTCCCAAGGAGATATTACCGACCGAGTATGGCGGTGACGCTGGCCCCATTCAGGCTATTCAAGGTTGGTCAACTATTTATTTTCTTACTCTCTTCATGAAATTGATTAATTGTAGGTTATTGTAAAATAACACTGTATTTATTTATTATTAATTTATTTCATTTACAGCAGCGACTTTTATTTGAAATAAGTGGGGGTCTGATAAATGTTTAGCCTTTGCTCTAAAATTGTGTAAAAGGAAACAAATAAATATTACAGTAAATAGTTTACTGTGTAAAGAGATAATTGGAAAAAAGGACTTGTTATATTAAAGTTTATCGATAATGTCAAGTGGAAATAGGGGGTGGCTGACCATTCACTTGTTTATCATTAATTTATGTCATTTACTTATTTATCATTAACTTATGTCATTTTCTTATTTAGCATTAATTTATGTCATTCACTTATTTATCATTAATTCACGTTGTTTGTTACTTGCTTGATTTATTACTTAACCCCTTGTCATACGATTCATTTGTCAGATGCGTCAGTCAGCACTAATCCATTATTATAATATTAAAACAAGTAAAGAAATTTAAAATATTACAATAATTTGTTACAATAAAATATTACAATAATTTTGTACTTAGTATTAAAAATTCTATTAAAATTTGTCACATTTGAACTGTGAATGCGTCACGAGTCAGACTCGTCAAAGCCTGACAAGGGATTGAAATAAAATCGATTTGAATTTCATTCAGTCACGTAATGTCTAACTTTATTATCTATACAATTTATCAATATCTCTCAGAAATTCTTTCACAATATAACAAATTTGACTAATAAGTATAAGACAAGATTAATTTTTGTTTGCTAGTTTCTCAATCCTGGATGCTTTATTACACCACTTTGTCAATCACCGACACTTTATTACACCACTTTCTCAATCAGATACCTTATTACAGCAATTCTTCAATCACTGACACGTTATTAAAAACTATCGATTTTTTAGACATCTGGATAAAGAAGTTGGAAGAATCAAGACCATGGTTCGCAGAGCAAGAATCTGTAAAAGCGAACGAGGCGCTTCGACCAGGGAAACCAAAGACTCACGACGATTTATTCGGTCTGGATGGATCATTCCGGCAATTGGTGATCGATTAGTGTCAGAATAATCGACAAATTCATAACTTCGTGCAATTCTTTCTCATCTTAGGTGAAAAGAATACGGCTGATGAGATACTTTCAAATATTCAACTCAAACGTTACGTTCAGTTATGGTTCGGAAAGTGCGGTTTATAACTTGCGACAATTGATGTTCCAATAAGAAATAGTAAACAATGTTGCGATACAAATAATATAAAATAGAAAAGCCAGATTTCATTGTAAATGAAGAAAGAAGGAATTTTATATTTTTATATAAAAAGGGATTTTATGTGCACATACATGAGAGTTTAATGATTGAGTGCAATATTATCAAAATGGCGGCAGAAAAAATCTGACCAAAGAAATTATTTTGAACATGATTTGAATGCTTTTAATTCAGCAATTGAACATATGTTTATTATAAAATGATTTTATTTAATTATAGAGGTAAACTTTTAACGGTGCAATTTTTGTAATGGTCTATTCACGATGTAACGATACAAATGCGTTTTCGAATCGTGGTATGAATCATTTTAGAGTGGTATACTTATTAACTGTGAAGTTTTACCTCTAGAAAACAGGCGTGATAATGGTAGTAAACTCCATTGCTGCTACTTCTTGTCGGAACACTCATCACTTGCGGTTTAACACTTTAATGGTCTCATATTTCATGGGATACTCTTGTAACGTTATATTCCTTCTTGTATCGAGGAGAAAAGTCTATCGATGGAATTATGTACGCCACGGAATTATCAGTTTTGAAATTATAATTGAGACGTTTATTTTGAAAGTGGGGCAAGTGCATTTTTGAAGAAAATGAAGATAATTATAACAGTAGATAAAATGTAATAATATTTTTATCTGTAAGCAATCTGTAGTGAAAGTCATTTAAAAGTATGAAATTTAATATTTAATAAAATTGAGATTTGGGGGATGGAAGTTTGGGTGATTAAGGGTATTGGAAAGATGTTTATTCTGAAGGTGGTGCAAGACTGCTTTAGGTGGAAATTATTTTTAGCCGAATATATTACTGTATTTAACTCTAATGAATTTTAGTAGTACGGATAATATCGTGAAAAAGTATAAATTGTATAATATTGGGGGTATAACCTCAAAATGAGTGAGGATCTGTAAATCTGCCTACATAAGTATCACTGCTAATTTTTATTATCAACTTGCAAGTTCTAGTTCACTTCCTAATAATTTCCTAATAATAATAATAGTTTTAGTATCGGTGCACAAAACCCCTTAAAAGTTTCACTGTTATTAGAAAAATTAATTACGAATCTTTATTTAATTAAGTTGATGCACCTAAAAATGCAGCTGGTAAAAATCCTCATTTTCAAGGAATTTTATTACTTTTATGTTTATAGAAATAAGAGTTAGAATTGGTAATAAAAGAACAATCTTGGAGTCATTTGTTGACAATAATAAATAATAAACGTACATTATCTAACGGCACAAAATACACATTTGTCTATTAATGCTTTCCAATATTTTTAAATGTACTGAAATGCAAATACTTAAAAGGAATAATGGCAATAAAAAAATGAACTTGCTTCATTTTCAAAATAAGCGACGCAATTGATACGTGGATACCAAAGGCACAGACACAACACTGGCCACCGAAGAATTAGTATATTGCAGGAATATTTATCTTTTGTACAGTGTGAAACATTTTTATTACTTACATCGATAAATTCGATGCTATCAAATAATGTATTAATGAAGTTTATGTTAAAGATTGATTGTTTAAATTGGTACATGGATTAAACGGGTGATTGTGGAAAAGTGCGATTTACAACGAATAGTTGTTACGGGAATAATAAAATGAAATGCATAATTATTGAGATTTAGTTAGTGAATTGCTTAAACAGCTTTAAATGAATATGTATGATGGTAATGAGTACTCAAATTATACGTTGTTTGATAAATAAAGCAGTATTTTATTAAAACCATGTGTTTCAATCATCCCTTAATACTATACTTCACATTATTATTAATTCTGTCTCAAATAATAATATATTTATATTGATATTATTATTTCTATCCCAAACAATAATAAATCTTATATTATTATTTTTGTCCCAAAAAATAATGTATGTTTAAATTAAAATATCATCAAAAGATATCATCATCAAATAATTTATCATCAAAAGAGTTGCGGTAAGATTAAATAATTGGAACATAAAGAAGAATATAATATCATTAATGAATTCCAGTAATACGTGACAAATTAAAGAAAACAAAGTTTAAAAACGCTTACACAAAATTCCATTGTACAGCAGTTATGTTCAATGATTAAATATCTTGGAATATTCTGAATAAATTATTTTATTGTTACTTTTTCTGTTATTTTAAATTTTAAATTTTATAAATTCATTGAAATGTACAGGGAATATATTATTAGTTATTGAAATAGTGTTAAACTGTTTTTAGTATGATTGTGATGGAAATTATTACATTTAATATATCATATTAAAATTGATCAAATACAGTAATAATATACATTGCAATGTTAAATACTGAAATAATATTATAATATTTTTCTCTTGTATATTTTCGTTGTAACATTTAATAAATTTAGTGAAGTAATATTGTAGTTAATAAACTGCGATGTCTACAAATGTTCATTTCTAATTTTCAAATTTTCAAATTGCCTAATTGGCAGATCTGAAACATGTAAATTCTAAGAATCTGAAATACCAAAACTCAAAAGTTCTAAACTCGAAAATTCGAAAACTCGAAAACTCGAAAACTCTAAAATTCTAAAATTCTAAAATTCTAAAATTCTAAAATTCTAAAATTCTAAAATTCTAAAATTCTAAAATTCTAAAATTCTAAAATTCTAAAATTCTAAAATTCTAAAATTCTAAAATTCTAAAATTCTAAAATTCTAAAATTCTAAAATTCTAAAATACTAAAATTCTAAAATTCTAAAATTCTAAAATTCTAAAATTCTAAAATTCTAAAATTCTAAAAATCAGAAATTATAAAATTATAAAACACGAGAAGCATGAAACATTGTTGAAAAATAAACATAGCAGCATGTCAACAGTTATGGTTGCACTAAATGACAATTTAATAGGTCAAGAATGTTTTCAATTGCCTTATAAATAAATAAATTGTTTCGTGTTGCTTTCAGTTACCGGAATATTTTAATTGCGTCAGAAAAAACGAGTAGATAAACGTAAACGGAAACTCGAACAATTTAAACAACGTCGTGTCGTTTCGAACATATAATTAGTCAGTCACTTTCACTCCATGCTACAACTTTTTCTTTTTTGGCATTGTTTTTTTGCATCTCGTCGAAAGATACGTGAAATTAATTGAAATCTCCAGCCAAGAGTGTAATTGACGCTTACCGGGCAAAAAGTGACACGATGTAGTAAATTGTTCGGTGCAACCGTGTCAGTGATTAATTTTACTTTTTTCTTTGCAATTTCCTTCTTCTGCTTGGTACGTTTCTGGTTAAAAATTATTAAAGCGTGTTTTTCAAACAGTTTGATACTTTATATTTTCTGTGTTTTTCAGAATTTTTGAAGTCGAGAAAGGTTTAGAACCCGTAATGATGACACTTTATCAGAGCAACATATCTAGCTTACTGAAACACTTAAGAACCTAGCCATTAAAAATATTTCTTACAAAGAAGCTACTCATTCAAAATTCTCTGAAAGAGGCTACTTACCTTTGAAATAAAAATTATAAATATTCTTTGAAAATTGTTTTAACTTATTCCACATACGATTTCAAGATATTTAAACATTGAATATGAACAAAAATTCAGAAACGTGAAGAAATTGAAAAAACGTTACAGAAAAATTCAAAACTTTTTTCGATTTTAATATGAAGAGTTACAATTTTAGCTGAACACTCTTGAGATATAAAAGTTTGAGGAAAAAAATAGTAAAAATACCGGAGATTCAAAAAAGGGATTTGTTTGGATATTCAGGACATAACTAAAAAGTTTTCAGGTTGATATCTGACATACAGTAAAGATAGCTTCAAAGGCTAAGGATTAAACCTGTGGTTTAGAAATTTGATCATTTAAAAATTTAGGAATTCAAGAAATCAATAATTTAGAAATTTAGTAATGTAGAGACTTGAATATTTAAAAATTGAATAATGTAAAGACTTTAATATTTAAAAATATAGTAATGTGGAAACTTGAATATTTAGAAATTTAGTACCTTGGAGAATAATTAAAAATTTAGCAAGTACGAGATCTGAAAATGTAGAAAATTTACAGGTATTAATACAGAAAAGGAATCAGTATATTAAAAAATTTGTAAGTACAAAACAATCTGTAAATTTGCGTTTGCAGAAAATTAAAAAATTTAGAAACATCCAAATTTAAAAGATTGTTGTTTTACATACTTTTACCCAAAGAAAGCGTTGCATGCGAGCATAAAAATTAATTCCACGTAGGTATAATATTCTACTTCCTGTGAATAATTCAATTATATTTGCAGTGCCTGTCACCGTCGACTCCCACGACGTTCAACGTGTTAAATGCTGGACGAGTACTTTCGTTCACCTGAAGAATAACTCCCCACTTCCTTCCCCACCTGTTCGTCCTTTAGCTGGTTGGAATCGTCAGCAAGTCACAATCGTCGGTCAGTAAGTCAGTCAGTCAGGCACATGATTGATCAATCGGTGAATCGATAGAATCGTTCGGCTCGGTAACAGTGATTTATCGTGATGATCCTTCGAGTTGAGAAATTCGTCGCCTATGTGAGTGCATTCACTTTGCCAAATATATCAGGTGTTCGTGTGTGAAATGAGTGCTTAAATTTTCGTTCTTTGATTGATTAAATATGGAGAATTTTAGTTGATTATTTTTTATAGTGTGAATAATTAACAAATTTTTAATTAACACTCGAGAAATTAAAAAGCGGTTATTAATTATTCTTTTTTTTTTAGAAGTTGTTTATTGAATGATGATTGATTGAAGTGAATTAATTTTGTATTAATTAGTGATAGTTATTCAGCAATTTTTAGATGTGTACTTACGTACTTTTTGTAGCGAAAGGTTCGAGAAGAAATAAAATGTGCGTCATTGTAAATGAAGGTTTGATAAGAACATACTGAAAGTGAACCAGTGGTTTGGCATACTGATTACTGGGAAAAAAGGTACAGTCGATTTGACAAGTTCATTATTTATTTATTATCAATTATGTATTTAAGCTGTGCGAAGGGTAAAATGTCTTATTTTGCGAATTAAATTAGTGATCATTATATTTTTTCTAATACGAAATTATTGATTACACTCTATAAACTAGCAATTTTTAATCAAAATAAGCATTGTTTCGATTATTAAATTTCTACTATTATTTCGATCATTCTTCATAATTTTTGTATCATGAATTTAATAGGCAACTTAATATGTAATAATATATTTATTCATTTATTTATTTTGTAGTTTATATTATTTTATAATTCATAATAATTTTTCCCTCGGTGAAATGAAGTTTTAAAAGGTCACCAAATTTTCATAATAATAATAATAATACAAAAAATAGTAATAGCTCAAAATATAATATTACAACACATAAAGGATTATAATAACTTATTATCAGTGAAAAAATAATAAAAATGATTATCGAAGGATTATTCATACAATTTCAATTTATTCATATAGCTTATTAAAAACAGACCAATATATTAACAAACATAAAAATATAAATAGTTATACATATTCATCAACAGCGATAACTAAAAAGTCAACGTAAAATTAAATAATATACTATGTATTACTACATTTATCTTAAAAATGTATATTAAGATATTAATAATGAAAAAAAGACAAAAGTTTCGAACCTCTGACATTATCTATTTCAAAACACGAAATTCTTCCGACATTATCTGCAGCTACTCTGTTTCAAGTTTCAACTTTCAAGCTTCATAAACAGTATAATTAAAAATACATTCCCATTAAAAAATCATGGAATTTTTATCCATTTACATAAGTTTAGTAAATTATTTACGTTACTTACATTATTTAAATAGTACATAAATTATTTACTTTATTTACATTACTTATATTATGAAAATAATACATAAGTAATATGAATTATTTAAGCAATTTAAATGATACATAAATTAGATAGATTATTTAAAACTATTTGTACTACGTACATTTATGGAAACATAATATATCTAACCTTAGTATTCTATAATTTCTCTAAATATTGAAAATGTAAATGCTAAATATTGTAAATTGCTCGATTTGATAGAATAAATTTACTGTTACAATATTAAAATTATTTTCTTATTTGTATCGTTCACAAATATATCAATATTAATGCATATTTTTTAAGGGAACTATACATTTTTAATATCATTATTTTAGCATGCATTTCGAAATGCTCTACGATTTAAAATTTAGAGATCACTTAACGATTTCTGTAGAAATTGAACTTTTTTAATTAATTTTGTAGAGATCCACTGTTAATATAGAAGATAACATGAATGACAAGGCAGTACATCGTTCCATGGTGTTTAATATTCTTAATTGAAGCCGTATTAGATGAGTCAATGGTAAATACTATAGTCTCTGTCTGCATTGAAAGTGTCGACTTGACAAGCATCGAAAGATCTTTCAGACGTATTTACATGCAGAATGCATGATTTCGATGAGTCACATGAAATCGGCTGCTAAATAATAAGGAATGAGCTCGATACCGACTGATTTTTTTCAGTTCAACGAGTCCACTGTAACAAACTAAAGTTACTTAAAAACGTCCCTTGAAACAATATACAATTACGTTAATTAATTGTTCATTTATATTTATCATTTAAGAACAATAGTACAATCAGTAGTTAATTGTTACTTGAATTAATAATTATATTAATAATTAATAATTTACAGCATTAATAATTACAATTAATGAATAATTTGCAGCAACAATAATTACAAGTTTAATAACATGAATGAAATAACTGTTGAGTTAATAGTCTTGTTGACTTGTGCAAAATTTTATTTAAAATGATGTGCATTTTTTCCATTTGAAAATTTCACATTAGTGAAACAATTCTGAAATTTGAAAATTCACAAAGAGTAGAAAATTTAAGTGACCTAATTCTAAATAACAATCCATAAGAACGAAATTTATAATAAATTACCTTTTCAACCATTTACAAAGAATTACAAAATTATTAGTACAATTGTTTAGAATAATTTAAAAAATTTTCTCGTAATTCATAAAAAACATGAGTCACATGGAAAAATTGAGCAGTCACAAGATTAATCCGAGAATAATAAATTATTTCAGTGAAAATCAGTGAAACTCAGAACTCTCTCTAGAAACATACATAATCTCATTAGAGGAATTTGCAGCAAAGACCTGCGAAGAAGTCTTAAATACTTTTGTACTTTGCTCGAGTGTCTGTCTGAATATCGTCATAAATTTCTGTGGAAATTGCAGGAACAGAAACAAGTTTACAAAGGAAAGAAATAATTGAACGAAACATTCCAAGTACTCTTAACGAAGGCAATAATCGAAGCCGTAAGCGTCAACGTACGATGGAAATCGAAATTTCGGTAACGACAGAGAATGAGGCTAATTTGTCCCCTTCTAATTAGTGGAAGTCACGGGAGCATGTCCAGTAAGAAAATTACCACTTTCCTGACGGATGGAATCCGTAATTGCAGTACAAGAGTGCTCAACCGATCATTACCTCGTATTGAACCGATGCATTCAGTCGATATACGTGAACATAAGTAACTGTCAATTTGTAGGGAATTTCATTTCCTGCTCCTTTACCATTTCCGGTCTTTGATTTTAATTTCGAACGATAATGATTAGATTCCGGATGTTTATGCATGAGAAATATGAAGCATTGTAATGTGTACTTATATGTGTGTAATATGCAATATAATTAATGGTATAGTAATATAGCAATGTCGAATATTTATGCAAGTTGCATTTAGAAATTTTTGTTTATTTCTGAATTTTTTAAGTGGAGATATGTATGTTTGTATACATGTATTTATATGTGTGTAACATGCAATGTAATTAATGGTATAGTAATATGTACAGCAATGTCCAATATTAATGCAAGTTCTATTTGGAAATTTCTGTAGATCAATTGAGTGAAACAATAAATGTTATAATAAAAAGTACTTAGAGCACCGAGATATACCTTTGCATTTAAAGAATTAACAAATTTTGTAATATAAAATAAAAAATTTGTGTAAAAATGACCGGTTTCACAGTTAAATATGAGGAAAAATATAAGGATAGTGAACTCTGTAACAAGATACTGAACTCTGTGATTTATAAATTCGAGGTATAGAGTTTTATCAGCGTTATTTAATGGTTTGTTAGCAATGACTGCGCAAGCAAAATATTTAGCATAGATGGTAAACGTTCTCTTTCCAAACTTCCTGTGCGACCAACTTCCTGGATCCCTCCACGATCGCTTTACCAGGAAATATCTTTGACGGAATGTAAATAACGTGGACGAAGAACAATTTGAACATTTGGATGGCTCGTTTCTCTTTCTGACGCGAAATTAACGGCAATCCTTCTGTGGAATCAACTCGAACGAATTCGAGCTTTCTTCGATAAGAACACTCTGTTCAATATTTGAATTTCCTTCGTTTGTTTAATGATCGGGAACCTCGTCGCTTTCATTTAAATCAACTTCGGAGATGATAGTTTAATTTTCGGAAAAGATTGTTTGAAATTTTTGTGGTACATAGGGAAGATGAACGTGCTTATGATTTGTTCAAGTATGTTAGTTTATTATGAACGTAGTGTAAATGTTATGAGGTTATCTCATATTATGGTACATCCTGTAGCAATCATGTTCCATTTTATTTACGGAAACCGACAAAACCGTAAACCCTCGACAGGAATCGTTAAGCAAAGCAAAATATCATTGCATAGCGAAAACAATTCTGTTTGCATATCTCGCTTATGAAAGGAAAACATTTTCCGCGTTTGAATCGCTGTTTCAATTTACCCAGTTCGAGATTTATCGATAAACGTGTTCGAGTTCGTCTTCGCGCAAATGAATCTTAAACATTCATCTGAAGAGGATAATTGCAATCGTGATTTGCTAAATCGTTCCTTTCAAACGTACAGACTTCATTGTTTGTTACGTAAATTGGGAAGAACGTAAATGTAGAAAATTGTTTGATTTTCATGCAATTTAACTTTATCTCTCCACGTGCATTTATTATCTGCCGTAAATAAAGAATGTGTGAAAAACGTTCTGAATGTTTCCTGATATTTTAACAAGGTAATGAATGTGAGTTTGATATTGATGGTAGATGTTTGTACGTGTGTATAAATTGTAGATACAGTCTGTTCCACAAGAGCATGGACGCGATATCTGAGTGCAAGTAAATCTTTTCTGTAAAAAGGTTGTACAGGTCGAAAGTACATTTAAAGAACTAATACGCATTTGCTTAATAATGTGTCCAATCACCACCGTTAGCGATTATTCCTGGGCATACTTTTAACCAGCTTTGCAGCGTATGAGACAGGAAGAGATCTGCATATTTCTCGAATACGGCAAACTAGCGTTTTCAATATTAAAATACGCTTTCCTCGGAGTTTGTACTTCATGAGAGACCAAACATTTTCGATTGGATTGGCATCGGGGGACTGAGATAGCCAATCCAATATGTTGACACCATTCACTGTTTTCCATTCCGTACAAAGGCGGCTTCGGTGTTTGGAGTCGTTGTCCTCTTGAAGTATCCAATCGTCTCTGGTTCTTTTAAACCAATGTTTCACCGATACTAAGAGACTCCTTTGGCACAGTTTAATCATCTTCTGAGCATTTAAATTATCCGGAAACACGCATAAAGTTCCGAAACCCCGACGCACTAAGTTCCGTAGCTCGCTTCGAACCTCGATCAGGGAGATCATCGACACAATTTGTCTCTTTATAACGTTACATACACTTATTTACAAATTCGCGAGACTTGTGCAGATATTTTGCTGCATTTCTAACACTCATTTTTGGCCCTTTCGGGTGTTGGCACAAAAATACTGCTTCGAATCGTTTACTGTATACGACACTCATCTCGAAATGACTTGAACTTTTCAGTGACAGAAATGATACTAACAATAAGAGAATCGAAGGGCTATTACGTACTAGACCAAAATTTAAATTCTTATTTATTACATTTAAATTCTACCTTAACTCAGAACCAATTTATGTTAATAACACGAGGTTACAATTAATAAAATTACTTGTTTGAAATATTATAACGGAGTAGGATGAATAAACAAGAATAAACAATTTCATGTTTATTAAATTTTGTTATTTTCAATGTTACAGAATTAGAGGACCATCAAAAATTAGAACAATATTCCAAAATAAGTGACAGTTACGAAACGTTTGTTTACGAAACGTTAAAAAGCGAAGAAGCAACATTTGCGCTGAAGAAAAAATAAAGAAATATTGATAAAAAAGAATATCTCAAACGATCGACATGCATCTGAAGACATTTTCCACATTCACCTCAGCGAAAAGGTGATTAACACTTTCTCGTATTCCCACGAAAACATTTGTGGGAGAAAGATCGAGGATGGAACTGAACGTGTTTGTCATCTACATGGTGGTAAGTATTATATTTCTTATAATAAAATTATGAAATTTCAAAGGAATTCAGTTGAAAATTTAATGAATAACTTCAGATAACAGAAGAAGATAGACAAAGTATTTATTATTAACCCCTTAACCTACAACTTTCTACGCAATTGCGTCATGCACAGCTAGTTATTGCTACAATGTCAAGGCAACTAAAGAACGTTAAAATGTTAAGCACGTTTTGTCTTCAGCGATCCTTGATTATACAGATTATAATTAGAATTGAACAAAAATTTAATTGCAGTGAGAATACGAGTCTGGTTAATCACATTCCAATTATGGCGTGCGTCACGAGTGACACGATATTGTAGGACAAGGGTTAATAAAATTCTTCTGACGTTTTTATTTTATACAACAGAACGGCGATGAGAAGTTACTACATTGCTATATTAAAAACGTTACCTTTAAAACCAGAAAATGAAGAAATAAAGCTAACATAAGCTTAACGGTCATATTGAGTATGAAACGACCCCAACCAATTCAGCTTCAATTTCAGCCATCCTGAAAATCTGAATAAATCCCTTTTTCAAAACCCCGGTACCTCTACTATCTTTTTTCTCAAACTGTTATATCTCAAGAGTGTTCAGCTAAAATTTTAGCTCTTCATATTAAAATCGAAAAAAGTTTTGAATTTTTTTGTGAGAACCATCTTTTTCCAATTTTTTCACGTTTCTGAATTTTTTAAATATTCAACGTTCAAATTTACTGAAATCTGCTATGAAATATGTTAAAACAACTTTCAAAGAGTATTTATAATTTTTTCAAGTTAAAATAATGAGTAGCTTCTTTGTAAGAAACATTTTTAATGGGGTCTTAAACGTCCCAGTGTGCCAGGTATGTTATTCTGATAAAATGTAACCGTTAAGAGTTAAATAATAATTAACTAAAGTTTAGTCATCATAATTCTCTTTATTCTATTTCTCCTCTAATCGATCTATCATATTTCTATTTTACCACAAACTCTTTACACATTCTTCATTGCTATGATTTATATAATGATTTATATATTACATTTATTAATATTATTAATTTCTTCAATGCTATTTTCCTTCGGAACATGTATATACAGTAAAAGAAAAGTTGAGAAATAATATGGTAAAGAATGTCAGCCTACGTCATTCACGAAAAATGTCACCGTATGTCACAGTAATTTGCATGATGGACGATATCAAATAACAGTTTAAAAGAAAAATGATTTTTATTTCAGCACGCTTAATTTATAATATTTTAATCGAGTAATAGACAAATCATTATTGCACAAGATCTTATTTCGTATTCAATAACGATTAAGATTGGTATATTAATAAGATTTTAATTTATAAAACGTTTATTTATATGTTTGAACGTTCGGTATTAGAATTCTAATCTTAGTTTGTGTTCAACGTTCGTTTGACACAATACGTGTGTTGTTAACGAGAAATTGGATCTCCTTTTTCTTGATCATTGCGATCCTTGACATTGACGTACGTTACTGCGTGTGGCCGGAAACAACAGCTGGGACAGCGATTTCCGGTTCGTGTGTCTTACAAGTAGACGTATTACCATCACGCGAATTTGCATTCGTATTGTCTGAATCGTCCTTCGAATCGGGACAGTGATTTAATCATTGATTCATTGCGAAAAAGGTTCGCAATGAATTAACTATTTATGAATCTACTTAATTTACTATTACTACTATTTTGCAAATTTTATAGGAAAACAACTGATTTAATTTTCGCATTCAAAGGAAATTCAAGAGTTTTTGGAAAAGTTACCAACAAGGTAAAATAAAAAATTAAACTAAATTATGCTTTATAACTTCAATTTTGTTAATTTAAAAGCACGGTTGAATTCATCATTAAATGTTTGAAAAACGATTAAAATATAAAATACTTCTTAGTATTCTTATTTATTTGTCGAAATACGTACCAAATGTAAACACGTTGGATGTAAAGGAACATGTACCATATCAACATTCATATGATGCACGTTCGTGTTATGCTTTATAGTATTACTATATGTGCTACATTTTTACGGTCATAAATGCATAATATTATTGTACTACAGTGTTACACAGTATTCCGCAAATATTATTATTGAATATATAATAGAGAAGTTGGATCATGTTTAGCTGTTCTGAATTCATTAGCTTATAGAACTTTGCTTGAAGGAAGCTCAGATAGAATCAACAAGAGGAAGGCAAATTGTAATAATGGAGATAGTAATGAAAAATAAAGTTTGAGAAGATAGATTCATAGATTTAATCATCAGATCATTAATGATGCTGCTAGAGATTATGCCACAGAGTACATATCTTGTGGTGGTAATTGTAAAAATAGCACTAACGGTTTTTAAAATGAGTTCAATGTATTCGTGTCATGAACAATGTGGTGCATCAAGTCGCGTGCCAAACGTAGAAGATTAACAATATAAATTACGAGAAAGTAATGTGTTTGTTCATTTTGTTACATTACAAAAACAAGGTATTTGTTCACCTGTATTTTTATGAAAATAAGTCATCTTTCATCGTAGAAATAAAGTATTTCAAGATTTATTTATAACTTTCATAAATGCTCCATATTAGCTACCATTTTCTCAACACCCCTGTTTTGCCTTGTTTCATACTTCGATATACTTAAATTTTTCCATATTTAACTAACATAGTATTTATAAATTTTCACGCGTTTTCACGTTTGTTTCACCCTTTAAACTTGAACATCTGCTTCTTCAACTAATATAACCTTTATTAATTTCAAAGCGTTTTCACGTTTGTTTCATTAAAGAGGAGCACGTCGTTACTTTCGGCAGACGTTTAACCTTTAACTGCGGCTGTGGTTTATAAACCACATGGTAAAATTATAGCCAAAGGCGGATGTGGTATATGAACAAGCTAATTTTTGCTAAAATCAAATAGCTGTGGTTTATAACTAAAAATGAAACAAATACAAAAAAATGTGTTAAAATAGAAATCAGTGGTAAGATTAAAATTAGTTAAGGTTAAATTTAAAAAAAAAGACCCGCAGTTGAAGGGTTAAAATCAAACCTATTAGGCGCAGTTACCTTACGTTACGGCGGCAATGAAATCAGCGGAGGATCGCAAACTTGTGGACAGATTTCGTCGTCATTGTGGTAAAAATGCGGAGACACGAGTTTACAATAAGGTTCGTGTTTGCAGAGGGTATTGGCGTTTGTCATACAGATATTACGTGGTCGACGAACCTTGAGGATTTCCTGGAAACGACGGACGCGCCACAAAAGAGACTCCAAACGCGGTTCCAAACTCATTTCACGTACAGTTCCACCTCATATCCCGGCGAACGTGGAATTTCATTCTATATCGATATAATATTAATTATATTAATAAATATTAATAAATATTATCGACGTTTATCTTTATTAGTTTTACGCTGCTGTTACGCAAGAAACAGCTGTAGAACCAATTAACCCATTTTCCTTAATTAAAATCGACCAAATTGATCTACAACTTCTGACCATTAAGTTTGAATTGTTTAAATTGCTTTCTATTTAAATACTGACTGCTTAACATTTTTTATATTTTTTATCTCGTTCGGTAAAATTGAAGAGAGAAGGAATTTTAATAATAAAAACGAATAATATTAACCTCTGTCATATTTGGAATACTGCTTTTAGGTAACACTTTTTTCCAATTTTTATTTAAGGTTTGTTTCTAAATTAAATTGTAATACAGCACGGGTTAATATAATATAAACTTTAGCAACTTTATTATGTCTAATTACCGTATTGATTTCATTACCTACATAACAAATGTTTGCATACAACTCAGAATGTGAAATAACAAACTGTATACTCTGCTTTAAAATTTACTATCCAAATGAACTATTATTAATGAATATATAAAAACCTGTTGAATTTAAGACAAGACAACTTTTCCTCTAAAATTGTCACCCATAAAAAATACACACTTCACAATAAAACGTTGTTGAAATTGAAAAGTCTTAAAGGTGAAGTACGAACGATCGATAAAGCGAAGACACAAGATGTTTTCTTACATTCAATGACACTAGTTGTTTTCTTGCATTCAATGACACGAGATGTTTTCTTGCATCCAGCACAAGAAAGACGGTTTTTCCTCGCATTGCTCGAAGCCGCGAGCGATTCGCATCTTTTCCTCGATTTAAAAATTATTTCTTCTCTAGATAGCACGATTTACGCGAAGCGAGGAGTGGCTTCATATCGAATACTTTTCTATCGATGTAACTAAGGTCGTAAGGAAAGTTTAGCTGTTGCGTCCTAGATGGTATTTATCAAAGTCCGTCACGTAGGGAATACGTGCGTGTTTTGCGGATTTATCGTAGTCATGTTTCGTCATATATGGCTGTTACATCGGAGATAAGACGTTCTTCCATCGAGCTCGGTGAAAAACTCTTTCTCTTTTCCGTCGTGCGCGTGATATAACAGGTGTATGAATAGAATTTTAGGAACACTTTACATATTCGTTTAACACTGTTTCTGCCAAGAGGTGTCAAAAGACACCCTTCAAATTTTAACTTCAAATTATCCTCTAAGTTGAATTTCTCCAGAATTAATTTTTTGACTTTTCATACAATAGTTAAATTCAGCGATATCATTTTCTTCTAACTCATCCTAGATCTAAAAATGTGCATATGGTATACTTACTTCTACCATGAGGTGTCACTTTAAGATAATAATTACCTATGATGTATGATGTATCATACATGTATCATGTATCACACATCATACGTATGATGTATAGGTATCGGAAATTGTTATAAATATGATTGATCAATTTTTATAGAAATTATTATTCAAAGCATTACTTAGTACGTACAAATATGTCAAATAATATTATTTCAAAATTACTTTTTAAAGATGGTTGAGAATAATTTATTCTTCAAACAATATCAACACTTTATGAACTATTTTACACAAAGTTTATTTTTTAATCAGTTTTATTGAAAAACAAGTATTTAATTTTATTACAAATTACTACTCGTTTAACATCTTTATTATTTATATTCTGTAAATACTATTACACTTATATTATTAAATATTATCAATAAATAATATTATTTAAAATATTATGAATAAATTCATAAGACATTGATGTTAATATATTATTTTTAAATTTATAGGATATTGATATTAACATATTTTTAAATTCATAGGATATTAATATTAACATATTACTTTTAAATTCATAGAATATTGATGTCAGCATATTTTCAAATTTATAGGATGTTGATATTAACATATTATTTCTAAATTAATATGACAGTAATATTAACATATTATTTTCAAATTAATATTTATACTGAATTTTTGGTTAATATGACTGTGTTAAATTAATTCTCTCCAAGTATTATTTCTATAAACGTAATACAAATAAAAGACATTGCATTGCGTCACAATTTTTCAGAATACAAACATAAATCGCTGTTATAAAGCAAACAATTGATGTTACAGAGTCTGATGATAACATCGATAGCCCTAATCGACACTATAAACGCGAACCCAACGTACTACGTGAAACCCATCGAGGACGAGAACAATTACGCTGAAGTCCTGGAGCTTTCGCTTTTGTTTTACGAAGCACAGCGGTCGGGAAAGCTGCCAAGGGACAATCGAATCCCATGGAGAGGAGATTCAGCACTGAACGATCGTGGTTTGAACGGGGAGGATCTGACTGGAGGCTATTATGATGGTAATTGAAACATTGTATAAGAATTAAATTGCTCGATCGATGAAACAATGACGAAGGAACTGACAAAGGGTACAGTTATTCGGCAGATATCGCTGCTATTCGCTCGAAATATTATTTGCTGACAATACTTCAACAGTACACGCTGCGTATTGTTATGATACGCAACAATGTCAACATTGACAATTGCAAATTGGAAATTGGAAAATTAGGAAATTGGGAAATCGAAAAATTGAATAATTGGAACAGTTGATCACTTGATGATTCGGCGATTTGATGATTTGACGATTTCATAATTTGACGATTTGACGATTTGACAATTTGAAGATTTAAAGATTTAAAGATTTAAAGATTGGATAGTAGAAAAATTAGAAAGTTGGAGAATTGAAAAATTGAAAAATTGAAAAATTGAAAAATTGAAAATTTGAAAATTTGAAAAATTGAAAAGTTGAAAAGTTGAAAAATTGAAAAATTGAACTATTGAAAAATTACAAATTTAATTTTGGAAAATTTTAAAATTAAGAATTGGAAAATTGATCACTTTGAGAACAGCAAATTGAATGTTTGAAAACTTGAAAATAAAGAACTGAAAAATATAAAAGTGAAAATTTCAAAAGCTTGAAAAAATGGAAATTTTAACAAAAGAATTTCGTATTTTATTTCGTAGAATGTAAAAACATAGAAAATTTAAGGAAATTAATATCGAAAACGTTTTCAGCTGGTGACTTTGTAAAGTTTGGTTTCACAATGGCTTCAACGACTACCCTTTTGGCGTGGGGTGCGGTTAGTTGGCCAGAAGCTTACAACGCAGCTGGTCAACTTGATGAACTTCGCAAAGCCATCAAATGGGCCACTGATTACTTCATCAAGTGCCATGTAAGCGAATACG